>JAWNNL010000485.1:0-610000 GCA_035045005.1 Liodrosophila aerea
CGTAAAAAACGCCACCGGAACACTGGTGTGTTCCGGTTGAAAACCTAACCTATAACCCAATAACGGTCACTAGCCACCACTCACGGCCATCAGCAGCAGCATTAGCAGTAGCAGCATATGGCCAGCTACTTAAAACTCACTTACATATCTAAATTAGCCCTAAAAATCGCCGGTATATCGGTGGAAAACGTAAAAAACGCCAATGGAACACTGGTGTGTTCCGGTTGAAAACCTAACCTATAACCCAATAACGGTCACTAGCCACCACTCACGGCCATCAGCAGCAGCATTAGCAGTAGCAGCATATGGCCAGCTACTTAAAACTCACTTACATATCTAAATTAGCCCTAAAAATCGCCGGTATATCGGTGGAAAACGTAAAAAACGCCAATGGAACACTGGTGTGTTCCGGTTGAAAACCTAACCTATAACCCAATAACGGTCACTAGCCACCACTCACGGCCATCAGCAGCAGCATTAGCAGTAGCAGCATATGGCCAGCTACTTTAAACTCACTTACATATCTAAATTAGCCCTAAAAATCACCGGTATATCGGTGGAAAACGTAAAAAACGCCAATGGAACACTGGTGTGTTCCGGTTGAAAACCTAACCTATAACCCAATAACGGTCACTAGCCACCACTCACGGCCATCAGCAGCAGCATTAGCAGTAGCAGCATATGGCCAGCTACTTAAAACTCACTTACATATCTAAATTAGCCCTAAAAATCACCGGTATATCGGTGGAAAACGTAAAAAACGCCAATGGAACACTGGTGTGTTCCGGTTGAAAACCTAACCTATAACCCAATAACGGTCACTAGCCACCACTCACGGCCATCAGCAGCAGCATTAGCAGTAGCAGCATATGGCCAGCTACTTAAAACTCACTTACATATCTAAATTAGCCCTAAAAATCACCGGTATATCGGTGGAAAACGTAAAAAACGCCAATGGAACACTGGTGTGTTCCGGTTGAAAACCTAACCTATAACCCAATAACGGTCACTAGCCACCACTAACGGCCATCAGCAGCAGCATTAGCAGTAGCAGCATATGGCCAGCTACTTAAAACTCACTTACATATCTAAATTAGCCCTAAAAATCACCGGTATATCGGTGGAAAACGTAAGAAACGCCAATGGAACACTGGTGTGTTCCGGTTGAAAACCTTACATATCTAAATGTACAGTGGTGCCCACAACTCATAATTCCTATCACATGTGCGCTTTGCTGTGCAGCGCTGCTTTGACACACACAGTAGATCACATGTATAGGCGTCACGTTTCGTTGATTGTACGTTGATTGACTATATACTAGTATATAGTCAGATATATACAGTTAAGTTGAACTCTTATGAATAAGTTTCACTACATATAGTGCAATAATAATATTTATAGAATATATTACATCAAATCTTTTACTTACTCTGACCAAAACTATGTTCAATTTAAAGTGAAACGATTAAAGTGTGTATTACTTAATTGTGATCACTGCACGCTAGTTGAGTTACTGCTGTAACTAACCGTATGAGTGTGTGCGTGTGTGTGTTTGTGTGCGTGAGTGTCTTGGCCACGTTAATAAGAAATCAAATAGCCAATGGCAAATATTCAATAAATTTCGGTTTAGTAGTCACGTGCGAAGCCAAGTGCGAACACGTACGCAGCTCAATGCAACTGATGCCGCAGCAGCAGAGGCCCAAGGACGAGCATTGGCAAGGACGCAAGGTAGAGGGGAGAGTGTGAAACAGGGAGCGGGGGAGGGGTTAGTGGGGTCGACTGACAGCAAGGAAGTTTTGCTGGACTTTGAGAGCGGACACAACGTTGTCTGTACGTGGGAGAGTTCAGGTGCAAAGGTTCTGAAAAGTGTGCGCCACATCAATTCTTGTCCTGGCCAACTGGGCCAAAAGCAGACACTTTCTAGGGGTGGTCTTGGGGCGTGGCACGTGCTGCATTCAGTGCCGCTAGCGACGAATTCTTCGTGGACGATTGAAATTGCTCGTGGCAAGCAGATAAGTGGACATTAATCAAAATAAATATGAGAAACGTGTTGAAATACGAGTCTGAATGCCACACACACCCATACACACACACACTGCTCTCACATGTTCTATCGGGTTGTATCTGCCTAAGTGAAAATGATATGCGCTGTCCATTCTAATGCTCATAAAAACTCACTTAGCAGCAGCCAAAATGGCTAAATTAGCCTTTAACCTGCAGCAGTATTGTCACAGTGTTTTTAGCGCCAGTTTATAGCTTGTTTTGGCTATACTACACTATGGTATATATATATATATAATGTATCGTATACTTATTTCCTTTGCATAGTTATTTAAAGCCAAACAAATTGTTGTACGATTTAGTATTCCCGTCTTCGCAGACTTTCTCCAGTCTAGTCACAATCTCATTATAAACTAATTGACGTCTTCAGATTATATACAAATTATATACTACCCAAGAGTACTTTAGGTTCTGGACACATAACATGAGTGAAAGCAATCTCACATTTAATGACATCTAAAGTCAAATTCAATATTATTTATATTATGTTTATTATCCGATTGGGCCACAATTCACAGCACTGATGAAGGTTACCACAAGACCTTTTTATGAACTTCACTACTCCAGATATTAACAGTAGTAGATCGAATATCCTCTTAGCTACTCTACATAAACTTCACTTCTCCCGCACAATATTGTCCCCATTTTGGCTAATCTCTAGAGCAAAACACCCCAAGAGCATGTCACTCGAGTCTTTAGCAAGTTTTCACCTTCACTTATTGTCTACGGCTGCTTTCGTTTTCATTTTCAGGCGATTACCGCATGCATCATTTGGCAGGCGCATTAAAATTCAGAGCACATTTCTATAAACTTGCGTAAAAACCAGAAAAGCGAAAAACAAAAAAAAGTAACATGTAATACATCAAAGTTCAGGGCGGGCGAGGGACATCAAGGGGACTTTGGCAGGGGACGGGGGGAGGTGTTGTAAAACTTCTAAACAAATTATGCATGAGAAATTCAATTTGCATTTATTTTGCAATAATTTCATATCGGCTCAAAATATCAACAAAAACAACAACAGCAGCGAATTTGACATGCAAAAGAAAAACACACATTCAAAATGTAAATAACTGGAAGAGGAAAAAAAGCCAAAAGGCTAAGGCTTGCCTAGATCTCAAGCTTAGCATATTGGGTCATGGTCGGCTGACAGCTGCGCTTCATTTGAATAATCTTATTAGTTTTTTTATAAAACATTATCAGAGCTTTAAGTGGAACACAGAGATGTACTCACTTTGAGAGAGCTTTAAGCTAGAGAAAAGAGAATAAAGAAAAAGAGTGTATTAAAGCTTTTGTTACCGTTATAACTTGACTTTTTTCACGTTTGATTTAGCACATCGAATCAACTGAAAGTTTACTAAAGCTTACTCCAACTAAATTATATTTAATTAGTACTTTTATTCAGAAGTACGAAGATTTGAGTAATAATTAGAGCTACTACTAATATGAAAGCAATTTAAAGATACCAGGCACTCTCGTCCTATTCATTTAAAGCTTTCGTTAAGCTCATGAGCAGTTAAGCTTCTAAGCCAAACTCTAACTGATACTTAAAGCTTTAAGCTCAGTTTAAATATTCGCTCATTAACTGAGCGTATTCATTGAATTGTTGAAGCTTTCGTTTAATAGTCATTAAAAGCTTTAGTTAAGCATTAGCTTCAGCTGAACTTCTAAGCTTTTGAGTAGTCAAAGCCTAGCTTTAAGCTACAACGTTCGCTCATTAACTGAGCGCATTCATTGGATTGTTGAAGCTTTAAATATGCCCGAAAGATGTAGCGGAGCTCCAAAAAAACAGACAACATGCTGCATCTGGCGTAAACAGCCGATGCCAAAAGGATCAACAACAACAATAGCAAGAGAAAAAAAACTTTTTCAATATTTTACGAATCAGGTGTTTCCTGTCGAAGTTTCCGCTTAAGGACACGCACACTCCACTCTTCAAATGGCAGCGGGAGGGGAGCGAGAGGCTGAAATGCCGAGAGGCAGGCAGACAGCACGTAAAAATAAAATTTAATGAAATGTAACTGGATATGCCGCACACACACACACGCACACATACAGAGAGCGAGTGTGGGAGCTGTGGCATTGGGTGGCCAGTTTCAGAGACAGACAGACAGGCGGACAGAGACCCAACAGACAGGTAGAATGTCAAAAAGCCTATTTAGCATATATTTACTGGCAGAAACGAGGGAAAACGAGGCCAGTCAAAGAAAAACTTTTTGCCAAAAGTTGCACAGAAAAGGAAAACGCAAACCAAATAGGAAAATCCCTTTCAAAGGGAAAGGCGAATGGGTGAGTGGGGGAGCGGGGGAGGGAATGGCAAAAGTAGCTACTACTGTCATTGGAAATATTATAAATCATGTGCTACATTAGCCAAGCAACGCTCTGGTGGCTTCTGCAAATTGCCATAAAATTTATAGAACAAATACAAATAAGAGAGCACGAAAATGCCAGAATGGTTATCAGCCTGACTTCTCGTCCTGGGTGGGGAGAGGGGAGAAGTGAGTCAAGCAGCAACCGCAACACGATCTTAGCTCCTATTTTTCACACTTGTGGCTTAAGGACTAAGAGCTTAAATATGCAAAAAGAACTTAAGAAGGAAACTGATAACAAGTCTCGAAAATTGTGAAACTCCCTAATTAAATTTAAAAGCAACAACAGTAAAGTAAACGTATTTTGTGTTTGCTTTAATTCCATTTCATAATTTAATTATACAAGAGTTTTCCCTTACATACTTCAACCTTACTTGCAATAATAACTTGGTCGGGGAGGCTATAGTCGCATGTAATTGCTTGTTATTTATTTACCCTTAAATTATTTCTTCGCAGAGTCTCAATTAACAATCGGAAGCATACTCTATCGTCTGGGCATATTGCTGGGTAAGTCCTAGTATCACCATAAATGTGGAGGCTAATCGACAGTAACCGATAGTAGTTCGTACATTTGCAAACTTAGTGGAGATCTAGGGCCCATAAGGTATCATCTCGCGAACAAATTAGGTCGCTACGCATTACCGTTTGAACTGTGCGATGTTGGTTAGTCTGTTAGTCAGTCAGGAAAAAGAACTCTGTAGTCATCGACTGTTTTTAATAGCAAGACTTAGTTATCGGTCAAATCTAGCCAAAGCCGTGATATACTCTATGCTATATCAACCGTCTGTACTCCCCTCTACCTCTCTGGGTTAGGATATTCGAGCTTCGGTTAAGCGTAAAATTGTTTTGTGCATTGTGCAGTTGTTTCCACTGCTTGAAGCACGCATTTGACGCGGTTTTTCGGTTGCCTCCACCTCCTGCTGGCGCTTTCCTCTTGCTTGCCACATGCAACACTGATTCCTCCTGGCTTAACAGTGCCCGTTGTTTATTCGGTCGCCACTTCTTGGGCTCTTGTCACGCCAGGCACGGCACGGATGGCAACTGCAATTCAATTGTTGTTTCCTCCTCCTCCTCCTCCTCCCCCCTCTCGGCTTTTCTAGGTTTTTTTCTTGTTGTTGTTGTTGTTGGATGGTGGGAAGGGGGTGTCTTTGGCCAAAAATGTTTGAACTTCTTTTCCCCGACAGCAATTTGCGGCGAAAATTGTGATTTGTTGTTGAGCGTTCGCGCGATTTTCATCAGCTGTCGTCGTCGCCGTCGCCGTCGTCGTCGTCATCGTCGTCGTCATCGTCATCGTCATAGTCGTCCTTTGGCAGCTTTGCATTTTGTTCAGATACTTATCACACAGTTTGGCAAATGCTGCACAAAGTTTTGCTTAATAGCCTGGAAGTTTTTAATGAAATGCTTTTGCTATTGCTTTTCCCATTTCACATTTTCCATTTTTGCATTTACCATTTACCATTTGCCATGACTTTGCCTTAAAGGCGAACGGAACGGAACCAAACCAAACCAAAAACTGTAACTGAGACCGAGACCTAGGCTGAAGCTGAGGCTGAGAATGGGACTGAGAATGGGACTGCGACTGCGACTGAGAGTGGACTAAAACCTAACCAAACAGGCGCCAGTCAGTAGACAGAAATGACCCTTATCAAGCGCCCCGACCCAAGTCAAAGTGGAATTTCATTCCATTTCTCTAGAAAAAAGCAGAAATGAGCGAAAGCAAAAGAAAAGGTGAAATGTCACACTTGAAATTTTTGCTTTATTAAAATAATGCGCAAGTACTTTCCATAATCACAAATAGAATTCCATGACAAAAGGTGAACAGATTGCACCTTTCACTACCACCAACTCTCCCCTTTACTCCCCCATCACCTTTCATACTGTCCTTTGTCTCCCTGACAGCTGTCTGCATACTGGCCAAACAACAGGGCCAACAGGGCCAACCAGGCCAAGATTAAATGTTTACTTGGTCAAGAAAATTAATTTGCTTGCGCATTAAGTTTGATTTTAATAAAGTGTCCCCGGGTTGCTTGTAAAGCCTTTCAAAGCGAAACTTACTTAATAAACTGCCACTATACACTTTATGTGTGTGTGTGTGTGTGTGTGTGTGGGTATAAGTGAGTGTCCAACATTTGTCATTCGTGTTAAGTACGCAGCATTCTTTTGTCGTTGCCTCACAAACATGACAGCACACATTAATTTTCCGTGCTCTCTGCTCGGTAATTAAAAGCGAAAGTATTTGACACCACACCAAGCAAACAGAGACAGAGCCAGAGAGAAAAAACGCAAGCAAAGGACCAGCTATGCTCATTACTTCATCCAAAAAACGAAAATAGCAAAAAAAAACAGCGGACAGTCTACCAGTCGAACGCAACCTACAGTAGCAGGACTCTGGTCTAGGCATTTACATGAAAATTGAAAGAAAAGTAGTATTACCTGTACCTTAAAAAGTACAAAAGGGTCTGTTAAGTTTGTGCAACTCAGAAATATATGTAATGGGCAGAAGGAGGCGTGGCAGACCCCACAAAGTATATTTATTCCTAATTTTATTCAATTTTATAGACACAGATTTGTGCTTTGGCATACAACAATCTTATGATAACCTTTATCTGTGCTGTGAAATAAAGCACAGTAAGGAACTACATTTCTCTACATTTATTCGTTGAAAACAAACTGAATTTGCTTAGGTATATATGAAACTAACTCTCTGGCTCTATACTATTGCTCGGATGTAGGACAGAATCTAGCAGAGTGATATTTTCTCTGTGCCTTTTGTCAAATTTACAATAATACACCCTTTTCTATACTGTTCAAGTACAGGCTCTAACAATAAGACCAGGAGTGACCCTTTTGACGCGGGACAGCACGCCGTAATAAAGTCCATTTGACTGCATAATGCTCTTGCTGAAAACAAAGAATGCCAAAGAATGGAAGTACTACGACTGCAGTCGGAAATGTGAGTCACAAAACTCATGGACTTGGCACCAGAACACTAAGCGGGGTTGGGACATTTCAATTTTATTACAGTCAAGCCGTAAGAGTCATAAATTTTGTTGGCACTAAACGGCTGCAAGTGACAGAAGCGATTGGCTAACCAATATGCCCATTCGGCAAACACTTATTACTTCTCACTTACTAAGAAAGTAGAGCTTAACAAGCAGAGCTCTGCTCTCCCCTCCCCCTTCTGCTCGGTCTTCTTCTCGGTCTGTCTCTTTGGCTGTTAGATTTATGATGGCCTCATTAATTATGGTCCAGTCCGAAAATAAAAGATGGTACTTGTCGCACTTGAAACAAGCAATTAAACGAAGAAGGAACGCAGAACAAGTCGCGACACGCAAATCAACATAAATTGCACTTGAATTGCACGAAATGTACGTAGGAGAATCAGTGGCTATAGTTACACATGTGTACACTGAGATAGTGCAATGTGATTTGAAGTTGGTAAAAACTGTACCAGAGTAGAGTTGAGAGTTCAGAGTTAAAGTTATTTTGCCAACCAGCAGATATTTTTAGAAATTGGCTACTATAGAGCTGAGATTCTATCCGATAGATCAAATAACTCCTTGTTGAAATGGAAAAAAGTAAGTTTATAAAACTCGGAAAGCTACAGTAGGCTGCAACCGACACTAGGAGACCCTGTTCTTTATTATGCAGAAACACACGCACACATACACACATACTGCCAAGTATAGAAAGTTAAATCTGAATATCTTCGGTGTTTATTATCCGATTGGGCCACAATTCACAGCACTGATGAAGATAAGATCTTTGCATCCTGAAGCACAACTTTGTATCTATAAAATTGTATGCTGTAGTGTCTTTCTACGGTATTTGGGGGAGGGGGGAAAGTATCAAAAATCTAACACAAGCTTGATCTGCCTACACTAAAGGGGCATCTGACTGCCAAATATCTCTATCTATGTCTCTAGCTCTTATTGATTAGGAGGTCTAGGACGGACAGACAGAGAGACAGACAGACGGACATGGCTATATCGCCTCAGCTTGTCGTCCTATAGAAAATCATAATCAAAATTTGATTTAACCCAGTTCAACTTGCATAACTATTAAGTAAAGTACAAACTGACATACAGTTTTAACATTCAGTGTATCTAAGGGCAGACGACGATGTCATACATATTCTCTCTCATATGCTGTAACATAATCGCCTGTGTATTTCGCGCAGTGTACTTATGTAATTGCATATGCGGTGCGGCAAATAGATGGTGGCATTTGGCACGCGCGACAGTCGATGCGCATATAAATCCAGAAATCGTTGCCAATTTACTGGTTGGACGCATTTTTATGGCCCGAATCCTCGAAGTGAAGCATATAAGACAATGTGTGATAAAGTGAGGCAAAGGGAGTTGGCGAATAGACTAGACAGAGGATGAGCGGGTGGGACATGGGGAAGCGGGTGACAAATTCATTAATTCCGGCAGTTGGCAGTTGGTATTCGGGCAAGTTTTCTAATTAAAACAACAAACAAATGGCCAGTACAGAGAGAATGAGGCGAATGGGAGCAGGGGGAGGAGTAGGGGAGGGATTGAGGAAGGAGAGAAGCAGAGCAGAGTTAGAGCCCAGTGACAATAACAATACATATGGAAATTCAATTGGCATTTGAGTCTGGCAGTTGGGAGTTGGCATGAAGTACTGGTTACAGCTCTGCTTGCCATATCTTTATATATATATATGTATATAAATATATCTGTATCTCTGGACCGGAAACTGTCTGGCAAGATGCTAATTCGGTTAAAAACTTTTGTCGTCAAGTTTCCAGCAAACTGGTCCTTCTTGGCCCCCCTCTTCCCCCAGTCAGTCAGTCAAGCAGCCCAAGTTCAGTCAGCTTAGTCAGTCAGTCAGTCAGTCAGTCAGTCAGTCAGTCAGTCAGTCAGCTGTCTGGCACAAAACTTCGTTTAGCGCTTGTCCCATGTCCTGACTGATCCAGTTGGACTCCCTCCCCTCTGCCTGCCATTCGCATTGTTATGCGGCGCATGCAAATTGAAGCGGCAGCTTCATCATCAACTTCATGTGATATGCATCAGTTTGCCAAAAATTGTTTGTTAAATATGCAATCCGTTCCACCCCGCTGCCATCTTTGCTCCAGCATGGCCCTGGCACCATTTAGGTAAATGCCAGCTTTGTTGTTTAAGTTTACTGCCACATTACCGACTGACTGGACTCCATTCCACTCGAAACCAAAATATTTGACTGTGCATTGTTCAAGGCTTAGCTTTGTGGGATTAATCTATTATGCACACACTATGCATAGTTGCAGTGGCAAGGACTCGATCGAATAATTCTCGTATAACTTGCACTTATAGCCAAAGTCACTCACTAATGTCTCTGGCATAATGCAAGTAATTAGTTTAATCAGAGCGGCAGCATTTGGAACAGAAAATAAATAATAAAATAACTACTAAATAGTCTTGATGTTGAACAAGTTGTATAGCCCAAAAGTATCGAGCGAGTGCTTGATTGAAGTTGATGGGGGGAGGGGGAATGGTAATCAGTGAATGTGTCTCATCTAATCTCTAAACATTTTCTCACACACACGCAGAGACGAGGGCGTTTTTCGGCTTGAGCCCTCAGCTAAACGACTAAACATTTATTTTGCTAATAATTTATTTATATGCCTGTCAATATCTATGTGTAAGATTGCAAATAGCAGGGCGAGATGCGCCCTCCAGGCGCTCAATTTGCTGAAATAAGCACAAAAAGGAAGCGAAATAGAGATGCAGAAAGGAACAAGAGCTAAAACAAGTCGGCAAAATGTTACACAACTCAACATAGCGAATTGATTTGCTTTATGGACGTCAACGCCAGCCAGCGCCGCGAGACGACGCGATTATTATGCACCCTCTGCGTTAGACACTGAGGAGTCGGGGGGGAATCTGAGAGTCGGGGGGTCGGGGAGTCAGTGACTCATATCATTATGGCGCATGTCCTGCGGCATCACTCGCCTTGTACCAAGCCCACACTCTCCGCCCAACTGCGTTCAGGTTTTTCGTTTGTTTTTTATGTCTAGTGCCACAAAACCGCAAGCACTCGATTTCCACATGAATGAGCCAAGAGGAAAACCGAAATGGAACAAGGCCAAGACTGCGACTACGACTGCGACTACGTCTAAGACCTACCTACCTGTTTGCCCCCATCTCATCATCTGCTTTGGCCTCATCTCATCTGCTTAATACTATGCCATCCAACGCTATCCATTCCTATTCCAATACAAGTATTTCCTTTGCTCCATACTCGCATCTTGTTGTTGTATTTGCTTCATTGATTAATGCGTAAATATGCGTTCCACGCTTCTGTTTGTTGTCCTGCCCCATGCCACGCCACTCTCTTCTGGCCCCTTTGAACTCTGCTTAAATTTCTATCACACTTTTTACGGACTACTAGACTTTAATGCAAAGGAAATTCAGTAAGATATCTAGAGGTAAAGTTTCTTTTATTCAGGGATACTTCGCTTTATACTTACTTGATGTTTCTCTAGTTTAAACTTTAAGTTTTTACTTCAACTCGAAATCAGCTTCATATTTACTAGACTATCTCTAGTTCATTCCTTTTTCATTCCTATTTCATTCCTGCCACAGGACACTTGGAGGCAAGCTCGCTGCTTGGCTGAGGTGTCAACGCTCGTGTGGCATCAAATTTTGATAATGACATACAAAATATGCTGATAATTATCTAAATCACGTAACCCCACTCTCTATGCCACAAAACGACAAACAATCCCCCCCTGCCTCACCCCCTGCCATCACTCTGAGCTCTCCTCAACGTAAACAAGTTCTTCTGTCGTGCTCCACATGCAACGTGTCAGGCAACAAAGTGTTAATACACTCGACACACCTGTAAAAATGTGAAATGTGTTGTGTGTGGGGCAAGGCATTGGGGATAAGGAGAGGGTGGAGAGTGGAGGGGAGGGCAGCCATGGGGTTGAGGGTAGACAGTTGACGGTTCATAAGCATGTGCACATGGCAGCGATTACGTAACGCGACAGGTGCCATCAATCATATTTAGTACAGACACAACAGTGAGACCCAAATTCACACCCCGACACACACACCCACACACACGCACACCCAACTGTGCTGGGGCCAGACTTTAAGATAAATGGCCAGATTTGTTGTTGTAACTGTGGCATTTAACATTTTTAAGTAAGTGGTTAACTAGGCGAATTAGATAGCAGGCAACCCGAGGCGTGCACAGTGGGACAAAGCTGTTTGATATAGCTAACAAAATAATAAAATAAATGAATGAAACCAGATTACATTAGCTGAAACTAAATGAAGTTAAAATACATCAAACAAGAATATGTAAATTCAAAATATGTAAAATGAAAATAAATTAAATATAATAAAACTAAATAAATTCAAATTACTTGATATTGCTTAACATTCACAATGAACGTCTATAAAAAACCTAATAATAAACCCTACAATTCAGTACAATTATTATTATTAAACTCCAGCTAAAGAAAACTCTTTCATTATTCATAAAAAAACAATAAACACGCACACATAGCGCAAAGTCACACGCATACACACTTATGTACATACGTTATGCTCGCTGCTCCCCTTGCCTAGTACGGAAACTTTAATATCGAATATCTTTAGTGTTTATTATCCGATTGAGCCACAATTCACAGCACATATAAAGGATAACATAAGATTATTGTGTACCAAAGCACAAGTTTGTACCTTTAAAATTGTGGTGGCTGTGGTGGTTTTTGGTGAAGGGGGGTAGGTATCAAAAATCTAACACAAACTTGATCTGCTTGAACCATAAGGGCATCTAACTGCCAAATATGATGTCTCTAGCTCTAGCAGCTTACGAGATCCAGGTGTACATACAGACGGACAGACAGACAGACAGACAGACGCACATGGCTAGATCGACTCAGCTCGTCGTCCTGATCAAGAGTATATACACTTTGCGGGGTCTGCCACGCCTCCTTCTGCCTGGCACATACATTTCTGAGTTGCACAAACTTAATAGACCCTTTCGTACTTTTTTAAAGTACAGGGTCTAAAAATCTTAAAAGCTAGCACAAATTTTAACCACTATTCCGCTAAATTAACTATTGAACATTCGTCTATAATGCTCTCAAATAAACTCAACTTTTCAAGCTACACAATTTCAGACAATAAACATAAAATTAAATTCTAAGAAAGATATTTCGATGGTTATTTGAATCGACTCTGCACACTGTAATAATTAGCTGCATTCCCTGACAATCATGCGGTCATTTGGTATGTAATGGAATGAAACAAAGCGAAGCCCAACGAAATGAAATGGAACCGAATGGAATGGAATGAGTTTAGATAAGTTGAAAACAATTTCTTATGTGGGATTTACGCAGAGCCCATAGACAGAAATTGAAAACGAGCCAAGCGCGTGACGAACGATCCAAACCGAGGGTGGCTGAGCATGGGGGAGCAGGGGGGCAAACGCAACGGAAAAACGGCTAAAAAGCAGTAAAACCGCCACAAACAAACTAGCTATAGCTAACATATAGCTAAAGCTATAGCTATAGCTTCAGTCGTATCTTGATAGTGCCGCTGGATTAAGCAGCAAAACGCATGAGCTGACAGTGCGAGTGTGTTGAGGAGGGGGCGGTATGGGCGTGGGTGTGGGGGTGGGTGTGGGTGTGCGTGTGCGTTAGTGTATTTGTTGTGCATGTGTGGGTTTCAGTTGTTGTGCGCTGCTTAAGGGCAAAGTAACGAAAATAACGCAAAGCTGCAGCTGAAGCACAAGGATTACGAAAGGATTCGTTTCTAACGAGATTGACAACAAACCGCAATGCCATCTCCACACACACACACACACACACACACACAGAGAGAGTCTGGCAGATAGAGAGAGTGTGTGCGTGTGTTTTATTTGTATGTTGTGTATGCCTTTCTTTCTGCTGTAGTGCAAGTTTCTCACACAGTAAAAAAAGTTGTTTAAATTTCAAACTTTCATATAGAACAACTCCGAAAAACTTAATATTAAACCTTGTGCAGGTAAAATAGAGCCAAATTAAGAGCAAAGAAAATTAGACAGATGGCGCCACAAGCAGTTTAGAGCGCCATCTATTAGTTGATTCGCTGAACATTCTAATGAAGAGAAATTTAAAATAAAAATTGAGAAATAAATTTGGTATAAATATAAACATAAGCATAAATTTAATTGAGAATAAGAATTGTTCAATTTAAAATAAGAGACAGCTCTGAGAGTATGTTTACACTGAGCGAAATGAACCATGGTTATTCAGAGCATCGCATGTGGAAAGTGAACTCTTTGATTTACTATAGAGTATTTTCTGTTTGATGCGCTTGCAATGCATTACTTTGCTGTCTTGCTCCCCGACTCCTCTCTCTCCCCCTTTTCACTCTCCGTTTCTCTGTCTTTCCCCCTTCTCCCCCTCCGCTATTGCTTACATCTCTCTACTAGCTCGATTGATATGCTGTGTGAATGGCTATGTTATATGGTATTGTGGTGTATACTATATGGTTGCATGGCACACACACTCACCACACACACACACACAGACACACACACACAGACTTACATATATGCCTTATTCTGCAAACAAAGCAAATTTCATCCCATAAAACTAAAACGTTGGATTTAATTTTGCAAAATAAACATAAAAATCGTTTTGCTATCTACTACTTTTGCTTCTTATTTTTATTTTGCTTGCGCTTACTCCACTTTCGGCTCCTCCCCCCTTTGCCGTTGCCTCTTGTTGGCATCCCTCACCCCTTCTAGTATTTGTACTTATGCTCTCTCTGCTTTGTGTGGCGAAATCCTTATCAACATCTTTGGCTCTCAACTAAGTATGTTAGTGCCCAGCATTTTGGCATTTCATTTGTGCAACTTGAGGCTGTCTTTTACGAGTTTAGCCCTATACCTCGCTTCCCCCACCCCCTTCCTCCTTCCTTCTTCCTGCATTCCCCACCCCTCTAACTCTCTTTCTGTTTGCCTATTTTTGAAATTGAGATAATGCAGCAACCCAAATTAAACCAAACCAAAAAAACCTCACGAAAGCCCTGTGGCAAAAAAATACACCCTAATATAATATGCACTAGCATATACCCTGTAATAATGTGTAGAAACATCAATTAAATCAATCAAAAATTTCATTTAATTTAACTCGAAGCAGTTTCAAATTTTAGTTGAAAAATACAGTCGGACTTCTTTATAATGAATCTTAACTGGTCTAGAAAATCACTTCATTATATAGACACTTCATTATACAGAAATTATATTCTTTGAAATGAAATTGGAAGGATAAAGTTGTGTGTTTGAAATCAATTCATAATAGGGAGAGCTTCATTGTATAGAAGTTCACCATAGAGAAGTTCGACTGTATGTCACTAGTTTCTTCTCATTCATTAAAATTCTGCTCAGTAATTTTTCTTAAATTTCTTCTTTCTTAAATTCATTTTGCCTCTATTTTGTGCTATGCCTTAATCAGAAGTACAGGGTATCAAAAGCTGCATGAAAAGCTAGTTAGAAATGAACAGGAATTCATTATTCATTTGCCTTGTACAACAACAGCACTAATAACAAAAACAAACATATAACAACAAAATCAAATAGAAAATGCAAATAATACAAATACAACAACTCGCATAGTGGCGTCGCAAGGGGCAAGGGGAGAGTGGTGAGGGGGCTTGGACGGAAGTTTGCGGTGTTGAAAATCGTTTTTGAGTTTTTCCATTTGTTGTTGTTTGGTAAAAAAGTTTTCTAATTAAAACAACAACTGACAAACGCAAATTGTCAACGTATTTACACACAGACACACACGCACACACTCACAGACAAACCAACACACACACACACACACACACACACACACTCAGACAGTTATAGACAGATATATTTGCCAACTGCAAAATGCTTTGTTAGGCAACTTGCACAGAGGGGGGAAGGGGGGAGGGGCTGACTCTGGCTGGCGGGGGGACAACTGCTCTCTAAGCGCTGCCCTTGGGGCATTGGGGCGTTGCGCCCCTGGTCGCGCTGTGGGCGTGGAGGGCCGCTCTTGTTGTTAGCAGTTGTTAGATTAGTTTGACTTTTTTGCTCCTATCGCTCCTTTCGCTCCTCTCACTCGCTTTGCTTTTTGCCAGTTGTCAAAATGTAAATGCGCAGCCAGCCGCACAGAGAGTAAGAGAGATAAAGTGGGTGGCGAGCGAAGGGGTGAAGCGGTGACAGGGGGGTGTATATAGTCAGCGCAAAACTAGCAATACCCAGTGGGATTTGCGCTGATTTTTTTGTATGCTTTTAGAGTGCATAAAACAGGCAGCAGCAACAGCTAAGCAGAGTGTGCAGAGCAAGTGTGTGTGTATAAGCATGATAATGCAACGGACTCAGTCTGGCAATCCAGAGAGAGCCGCCTTTCAGATATATTGTCCATAGTATAGACTAGAATATAACATGCCAGAGTATGCGTGAACTGCTAATCAAATGAAAAGAATCTTAGCATCTCTCACTTAATCACTACACAATTTCAAAAGAATAATGCATAAAATATTTAAAAATGTGCAAATAAAAATATGTAGTCTGTCTATTGATATTATTCATAAATAATCATAATTTATTCATATTTTCTGATACATTTTTATTGAATGTAATTTACATTTTCGTTATAGTTTTATTCATTTAAAAATGTGCCGTTAATAATATGTAGTCTATTGATAATATTTTATTAATGTTTAATTTATTTATAAATAATCATAATTTGTTCTTATTTATTGTTATATTTTTATAGAATGTTATTTACCATTTCCTTTAATGTTATTTGATTAAAAATGTGCAATTAATAATATGAAATCTATTGATAATATTTTATTGTCATCATTCAATTTATATTACTTAATTTTCATTTATTTATAAATAATCATAATTTTTTCTTATTTTCTGCTAAATTTTTATCGAATGTAATTTATATTTTCCTTTAATTTTATTTGATTAAAATGTGCGATTAATAATATGTAGTCTATTGATATTACTTAATTGTAATTTATCTATAAATAAAAACTCTTTTAAAATCATAATTTGTTCTTATTTTTTATTGACTTTGTATTGCGCTTAATTTACATTTTCGTTATAATTTTATTTAATTTATTTTTCAAATTTAATTTGCTTTAGTTTATGCAGTCCCACTGGGTAAAATGCTGTGCGAAATTGTCAGTTGATGATGCGCAGGCAGTGGACAATGGGCAATGGCAGTGGCCAAAAAAGGATCAAGCAATTGTTTGCATGTAAATTACCTAAAAACAAACCAAAGAAATCAACAGAATCGACAACAATAACAGTAACATCATGTAAGCTACTACAACAACAAAAACTCTTTTGTTTACCCAAGCAAATTAGCTGATTCTCTTTTCTTTTTATTTTCGTATTTGATGAATTTCTTTTGATTTGGATATTCGCGCGTTTTTATGAGCAGTTTCTGCTTTAAATTGCAGTTTTTTAAATGCTGCTCAAGCCTGGTTTTACCACTTATAAAATGCTGAAAAACTTATCTGACCTTCTGCAATTATTTTCAATCAGAATTTTCTTTTCATTCCTCGTAACTCTACTAGAAGCTACTAAATTGAATTCCTACAGTCTTTTGCATACTAATTTAGATGTATATTGATACACTTTCGTTAATTTAATTTTCATTTGGCTAAATAATCAAAAAATTTCCCCAAATATTTCCGTTTTATTTGCATAAAGTTTCTGCATGTAAACTTAAATGGCAAAACAGAAAAGTTTCCTCAGTTTGTTCAATCAAATTAATTTTTGGTATTTAAACCAAAAGGCCAATCAGCCAGAGCTGCCATTGTGTGTGCGTGTGTGTGTGTGTGTTTGTGTGTGTGTGTGTTGCTGCAAATGATTCATAATTTTTATGATTACGTATACGCCACGTTGTGCGCGTTGTCTGTCTGCCCTTCTCCACTCGCTCTCGACTTTGTTTTCATCGTTTCAAGCGCAAATTGCTGTTGTTATTGTGGCAATTGTAGCACACACACACACACACACACATACACACGCTGTGTGTGCATGTTATTATTATTATTTGAACAATTTCCAACTCTTTTTGGCATTCGCGACGACTCGGCGCCAACATCGAAGGTCGCGTAATTCAAAAGCAATTTGTCGAAATTAAATTTGATTACATTTATCGCTGAGCCGCCTCCGTCCCTGCCTATCGTTCTCCCCACATTTACTACCGCTCTCACACCCTCCACAGTCTTCACATTTACATTCACAATTTCAATTCCAACTTTCCTCCCTCTGCGGAAAAGTTCATACCATTTCAGCTCTTTAATCGCTGGTAATTGCCATAAATTGCCACTGACTCTGAGTTTTTCCGCGAAATTTTCCTCCAAACTTTGCGCCTTGGCAATTTTCAAAATCCTGATCAATATGCCAGACGGTATTAAAGTTTTCCTAATGTCCCCAAAAAGTATGCAACATTTAAATTTCGCCAAGTTGAACAAATAAAAAGCAATTTAAGTGTTACCCTATGCCAAGCGCGACTAGTAGCATACCCTGTAGTTAGTTGGGATATTTATATCGAATATCAGTGCTTTAACTTTTATAGTCAAAGTGATTCTTGAGACGATTTTAGCAAGAGAGAGATGAAAACTAATTGTAGTAAGAAAAGAGTTAGTGGTTAATCTAGGGTATAATACAATAGAATAAGTATAAACTATATTAGAAGAGTTATTATACTAGAATGAGCCCCCTTTGCTTCAAGTATTTCACTCTTTAAAATTCTAATCAATATAATAGATAATATAATACCCCTCAACGAAGCAAAGACTTCAGTTTGACTTTAGTTTTTATTCCACTGAACTCGGTGGGGATATTGGGCTGATTAACACAAGCAACTACAATTAGGTACAGACACCACAACCACCTCGCACAGCCTCTACATAGGGATTCGGCTCATCGCTGGCGAATTCACGCCGAAAATCCATGCCAGCGCAGTGATCAAAACATCGCTTAAATTTCCTTCCTATCAGGCAGTTAATACAGTATATATTTATATACTATAACCCTTTACTTACCTGGCTTTGGATGCTTGCGTCTGTTGTATAACATTTTCAGCAGAGCCTGCTTCACTTGAATATCCTTTAGGCGGTCCTGTTCTTCCTCATCCCCCATATTCGTCATTTGTATTATTACATTTTGCTTGTCATCCCACGCCCTATACTCATTGTTTTGCTTTGTGTTACGGTGTAGACGGCATCGTGGATATTCTGGATGTTCTGTAAGAGATTAGGATTACATTCACAATTACTTATATTCTACAGGAGAATATACCTATACCTATACATTCACGTTTACTGCGCAACATCCTGGAGGGCAGCAGCTGCTCCTGGGCTTCCGTGCCCACTACAACTGTAGATAACGCCATGCCCAGCAACAGCACCACATAGATCTGCACCCAGAAATGCTGTTTGAAGGTTGAATACATATCTCTTATAAAATATATATATTGATCAAGTTTTGGGTGAAATGAATCTACATTTAATGTGAACTGACAAGAGAATTTGTTAAAGTTTTCTGAGCAGTCTTGATGTCTATTCAAAAGGAAAATGTTCTTTGTTTAGGAATAAAAACTCGGAAAGCTACCGTCGGATGCAACCGACAGTAGGAGACCCTGTACTTTCCACACACACTCGCGCTGTTTCCCTATTATCCGATTGAGCCATAATTCACAGCACAGATGAAGGGTACCATTAGATCTGTTACACAATTTTAATAGAGGTTTATTACATACATATGTCAAAAAAGTCGGGAAAGCTACAGTCGGACGCAAAGCTACAGTCAGACGCAACCGACAGTAGGAGACCCTGTACTTTGGTTTGCCCTGGGTGTCGATAACAGCAGCAGCATATATGAACATACTCACATACACATACACATACACTTATACATTCACACATACACTTATACATACAAATATACGCGTAAATACAAACAATATCCAAAACTCATACAGACATTCATACTCACAATCAAAAATCGCGCATACGCCCTAGTGGCCGCGTACCTGTGGCTTCCCCCTCCCCCTGCTGACTGCCAAGTACAGAAAATTGATTGACCAATATCTCTGGTGTTTATTATCCGATTGGGCTGCAAATCGCCAACGACATATCTCCGATCGGAGATAATAATTATATATATATATATAATTACATATCTCCGCCGGCGGAGATATCTCGGCGGAGATAATTATTAATTCCGCCGGCGGAGATATAACGGCGGAGATAATTAACTCCGCCGGCGGAGATATCTCGGCGGAGATAATTAACTCCGCCGGCGGAGATATCTCGGCGGAGATAATTAACTCCGCCGGCGGAGATATCTCGGCGGAGATAATTAACTCCGCCGGCGGAGATATCTCGGCGGAGATAATTAACTCCGCCGGCGGAGATATCTCGGCGGAGATAATTATTAACTCCGCCGGCGGAGATATCTCGGCGGAGATAATTAACTCCGCCGGCGGAGATATCTCGGCGGAGATAATTATTAACTCCGCCGGCGGAGATATCTCGGCGGAGATAATTAACTCCGCCGGCGGAGATATCTCGGCGGAGATAATTAACTCCGCCGGCGGAGATATCTCGGCGGAGATAATTAACTCCGCCGGCGGAGATATCTCGGCGGAGATAATTAACTCCGCCGGCGGAGATATCTCGGCGGAGATAATTATTAACTCCGCCGGCGGAGATATCTCGGCGGAGATAATTAACTCCGCCGGCGGAGATATCTCGGCGGAGATAATTAACTCCGCCGGCGGAGATATCTCGGCGGAGATAATTAACTCCGCCGGCGGAGATATCTCGGCGGAGATAATTAACTCCGCCGGCGGAGATATCTCGGCGGAGATAATTAACTCCGCCGGCGGAGATATCTCGGCGGAGATAATTATTAACTCCGCCGGCGGAGATATCTCGGCGGAGATAATTAACTCCGCCGGCGGAGATATCTCGGCGGAGATAATTAACTCCGCCGGCGGAGATATCTCGGCGGAGATAATTAACTCCGCCGGCGGAGATATCTCGGCGGAGATAATTATTAACTCCGCCGGCGGAGATATCTCGGCGGAGATAATTATTAACTCCGCCGGCGGAGATATCTCGGCGGAGATAATTAACTCCGCCGGCGGAGATATCTCGGCGGAGATAGATATCTCGGCGGAGATAATTATTAACTCCGCCGGCGGAGATATCTCGGCGGAGATAATTAACTCCGCCGGCGGAGATATCTCGGCGGAGATAATTATTAACTCCGCCGGCGGAGATATCTCGGCGGAGATAATTAACTCCGCCGGCGGAGATATCTCGGCGGAGATAATTAACTCCGCCGGCGGAGATATCTCGGCGGAGATAATTATTAACTCCGCCGGCGGAGATATCTCGGCGGAGATAATTATTAACTCCGCCGGCGGAGATATCTCGGCGGAGATAATTATTAACTCCGCCGGCGGAGATATCTCGGCGGAGATAATTAACTCCGCCGGCGGAGATATCTCGGCGGAGATAATTAACTCCGCCGGCGGAGATATCTCGGCGGAGATAATTAACTCCGCCGGCGGAGATATCTCGGCGGAGATAATTAACTCCGCCGGCGGAGATAATTAACTCCGCCGGCGGAGATATCTCGGCGGAGATATCTCGGCGGAGATAATTATTAACTCCGCCGGCGGAGATATCTCGGCGGAGATAATTAACTCCGCCGGCGGAGATATCTCGGCGGAGATAATTAACTCCGCCGGCGGAGATATCTCGGCGGAGATAATTATTAACTCCGCCGGCGGAGATATCTCGGCGGAGATAATTAACTCCGCCGGCGGAGATATCTCGGCGGAGATAATTAACTCCGCCGGCGGAGATAATTAACTCCGCCGGCGGAGATATCTCGGCGGAGATATCTCGGCGGAGATAATTATTAACTCCGCCGGCGGAGATATCTCGGCGGAGATAATTAACTCCGCCGGCGGAGATATCTCGGCGGAGATAATTAACTCCGCCGGCGGAGATATCTCGGCGGAGATAATTATTAACTCCGCCGGCGGAGATATCTCGGCGGAGATAATTAACTCCGCCGGCGGAGATATCTCGGCGGAGATAATTAACTCCGCCGGCGGAGATATCTCGGCGGAGATATCTCGGCGGAGATAATTATTAACTCCGCCGGCGGAGATATCTCGGCGGAGATAATTAACTCCGCCGGCGGAGATATCTCGGCGGAGATAATTATTAACTCCGCCGGCGGAGATATCTCGGCGGAGATAATTAACTCCGCCGGCGGAGATATCTCGGCGGAGATAATTATTAACTCCGCCGGCGGAGATATCTCGGCGGAGATAATTAACTCCGCCGGCGGAGATATCTCGGCGGAGATATCTCGGCGGAGATATCTCGGCGGAGATAATTATTAACTCCGCCGGCGGAGATATCTCGGCGGAGATAATTAACTCCGCCGGCGGAGATATCTCGGCGGAGATAATTATTAACTCCGCCGGCGGAGATATCTCGGCGGAGATAATTAACTCCGCCGGCGGAGATATCTCGGCGGAGATAATTATTAACTCCGCCGGCGGAGATTTGTCGGCGGAGATAATAATTATTAAGACCACATATCTCCGATCGGAGATAATATTTATCTCCTACGACAACCCTTTTGTACTTTTTTAAAGTACAGGGTCTAAAAAACTGTCCAATGTCTCTGGTGTTTATTATCCGATTGGGCTGCAAATCGCACCAAACACGCAAAGCACCTAAAGCTTTGTCCATGCAATGTGTTCATGTGACTCTAAAACTGTACATGCTGGGAATATTTTTGAGAATTTGATGGGGAGGGGATTGACTTTACAAACATTTTGAATAAACTTGACCTGCCTATGTAATACACAAACCTAACTAAAAAAAACTCGGAAAGCTACAGTCGGATGCAACCGACAGTAGGAGACCCTGTACTTTCCTTTGCACATACACACGCTAACACTCACACAAGCACACATAGCGCAAAGTCGCATGCAACCACACATACGCTCGCGCTGCTCCCCCCTTACCTAGTACTGGGAATTGAATCTTGAATATCTCCAATGTTTATTATCCGATTGAGCCACAATTCACAGCACAGATAAAAATTATCATAAGAATTTTGTATGCCAAAACACAAGTTTGTATCTTTAAAATTGTGGGCGTGGCAGTTTTTCGCGGTTTTTGGGGGAGGGGGGGAGGTATCAAAAATCTAAAACAAACTTGATCTGCTTGCGCTATAGGGGCATCTAACTGCCAAATATGATGTCTCTAGCTCTTACAGTTTCCGAGATCTAGGTGTTCATACGGACGGACAGACGGACAGACAGACGGACAGACGGACAGACGGACAGACAGACGGACAGACAGACGGACATGGCTAGATCGACTCAGCTCGTCGTCCTGATCAAGAATATATATACTTTGTGGGGTCTGCAACGCCTCCTTCTGCCTGTTACATACATTTCGGGCTTGCACAATCTTAATAGACCCTTTTGCACTTTTTTAAAGTACAGGGTCTAAAAAGAAGTGTGGATATTTATCGTCAATCGCTTGTTTTAACTTGTAGTTTAACATCGAGTCATTAGTCTTATAGTCATTGCTCTTATTATTTATTATATCAAGTTCCTTTCTTAAAATGTATTAATAACTATTCCATTCAGCCTTTAGTAATGGAATGCTATTATTATTACTAGATTCTGCTTTACAACTAGCAGAAGCAGAAGCAGTTTTGATGATGTTATTGAAACGTTTGTACACGCTTTGAGCTTTTGGCTAGCCACAATTTCGCCTCATGCGGCTGAGCGGGGGTGGGTGATAGAAGGACAGTGGAGAGGGGGATGGGAAGGGGGAGGTGGGACTGTAACTAGTTGTTAAAAGTTAAAGTTTTTGTGGCTGCGGCATCGGCATCGGCATTGCTGTTGCTGCAACATAAAGAGGCAATGGAGTGAGCTAGCTGCCGCCTGGCTGTGGCAACAACTTCTCAATATTTTAAACCCAACAAAATTCATGCAACAGCAACAGCAACAACAACAGCAGCAGCAACAAACACAAAGAAATGCAAAATACTACAACAAAAATGCCAAATGAAATGTTTTGAGGTTAGCCCAAAATATTTTCCAAGTATTTTTAGCTTGTGTGTAGGTGTGTGTGCGAGTGTGTGTGTGTGTGTGTGGCAAAAGCCAACTAAATGCTTGAAATTGTTGCTATTTTTGTTGATAGATAGACACACACACACACACACACACACGCACACACACAGGCACTGTAAGGACTCCCCTGGCTGACGCTTGCCCCTTTATTAAAATGTCAAGCCATAAAAGAGGCACACAACAAGGGGCGGGGATGCAGGGGGTGGGGGAGCTGTGGCAATAAAACGTCAGCTAACACATTTGTCAGTTGTTGTTGCCATTAAATGCAGTGCACCAATAGAAACAAAAGCAAAAACAGGCAGCCAAGAGGAAGAGCAAAACTGTGAGTGGGAAGCACAACATAAGCGAGAGAGTGTGTGTGTGTGTGTGTGTGTGTGTGTGTGTGTGTGTGGCAAATGCTTTTCTCCATTTGCCAGTTAAAAACATCTTAAAAGCTACTTTTAACCACAATTATGTAAATATTAAGACAAAAGCACAACACACACACACACACACACGCACACGCACACACACATATGAGTGTGTGTGTCTATGACACATAAAACCAACAACAACAACTGAAGTTGTCTCGCTGTCTCTGACTGTCGACAACACAACCATTTACCATTAGCATGTGTCTAGCAGCTAGAGCAGGGGGCAAGGAGGGGTTAGACTATTAAGCAGGGGGCTGGGGTAAGCCGTAGAAGAAGAAGAAGGAGGAGGAGGAGGAGGAGGAGTAGCAGACGTATGCGAAAGGCAGACGCTGTGTAGGCGGGGGGGAGGGGGTGCGACAGGTGTTGACGTTAACGCCAACAAAACAAGACGAGGCAAGACAGACGTACGAAGAGAGGGGCAAAGGGGTGGGGGACAGCTCGAGAGAGAGAAAAGACAGCCGAAGGGAGCCGGGGCATAATCCCCAAGATGCACAGCATATAGTACTCTCTGCCGTGGCAATAGTAGAAGAAGTGGCAGGTCCAGGCCATGTTAATAAGCAGCAAACTCCAAGGCAGTAAGTACAGTGTGACCTCTCGATAATGAAATCAAGTTGTAACGTAAATTAAAATAATATTCCGAATTAAAACTGAATAACAAAAGTGGGGAAAGCTACAGTCGGACGCAACCGACAGTGGGAAACCCTGTACTTTGATTTGCCTTGGGCGTCGATAATAGCAGCAGCAAATGCCCACTACAGAAAATTGATTGTCCAATATCTCCGGTGGGTATTACCCGATTAGGCTGAAAATCTCACCAAACATGCAAAGCATCTAAAGCTTTATTCACGCAAGGAAAGAATCCAATAACTCTAAAACTGTACATGCTAAGAACATTTTTGCAAAATTACCCAAATAATTAATAAATTATTAGCTTATGTCATCTCTAATAATAGAGGTCACACTGTACTCCCTCCACCCCCTCTCACCACTATATTACCGCTATTATTATTGAAAGCTTTTAGAGCCAACAGCAGGTCACGTGCTCATGCAGTCAGTCAGTCAGTCAGCGCCCAAGTCAAATGAACAAAACCCAATGCAAAATGCACAGACAGAGAAGAGAAAGCGACGTGGAATAGAGGAGAAGAGGAAGACAATCGGACAGACAGACAGACAGACAGATAGAGAGACAGACAGATAGAGAGACAGCCAGCATACAGACGACAATCCGTTTTCATGGCTGATTTAACAAAGTTGGGAATATATTGAACGCCGAATGCTAGAGGAGATACTATATACGCCAACAAGCAGACAGTGAAGCTTGTGGATGGCGGATATCGGGGGGAGAGATGGCAGCAAAAGCAGCGATAGATGCAACGACTAAAGGCATACACTTGCCACAAATCGAAAGCTGGAAAGCATTGAGGGAGTAAAGGCAAATATAATCTTAAGTACAGCAACAGATCGATCATCTCTATATATTCTATATTCTCTTTATTCCACATTCTAAATATTTATGAAATAGCTACTTTCTTGATTCAACATTGTATAACTCTAAAATCTCCAATTTGAATGAAACAGTTTATGTGAATGATGGATAGATACATTAATGTATCTATTAATAATGCCGAATAGTTTGTGAAAATCGGATATGCCATTCTAGAACAATGTTGAAAAACAGTGTTGAAAAAAAAGCTCAAAAATATAGTAAATATATAATAAATATCCAAATTTTTAAAATATCTATAAAAACAAGTTTGTTTGGGGAGTGATAGATAGATATATTAATGCTAATGTGAAGCGAAGCATGACGCTCGTATGTGTGGGAGCAGAGGCTGCGCGTGTGACAACAGCGCTGCCAAGCAAAGCGCACATGTGATAGGAATTATGAATTTTGGGCACCAATGTTCTAGAACAGTGTTTAAAAAACTAAACAAAGTGTTGAAGAAAAATCTAAAAAAAATATAGTAAATATATTAGAAATATCCAAATTTTTAAAATATCCATAAAAAACAAGTTTGTTTGCTCGTAAAAAGGTGAATTTTGTTGCCTAATGTTACGGTCAAATCTCTTTGCCTAGGCAATGGATCGTGTTTTCAATTACCAAACTGTGACTTGTGACTGTGAATTGAGATTGACAAAAGCTTTCAATGATTTGCGGGTCGCCTGGTAAGCCACTGCCTAAAGAGGGGTAGAACGGAAGGCAAGGAAAGGGGGGAAAGGCAGAAGGCAGGGAAATCAGTCCAGTGCATTGATAAAATGCCCGACTAAAAATTGCAATGACTAATGCCAAGCGACAGGTGGCAGTGGATTGGGCGAAAAATGAAAACTTGTTGCAAAAAATATTGCAAAATTATTTCAGTGCACAAAACTAGAAAATACAATAACATGAAATGTAATGCGACATTAGCATGGCGACTGTAGAGGGGGGAAGAGTTAACCCACTAAAGCCCCAGTTGAGTTGAGCATAACCTGAAATAACATTAAGCCTCAGACGCGAGACTGATGTGAGCAGAGGCTTAGCAAAAAGAGTAAAAATAAAAAAATTGAATGGGAAAAAGGGAAAAAGGGAGTGGCAGGGGTAGACCACGTGGCCTGGTGAGTAAGGGTGAGCTGTAGTGCGGTTGGTTATCAGTGGGAAAAAGCAATGCGAATGCAGTGCACGGGATACTAAAAATCAAAAATTTGAATTTCGATCACGTCTTCAATTACGTCGAATCGACGTGCATATAAATCAACAGCGAAACACAACCGAGCGCACAGAGGCGGACCAAAGCGTGCGGAAGGTGAGAAACTAGAGTGGGAGTGGGAGTGCGAGTGGGTGAAGGAAAATACCAGTGGTGCGGGCAGTCAGTCAGTCAAATGTGGTTTCCCCATTGTTGTTGTAGCGTTGAGTTTTGTAAATCAAGTGGAAATGCCCGCAAAAAAAGGGGAGGAGCAAAAAAAAAGGGAAAATTACGAAATAGAAGCAGTGCGAAGCAGAAAGGAGTGTAGTGTATACACTGAGAAAAATGGAGCTATGAAATTTAGTATATAATCATATATCATCAAAATCCATATCATCTATCTACTTTTTTGAGAATAGAAAGTAATAAGAATGTTAAATATAGAAATAAAATATAACAAAAATATTTAATTCATTAAATGAAAATTAATTTCCAAAAATTGATCAAAAATGAAAAAGATTTTTATTTTTATTATTACAATATGTATTGATTTTTTTAATCCTTTTTTTTAAGCGGTTTTTAAGTGAATTACGGGTAGATAACGATTGATGATTGTGAAAAATTCAAGGAAGAGTCAGTTCTTAAACAATCTAGACTTTTGGTTCTCTAAACCAGCTAATTGTCTAGCAACTATAAAGATCTCTTCGAACTATATAAGGAACCATATGGAATACAAGCATCAGAGTGTGGATTGAAGAATGCAAGATGAGTAGAAGCAGAAGTAGAAGTAGAAGTAGAAGTAGAAGTAGAAGTAGAAGTAGAAGTAGAAGTAGAAGTAGAAGTAGAAGTAGAAGTAGAAGTAGAAGTAGAAGTAGAAGTAGAAGTAGAAGTAGAAGTAGAAGTAGAAGTAGAAGTAGAAGTAGAAGTAGAAGTAGAAGTAGAAGTAGAAGTAGAAGTAGAAGTAGAAGTAGAAGTAGAAGTAGAAGTAGAAGTAGAAGTAGAAGTAGAAGTAGAAGTAGAAGTAGAAGTAGAAGTAGAAGTAGAAGTAGAAGTAGAAGTAGAAGTAGAAGTAGAAGTAGAAGTAGAAGTAGAAGTAGAAGTAGAAGTAGAAGTAGAAGTAGAAGTAGAAGTAGAAGTAGAAGTAGAAGTAGAAGTAGAAGTAGAAGTAGAAGTAGAAGTAGAAGTAGAAGTAGAAGTAGAAGTAGAAGTAGAAGTAGAAGTAGAAGAAGAAGTAGAAGTAGAAGTAGAAGTAGAAGTAGAAGTAGAAGTAGAAGTAGAAGTAGAAGTAGAAGTAGAAGTAGAAGTAGAAGTAGAAGTATAGACCTTAAACAAAAAAGAGCTGCTCCTTTTCTCTCAGTGTACGTGCTTTGTGTCTGCTTGTCTGTCTGTGTGTCTGTGTGTCTGTGTGTCTGTTTGTGTGCGAGTGTGAAGGACGCACTCATGCAAAGTGCAGTTGACATGGCGGAAATTGTAGGTGCGCCTCTGCCGCTGCCGCTGCCGCTGCCTCTACTCCTTACTTCAACTTGTGCTGAGCACAACTCTAACTCGACTCAATTGAAGGCTGCTTCAATGGGGCGTGGCCACTTGACACAGCACTTGACAATAAATCGTGCGAAAAGCGTAATACGCACAGCTCGAAGAGGTGCACTGAGACCGACACACACCCACACACACACACACACACACACACACACACTTGAGCATTAGTTACGCTTGCAAACTTTGCACATTTAACGTCGAGTTTTTCCTTTGCTAATTGAAAGAGTTGAATTTTACAGGGTATACACGGCATTTGTACCATTGTGTGGCAGTCAACTGTCAAGGTCAGTTCGCAGTTCGTCAAGCTCAGCTCTGGCACCTTGAGCTCTGCTTGTAGGTTCGAGATGTTGTTTGTCGTTGAATTTGATTTGATTTGAAGCTTGAAGCAACAGTCAGAGGAGAAGTGCAGTGCAGTATGTCGTGTCCTCGTCAACGCTTGCCACTCCACAGACTGACATGTTATGTACTCTCCCTATGTGTGCGGGTGTGTGTGTGTGTGGGTGTGTGGGTGTAATGCCTTTCAACTGGCATTACGTCTGGCAACTGCTTGAGCTGCCACTGCTGCTGCTGCAAAGCGTTGAATTTGCATTGCCCCCAAGTGAGGTACATGTGTCTCTTTTCCTACCCCTCTCCCCTACATACATATCTACCTCCCACGCCCACTGCTTGCCTGTGCACTGCTTGCATGTGCAGCAGATGTCAGTCATTGGCACAAGTGCGCTTTATATGGCACTGTCACTGCGCTCTCCACATTAGGGCGACTCATTGCTATGAGTTTTGCACTTGAGCTCTCTTAGAGTCTTACAGTCTTAGCTCAGCTAGATTAACTAAGGGCTTTTAGTTGAGCTCTTGCTGTTTGCCAAACCTAATACATCTTACTTAACGATTATTACTTGTTTATTATATTTACTTTCCCTATAACATTTTAAATTCTTTATGTTAGTTACACATAGAGTCAGAGTCCCTTACCCAATTGCTGTAAGAGATCAACTCACTGGCCGCTCTCTTTGTTGGCATAGCTGCTATCAAGGTCAAGTTACTATTCAGCAAAGTATGAATGCAAACGAAATGCCTGCGACTCTCTTTAAAGCTTTAATCTCTTCATCATCTTAAGCAAATTCAGCTTGAGGCGAACGATCTGCAATGCTACGCTCTCTTAGTATTTGCCCGCTCTCTTAGTTGCACGCTAGGCAAGTGCTGTTATGTGTGTGCGTAAGCAAGTCAATGCTGAAGAGAGGCGAGATCGAAGAGCGGCATAGTTTGACACTGCTTACTGTACTTCTACTCAGCTCTTTCGCCGTTCTCATCTGTAGTAGCTGTAAAGTGCGTTTGTATTTTCTGGTTGTTCTATTTTTATGAAATTTAAACTGTTATTTATTAGATGAGCTTATTTGTATTTAATATGCATAAATATGACGTCGAGTCACCCTATTGTTGCTGACGTGCTTTACACAGTTCACAAAATAGAGAGAAAGAAGCAGCAGCACTTGAGCCTGGTGCGAGTACATACACACATATGCATTTGCCATGACCTTCCCCCCCGCTGCAGCGTTACTCGCTCTATGTACTGCAGTACTACATACATACATATACATATACAGAAATGCCATGCTGAATCCTGTATCGCCTTTGACGTCAGAGCAGACTGTGTGACAGCTTTCTTGAGATGCACTTCACGTGCATTTGACTGCTTAAATAAATTTTGCTCATGGTAATAAATTCACTTAAACTCAAACCCGGCAAAAAATAACACCCACTGTGTGTGTGAATGCACAACGAGGACAATGAGTGTGTATGCGGCGGGCTTTATACAAGTTTTTGTTTAGACATTCATAAACATAATTGACGTCATAAAAGCAGACAACTACGACAACAACAACAACAACAGCAACAGCAACAGCAACAACAGCAATGACATAATGTCATGTAAATCTGTGCATGACGCAGTGGCAGACGAAGAAAAATAAGCTGGAAAACCTCCCCCGCCCCCTCTGCTATGCTAAGTGAAAATCATTAGTTCTAACTTTATACAAAAGCCTGGGCATTTGTTTGAGCTACTTTAAAATAAAATGCCACTCATGTTTTATATGCCACACATACCACTAGCCCACACTCCTCCTCCCCCAAAAGAGTGGAGAGTGGAAGAGTGGAAGAATGGAAGAGAAAAAAAACCATCATTCGTTGCCCAAAAGCGGGCCGCCTGCGTTTTTGTATAAATTCTAACAAATTGTCTACACTTCCGACTAAGCGAACCGACCTCATCCCGCCCAGCTTAACCAGTGGGAGTGCCCTTCCCCCACACCCACACCCACACCCACCCCCACCCCTCGACTTCATAAATCAAAAAGTGCTTGGCTACAGTTTTCAGTTTTGTGCACTTGCTATCTCTCCCCTCCCCCTCCCCCTTCACTCCTCCTCCCCCTCCTCTTATTCCATTCCTTTTTTTTGTATTTTTCATCGTGCTCCTTTCATTTTATGAAGTACGCCTCACTCTTTTTGCCCTGGTCACATGTGAGTGGGAGTGGGAGTGGCGGCGGGTGGGGGAGTGATGGCATTCCGGATTCAACATGCCTGGCATGCCGCACTTTTGTGAGCTAGTGTAGAGCGTGGAGTGTAGTAGTCGTGGTGGAAGGAGAGTCCACAGTTTAACATATTAAAAGTAAAGTAAAGCGCCAGGACATTGCTCCGCATACTCACTCGATCTCCTCACAAAGGCGTCCATTGTTATCCTTATTGTCCTTATTATCATAGTTCTGTTGCCATTACTGTTGTTGTTGTCCCATTCATCACTCTCAGCTGAAGCATTTGCCATAAGCCATGGAGATATTGAGGAATGTCATCCAGAAAGTAGTCAAATGAATTGCAACAATTTCCAACTTGCATTTTTCTAAATTCCTTCATCGATTAATAATTATCTATCGATAGTGTGGGGGGAGGGGCGCTTGCATTGTCTTTTGACCGTTTGAGTGTGCTTTTCAGTTATTTTGCCACTGTTTGCACAACACTTCAGTCAAACCTCCGCTGTTCTCTGTCCTCCGTCGAGCTGAACCTAAGGCGTATGAGCAACGTCTCGTGACACGATAGCTTGTATCAGTTATCGCTAATTCATTCTAGTGAATAGTAGCAGACCAAACTAGACTACTACTAGTAGTTAGTTCCCTTGTCAAATAATACTTCAATACTTTTCAGTCAAACCTCCTCTGTCCTCCGTCGAGCTGAACCTAAGGCGTATGAGTAACGTCTCGTCATACGATAGCTGGTATCATTAATCGCTAATTCCTTCTAGTGAATAGTAACAGACTAAACTAGACAGTAGTCTAGTCTAGTAGCTAGTTTCCCTGGCAAATAATACTTTACAGTTTTCCCTTTTATCATTTCTTCATTGCTCAGATTGTCGTGAGCATCAGCACATCTCTAGCTATAAGCAATCCCCGATGGTTATCAGCTTATCTTTTAGCTCAGCTCGCGTTTAGTGTCTATCGTTTATCGTCGCGCTGTTGTCCTTGCACAAATTATTGAACAGCATTGAAAACATTTGAAGTGCTCGAGCAGCTCAAAGCCAAGTGGCCTTCCCAGTGGAGGAGCGCCAAAGGAGCTCTGCTCAAGCAGTTGCAGTTGCAGTGCTCCTCCTCCTCTTCCTCCTCCTGCCCCTCCACCTCCTGCCCCTTGTGCATGGCGTGCAAGGCGAATGCTTTTATGCTTATTAATGGCCCTACATGCAATTTATGTGTGGTAGTTAAAATGCAGGCGCAAAATTAATGGATGGCAATGCAATATAGTACTCGTAGTCATACACAGAGAGAAAAAACTATGTTCTAAAATTAAGGTCTCGAACTTTCAAAATATTGCAAATATTACCATCTCAATAAAATACCTACAACAGAACTTTGAGAAGAAAATATGCTTAAAACAAGCTTAAAAATCTCAGATAAAAACAATACATACTTAAGAAGAATAGAAACGCTGCTTGCTTTTCTTTCTCCCAGCAAAAAGACTAATATTTAGACCCTGTACTTTAAAAAAGTACAAAAGGGTCTATTAGGTTTGTGCAACTCAGAAATGTATGTAAAAAAAACCACCACAGCCACATCGGTTGCACCCGACTGTAGCTTTCCGAGTTTTTTCTTATTATTATTTTAGAGCAATTTTCTTCATAATCTTAAATTGGCAAAGTATTCGTTTAGTATCATTTCAAAACCGCTGAAATGGTACGAAATAAAGAAACGACCTTAAAACAAGATATTTCTTCTTAGTATTAGATATTTCCAACTGGGAGTACATACTTCTGACACCGTATGTTCTTAAATGATGACCAAAAGTCTTGTTACTTTTTCTCAGTGTACGTCTTTACACTCCTTAGGTTCTGCCGCTCCCTCCTTGGAAAGCAAGCACTTTGCCCACTAGTTAATAAAGCCTTTACGCATTGTTCGATTGGCATTCGAATGGCAAATCATGTACTCGTAATCATCGAAACAATTGAGAAAGCTACCAACTGTTAGCTGTCAATTGCAATTCGCTCCAATACCTCCTTCAGCAATAATATTTCAGTACAGTATGCCCTGCTTTAAGCACCAGTCGGTCAATAGGAATTAGTTTATTATTTGCCATTCAATATTCAGCAGAAGCTGCAGTCTTCACAATTATCAGATTTATTCATATAGTGTATATATCAGTATATATTAAAATTAAAAAAACTGAAAAGAGTCATCGATATTAATTTAAATTTCTTGCTGTAAAAGTCAAATAAACATACAGGTGCTCACACACAACGATACAGCTGCATTACTAGTGGAGTAGTAACTCACACAGCGAGCACACAAACACACAGAGCAGTCGATCAGTAGGATAACTTGATTCAATCAGAATGAGGATAGGTATAGGTGTTTGAGTATGATTCAGTTACTTCTGTCTATATCATGGAATCAATTTGCGTTTTGCTTTGCAGCGCTGCTTTCTCAGCCACAGTCGATGCTCTCACACGTACAGGCGTCACGCTTCGTTGACTATGACTAAGCTTAAGTAAAGCTCGACTGTTGTGTAAGTGCACTTAATGCTCCTCACATGCCCGTTCTTGAACTAAACTTAGTTAATCTTCAGCTAATCTGACTAATTAAAGCTGAAAAGAGCTTTGCTGTAACGACGAAAGCTTTTAGGTCGCATTAACTGTGCCCACATGACTATTAAACACTTGACTAGCTCAAAAAGAAGAGCTTAAGCCAAAGCTGGTGCAAAGAAATTGAACACACACACACACGCACACTCATACACGCGCGGAGTGTTAGAGACTAACTGTAAAATTTGCTGTAAACTTTTTTCACAAAGAGCCAAGCACAAAGCCACATGAAGAGCAGAGAAAGCAAATCCCCAATGCCTTCACTCCTTCACCCCTGAGCCAAAGCTGTTGCTATTGCCCAAGTGATTGCAACTTTTGACTTTGGCCAAAGAGGTGGCAGCCCAGTGTAGAGGAGAGGAGGGGAGGGGGGTTCCTTTGCGCTTTGCGGCTGTTGCGAGCTACGAAAATTTATGGCCAATTCAATAAACGATTTTATTACATGCGCACGTTGTGTTAACAATGTTATTATTATTGGCGCTACCGAAAAAGGGTTGCCGGATACGCCGACTTCCCCTAGCCCCCCTCCACCCTCCTCCCTCCTACTACCTCTCTCTACGCCCATGGCTACGGGCTATGCGGCACACTATATTGTAACAGTAGCTGCTTTTAGTGCTGGCTGGGGCTGACTTCTATTTACCGAGTCGAGGCCAATTATTATGAAAATTAATTTATTTTCTATCGGTAATACGAGGGTTGCACCACGCCAAAGCGGAGAGCGGGAGGGGAGCGTTCAAATGAATCGCTAAGGGGGCAGAGTGGGGAGGAATGGACAGTGCCTTGTTTCGGCTACAGTTCCAGCTGCAAGTCCTTATCATCAGCTGCCCAGCTGGAGTACAGTTCGAGTACTCTTCCTCGTACCTCATCCTTTTATAGCACTCCCTCCCCTGCCCCTTCCCCTGCCCCTCGTAGTGACGCCACTGTCTGCCTGCATTGAGCCTTTGGCGTGCACTTTCAAATGCTTTTACTTTATTTGCCCTCAACCGGCACCAGTTACGTTTCCAGTTGTTGCTGTGATACCCTGTAATAGTGTAATAGACTATCGATGTTCGTCATAGCCGATAGTATCGATTGAATACTGTGGGGAGCTATCGTTTTAAACCATATCCTAGCGATGGGCACGCCCGTGCTCTCAGAGCACGCATTGCTCTTTCTACTCTGCAAAAGAATGGATAACTCTTATAGCAATGTCCAATTTGAGTCTCACTTCAATATAAGGAGTAACTGCTCGTCGATCACTCTCGACTGCAGCGCACTTACTGTTTTGTTGGCTGTGTGCGACCCCTTGGCGGGCCACTGGGCTGTCAACGCTTTGCGCTTTTGTTTGTCCAACACACAAAAGGCCAACAACACACACGCACACACACACACGCAAGCAGGACCATTGTGCTTATTTGTGTGAGTGTGTGTGTGTGAGTGTAAATATAAAGCTTAACAGGCGCACTCATGTGCAACGCAACAAGGCAACAAAAGTCTCATTACTTTTACTTGGCAAATAATGAAGCTAACAACCAACAGCAAACGACAGGAACAACAACAACAACCGACAACAACCGACAACAACCATACAATTGACAATTGACTTTGGCTATATACTTATAATGTAGTTATATACGACTTTTCTCTTTCAATAACTCTAAGTAAGAGCTTACTACACCCCTTTCCACAGTTACTCAAGTACTATATTTCCCAAGCTGTTATTCAAATTAAAAAACTGAAAAGAGTCGTCGATATTAATTTAAATTTCTTGCTGTAAAAGTCAAATAAACATACATACAACGATACAGCTGCATTACTAGTGGAGCGAGCACACAAACACACAGAGCAGTCGAACAGTAGGATAACTAAATTCGATCAGAATGAGGATAGGTATTATGTGTTTGAGTATGATTCAGTTACTTCTGTCTATATCATGGGAGTAGTAGCTCGCACAGCGAGCACACAAACACACAGAGCAGTCGATCAACTAAATTCAATCAGAATGAGGATAGGTATTATGTGTTTGAGTATGTCGGCATTTGCACGATGAAGTATTTGCGTCATAAAGCACAAAGTTTGTAGGCAAAGGGTGTAGAGGGGTAAGACGGGAAGCATTACCTCCCTACATCTCTTGCCTACAAACCAATGCTTCACGAGGCAAATGCTGCATCGTGTAAATGCCGACTATGATTCAGTTACTTCTGTCTATATCATGGAATCAATTTGCCAAATTACTATATGGCACTCAATTAAATTATTTTTAAAGTGCCATAGATAAAGTAAACCAAAAGAAAATACTACAAAGGTAGGTAAAGCCGAAGTTAAACATTGAGTATATACTTATAATGCAGTTATATACGACTTTTCTCTTTCAATAACTCTAAGTAAGAGCTTACTACACCCCTTTCCACAGTCACTCAAGTACTATATTTCCTAAGCTGTTATTCAAATTAAAAAACTGAAAAGAGTCATCGATATTAATTTAAATTTCTTGCTGTAAAAGTCAAATAAACATACATACAACGATACAGCTGCATTACTAGTGGAGCGAGCACACAAACACACAGAGCAGTCGATCAGTGGGATAACTAAATTCAATCAGAATGAGGATAGGTATTATGTGTTTGAGTATGATTCAGTTACTTCTGTATTAGAGGTGGAGAACTATCGATAGCACTATCGACACTATCGATGGTTGGCCACTATCGACTCACCATCGATAGCGGCGCTCACTCTCGATAGTGGTCGATCGCTATCGTCGATAGTCGTCGATAATTTAGTTTTTACATCTCTGCATTAAAATTGTGAAAGAAAAAAATGAAAGAAAGGCATAAGGACGAAAATATTAATATTCTATTCTATTAATATAACAAAAATTATTTGTTAAGTAAATATATAAATAGCAGTTAAGGTAAGCCTAAAACATACAAAAATTTATATTATTATTCGAATAATTATTATTTATCTAAATTTATTCTGCTGAAGAAAAACATTTGGAACATTATTTTCATACCTATTTTAAAGTAAATGGAAATTTAAATTAATGAGGAATATTTCAAAAAAATATTTCAAAAACGAATTAAATAGATTTTTTTAATTTACTTACTAGACTATCGACAACTATCGACGATAGATTTTTCTTACTATCGTCGATAGTCGATAGTTTATGGAAACTATCAAGCACAATCGATGACGCCGACTATCGATAGTTCTCCACCTCTATTCTGTCTATATCATGGAATCACTTTGCCAAATTACTATATTGCACTCAATTAAATTATTTTTAAAGTGCCATAGATGAAGTTAAACTAAAGAAAATACTGCAAAAGTAAGGTAAAGCCGAAGTTAAACATTGAGTAGGAGAAGTGGCCGTAAAACAATAAACTGACATATGCAGCCATCAAATGCGTAACAGGTTGAAGTCCGCTCGTCCTGCACCACTTCAACTCTGCTCCTGCTAAAAGTTCTTTTTAGAGTGAGTTCGGTTCGGTTTTGGGTTCAGTTTCAGGGCACAGAAAACGGTTCGGTTCGGTCAGGCGGCTTTTGAGTGTTTTCCACCTGAGCGCAAACTTAAGTGGCGAAACTTGATTAAACCACACCCATATACTACACACACACACACACACAGAGAGGGAGTTGTGCATGGCATAAAGTTTTGACTATGCGAAATGTGAAAGGGGACTTTCTGGACTGCGGACAGGGATTAAGTTTGCGGTTTTGTGCAAGCCGAGGACAAAGCGTTGACTTGTGCCATTCTGTGCCATTTATTTGAGAGATGCACTCGGATGGCAACAGTTAAAACTGCACATTTAACTACAGCAACTATATGAAATATAAGTAGACACACACCCTGTAAACTTAGGATACAGCTATGATCAAGTAAAACAGCCAAGTTATGCATTTTGGAGTAACTTATATGTATGCAGAAGTCTGTTGAACTGAGCAATATATAATGCATATATATCAATAACTTTATCATATGAATTTTATAGCGTTATTGCGGCAGTAGTTGACACTATTAATTTGTTTATATCAATATTTATTTACTATTCTTTTAAATTTTTAAACAATTCTGCACTTCTATGATAAACAACAAGAACAACAAATGAGCAAAAGTTCACTTAGAATAGTCACCGGTATACTTACAGGACATTGTAGACTACGCAAGCATCTCAACAAGCTCAAAATTGTTGACGATACACTCTGTAGACTCTGTCTCGAAGAAGGAACATGCCCGGCAGTCAGTAGGTTGAGGCTAGCTCACTTAGGTAACTACTTCCTAGACAGTCCAGAGATAAGAGCTCTTCAACCAGGGAGAATCATCGCATTTCTGCGCTCGATCGAACTGGCGGAAGAGCTGTAACTTAGTTTAAGCAGAGAGCACAATAGATCTTCGAGGTCGCAGTGTAAACACATCTCTGATAAATAATAATAATAATAATGATAAACAACCACAGAACACTCTCAGGCATTACCTATTCAATTTTGTAGTTGCCAACTGGAATAATTACACTGTCATTCTAATTGAATAACAATTTTATTATTACTTTTTTATTACTTTTTACTATTAGTAAAGCATTTCAGAATTTGATTAATTATTTCAGAAATCAATAATGTTTTTACTTTTCATTAACTTAAATTGGTTATAAGAACTCAAGAGGAATTGGAATGTTCATATAGAATTATATTTTCACATTATTGCTTTACATTTATTCACTACCTCTCTTTAACATAGGGTATGTTTTAGTCGTTCACTACACTGCCGCAACCTTTATGTGCCCCAAACTTGGCCTTGCTTCAGCTTCAGTAGTGCTCCAGTGGCAAATCCAGAGCGTACTCATGCTGCTGTGGCAGCCACAGCTCTGGATTCAGTTCCAGTAGAAGTGCACTAGTTTCAGTTCCAGTTTCAGTTGCAGTTCCGGTCGCAGTTGCAGTGCCAATTTCACTTGCCACAATTGGTGGCAAATAGGCATTGTAGGGCTGCTGAGCTGCAGTCAGCGTGACCACAGTCAAGCAGACATAAGAAAGCAGTTGGAATTGCATTTCGAGACGTTTGAAGCAGAAGAATACGGAATGTAGAATCACAGTGTGTAGCACTCTGGGGGCACTGTAGACTCTCAATGCGGCTGATGCTCTTTTTATATGCCACAAAAAGTCAGACAAGTCAGAGATTGCGTGTGAGATTGGTTGAAGATGGTTATAGCGGATAAACTGTACTCAAGCCAAGGCCAAGCCCAGCAGTCAAGCTGCGAGGGAGGATTGCAAAGTAACTGAACGAGGAGTACTCTATCTGAGAGCTTAGGTTCGCACTTTATAGGTAGAGGTGGATAACTATCGATAGTGGACGCCATCGATAGTCGACGATAGTTTATTTTAAACCATCGATAGTGGCGATAGTGCCATCGATAGTTCTCCACCTCTATTTATAGGTATGAAAATGCCGGCAATTCGACTGGCAAATACTCTACTTTAAGAGAAGTTTATGGTATTAGCTTCTCTTTAATCGTATCTGTCAGAGAGTCAACTACTTTTGTAACTACCCTCGACATAACTTGATTGGAATTGCAAAGTGGTAGCACAACTCGTTAAACTGTTTTGGCCATATTTAAAGCTCATTAGCCAAGCAGTTGACAGATCTCAAGGTGGCCAAATCGATCAAGAGTTTTAAGTAGTTTCAAATAATTTCCCATAAATGTTCCCAATATTCTGCCCATAGAACTCTTATACAGCCGATGTGCACCTAAGGATTCGGCAATTGTTCCTCAGCTCGGACGACGCATGCGCCCTAGCACGAAGCCAAACCGACGAATTGCAACGTTTCCCGCCAAAGCAAACTGTTGGCACAGCGGAGGGAATGGGGGTGCGGTGGGCGACGTGCCATGTGCGGGGGTTCCGCTTTTTGTTTACCTTTGTTATCAGCGCTTATCAGACACTCTGACGCCCCAAAGCTGATGTGCTGGAGTTTGAAGTGTGTGCCCATTGGTGGGAATCTCATACGCTGACGACAGCTCTAAACAGTAGCTGGAGATGGCAAGGAGGTGGAGGTGGAGATGGAGATGGACAGGAAGAGGAGTTGGTGGAAGGAGAAGAACAAGGTGGGAGTAAAAACAATAAGCTAAACTGACAAGTTTTGACTCGGCTTAGTCTAGACTGCAGTGAGACAATGTGCAAAAGGCCAAAGCATATTACAGCGCTTTGCAAGTGTGGATAATAATAAAATATTAAACAAAATAATAATAAACTCATGCTGAGCTTACTGCAAAGCTTACACTTATAAAATAGACTGAGAGCTCTTTTATTCCAATTGTTGCTTTTAAATGAATCAAGAATTATAAGAAAGCACCTAAATGTAGAATGTAGAAAAATAATGTGATTAATATTGATGTTTTAAGCAATTGATCAGCTATATTGGAAATATTATATATATATCAGATATATTGGAAATATTCTAATGCAATAAGGTAAAAGCAATTCCATTTCACTCTAGTTATGATAAACTACTTGCATTAAGAATAATTTAAATTTAAAAGAATTCCCATTCCGTTGAGTTCATAAATCTAACTAAATAACATTTGAAAATACTCAAGAACAAGTATGCAGCGAATAATGTTTAAAGTACTACTTAAAGTACGTCGAATTAAATGCTTAAATTAATTATATTCATACTTCAATCATCATAAAATCCTATTCCGTAGAGGATTCCTATTCCGGATGCAACCGACAGTAGGAGACCCTGTACTTTCCTGTCCACACACACACGCTAGCAAACACTCACACATGCACACATAGCGCAAAGTCACACGCATACACATTATATATGTACATACATTATATACATGCCTGCTGCTCCCCCTTGCCTAGTACGGAAACTTTAAACTCGAATATCTCCGGTGATTGAGCCACAATTCACAGCACAGATAAAGGTTACCATTAGATTATTGTATGCCAAAGCACAAGTTTGTATCTTTAAAGTTGTGGCTATGGTGGCTTTTCGCTAAGGTAGTTTTCCGAGTTGCACAAACTTAACCCTTTTGTACTTTTTTTAAGTACAGGGTCTAAAAATTCATCACTTCTTAAGAACAAATATGGTTTGACTTATGTTCTTAACCAAAGTATTTTCGTACTTAAAGTAAGCTCAAGCAAATGCGTAAATTAATCACATTCATACTCCAATCCATAATTTACTATTGAAATAAATTCGAGTTGAGTTCCTTTATAATTTATTGATACGAGTCTCATCATAAAACGATTTTATATTCATGGAGCTTCGGTTTCAACGTGGCTCAACTTTATGCTTGTTGTGCCAGTTAGTTCGTCTGTGGCAAGTATCTAAAGTTTGTTTTACTGAGTGTTTAGCTCGCCCTGTTTCCGTTTCCGTTGCGCATGCTGCTACCATTTTGTGGCAGCCTCTGCTGATGGGTCACCTAATAGCGGGAATCCGGAGTTGGAAATCGAGACGACGCGACGGCGAGCAGTCTGGAGTGGAGTGGGGTAGAGGGGAGTACGCTTTCCATTATGACACCGATGCCACGAGCAATTGTTGTGCGGTGTGGCTCAGTGTGCCACAGAATGTGGCACAAGAGCAACAACAGTAAAAAAGGGGAGCAACAACATAGGTCGAACACGAAACGAACTCATTAGCCTACATGGCCACATTTTCCGCCTACACATGTGGGGCATGCAACATGCAGGCAGCACCCAGCACCCAGCACCCAGCACCCAGCACCATGCCGCATGTCACGATGTGGCAGCAACTCGACTCGACTCGACTCAGCTTAACACAACTCGTTGCCTCGACTCTTTGCCTCTAACTGTGGCACAGAATTGACTGTGTGTCTCCGTATGTGTGTGGCATGAGGCATGCAGCTTGTTGCAATGTTGCCGGCTTGCTACATATTTTGTTTGCTTAAATGCCGGAAGTGTTGTGGGCAGAACGGTAGCAAGTATTGTAGCATGAGACCCCACGAGCGACTTGCAACAGCAAAAATGTTGTCAACATGTGCAATCTCTGTGTGTGTGTGTGTGTGTGTGTGTGTGTGTGTGTGTGTGTGTTGCAGCTGCAGCAGCAGCAGCTCTGACTTTTGCCCAATGATTTCAAGTTCTTTTTTTAAGCACTGATTTCTCTGTAAACAGAAATTATCATGTTCATTTTCTGGCCTGCAGAGCCTGCACCACAAGAAGCCCAAGGGATGATTGCAGTTTGTACAGAGTCGAGCTATGAATATGCAGTATGGTATTAGTTCATTTCGTTGTACGTCGGCAGTACAACAGTCGATACAGCTGAACCGAAAAATACATACAACTCAGTCACATTAAACTCTTTTCACTTGAACATCATAATATTTCGACGTATTTTATTACTTATAAAATAATCGAAAAAATGTGTATGAACTATTAGAGAATCATCCCACTAATTTGTGACTTATAGTATGACTCGTTTCCACAGTGTCATTTAATGACATTTTCTCACATTTACATTTATCTGATTCAAACATTTGTCATATAGACATTTGTCTGATGGAAATGATACAGAAATGTTGTTGATTTATCGATAAATATTCCAAATCATCCCACTAATTTGTGACTTATAGTATGACTCGTTTCCACAGTGTCATTTAATGACATTTTCTCACATTTACCTTGAGCTGATTCAAGCATTTGTCATTTAGACTTTTGTCTGATGGAAATGATATAGAAATGTTGTTGATTTATCGATAAATATTCCAAATCATCCCACTAATTTGTGACTTATAGTATGACTTGTTTCCACAGTGTCATTTAATGACATTTTTTCACATTTACATTTATCTGATTCAAACATTTGTCATATAGACATTTGTCTGATGGAAATGATACAGAAATGTTGTTGATTTATCGATAAATATTCCAAATCATCCCACTAATTTGTGACTTATAGTATGACTCGTTTCCACAGTGTCATTTAATGACATTTTCTCACATTTACATTTATCTGATGCAAACATTTGTCATTTAGACTTTTGTCTGATGGAAATGATACAGAAATGTTGTTGATTTATCGATAAATATTGATATATATTGAATGACAACATTTTTAATCATTTTTAATAAATGTGCTTAAACTTAAAACATTTCTTGAATTATCATTATTATTAGCTTAATGATATAAAGTAGAAATGATGTTGCTTTCCACAAATTGTTCGGAAAATATGGTGTGTTTGGGGTGAATGGCAACATTTTTAATCATTTTTGATCATTTATAATCATTTTTGATCATTTTTAATCTTTTTTTTATCATTTTTAATAAATGTCTTCGGGGTATTAGGTATTACCCTCCTTTAAGCTCAATCAAAGTACCGTCTTAGCCAGAGAACTCGTTGGCTTAGTAGCTCCAGTAGGAATACATTTAGGGTCAGTATGAGCATAGTGCCACAGATCCAGTAGACGCCACAGAACATCTCCAGTCGTATGGGAGACAACTCTCGACTGGCCAGCTGTAGCGTGTAGGGCACATTGAACATGGAACGCTCGAAGACCCGATTGATGTAGCCCACAATTCCGGCGGATTGCAGTTGCTTGAGCTTGCGATCAAAGGCGAACTTCAGTATGGAATGACGTTGCAGATACATGACCAGCTGATAGAGATAGATGTGCTCACGCACGTGGGTGAGGCGACTAGTGTTGAAGTACTTTTGATTATAATGCGCCAGGTTGCCCATGAGCGAGCTGGTGGTGAGCTTGGAGCCATGTGGAGCCGCCTCGAGCTCCTTGAAACGTGGCATGGGACTAAAGCTGTGCAGCAGTGTGCGATTGTGCGGGAAGTAATCTGTATAGTCCGGCGATAAGTATAGATAATCCTCGTTCAGCAGATCCGTAATGCTCTCTGGCACTGGCGGATAGTAGGGCAGGCGAAAGGCATCGTACAACTTGCCCTGATATGCCACACGTTGCACCAACGCCAGCAACAGCCAGGCACCCACGAAGCACCGCACTATGCAGGCCTGTGGCAGTGCCACCGCCTCGAGAGGATTACCCAGGAGTGTGGTGTGCACCCGCAGTGTGCCAGCGATCAGATCGAAGCTGCCGCAACGACGATGCCACGCCCACTGCACGAGCAGGGCGAGCAGACAGCTGAAGATGAGGGCACACCAGACGGTGCCGCAGAATGGCTGAAGCAGCTGATTCACTGCACCCATCACGTGCTCCATGCGCACCACAAACACCAAGGCACTCTGGTGGTACGAGCTGGTGGTGGAGAAGCGTTCCCGATGCAAATGTGAGGCACTCAGCGCTCCAATCGCCACGGAGGAGTTCCTGCGCGCCAGCTGATCGAAGCAATCCTCATAGCTATCGAGCAGGACACCATACTCATTAGTCGCGTTGGGTGTCTTCAGCTGCTTCACACATGCTGGCAGCAGATGGATGCGAAACTGGTAGATGTCGGCCAGTTTCTTGAGCAGCTCACCATCCACGCCGCTGAGGCGCCAGAGCTGTAGCAGCTGGGCGGGATCGTGATAATCCCCGCGAAAGATGACAAACGGCGGCATCGGATACCAGCTGACGTTCAGCGGACAACCAAAGAGCTTGCCCATGGGACGATGGAAGAGCATCGGCTGTGGCTGCAGCAGCTGACCATGCCTATAGCGATTGAGTAGCTCCGGCGTCAGCGACTCCTTGCAATCCGGTGCAAAGAGTCTGTAGCCATAGACCAGCACCACTTGATCGTCCAGGGGATCCTCGAGCAGAACCACACAATTGAGCACATGAAAACGCAGACACGTGTCAAAGATTTCCTTCAGCATGGCCCGAAGTTCGGGCTCCCCCTGGAGCTCCACCTCCTGCTGCCATGTGAGCAGTATGAGAAAATTGAACTCCCGGTCGAAGAGTGACTTGGCAAAGTGGAAACGCAACGCACGAAAGGCACTTGGTGAGTCCACAAAGAAGAGTATCTGGTCCCTGGGATCCTCCAGCGTCGTATCCTGCAGCAGCTGCAACGAGATGTGTGCCCCCAACTCCCGCAGCAGATATCCTATCGCCTGACGATGATAACGCTGCAACTCACCCGCACCCGACAACTCCGCAATGGTCAACGCATTATACTTGGGACACACATAGTGCTCCAGCACATGGAGAGCCGCCTTCACCAACTCCGTTGGACGATACCTCATCGGCAGTGGTACTCCTCCCGCGAGGGGGCGTGGCGTGGGCAACAGCAGCAGCAGCCACAGCAGCCACTGTGCGTGCGCCATGTTGCAACTGACTCGACTGACTGAAGTTGTCGCAAGTCGCAAGCGGCAAGTCCATTAGGGATTGACCCAAGGATATGGCACATCAGTTACGAACTCTACCCATTAGTCACAAATTGGCAGATCCATATTGGAAAAGATTAGCCGATTAACTAATTAATTAGTGGCAAAAGCGAACGCTGCAGTCGAGCGCAGTCGAACAGTAGTGGCATGAAAGGCAACAGAGTCATAATAAAAATGTTAAAAAAGTTGGGAAAGCTACAGTCGGACGCAAGCGACAGTAGCAGACTCCGTACATATATTTTAATAGGAGAAAAGGATCTGATATAACGGATGTATAAAAGAATAACAGAAAAACACATTCACAATTTTTGTTAAAGCTTTTTTTTCTTAGATTTTCCCCAGAATTTTACAGTCAAGGAGTAAACATAAAGATAGAAGAAGGGAACAGGGAAAGAGAGTGCAGATTTGCTAACAAGCCTTATAATTATCAGCTAAGTAGTAACACTCACACACACACACTCAACACACACACTATCACACATATCTTCTCCTGAAATTTGCATTTTTAGTGGAGGCAAATTTGAGCAGTTAAAAAGTTTTTTGCGATTTTATTTTGGTTACCGCAAGCAAAAAACTTTTAATTTAGCAACTTTTTTGTGCCGTCTTCGACTTCGGCGATATTTTCAGCAGAGTGTGTGTGTGTGTGTGTGTGTGTGTGTGTGTGTGTGCTAGTGAATCACTTCACGTCTTATTAAACCAAAATATAGTCAAAGTCTTGGCGTATTCTCGACTTCATATGCTGACTATAATTTTGTTAAGATTAGATTAAGAAATATTACAGGGTATCCATGATGCACTATATGTTCGAGTATATACCTTAAGTTACTCAAGTTTCGCTCTACAGGGTATCCAAATGGCTCACACAAACGTGGAAGTGGCCCATAAGCGCCAGTAGAGGTATCATGGGTGTTGAGGGTTTTTTTTGTTCTTTGTTTATCAAATGCTTGCATTAATTACATAACCACAAGCTCGCACATGCCTCGCTCGCTCTTGCTCCTCCCTCTCCCCATCCACATCCACTCTCTCCAGTGTGCATTCATGCATGTCTTACTTGTCTCCCCCACTCACACTCCTCACTCATTCTCGCTCTCTATATGTGCTGGCTGCAAACATATCGTCGGTCAGTCGGTCGGACATTTGCATTTATATGCAGATGCGGATGCGGATGCAGATGCAGATCCTTTGTGCCCAAAGGATATTACGTTTTTCCACTTGAAGCATTTTTGTTGAATTTAATGAAATTTTTAATTTTTATGCGCGAACCCAAAAGCCCCAATGGGAATGCAGCGGTTACTTCCATCTACAGCTGCGGCAGACACACTCACAACAATCTCCCACTCTCTCTTTCACTGACTCTCCCAAAGCGTTGAGATAAAAATCCTGAAATGCTGCAGTCGGACAGAACGGCCAGCAGGAGACTCTGTTCATTGCTTTGCGTCTGGTGTCGATAGCAGCAGCATATACAACAAAAATACTCACACATACATACATACCCGCAATCGCAAAGCACATGCATATTGCGGCTGACAGACAGGCAGCGCTGATCAAGAATATGTATACTTTAGAGGGCTTAATCGACCACGCTCCCTTCTGCCTGTTACACAGAAATGTCAATGGCAAAATCCTAATATACCCTTTTGTACTTTTTTTAAAGTACAGGGTTTGAAAATTGCCCCTCAGTGTGGTATTTTATGCCCCAAAACTGCAGCCGTTTCGCCTAGCCTAAAGTGTTCCCTTGTTGCAACAGCAATCGCAGTGACGAGTTTCTTTTTTTTTATTTGGTAAACACGACTAGTTAGATACCCTGCAGTTTTATGAATTTGTTTATTTATTCATTTTAATAGAGTTTTATGTTTAAATTTAGGTCATATTTAGGTCGTTCATATCATATTGGCTTTCTGATTATTCTATAAGATATAATAAATGCAAATTCATATTCTCGTAGTAGTTGATGAAGCCAAGTTAAACATTGTTTCAATTATAGGGTATACGAAGTGAGCAACTGAGTGCGAATTGTAGCTAAGGATTGAAGTTACAGTGTGAAGAGTTGGCTATGGTTAGGTCAGGTATTTCTATTTGGTGTTTAAATTTAAACACATGTAATATAAATTAGCCAAAAATCTTAATCAATACGTAAACTATAAATAACCCTTGAGCTGGCAATTAAATTGTATGCCACATGCTGCACAAGATCTAAGAACGGAATCGCATGATATAAACCCATAAGTCAACTATCTGAGGTAAGGCAGGAGGGAGGGGTGTCTAGGTATAGGTATGTATATATATGCCAAGTTTAGCAGAAAGTTCAAGTTGGGATTGGACTCCATGCGGTGCATAAATTAAAAATGACAAGGATATGCCAGGACAGCGTGGAGTGTGAGACGCAAAAAGGGGTAAAGTGTAACCCAAGGCGGCAGGCAACAAGTTGCAACATCTTCAGTATGTGTGTGTGTGTGTGTGTGTGACATATGATACATGAGCGGAGGCAACACCCTGGCACTAGCTTGAAGCAGGCAACGTAGGTAGCACCTACAGGCTGAAGCTGTAAGCCACTTGAACTGGCAGCAAGCTGCCTTTTTGCCGCTCGGAAAATTCTACAAATTCAGCGAAAAGTATTTTTCCACCTTTAAAAAGGGGGAGAGGGAGGACGAGAGCGAGAGCGAGGGGAAAGGGTTCAAGTGTGAGCGAGAAATGATTTATGAATGCAAAAAGTTTTCTTCCTCTCCTTTTTTTTTTTTTTTTGGTGTTCGCCAAGTTTTGCGGCAACGTTTGGTTACCTTTTGCTATTGTTGTTGTCAGTGCGACATGGGCAGGTTCGTGTTACGCACACACACACACACACATGCACACTCAGACACACACACACATGAACACACACGAGCAGCCGCTTAATGGAATTATAAAAATGTTAACTTCAGCAGAAATTCAAACAGCGCCTCGATGTATGCAACACTTTTTATATTCAGCTCTATCTGTGTGCATGCGTGTGTGTGTGTGTGTGTGTGTGAGTATTGGCAACTAACCTTTTTATAGCGAATTCAGTTATAATTTTGTTTAACATTCGAAGTGGCTTTGTTTGTGGCCAGTGGCGTAGTTAGCCCAGGGAGAGGGGGCTGAAAACCATAGACAGTTTAGCAGAGTGTGAGCAGCTTGCCGAGGGAGGGGGGCGGGGGTTATGGCACTTTGAACATTTTTCCCATCAACTGTCTAAAACAAAAATATTTGTTTGACCTTTTGCAAAGCAAAGCAAAAAGTAACAACAGTTCTAAGAGGGGTTTGGTGAGGGGAGAGTGTGTGTGTCTGTAAAAGAGAGATGGAATTAAAGTGTTGTCTTTAAGTTGGCAGCTAAATTAGTTTTCTGGCTTATATTTGAGATGATATTAAAAGTTTACAAGCACTATAAATATATAGAGTGCTGAAAGAATGAAAAGTATAGCTGCACATTCGATAGAGTAAACAATCGCTTAAGGGAGACCAAGCAATCTATATAGAGTTCACTCTTTCGAGCATGCTCTGTATAAACATGATATCTCTGTTCCTACGGAAGTTACAGTTATGAAACTTGGCATAGACATGACTAATTATACCACTTGGCTAACCAAAGAATTAACAGAAATAAAATGAATTTATATAAAACGAAATTTAATGATTGTAAGCTACTGTCTTCCTTAATCTTTTTCCCCCTGTTTCTTTTGCTTTTTCTGCATTTTTGTGGCTAGGCTTTTGATTGCTTATCTCATGTTGCCGCTTGAAGAATTAAAACAAAGCAGGGGCCCAAAACATCAGCATCAGCATCAGCAACAACAGCAGACCCTCGAGCAACTAGGCTGCAGTTGTGCAGCCTAAGCGGAGTAGGCGTGGTGGGCAGAGCCAATCCAATATACTTTTCAAAGCAAACACAGAACTTGAAGTGCGCCGAGCGGGCAACTAAATCGAAAGCTGAGCCAAGCACCAGCCAATCTAGTGCCAAAAAAAGAGAAGAAAAACGTAATATAAAAGCGAGCAAATATAATATAGTTAAACAGAAGCCAAGCTAATAGATACCCTGTCGAAAAAAAGATTCAATATATTATCATATTTTTATTTATTTCTTAACTTTACAAAAATTAAAATAAAAATTAAATAAATAAAGTAAAAATTAAAAATATTAAAAATATACATTAAAGTTAAATTAAATATGAAAAATTATAGAAATAAAGTAAATAAATAAAAGTTGAGCAATTTCTATCATTCTCTATAATTTATCTAAGGCTTATTTATTATACTACTTTTGCTTCATAATGATTTATGTAAATAAATAAACTAATTTTCACAGTGTATTATAGTAGTCACTCGCATACTCTACAGCACTTTCGCCAACTGTGGCTACCCTTTAAATTCACTCAGTTACAGGGTGTAAACAGCAACCACATACAGTAATAGAAATGGACCTAGCTTCAGCCGCAGCCTTAGCCTCAACGTCAGCTGCAGCTACAGTTGCTGCTGCTGCTGCTGCTGCTGCTGCTGATGTGTCTTATCTTGTCCGCAGTAGCAGCGCTGCCAGCGGCTGCGTTGCCGTTGACGTTGGCGTTGGCATCGTTTCCTAACGGTTTTTATCTTGGCGTCATGTTGATGTTTGTCGGAAACTTGATTATTTTCGCTCCTTTTTTTAGCACTGAGGCAATTGTTATTGTTGTTGCCGCTGCTGCTGCTGCTACACTCCACATGTTGTCTGTGGCTGCTGCTCCTGCATTGGCAGCGTATGGTCTAGTGTCTCGTGACTAAAGACAGACTATGCTGAGCTAAGCACGACCTTAGCTATGACTCACTTGAACCCATTACTTATTTTTTATCTGGACTAAATGGAAGCTCAAGCTTAGCTAAGCTCAAAATAACCATCAACTAATCGTATACTAACTCTGAGCTAATAGTAAACTCTACCTATAACATCTTTATATTAACTAAACCTAAACTAAAGCCTTATCTGCGCCTTAACCTATATCTTAGCCTCCACCTCAACCTTAGCTTAGCTCACCTAATCTATGTAAGTTAGATATTCTAACTCAAAGGATTTATTAATTATATTGTTTGTTTATTATAAAAGAAGTTACAAATTGATAGTTGACTGCGGCGTTCTGCTTTTTTTAGTTCTGCTTGCGGCGTCGTTTTTCTGAGTAGAGTTGCCGTACGTCTTCCTTTTTCGGTATTTTTTAGCTACTGTTACTGTTTTCTCTGCTGCTGTTCTGCTGCTCTGCTTCTGCTGCTCTGCTTCTGTTACTCTGCTGCTGCTGCTTCTCCTGTTTCTCTGTTACTCTGCTTCTGCTGCTACTACGTTATCCCATCTTACATCTATATTATTATTATTATTATCTAATAATATATGTCACAAGTGCATCGATAATCTGCTATCGATAGTTGTGCAGAGCTTAAAGATTTCAGCGTGTCACGCGCCCATCTCTAAGGGTAAAGGGAATCGTTGTCTGACTGAAGATGTTTGTGCTCTGCCCGCAGCGTACAAGCGGAAGCAGTCAAACCAGAAGGGTAAAGCACGGAAGGGGAGCTGGCAAGCGGCAAGAGGGTGCTCTGGATTAGCCCAATATGTGTGCGAGTGTGTGTGTGTGTGTGGAGCAAAGTGGAGTAGCAGAGTTTGAAGACTGTGTGTGACTTCAATGTAAATGCAACTTTTAAAGCCAAGCAAATGCCGCAAAGTCACAGTTGTTGCTTCTATTGTTGCTGTTGTCCTCATTGTTGTTGCTGCTGCCGCTGCTGCTGCTGCTTGTTGTTGTAGCGTAAAAACAAGCATAAGTAAAATAAGTTGTAATAAGAGCAGTTAACAACAAGGACTTGCCCAAAAGAGCCCACACACACACACACAGGCGAAACACGAGCAAGATGAAGTCGTAGCACACCTGCACACACACACACACACACACACACAAGGCAAAAGGCATGACAAGCACATGAATGTGGCAGCAGTAAAAGCAGTAAAGGGGCAACAGGCAACAGGCAAAAAAAGCAAGAGAAAAAAAACAACAAAAACAACAAAACTCAAGCAATAGCTTCGTTGTGTGTGGCTCTGGCCCCTCCCCCGCCCCCTCTCTGGTCTTACTGCCTCTGACAACTCCTTTAAAATGTAGTTACTGTTGTTATTATTCAACCTTAATGAACTTAACAAGCTCGCACGACGACATGCCAGGACCTGCCAGGACATCAGCTCCTTCACAACTTGGACAAACCCCACACAACAGATAGACAGACAGACTACGTGAGCATGTGTGTGTGTGTGTGTGTGTGAGTGTGTGTGCCTGTCTTGCATGTTCATGTCGCAAGAAATTTTGCGCTCAATGGCGCAGGGTCACGTAACTCAAATAAAGCGCCAACATACCCAAAGCCAAACCAAAGCGGCGAAAGAAAAAAACATTGCAAAAATAAGGGGAAAAAATCGTTTAAAAAACAACCAAGTAAACATGTCAGCATGGCGCGAACTCTACATACCCTGTATAGTCAGTGATTGCTACTAAAAATACTATTATAGTACAAAACGAGTTTTTAAAACTGAAACCTAACCTTATCCAATCTAACCTGAACTAGACCTATCTTAAGCATTACGTTAGCTAACATAATTATCTATCCAAACCTTACATAACCTTACATAACTCAACTTAACCTAAATTAACCTAACATAACCTAACCTCACCTAACCTAACATAACCTAACATAACTTTACCTATCCTAACATAACCTAACATTACCTTACCTAACCTAAAATAACCTAACATCACTTAACATCACCTAACATAACCTAACTTAACCTAACATTACCTTACCTTACCTAACATTACCTTACCTAACCTAACAAAACCTAACATCACCTAACATAACCTAACATAACCTAACATAACCGAACATAACCTAACATAACCTAACTTAACCTAACCTAACATTACCTTACCTAACCTAACTTAACATTACCTTACCTAACCTAACATAACCCAACATCACCTAACATCACCTAACATAACCTAACTTAACCTAACCTAACCTAACATTACCTTACCTTACCTAACATTACCTTACCTAACCTAACATCACCTAACATAACCCAACTTAACCTAACATCACCTAACATAACCTAACTTAACCTAACCTAACCTAACCTAACATCACCTAACATAACCTAACATAACCTAACCTAACCTAACATAACCTAACATAACCTAACATAACCTAACATAACCTAACATAACCTAACATAACCTAACATAACCTAACGTAACCTAACCTAACATAACCTAACTTAACCTAACCTAACCTAACATTACCTCACCTAACCTAACCTAACCCAAGATAACCTAACGTCAATTAGAATACAACATTCATACATTATAGCTTCACGCATATAATATATTCAGTAGTCTCATCGAATCCTGTAAAAGTCCCAGTTGAAGGGTAACTGATGCACAGTAACATCATACCTTCTCTGCGACATGGAGAGCCTACAGGATATGTACAGCATATAAAAGTAATACGGAAAATATTTCTCGTATGTTATATATGTGTATGCACTACTCGTATGTCTTGCAGATGAACTTATGCCAAGTAAAGCAAATTAAAAATGTGTTGCAAATATTGAAAGACGGAGAAGAAGACCGTAAAGTAAATGTTATATTGCTACTATAGATAAAAAGTAAGTTAAGAGTGGTTCTTAAATAGTACGAGTTATACCATCGTTTGTATATGAGAGATAACACTTGAGAGTAATGCATTCTATTTACCGTAATCATTATAAGTTATAGAACAATAAATATGTGGTAAGGGTTATATTTCGATTAATAAAGTTCTGCTTCAAAGGTAATGGAAATGATTAGTAAGTTATTTGACCATAATTATTAATTGTGAATAAATAAATTAAAACTCAAAACCCTATGACGGCTCCTTTGATTAGTAATTCATTTTTTGAAATATAAAAAATGTTAGAAATAAAAATCTGATTACATTAAATCCCAAATAATACATCCCAGCCCTTAACTTAAAGCGCGCGCTATTTGAATTTGCCCGAATGCCCATCAACTGTTCCCAGTATTTTCCACCTTGAAGTATAAGAGTCGTAGCCAGAGTAAACGTACCGTATAAAAGGCCGCTTTAGCCGTAAAACAGTCGACAGTCGGCTCTTGGTCGTCCACATCAGAGCATTGACTGTGCTCCATGTCTGAGTTCATGATATGTGTGATAAAATTACGACTGGCTAACAGAAAATGAATGCTAAAGGACTATTTGAAATTGGTTAATTATGATATGCAATCCGCGCTAATGATAGCTATGGCATATTAAGACTGGGCTCGGTTTATTACAGTCATGATATTTTACACTTAATCCGCAATAAGGAAATGTGCTCTTGAGAAGAATTGTAATACAAATGTATGCTGTATAATCTAAAACTTTACTTACAATATTCTATATATTCTAAACAATCTACAGATCTATCTGTATAACAGATCTATCTGGTCTTACATAAGTCTTCTTCACCATTCTTTTCACTTCATTTTATAGTTTAACTTTACCAAAGTAACTTTATAGATCCTAAATAATTTGCAACTTCAAATTGTAATCTAAAACTTTACTTACAATATTCTATATATTCTATATATTCTATATATATATTCTATATATTCTATATATTCTATATATTCTATATATTCTAAATGTATAATCTATATTCAGTTCAAGCATATCATTATCGCCATTGTGTCCACTACTCACATTGACTTCATTCGATTAACAATGGTATCCCATTCGTTTCCGACCAAGTCCTTATTATACTTTTCTATGCACATGACTTGTGGGAGTCTTGAATTTGATTTGCGCACACACACTGTCACACACACGCACACACACCTACAGCATCCACGGCTTCGGCATGTGCCTGGCTATAATCTGTAGAGCCCAGTGACTCCTTTGACTGCTGCTGTGGCTGCGGTGGCCATTTGATATAATTAATTGTAACACGGAACAATTACGATAAACCCAACCTTCACTCACCCACTTCTTCACTCCCCCCTTACACTATTCATGCAGGCCACTGTGCAGCGTTCAGGGTCATGACTTGGGCAGGGACAATAAGGATATACATTTTAATTAAAGCACCTCGAGCAACTAATTACATTCCAAGAGTTAAATGCTAGCGACGGCGACTGCATATGTGTTGGTGTATGGTTGAGTGTGTGTATGTGTGTGTGTATGTGTGTGTGCGCCAACAAAGGCCAGGCTAGGCAAGCAATTGAACCATTTGTTTGTTGTCGTCAAACAGCCTTGAGCGATTTCGATTTGCAACATATTCTTTCTTATTCCTCCTCTAGTTCTATAGCACAATCCCTTTTCATTAACCTTCCGCTTTTGTCAAGATTCCCTTATTCTTATTATTAAAATGAGAAGTTCTTTGTCCTGACTGACTAACTGACTGACTGATCAACATCGCGCAGCCCAAACGGTAAGACATAGCGACCTAATTTGTTCGCTGGTTAATACTTTATGAGCCCTAGATCTCCCCTATATGCCTCCAGAATTTTGGTGACACTAGGAGAGTTCTTTGTCCTGACTGACTAACTGACTGACTGATCAACATCGCGCAGCCCAAACGGTTAGACATAGCGACCTAATTTTTTTGCTAGTTTGTACTTTATGTGCCCTAGATCTCCTCTATTATCCGCCAGAATTTTGGTGACACTAGGAGAAGTTCTTTGTCCTGACTGACTAACTGACTGACTGATCAACATCGCGCAGCCCAAACGGTAAGACATAGCGACCTAATTTGTTCGCTAGTTCATACTTTATGGGCCCTAGATCTCCTCTATATGCCGCCAGAATTCTGGTGACACTAGGAGAAGTTCTTTGTCCTGACTGACTAACTGACTGACTGATCAACATCGCGCAGCCCAAACGGTAAGACATAGCGACCTAATTTGTTCGCTAGTTCATACTTTATGTGCCCTAGATCTCCCCTATAAGCCGCCCGAATTTTGGTGATACTAGGAGGTTCCCTTCGCTATTCTCACAAACAGTGGCAAGCTCGTAATGATAACCCTAAGCTAACTGCGTTCTTTACACCCCATTCTTTGCTTCCTAATTTCACGTTCTCCCCTTTAGATTCAGTCTTGTTTTAATGCCCTCCTCCTTAGCTATTTGCAAATCCATAAGACCCAAATAATTGTCTTTGCGGGCATTATGTTTATGTTAATTGTTGTTGTTGTTGTTGCTGTTGCTGTTTGTTTTGTTGTTTTCATTACTAATTGTAGAATGATAGCCCGACAAAGGGGGCAAAGCGAAAGGAGAAGGGAGAAGGTGGAGGTGAAATAGGCTTAAAGCTGCGACAAAAGCCACAAAAACCCTTTGACTGCTTTTCCTTTCCTTCATTTGCCGTTTAACATGACACTTGAGGCTTAACCCTTGCCTGCCTGTGCGCGTTTTTACACCCTGCGGGGGGGAGGGAGGCAGAGGAAGCTGTTAAAATGTGTTAAACCATTAAATGAAATTGAAATTCTTGGCAAGTTTACTTGATTATCCTGTCGCCGATAATTAAATGTTGTCGCAACAAGTTGTCACAGCCAAAAGGACAATGCCAGGAGCTAAGCGTATTTTCGGTTTACAGCAGCAAATCATGGACGACAGAAGGGGGTAAAGTGAGAGAGTGCGAAACTCGCTCTTTTCTGCTCTGGTTATAAATTGTACTCATTAAAATATTTTAATTTACTTGCCAGGCACTCGGGGGGACAGAAAGAGGACGGGGCACTTTTGCAGGCTGTAAAATTAATGCTCAACACATTTTAAACAGTTTTTCTTTTCCTTGGGCAGGAGGGGTAAAGAGAGAGAGAGAGAGAGAGTTGTAGCTGACTAGACTTGACACACTAATTGGTTATATCAATTGAGATTGTCAGCACTTGTGGGGTTAACACGTACCGTACGGCAGGGGTATTTGCATAGTCATTAGACGTATCAACTCTCTGCGCGATTGCAAATTACCCAGAAAATGTCATTCAAGTCAATTTGCGAAATGAGAAAAGTAATCAACGCGCCACATAACCTCAAACTTAAGCTACAAAAAAGGGAACTCCCCCCTTCTCCTCACTCCGTCTAACTGCCGAAATAAAAGGCAAACAAACAAAACGCAGAAAGTGCTTAAAATTTAAATCACTTCAGCGTAAGCGTCACAATACAAATCTCCCCACGTTTTTTACCCAATTTGACTACTTCCTCTGCCTCCCCCAGCACCCCTGCAGTACCAGTCACAATATATAAATTATATTTTGAGGGTAAATAAAACACTTAACGCCCTTTTAGCGGTTGACACCCCCTCCAGGACACGCTCTGTTAACGGCAAGGATTCACAAGGAGCGACGAAAAAAATCAAAAGAGAAAAACACATTGTCGCAGCGGGGCGTCCTTAAAGCCATCATTACCAAAATGGCAAGCGCCTCTCTGCCAGGGGCACAGGAGTGGGGAGTGGGGAGTGGGGGAGGAGAATAATGCCAGACTAAGACTAAACAAATTTGTGACTCCGTCAGTGTCTGACTCACTGCCTGCCTGGCTGACTGGTTGCCTTGATGTCTTCTTCGTCAGCTTTACTTTTTCTCATAACTGTCAGCTGACAGCTTCAGAGTTGTCACCCCATCGCAGGCGAAAAAAAACTTTGCCTCTCTGTTTACGTTTCACAACATTTTGTCGTGCTTTTATTTTACTTTAATTTCGTTTCTTTTCACTCACAGATATTTTAATTCACTTGGCTTATATCGTAAAGTATGGTATAAACTATATGCAGTTAAGAGTGTAATATGAGAGTTTACTGTAACTCAAAAAATGGTTGAAAATATTTACTTTATTTTCTCTAATAATGCCCTCAATTCCCTTTAAAATGTGCAGCGTATTAGCTAGTCGAATACCATTCTCATTGCCTCTTCCTTCTCTCGCGTTTTATTGCCTTTGTTTTTGGCTTCACGAGTTGACATTAACCTGTCACCGTTTTATTTTAGTATATTAAATATTTATGGGCATTTCCGGAGAGTACATTTTGCCATCCTAACTCCCTCTATTACTCACAAAAGAAACCAATTTAACCGTTATAATAATGTTGCAGAGATTTAGTTTGTTTAAATGAAAATAAATACTTGATGATGTGTGTGAGTGATTGAGTTCTCACGTTTTCACATGTTATTTTGTAAACTGATAGAGTCGGTAAAAGTGCCACAATAATCTTTTGATAACCTTTATCTGTGCTGTGAATTGTGGCTCAATCGGATAATAAACACCAGAGATATTCAAGATTCAATTTCCTGTACAGGGTCGCCTACTGCCCGTTGCATCCGACTGCAGCTTTCCGAGTTTATTCTTAATATTTTAATGCTCAAATAAATGGTAAAAATCTAGAAAAATGGACAGTAAACTTAAAAATGAAGTTTATGAACTCAAATAATTCTTTTACCATTATTTTATTAATAGCTGACTCTATTGTATTATTTCTGTTTAACCCCTTGAAACACTTGATTCAATTGAATGAGGAAAAAACTCTAAGACTCTTAAATCTGAATGGAAGGCAAAAAAGTAAACTCTGCTGTGTGTATTTCATACAATATTGCTCTCGATATATGCTTCACTCTGTCTGTAGCTGGTGAATTTTCCGCCTATGCGCTAAGCTGCCATATGAAAATTCAATTGACGCCTCTGATTCGATTTACTCGCGCTCTCTCATGGCGTCTCCACAAAGTGGGAAAATAATAAAAACTCAAATAACATTTAGCTCGCGGCAGCTTTGAAGCAAGACGCCAACTGTTTTGATTAGATAAGCACTAAAAGGCAACGAGCGAAAAAGCAACGAGAGTGGGGGATATACTATACTATAGCGAGTGCAACTAGCGAGAGTGGGGATCGGGGATGGGGGTAGGAACAAACAACGAGTTCAAAAATCGCCTTTAGGGCACAAAATGCAAACATCTAAAAATCAACAGAAAAAAATGTATATTTATAGGAGGGTCGAGGGAGGGTTGGGGGGTAGGAGAAAGGAAAAGCTGTAAAATGTGCAGGGAAAATGCTGTTGTTGCTGCTGTTGCTGTTGCCTCTTCATCCTCAGTGAGTGCCGCTGTTGAATGCGGCAACTTTTGGCTTACAAATTGTTTTTTAGTTGGCAGAACTTTTAATTTGGTTATAGTGTGAAAATGTTTGTTCTCTCTCAGTCTCAGTCTCCCGCCAACCGCTCGCTCCCATCGTCTCCTATGCTGTTTCCCTTTAACCGCTGTTAATACCCCGCCTGCAATTGCATAAAAGAGTATACCCAGCTTGTGGACTAGTACAGCGTTTTTGATGGAATGTTTAATTTGTATAATTGAAAGAATACAAATTTTGACTTGAGTATAAAAGTTAACCTATATTTCTGCTCTGAGTAACCTGCTGTCGAGTGCGTCCGACTGTACATACATACATTTCTATTTAGTAAAAGTTTGTGGCACAAATTAATTTGCATTTTACACACACACACACACACACATAGAGTGAGGGTGCGTGCTGGTCACTTTTTCAATTAGAAAAGCGAAAGAAAGTGGGAGAAAAACTGGGAGCAAAACTGCTTTGCATGCCAAGCCGCAATTAGATGGCAATTAATAAACTAAAGATAGTGACATAGCTGCAGGGTGTGCGGGAGAAGGGTGCGAAGGGGGAGAAGCTCAATAGAATGGGCGATTCAAAAGGAAAACTGAAACGAAACTAATGGGAAAAGCGAACAAATGTCGCTTTGTGCATTAATCAAACAAATCAATTTTCATATGTCCAACGATGAAATCGTCGTTGTGCCCCACACTCAAGCACTCAAGCTCATACTCGAAACACTCAAACTACTATAGAGACTCGTCTGGTTTCATGGCATTCATATCGAGTCGTGGGCTCAACTTCAATTCATAAATGTAATAAAAAACCATAAAAGCTCACACGTCAAGCGCAATTCAATTGCCTATGCCTCTACTCCGCCCTCCTCCCCCCTTTGGCGACATTTTCTTTAGCAAGTTTTCCCCTCTATTCTCATTTTTCCTTTTCTATTCCCTTTTTTTTGTTTTAGTGGAGAAGAAGGCCAATTATCAGCGCTATTACCGAGTCGAGCCTCAATTCAATTTGTTTGACGTTTCAAATGGCTTTCAGACCACATGATACGTTCAATGAGTGCACTCACACTACACCCACACACACTGGCATTCACATTCGTTTGGATCAAGTTTTTGGTTACTTTGTTTTGTGCCCTAACCAAAAAAAAAAAACTTTCGCATTGATAAAAGCCGCAAAGTGAAAGCCAGGGAACACCAGAGCACACGTTGCGTATGAGTAATGTGCCATTGCAAATGTGTGTGTGTGTGTGTGTGTGTGGGTATCTGTGTATTTCTGTGTGTGTCTCTGCGTAATGAAAAGTTTGCACGTAATGAAATAAGTCAAAGTTTTCGCCTCTATTTTTTTCTTCATCTTCTCAATAATAACTGTAAACGTAACTAGCCGAAAGTTTTCTGCTTCTTCTTCTTCTTCTTCTAAAAAAATAAACTTTTACGCTCTGTCTGCGTCTTGTTCTCCATAGCTTTAGCTTATTTTATGCTGAGCTTAATCTTTACTTCAGTTATCGTTGGCATTATGTGTATTAAAGACATCCACAACATGAGACCTATTAGATCTATCATCATTTGCCATTCACTCTGCACTCCTTAGGGGTTTTTTTACGGGCACATACACATTTTCATTTTATGTAAATATACAAAACTCGTATTATCGTATTATTACTATTTATTATATTAATATTATTGTACGCCCCTATTGAATCTAGAATTCCTCTATCAACTGGACGTCTTACACAAACTTGAGTACCTTACTAGATCATTAGGGCAACAATGAATACTTGCACCTGGTCACACTTAAGCTTCTCTGCATGTATACTCACTCTCTCGCTATGTAGTTCCAAGTAAGACACAAACTCGTCAACTAAATCTGCCGTGTATCATTTACGTTCTGATTCATACACATTTTCAACACTAGGAATCAGACTTACTTCATTCTCAACCGCGAGGTAGTGTTTCCCTTATCTAGTATACATATGTGTAGAAGAACCTATAGATTTCATTACAGACAATACTTAACAAACCTATAGTCTCCAGTGTCAAGAGTGATGATTCTTAAAGAGTTTGTGCCCAACTGTAGTCTCTTTAGATCAGTGGCGCCCAAACTCACACTATCAAACAGTGTGCTTGTGTGCGTAGCGTGACGCCTGTACATGTGAGAAAATCTACTGTGTGTGTCAAAGCAGCGCTGCTCAGCAAAGCGCACATGTAATAGGAAATATGATGTTTGGGCATCAGTGCTTTAGATTATAAATATGAACCTTTCTGCCTCTCCATTGTCCAGGCGATAGTTCCCTCGTCTCCATCCGATTCCGTACGCTTCAATATACATATCTCAAGATCAATACTATTGTCTTATCTATCGATTTCTCTTTGTTTTATACCCTACATATTTCCTGGACATTCTCCCTGTACTATACTTCTGCTTATTTTTTCAGTCGTCACGCCAACATAGTTTATGTTTTATATCTCAAGTCTTTTTAATATTCGTTAGTCTCTAGAGTTCCATCAATGCTTGACTCTATATCTGTTTTACGATAATGAATTATACGGTTATTGGACAGAGCAAATACCACTTCCTCATTCCCTAGTAGCTACTCCCTCTTTGGCTTTTCCTTAACCCTCCCCACTGCCCACTAGTACTAGATGTTTTACATATTACTCACTACAAATAATCATATGTTTTTATGGCCTGAAGAGGGGGGAGGGCAGTGTTTCCTTGAGGCACACGTGGCAGAATCAAAGAGCTCTCAGAGCAGAGCGAGTATTAATTTTCACGCGATTTATGTGCAGTTCATTGAACAGACACACATTGAATTACAAACAGAGCGACAAAATAACAATTAATCATAATTAAGCCACAAAATGCGCACATAATCATTTATTATGAACGGGGGAGGGGAGTGGGCAGAGATGTAGATGAAGATGGAGATGGAGGTGGAGACAGACTGGTAGCATAATAAATTAAGTCAAACAGCTCGGTGTTAAGCTGTCTGACCTATTGACTATTTGGCCAAAAGCCACGAGCACCAGCCACAAGCCGTAAAGCCACTTGCCACTTGCCACAAGCAGCTTGCCGCTTGCCGCCTTCCACTTGCCACTTGCCGCCTTCCACTTGCCACAAACTGGCCGCAGGTAGACACTGGTTGTTGCGTTAATCAGGCGTTAAATTAACGCACTCATTAGCACAAATTACAAATCGAGCGAACTCTCGGCTCCATTCCCGCTCTGTTCGCTTGGCTATCAGTCCTCAGCTAAGTCCAGGTACTTAACATAAATCACTTAATAATCAAGTGCAGCCATTTAATTGGCTGACCGTCGACCTCTTGCCACTTCTCCTCCTCTTTCTCCAGCTCCTTTCGTTTTCCCTTACTATTTCGTTTCTTGTTCCTTTGGTCTAGTGCCTTGGCACAATTAATTATTTCATTAGTCCACTGGACGTTCGCATTCAAAAGCTAACTACTACGAAACATCAATTGCTAGCCGAACATTGTTTGCATATCGTATACCCTAGCCAAACATGCTGCAGAGAGTATGCACGACGCACCTAAGCTGCAAATCACCATTTAGCTATTTTAAACTCTATTTAGACCCTGTACTTCAAAAAAGTACCACAGCCACACATTTTAAATATACAAGCTTGTGCTTTGGTATACAATAATCTAATGGTAACCTTAATCAGTGCTGTGAATTGTGGCTCAATCGGATAATAAGCACCGGAGATATTCGATAAAGTTTCCGTACTAGGCAAGGGGGAACAGCGAGCATGTATATGCGTGGTTGCGTATGTCTTTACGATATGTGTGCATGTGTGAGTGTTTGTTAGCGTGAGTATGTGCAAAGGAAAATACAGGATCTTCTACTATCGGTTGCATCCGACTGTAGCTTTCCGAGTTTTTTTTTTGCATAAATTTTAATTGAAATATATCTGTTGTAGTCTTGGGTGAACTACCGATGTTATCGATAGCACCTTCATCAATTTTATCGATGATACCTGCACTAGTTTAAAAGTTTCAGTGCCACAGGGTAGCTGTTAGTCAGTCATGCTCTACTACAATGTTTTCTTTCAGTAGAAATACTAGTTTCTGAGTTTTGTCTTGCCATTTAAATTGCAAACGCATTAACACTTGTAGGTTATTCTCCGATTACAGGGTATCTGTTAGGCAATATAATTGTAATTAAACTCACTGAGATGTTTGTAGTGAAGTTGTTCTGTCGATTGTAGGGTAAGAGCTAGTCGAGCATAATCTAAGTTCAATAGGACTTGCCTAAATGGATAACTGCAAGCTGTTTACAGGGTAGGTCCTTTAAAAATGACCTATAAAATTGACCTAAAACACTATATTAAAACACTTGGACTCACACTCCTGCAAAGTGAATTCAAATCTGAGTTCGTCTAGCTGTTTGCAGGGTATTTTGCGAGCGTAACACACACCCGACTGCAGCTCACTCGATTGTTTTAGTGGTTTGACATTTAATTTAAGTTTTGCAATTTGCATGCAAAGTACAATGATTCCAGCCCTGCCCCCTAGCTCTGTCCCTCTAGTGTTTTGTTCAAATCAAATCCATTTCTAAAAACAACAAGCGAAAGAAGCAGACAAATAATAATAATAATAATAATAATAATAAGAATAATAAAAAAATGGCAACAGAATTTGGCAAGTTTTTAATTGCCAGCAACCGCTGCCAGTGACAACCGCAGCAGGAAACTAACTTTTCCATTTTGCCCATTTTCAACATTTTCCATTTCCATTTTCGCCCATTTTTCCCCATTTTCATTGCGTCCTCGTCTCGTAATTATTTTGTCAAGCGAATCAGCGAGACATTTGCATGTGCTGGGAAACAAGCCAAGACAACCTTCATTCAATCAAATTAGGCAAGAACTTAAAGCCCTAACATCGACAGTGTTGGAGGAGAATCATCGTGAACCACAATTCTCAAATCAAATGTACAGTTTTAGAGTTACTGGATTCCTTTTTAATAAATAAATGAATAAAGCTTTAGATGCTTTGAATGTTTTGTGCAATTTTCAGCCCAATCGGATAATAAACATTGGAGATATTGGACAATAAATTTTATATAGTAAGCATTTGGCTTGGGGTTGGGGAAGCCACAGTGTATGCGGGCACCTTATTCATAATCCTTTATCATTAAACTCCAAGTACTCCAGCCTCTCTCTTCCTCCGACTTTATCAATTTCACCCTAATCTTCATCATTTCGAGCATCTCTTTTCATCACTTTATCTCTGTCATCGCTTATCATTGGCATTCTAACGATCATCAGCTCAAGCATTATCATTATCAGTGTTTTCCTCATCTTTCTTCACTCCTAACATCATCATTTTTATCGTCATCGTGTGCATCCTTTTCATCACAATTTGACCAGATTTGAGGCCACAAACACAAAATCGAAACTAAAGCATAAACTGAACTACACCCAAACGGGAAAAAGTCAAACAAGCATGCTGCAGTCGAGTCGACTCAGCTGTGAAATACGCAACGCGCTTCAATTGATACATAAATTATAATAGTGACAATATAAAAAGTGTGGCCACTTTTTCAACAATCTGCCTCTTTATTTCGAGCGTACAATCAAGACTGACGCGCACTTTTTTTAACAGCTCCGTTTGAGTTTTACATAGTTATGTTAGTTTAACAGAGTCATTTGAGTTTTACAGAGTCATTTGAGTTAAATAGAGTGACCAGCTTACAATCAAAGGAATAGCTCTCACGATAGCCGTGCTAGTATCGGCACAATCCTGCTACAAAAGTTATCCGTTTTTTTATCAATATTTATTTAGTATTATATTTTAATCTGTTCAACCAAACATCTTCTTTTTACAGGGTATACATGAGCCGTGGTAAGAGCAACCCAACAATATATAGTATAATTTCAGCCACAGTTTCAATGAATTCAAAGCGGAGCGGAGCAAACAACACTGGTCCAGATATACACTAAGCAAAATAATCAAGTAAAAGAATGTAAATGGTATTAATGTACCCAATTCATATAATTCAAGATAATTGGAAAATAATAAAAAATAAATATGTATCGAAAAAATGCAAATAAATAGTTGATTATATAAAAAAGAATAAAGTATTGTTTTAAAAAAAAAATATATATATATATATAGGAGTACCGTTCTTTTATTAAAACTAATATGCATTTCCCATTTTAGAAAATTTTCTTAAGGCAAAAATGTAGGATGAAAATTGCATCCATTTTTAATGTATTACAAAAATCGTATTGCAATTTTTTTCAGAGTAACAATTGTAACGTATCCGTATACGTTTGGCGCTATCCCCTGCCAGAGAGCCAATCCCTCGACCAATCTCTCAAAGTGCCAGGATTTGCCCAAAAAAAGGACTAAACAATTTTCTGCGCTGGCAATTTTTTATGGCCAAACGATAAGTAAAACGATATTGAATATGTATCTGTGTGTAGTGGCAGACTACTTGTGTGTGCGAGTGTGTGTGTGGGTGTATCTCAAGCAGTGTTTTCGTATATTAACAATTTCGGGACAGTGAGAAAGTGGGCGTGGCTGCGGCGATAAGCATCGCTACTGTCCGAGGCATTTAGGCCACTTTAAAGGCAATTGCCATGGCCTATTAGCACACAGTTCTCGCCACACTTGGTCAAGGATAATGCCAAGTAAATCTAAAGGTCAGTCTCAACTCGAATAGCAGATTTCGTTGCAGTTTCTTCGGTGGGGAGTGGAGCAAGTTCTTCAGCAAAATTAGCTGCAGCAGTGCGAAAGTGCGAATTGTGTAATGTTAAATGGTCAGTGGCTGCCACTGCATCCGTCCCATGTCTCAGTCTGCCACACAAAAAATAAGAAATAAAAATGAAATAAAACAAAATGTTGCCAAGTACCCACAGCAAAGGAAACGCTGCGTTAAAAATTATGTTTCAACCGTCTCCCCGTCCCTGGCCCATTATAATGCTGGGCAAAAGGAAAATATTCATGGCATTTATAAAAGTCATTTCGCAGCAGCAGCAGCAGAAGAAGAAACAGCAGCAGGCTGAAGTACAGCTAAAAACCCACTACCCAGTAGCCAGTCAGTAGCCAGTCAGTAACCAGGGCCAATGCCAGCGTATATGGCCCTGTATCTGGGTATTGCCAGGGGGAACAGCATGGTGCTATCGGGGAGCCGGGGGGAAATGCGTTACGGCACATGCAAAATGCGGCCATTACGCTGCGAACTGCGCTACACACAACTGAAGCGAGTACATCAGTTCACACAGCAATAGTGTCTACTACTACATAAATATAATACTATATATATAAATATATTATAATAGATATAATATAATGCAGTATAAGTATATTTACTTCACCACAGTATCTCTTTTTGACTTCATACTATTTTGCGTAATATTGCTATTATAGCTTCCTCTACTACTATTTTTACTATTGTCACTGATCACTCACCTTAAGACTTACTGAACTCTCCCTGTTCTTTCCTATTCTGAACTCTTGAAGTGTTTTGATTTAATCTCCGTACTACTCCTTATACGCCTCTCACCATTAGTTCCTGTACTATCGACTGCTCACACTGCTCTTTTTGCTACTCTCGACACTAAATTCGCCATTTCGTCTACTATTTTTTATACTATCTCGTTCACTAATCTCGTTACTCCTGCCTCTACCAATTTCTCCACTACTCCCTTACTGCCGATACTACTCTTTCTACTAGTCCCCCAGATACCTCTACTCCCACTACTACCACTCGCGTTTCTACTTACCATACTACTTACTATACTACTTACTATACTACTTACTATAATACTTACTATACTACTTACTATACTACTTACTACACTACTTACTATACTACTTACTATACTACTTACTATACTACTTACTATACTACTTACTATACTACCTACTATACTACTTACTATACTACTTACTATACTACCTACTATACTACTTACTATAATACTTACTATACTACTTACTACACTACTTACTATACTACTTACTATACTACTTACTATACTACTTACTATACTACTTCCTGTACTACTTGCTACACTACTTACTATACTACTTACTATACTACTTACTATACTACTTTCTACACTACTTACTATACAACTTACTATACTACTTACTATACTACTTACTATACTACTTACTATACTACTTACTATACTACTTACCATACTACTTACTATACTACTTACTATACTACTTACTATACTACTTACTATACTACTTACTATACTACTTACTATACTACTTACTATACTACTTACTATACTACTTACTATACTACTTACTTTACTACTTACTATACTACTTACTATACTACTTACTATACTACTTACTATACTACTTACTATACTACTTACTATACTGCTTACTATACTACTTACTATACTACTTACTATACTACTTACTATACTACTTACTACACTACTTACTATACTACTTACTATACTACTTACTATACTACTTACTTTACTACTTACTATACTACTTACTATACTACTTACTATACTACTTACTATACTACTTACTATACTACTTACTATACTGCTTACTATACTACTTACTATACTACTTACTATACTACTTACTTTACTACTTACTATACTACTTACTATACTACTTACTATACTACTTACTATACTACTTACTATACTACTTACTATACTGCTTACTATACTACTTACTATACTACTACTATACTACTTACTATACTACTTACTATACTACTTACTATACTACTTACTATACTACTTACTATACTACTTACTTTACTACTTACTATACTACTTACTATACTACTTACTATACTACTTACTATACTACTTACTATACTACTTACTACACTACTTACTATACTACTTACTATACTACTTACTATACTACTTACTATACTACTTACTACACTACTTACTATACTACTTACTATACTACTTACTACACTACCTATTATAGTATAGTAAGTATACTACATCCTCAATTCTTCCACGACTTCTTTCTATACTATTCCCTCCACTACTCTCATTAATAGTTCCCTTTTTCCACCTATATTACTTCCTATACTATTTGCTCTATTGCTACCTCTTCCTGTATCTCCCTTACTCTTTTATATAGTTCTTTTAGAATCTTCTAAGCATAATAGATTAAAATTCTTTCGCCTTCAATTTCTCCAAGCTATGGTGAAAAGAGTTCTCCTTATCAATATGCCTCATCGTTCTCTGTGTTGGGTGCAAACTGAGCAAATTACTTTGACTTTCGCTGCGCTTGTCCTCCGCTGCTCTCACTGTCACTCTCACTCTCACTGCCACTCGCTGCCGCTGTCTCGTTCCTTGTCGTTGCGGCCATTTTGGAGCATTTTTCGACTGCCAAATGCAAGCGTGCAAAATGTTTATAATTAAAGTTTAATGCGTATTTAATGAGCTCTGAGCGAGGGCCTTGAAAAAATAATATGCAACTTTCAATGCGAATATGAATATGAAAGTAAACTAACAATTTCCCACTCCCTCTCGTCCCCCCGTCGCAGTTTCCCTCTGTTTCGGTGTTTGCAAGGCCAAAAGTTGCGAGACCCAACTAGGGGGTGGGGAGAGGGGAGGGGGGAATGTGTGTGGAGCTGAAAGTCTATCCCCTGATAATATAAATTTAATCGTTCGCTTAATTGTCTTCATATGAAACCGAGTAAATGGTGTTAAAACTTTTGCAAACAAATTGCAACTAGTTGTAAGGATGTCGACAGATTCAGGACGAGAAGGACGACGATGAAGATGACGATGAGGATGACGATGAGGATGACGATGACTTGTGAACAAATTTCTAAATGCCACTCGAGCTCTGCCTGCTTTGAGCCACTTCAAAATTGCAAGTTGCTACTGATACTACGCAAAGTTTAGGGAAAAACTTTACACAGACTGAGTGTACAGTAAGCGGACGGAAAGAGGGGAAGGAGGGAAGATGGAGACCAAGAGATAACTCGAGTTAGCTGTGTGTGGTCTTCCAGCTTTTTCGGCTGTGTCCCTCCCCCTCCCCCTGACTCTGCTCTCGCTTCGCTCACAAATGAAAATGCGCTTCAAAAATTTATGAAAAACCATTTGACCAAGCGCAACGAGCACCACATACAAAATGCAACAGTGTGTAATTGCTGTTACACAGAAAAAGAAAAGGAAAAAGAAAAGAGAAATACTAGTACATGCCAGTACACTGGTTCCGAGTGCTTAATGCTCCGGTTTACTTCAATTTTTTCGTTGTTTTTCCTCAGAGCTACAGCTACTTTTAGCTCGGGCTCTATTTAGCATGATTATTGGATAATGCATTAATCGGATTAAAACAAAGTGAGCACTTAACCTGTGGATGTGGTTCAAAGGAACTCGTTCCATGGAAGATACCTGTGTGCTGTTCACTGATTGCACTGGTTCAAGTCAGTCTGCATCTGCTCACTGATAAAAATAAGCTCAAATTGCGAGCACATAGTTATTCATTAATAGGAACTTGTTCAACTGTACTAGTTCTAGTTCTCCGACTAGTTCAATTGTATTAGTTCTGCTCCTCAGACTAGTTCAATTGTACTGAGAATGGTTCATTTGCACTGGTTCAGTCAAGCTGAGTCTACTTGCAGCTTCAACTAGTTGAACTACTCTGGTTCAGCGTTTTGAATCTGTTCTGGAACTAGTGTCAAAGTTGTGTACCTAGAAGTTAGTTCCACAGTTCTTTTTCGGCATTAGTTATTGCATTGCCTTTCGCGTGGGTGAAGCTTGTGCTCAAAAGGATAACTTCAATCATAACCCAAGCTAAATTGTCTGGCTGGAACTAGCATTTTTACATTGGATCTGGGCACACTGACAGTTGGTGTAAATGTCTAAAGTTTGATTATGGAGCCTCTAAGTAAAAAACCTGCAACTGTTAAAAGTTTCTATCATTTGTTTTATTGCCGCCATGGCCAAAAAACTTTGCAAATTGCATGCACATGCACACACAGCTGCAGAGAAACAGACAATGAAAGGGATGAGGAGGGGAGAGAGAAAATGAGGGAGAGGCAGAGCAAGAAACGCACACATGAGTTGAGAGTTGTATAGTCAGGGCGATAGATGGGGACAGATAGAGACATCATCTAATATAGAATGGCCCATGCATATCTACACTTTGGCATACCCTATAGCAATCAACCAGTGCAGGCAGACTATATCAGACTCGAGATAAGGTGGGCTAGAAAGCCAAAAAACTTAGAGATTGTTTACACAAACAGAGAAAGTATCTATGAGAACTCTAAGATCATTAATGGGTCTACAACCATCCACAATCAAAAATCACGCATACGCCCTAGTGGCCGCGTACACTGTGGCTTCCCCCTCCCCCAGCCAAATGCCTACTACAGAAAATTAAATGAAATATCTCCGGTGTTTATTATCCGATTGGACTGCAAATCACACCAAACATTCAAAGCATCTAAAGCTTTATTCGTGCAGAGAATCCAGTGACTCTAAAACTGTACATGCTAAGAACATTTTTGCAAATTTGAGGGAGAGGGGCTTCGATTATCTTAAGGAATATGGACATCAAGTCATAGCAGTTTATCAAAATTATAAATAAATATAAAGTCTTTATAGATCCGTAGTCGATTCCAGGGTATCTGCTAGTTCTGCCGATGGTATTTCATGCAATGCGCTGGCAAAAAATGTACGAAATAAATCAATAAACTTATTCAATAAATGTCTGCAGCAATCGGGCGACACTTGCCAACATTTATGGCGACAATCATTATGCCAACGGCTCACTAAAAACTCCCTCAACCGCCCTGCTTCCATCCTCCCAACTGCCATCCCTCTGTCTATGTTTGGGCAGGTCATTAGACGCATAATCGATACTAATGAAGCGTCGGATTTACTTGCTGTTGGCAATTATTGTGAGAAGTGCAGCCAACACTTGAGTTGAATCCAGAGCACCCTACAACTACCCTCTGGTGCTCTCTGCACGAGCTTAAGCTCCTTGCATCCGCTTCATGGCATAATAAATTGCCCCTCGCTGTTCTAAATATCTGATCTCATCAATAGACAGCCACGGGCGGGAGGGGGGAATGAAAATCCTCAAATGGGCGTACGCATAAACGTTTTATGTCTTTTTTTCTACTCAGCTCTACGCTGAGATTTGCCCGGACTTTGGGGAGGGGAGACTCTTGCTTAATGAGCCTGGCAGCATTTTTTGTTGCATACTTTTCAGCGCTTATATTAATCAGCCGCCCTGTCAACTGGAACCAGTTCCGTAACCAGTTCAAATTGGAATTAAGATGCTTCTTTTCATGTGAACATAAAATAAGTACAGTCAACGCAAAGTCTAGTCGATTGTCTGGCAAGGCAAACGAAAAAATTGCCGAAAAAAATCGCAATTCAATTGAGTGGAATAAACTTGCAACACGATTTACGAGTTGCAAGTTGCAAGCGATTCAACTGATTTTCTATGGCATTTGCAGTAATCGCTCAAATTTATGACTTTACGAAGGGAATGAGAAGGGGTAGAGGCGGACGAACAGACAGGAATATATTTAAGAAATTCTACACTGCAAAAAATAACGAAGAAAGAACTTAAGTGCAGAGAGTGTAGAGTAAACAAAAACGATAGAATATCTTTTTGGGTGATGTTTCCTTCGTCTTTTAAATCAAACAGTAGTTTATATTAACAAAATCAAATAATTGCGCTTTATTCTAGCTCTTTCTTCATTTCCATTCATTTTTCTACTACGACTTATTTTTTACCGTTTCTTAGCTTGCCGGCAAGACTCTGACGCCACTGTACGTCATTTTTAGGCTGACGCCACTGTCAGTCATTTTTAGGCTTATTTTATACATATATCGATTTACATTTGAAACGTTAAGTATCGATAAACTTATTTAAATAGTTTTCGCAGCGACAATCTTCTTTTCAAGTTTCTTCAGTTTCATATGATTATAACAGGCCAAAACGACACACATTTGACATTTTGTGCTAAACGATGTGTTATCAATGGGCGTGGCAGCAGCATGCAACAACAACTACGCCCAAGTGTCGCATAAAATAAACATTTTCTAAATTGACACTTGCGATTCAAAACCCAACACTCAATTGCCGCCCTCGACACCCCCTCTATCTATCAGCCCTCCCCCCCCCCTTCTCTGGCTGTAGGTTGTGGCGTTTGGTCCTGCCAGTTGCAAGTGCAACTCCGGCAACGACAACGACAGCGACACCATCATCAACTCCAACAACTCCAACAACAACAACAACTGTTATCAACTAAAATTCCTTGCATCGACGCACAGGCTGCAATGGCACGGAAAGGCGGTGGAGGTGGGGAAGGGGGTAGGGGTAGGGGACAGTCGTTGCGTTAACTGCATTGACAGACAGAGAGCGACCGAGAGCCTCTAGTTACTCCAGTCGATACGACTCCACTTGACTATGCCACACTGACTCCACTCTGGCCACACTCCTTCCAGGCCGCAGCCCCCTTAAGGACCATTATCATCTATGCTGAAACTGCGCTCTGTTAACTCCATCGCATCGTCATCGACATCGACATTTATAAACTGCACACAAAACACTAAACACTGTCCACTTTCTAACTCCCCCCCCCCTGCCACTTCCTCCTCACGCCCTGTACAGGCAGCACAGCATGTCAATTCACTTGGATTCGTTGCCCTCCGTATTGACAGCTGTAATGCGACTCGATAAATGCTCATTAATTCCACTGTTTAACGCATAGCGTTGCCAGATAGTTGCATATGTGCAATAAGAGATGTATGGCAAGGCTTGTGCTCTTTACGTTCTTCAAGAACAAGATCAATAGAACTACTTACTTAACTGAACAGACGAACTAAATCTCTTATGACTACTTATCGTTCACTAATCCTCGTTCTTCGTTCAGTAGTCATCGTTTTGTGACTCCTAGAGCCTTGTTTTTGTTCCTTGTTTATTTTCAGTAAGGACGTTCATATCGTTCAGTCATTTTAACATTCAAAAGTCATTTCGTTCAGTAGTCATATCATTCACTAGTCATATACTAGTTCAGAAGTCATATCGTTCAGTAGTCATAATATTCAGTAGTTTCGTTCAGTAGTCATATCGTTCACTATTCATATCGTTCAGTAGTCATATCGTTCAGTAGTCATATCGTTCACTAATCATATCGTTCAGTAGTCATACCGTTCAGTAGTCATATCGTTCAATAGTCATGTAGTTCTGAAGTCATATCGCTCAGTAATCATAATATTCAGTAGTTTCGTTCAGTAGTCATATCGTTCAGTAGTCCTATCATATCGTTCACTAGTCATTTTGTCTGTTCGTTCATTTAGTTCATTTTGATCAAAGAAATTGAAGATTGATATTAATAACTCCAAAGAGCACATAAAACAGAGAACAGAGTCGATTCCACCGCGGTTGCTGTGCAACTGAGCTGAACTAGTTCATAAAGTGACTAATCAAACTAAAGTTGACAATATTGTGGGTGGCACAAATAGAGTTCAAGCTGATGGTGATGATGATGATGATGATAATGAAGACAACAGCGTAAACTGTGGCCAGGCGATAATGAAGCCATGCCAGGGAATGAAATACAAAAAAAGCCAAAAGCTGGGGAAGAAGCTGAAGTTGAAGCTGATGCTGAAATAGGAGCAACAACTGGAGTAGCTGAAGGAGCAGACGATGACCATGGCCACAATGATGGCCACAGCACACGACCAATGCGAGGGACAGACAGTTGGACAGTTGGACAGACTGACCAAATATTCAGCCATGTCCTGGGCAGAGTTGCAGTCCAAGCATGCCGGTTGCATAGTGCAAAGTATCTAGCCTTTTTTCAGCTATCTTTTTTTAGAGTGTGCCAGAGTTAAGGAGAGAGCGGGAAGTATGGTGTGTGTGTGTGTGTGTGTGTGTGTAAAAGAGAAATTCCTAAATGAACGATATAAATTGTTGGCAGCCACAAATAATGAAAACACTTTGCGGTCATTTAGCGCTATTTGAGGCACACACACACACACACACACACACACACGCATGCTGTTGACAGTTTAAGCTCTGTGTGTGTGTGCGTGTGTGAGCTTGTGTGTATTCTCACTGTCTGTGGGTGACATTTTTTTCTTGCCCCTTCGAAAGTCTATTGCAATTTGAAAATGACATACGAAGTCCATTAAGGACTGCAACAACAACTGCAACAACAACAACAACAGTTACAACTGCAACTGCTGCAACAACAAGAATAACAATTGGGGGGCGTGTCTGCACGCCCACTAATCCCAGCCTCTGATGAGCATGAACCCAGTCCAGAAGCAGACTCGTTACAACATTATTTGGCGCATGGAGAGAGAGAGATGCTCTGCCAATACTACAGTCACTACCAAAATTATCTTCATCCACAGACAGTGCGAGAGACCAAGAGACACTGGGAAAATAACGGCGGGTCTGAAATTAAAACTGTTTATGCTGGAATTTAGTTCGAAAAAGAAAAGGTAGTAAATAGTACAGTCGAGTCTCGATAATTCGTAATGGCACGGGGATCGTATTTTTTACGAATTACGCGTGACTTCGACTTACCGAGATTTCCATTTAACGAGGCTCAGCAAAGAAAAATTCGAATTAACGGGACTTTTATTCATTGTACATCTTAAGTATTAAAAGAAAATTATACAGTAACATGAAATTTTAATAACAAAAATTAAGTTAATTAATAAGAAACAAAAAACTAAACGATAACAATGAGAGACACAACACACAAACTCAACATGAACTACTATAATGACACAAAGGCGGCATAGACAGTTCTACAAATCCTAACGGCGACTTAACTGCCAAAAATTTTGCATTGCATTACGATTTATAAGAGGTTACGAAACAAAATTACGATTTATAAGAGGTTTAATATTCTTTGCTTTGCGAAAAATATTACGAATTAACAAGGGGACCAAAATGTATGAAATTTTTACGAACTATCGAGTTTTCTTCAAGGGGACAGATAATTTTACGAATTATTGAGAATTTTGATTTAGCGGGGTGCGGCGAATTATCGCGACTCGACTGTATTAAAATAAAACTTAGGATTAAAAAAAGTAAGGGTAAAAAGTAGTTAAGTATATCAAAATACTACCTAAAAAAACCTCGATAATCAAGATTTTAGTACGATCTTAGATCAAGATAAAGTATTATTCTGCAGTCAACATTGTAAACACTTGATACAAGTAAATGTTTGCCTATTTTTCTCTCAGTGCACACACACTTGCTACGTTTGTGTTCCATTCGTAATGAACATTGACAACTTTGAAATGCAGAGACAATTGAATCTTAATTTTCCATCACACAAGAATGAATAGAGCCAGGCAGACAAAGGGAAGCAGATACGAGTGTGTGCGGAAGAAGAAGCAGAAGTAGAAGCAGAAGAAAGGACAGCCAAGTGAATAGCTAGATGGATGACCATTCGCAGTGTCCATGAATCAATCGCAAAGATAATAAACATTTATTTATGAACTCAAGCTGAAAGCTCAAGCTGCAGCTGCAAATGAATTGAAGCAGCTGCCAACCGTATACCCTGTAGCATCAAGTGGGGTATATCACTTGCACTAGTTGGCATACATATGTATGTATATGTATATAGCATATACCTGAGTAAATGAGCTAGTTATCTGTCTATATGCTTACTCCTTACTGTATTTACAGGGTATCTAGTCGTTGGTTTTCACTTCACTCTCTGTTCAGCGCATCACAATGACCAAGAGTAAGTTATGATCTAAATTAAAACTGGCTTAGATTTTTGATAACACTTGTAGCTACTTGTAAGAGAATATAACTTTTATCAATAATATTTTATTACATTTTATTTAGTTCATAGAGTTTACTTATAATTAAGTGTCCTGAAAGCTCTTTAAACTTTATTAATTCGAAAGAGTACGGGCATCTTTTAGTTACTCGAATGACTTTTCTTTTTTCCAATTTTTATCCTTAACATAATTTAGACTTACTACTATTTTTATCTTTATTTATCTTTAAAACGGCATCACTGGCATTACGTCGCTTTGCGTTACGTTACGTTACGTTAGCTGTTAAGTTAACTATGCTGAGTTATGTTAATTAACATAGATTCTAGATTCTCAACATTTGCCACTGTAACGATTGTGAGAGTTCATCGTTTCTGATCTTATTTTAATCAATATTGACTAAGGTTAATCTCATTTGAAATGCCTTTTATTTAATATAAACTATAATAAACGACTAACTTAATACTATTATTAGCAAAGTCATTAACAAATCATTTTACTACGTTATTATTTGATGCTCAATGTTTTCGAGTTTTATTTGCCTTCGCTTTGATTTATCAATTTTAATTTTACAAAGCTTTTGTTGTTGTTGTTGTGATTGTTGGTTTATTTGTCTTCCATTGTGTGTTCTGGCTTTTGGCTTTCGGCTTTGGCCCATTTTTCGTTTCGTTTCGAGCCTGCTTGACAGGCTCTTCATCTTGGCCAGAAACACGCAAAATAATCATAAATTTCCCTCAAAAACTGGCAAACAATGGCCGCCAGGTGGCGCCACACACACATACACACGAACCTATTGTCAGTTGGAAGAAGTAAAGGCTGCTGCTTATGATATAATTGCTGGCACTGCTGTAGTTGTTGTTGTTGTTGTTCTTATTGCTCCTTTTGGCTGTTATTCTTGCCTTGTACCGTTGTTCTTGTTGTTGTTGCTGCTGCTGCTACTGCTGCGCTGTCATCATTGTCTGCCTTGTCGCATTTTACGCCTCGACAACGATGCGTGACACAAACAGCAGACGGCTGGCTTACAGCCTAACGTTCTCTCTGACTTCTACTCCTTTGCCTACTCTTCCTACTCTTGCTCTCATCGTTGCTCTCTCCTTTGACAAATAGGCAATCTCAGCTTACACTCATAATGCATTAATTTCTGCTTTGGCTGTTTTAATCGCATGCAGCAGCCCAATGCAAGGCGCGGCATAAGGAGCATGGAATTTCTTCTGCTGCGCTTGTTTTTTTTTTCTTTTTCTCTCGTTTTTCTTTGCTATTTTCCATTAAATTACACACAGTCAGCAGCGGGAATGGATTGGATTGTTGGACAAGACGTTTCTTTGCTGCCATAATTGCATGAAGTAGCTGGAAGAGGAGGAAAAGGAGTGTTGCACGGTTGCCACATTGAACATCATTGAGCTAAAAGTGGTGTTTTTTTTCATGTTGGTGTTTTTCTTTAACTATTGATTGTGGCAGCTAATGTGTTAATTTAATTGGTTCGTTTTTGATTGCATTTTCTTTTTTTTTTTTAACAATATTTGTGGCAACCGTGGCTGTAGCTCGGCAGAATCTTTTCTCTCTCTGAAGAGGGGTGGAAAGCGGGGGCAATGTGGCAACACCAAAGTGCTAAAGTGGTAAATATGTCAGCGGCAGTAAGACGATAAATTCTCTTTAAGTAGACGCTCACACGCAGCCCAAAGCGTGCAGAGGAGTGGGAGAAGGGAGCGAGATAACTGTATTTTGGCTAAGGAACGGATAACGGCAATCGCTTGGCCTAATCTGCTGCGCTTGAATGATGATGCGCCACGCCCCATGCACAGCCCTTAATTACAGAGTCGGCATGAGTATGGTGAATATATGTACAATATGAGGTGAGTAGCAGAGTGATTCTTGGCCAGGGGGTGGGGGAGGCTCATGAGTAGCTGAAAACACGTGCGCACATGTGCAACTTCCGGTAAAAATCTATTGCTAACTTTCAACAATTCTAGCACACACACGCACACACACACCTTAGCCGTTGTGAGTGTGTGTAAGTGAGTTAGAGCTTCCTGCAGCTGTCGTGGCAACTTCCGTCTGTTGCAGCCTCGACGCTGCCGCTGTCTCTACCCTACGTTCAGCGTCTGCTAAAACACTTATTTGGCTTTGGGCTAAAAACTCAAGCCAAAAAATAGCAATAGCAACAACAGCAACAACAGTAACAGTAAACTGACACATCAACATCGCTCATACGCACGGTTGCCACACATATGGTGTTTTCGCACCAAAATTGGTGCTTTGCTTTGCCTAACGCGCCTCTCCCACCAGGTTGCATCGAACCAACGCCAAGAACAGTTTTGGCAGCATAGCTCCAAAGAAAGAGTGTTTATTCTTTTGATTTTAGTTCTGTAAACAATTCTTCCTACTATTTAGCTGACTTCGTGCTGCGATGCTTCAGTATATATATTTTTTTACGTGCATGTGTAATCAACAGACAGATAGTAAGTACATAAGTATTTATAAGTAAAGTAATACGTGTGCGTTTTAGTGTGTGTGTGTGTGTGTGTGTGTGTGCTTAAAAAATTGCACAAAGTTTCAGCGAGCTCTAGGTATACGTACATATGTGTGTGTGTGTGTGTGTGTGTGTGTGCCAGTCTAGGCGCTGTTGAACTCAGTCATAGAACTGTTGCTGAAGTCACGTAATTCAAATAACTAAAGTTGGCGTAAATATGCCAAGCATACAACAGCAGCGCGAACACACACACACAAACAACCAGCATAGATGGAACGCCCTAACTGCAGGGCTGAATTGCAGGGGTTTTGCAGGCACTGTTGTTGTTGCTATTGTCAGTACTTAGTGCTTGGGGCAAGCAGTTGAAGCTTTAAGCGTGTTAATTTTGTAATTTGTATTAAGCGCTCGCTCGCTCGCTTTTAATTGGCCAATCAGTAAACGGCATAAACCATTGCGGTTGCCACGCTGATAAATGTTAAGCCAATTATCCAGCTTAGACAATGAATGCTAAAGAGCAATTTAAATGTTTTTACACACACACACACACACACACAAAACCTAAAATGGCGTGAACATAAACTAATCAACTGCTTAGTACTGCTTGGCACTGCTTGCACACACTCACACTGCTCGCGCTTTAACTACATTCTCTTTGGTTGCATTTCCGTTTCGCCTTTTGCTAAATGTAAATCTTTATAACGTAATCGTTGCACTTAAACTGCTTAAAGTTTTTATGCCTTAATGCAGCACCAGGTGGCAACAGTTGTCACACACAAGCTTAACCTGACAGTTTGACAGCCACTGTTCTTGTTGTTATTGCAATGTGTCTGTCACTTGTGATCAGCTGTTATGCTCTGTCTTTGTTATGCACAATTGTTATTGATTTTGATTTATGCGTGGGCGCAAATGTGAGGTTATGTGTTTACTGATATTTATCACTGCACATAAGCGTTTCGTTAATTAGTTAAAAGGACTGCATTTAGAGAGCTTAGCGGTTGAGTTAAAGATTTGCGAGTGGAGCTAATTACTTAGCAGCACGATTTTAAAGGCGATTTTCAGCACAGTTATCAGTCACTTAAGCTCTGCTGGGGCTGATGCCGACCCTTGACGTGCCTGCCACAGACGCCATTTTGTAATTAGCCGCATTACAAGCAGCACTCACTGAGATTTTTGCGGCTACTTTATATGTTAATGAGTTTTCTTGGCTTTGTCTTTAGCCCGCTCTTCCCCCACACTAGAACCGACTAACAGTAAAACGCGTGCAATTGAATTTGAAAGGAGAGAAAGCGGCTTAAGCCTCTCCCGCACTTAAGCTTGGTTCACGGTTGCCACAGTGTTCGCAATTGTGCGAAAAATGGTGTACATTTTTTAATTTAAGTACAATTTCCATAAGAAACAAATGGCTTAGATATTTAAATGAAAATATTGAACAATTGATGGTCATTTTATAATGACCATATTTCTTTCTTTAAGTTTACTCCTGATTTTCTTTTGTTTTTCATTTTCTAGTGGCAACGGTAGCCAGCGTTTGTTGGATAATATGCAATATGAAATTGGGCAGCCGCTTTTATTTTTTTGGCAAAGTTCAAATTGCCTGAAAAAGAGAAGAACACACGGACATGATGTAAAAGAAAATGGAAAAAGCGCCATTGACAGACAGACAAGTGTTCCAAGAGGGGGTGGGGGAGAAGAGAGAAGCCAAAGCAAACAGCACAGCACAAACGGCATTTCGTATGTGCGCCCTTTGCCATCTGCATGTGTGATGTGTATGTATGTTCGCATGTATGTGTTCGTATGTAAGTTGCATTTTCTTATCTAAACAATATTTGGCGGAGCCAACGACGACAACGATTTTCTCTAGCTGATTGAACAAAGTTTGTTGCCATACACGATTTGCTGCTGTTGTTGTTATTATTTTTTGACTAGTGCAAAAATTCTTTTAGATAAAAGCTCGACCAGCTGTAAGCAGAGCCAACAAAACCAAGCGCAGTTTTTTTTATTAATATTCATATATTTTCGTTATTGTTGTTGTGTTTGCTGTCCATTGCTGTAAGCAACATACACACATACATATGTACATGTAAATAATAAAACTTATTTGCATTGGTATTAAGTAAATTTGTGTGTAAATTCATAGAGGCCTGCAGTTTTAATAGGACTGCTAACCCAACAGTTTGACATGTTACTTGCATTTCCATTTTGCAGCACAGTTTTAGTCTTGTTACAGTTCTGCACTCACTGCTTGCTACAGTTTGTGAGTTTGCTACAGTTGTAGAGGCTCTGGAACTCGCATGGCAACAGTGCTGTCAATTCAGATATTTTAAATGGAAAACAGAAATCTGTGCAATCAGATTTTAAGCAATGTATATGTATATAATTTGCCAAGTTTTTATATTTTAGTTATATGTATTTTAATTTGATGCAATAAGCTTGAGTTCTCTTTACAGTTTTCGGCCATAGAAATACAGCTTGAGCAGCATTACAGTTTGGAAAGCACTTACCGTTTTACTGCGAAGTAAAAACACCGCTCACATCGTTTAGAATTGAAATTTCATTTTTATTAACTAATAACTATATGTTTGGTGGACCTGGTAAATGAAGATGTTGAAATGAATGCCCATAGTTAACATACTTTTAGTTTTATATTTTCATAATTAATTTATTTATGTTTTGCGCTTGGCCTTCAGTTTGCTTAGCCCCGCAGCAAACAGAAAAGCAACAAAAATGAATAGAATTGTTTAACAATTGTTTTTCCTCTCTCTCTCTCTCTCTCTCTATCTTTCTTTAGTAGTCATTGTAACTAGTATCTAAGTTATGATTTAATTTAATATGAATTAAACTTAAAGCAGTGCGGTTTATGCAAAATTTCATACGCTCTCTACTCTCTACTCGTCGTTGCTAAAACGCCTCACTCGTTACTTTTGCACTCGCTGCTAACGAGCTGACCAGTTGTTGTTCTTGTTGTTGTGTGTGTGTGTGTGTGTGTGTGTGGGTGGGTGCGGGTGTGTGTGTGTGGGGTGCGTATAAATGCGTCTGTCGTATAGAGGAAGTAATCGGAACAGAATATGAATGCTTGGAATTATATGTTTTGGCAGGGGGCAATGTACATATGTTATATACACTCTATATACTTATGCCATAGATGATATATACATGTCTGTATGTACCTACATACAACAGGTTAGTTTGGTTTATTATGCTAATACAAAATACAGCACAATCGTGTACTTTACATAATCATATATAGGATCTAACATTAAAGTTCTGCTGCTGTTCTCTGTCTGTTTTCTCTGACAAAATGATTCGCTTGCTGCTTTGCTGTTGGTGTTGGTGTTGCTGTAGTGGGTGTTGGTATTTGTATTTGCTTTGCATTTATTGCCGTATACCGTTTCTCTGCTTCTACTTCTTAAAGGAGTTTGTTTTTCTTTTAGAATTTTTATAACATTTACATATGTTGCAAATTTAGTTTCAAGCACAGAATTAAAACAAACGAACAATGAATGAATGATTATTGCTTGCTGCATTTGTGGTGTGTGTGCGTGTGTGTGTGTGGGTGTGAGTGTGTGTCTAGGTGTGTGTAATGAATTGCTGGCTAATGAAATGTTGCATGGTAATGATGATAGTGCTACCATCTGTTCTGTTATTGTTTTCTTTCTTTCTTTCCGTTACTATCTCGTGTTCTGTTTTTGTTTCTGTTTCTGTTTTTAGTGGTATTCCTCTGTGCATTTTTGGATTACTCTTCTCGCTTGGTTTCTAACCAATTATGAGTCCACAGCCGAGTTTAAAGTTGTTTTTCAGATGATTCATGCGTCCACTCAACGCAAAACTGAACGGCAGTGGCTGTAGCCGCTTCTCCAGCACGCCCGAAATCTGCCAATTTGAATCAACGGAGCCTGCAAGAGGAGACAATCCACGAATTAATACAGTAGTACAATGGTAGGGAATCGCATATCGCTAGCAAACCTCTGAACACCAGATCTGCTTTGGGCAAGTCAATTTGATAGGCAATCGTGGCAACGGATTCCTGCATGCGCAGACTGGTCTCCACCTCGACACCGATCTGTAGCTGTTCGCTGGCCTTAAGGTAATAGCAGACGTGCAGGCCACTGGCGCCCAGGGTGCCAGACCAAATGGAATCGCCGCTGGTGTAACGTCCCAAGGCGGAGACGATGGCAATGTGACGACCGGGCACATTGGGTCCGAACTGATAGGCCACCTCGGCCCCCAGGGCCATGCGCTGTGTGACCGATTGTAAATACTGGCCAACGATTACGCCGGAATTGGTAAATATGCTGGGATTGCCAACTGTAACAGAGGCAGTAAAGTCATTGCCCCGATAATCTGTACTCAGCTGTGTGGCCATCACCTTGGAATCCTGGATCTGTGTAATCATCGAACAACGATTAGTGTTGGCAACAACTTTCATCACAATTCTCTTACCTGCGAGGCAAATTTACAGCGCCAACGTGGTGAGAACTGGTGTATAACATTGGCATTTAGATTACCCGATGGATCGATATCGCCCAACAGCACGGGGAACGCCTCTGTGGGACTGTATTGCTTGGTGCCCACATAGGTGGCGCCAAAGCGATACCCACTGGGTACCGTGCTGCTCATGTTGATCGTGTGCGAGACCTGGAAGTGATTGCTCAGTCCCTTGTTCAGCATTATCTTGGCGCCCTCGAACGTAATGGCCTGTACATCTAAACGAGCGAGAGGGTAAACAGAGCACGGCGTGATTTAACGATATGTTAAAGGTTAAAGTTGCTTGCAATCGATAGTATGGCATGACTATCGCAGGGCATGTACATACATATAAGCGCATATAAATCAGCTCTGATAATACATAATCAAGAAGACAGCAAAAAGAGAAACACACACACACACACACGCACCCATTTGCACACGCACACGCACTAGCCGTAGCACATGTACGTACACAGACACACACACACACACTCACACGCATGGAGCACCAACCAACCGACCCCCTCACATGCTTGTAGGTTATGTCATCAGTTTTTCGCTTTTTATTTTCCTAATTTGAATGAGATGCACATACCTTTGCATTTCTTGTGCAACTCCTCAACCGTGCCGGGATTCTCAAGCGTGTTATCCTTGCTGCCACTGGCCGTATCGGGCACAATGATTGGCGCAGCTGCTTCTGTGTGAGGTGCCGATGGTTCCGGCAAACCTAGGCTCGCAGCGACACTGTTGCTGCGTGCCGCTGTATCAATGCCGGATGATGCCGCTAACACGTTGCCCATATTGCAATTGCCGAAAATTTGTTGAATGTGCAATTGAACTTGTTTTTTGTTTTAATGTGTTTTTATTGTTTTCTGTATGTGGACGTAGAAATTAAAAAAATAATAATAAACTGGCACGCGCGCTGTATTTTGTAAGGGCAGCTGTGTTTTTACTTCTGACAACGAAATACGAACTAGTGCTCACAGTTGCCACACTTGGCGTTTTAGTGCCAAAATTGGCGCTTTATTCATGTCTTGGCGCAATGGCACTTTTTTCTTAAAATGACTCTTTACGTCGTTAAGACATGTGTTTAAATCAATTTCTAGCAATATAAAAATAATATAATTTATTCGGTTGAGCTCACAAATAGATTTACATGACATCCAAATGCTATTGAAAAAGATATTAAGGGCGCAGACAGACACGGCTTTATCGATTCAGCTGGTCGTTCTGATCGGTCTTAGTATCGCTGGGTAAATGCGTTAGTTTTGCCCTTCAATTCAAAAATTTGTTTAAATTTTATACGATACCGGAAGTCAACGATAAGAAAAATCATTTCGATATATTTCTATGTTCTTCTATCGGCTTATCGTTTACAACAGCTGCAGCCCGGCTTTAAAAGCGTTGCCACCTTAGCGCCAATTGGGAATTGAGCGCGAAATTTAAATTTGATATGAAAACGAAAATCAGCCATTAGTCAATAAAAACGTTTATATTTCAAGTTCAAGTATATGTATCCTTTCTCTTGCACGCATGTATACATACATACATGTGCTTTTATATATATATAGAAGTATTTCTTGTATATGTTAATAAGAGGAGCGCAAACTCATTGCCTACGTATAAAGTTGAATCGAGATTAATGTCCAAAGGAGTTCTGTTTAGTGGGTATCGCTTGGCTGTGTGGTTTGGGAGAAAAACAAAACAAATGTGGGTAGAATTATGTTGTACTAAACCATGAGTCATCTAATTGGCCGAATAGTCATCGCAGACAATGTCAATTTACAATTAGGTTTAACTTAGAAACAATACTAAACTAAATATAAACGCATAACATACAAAAATACATGCACATTATTTCTCTTCATGTGTTTTTATGTTTTCCTTAGCGTGGTTTTTGGTGTTTTTGGTGCGCGTTATTAAAAACGAATCAACAAAGACTGGAGGAGCTGACGCATACAATTGTTATAAAAATTAAAAAATCAATATAGATCATAAGGTATATAATATGTGTAAGCTGCAAACAAACAAAAAAAAAAGTGTGTATAAAACAATGAGAACTTGTTTCACTCCTGGGGGGAAAACAAAGTTGAATAATTAATAATTGAATCAACAGCAGGAAGATTTCTCCGGTTCGGCAACAACCAAATTAAAATCTAGACTATTGGGTCTCGCAAATCCCGACTTTATTCCATCCCAGCCATCCTCGGCCTTGTATTCACCGGATCGTATACGAGCATAGACCTCCTGTGTGACCATACGGAAGGCCTCCTCCACATTGGCACCGGAACGCGCCGATGTCTCAACGAAATGCAATCCATGCTGTTTGGCAAATGTTTGCGCCTCCTCCGTGGTTACCTCACGATGTCCCCCGGCATTGACCAGATCCAGTTTACAGCCAACTAATGCAAAAACGGGACGATGCGGTTCAATGTGTCGTTGCGCCTCCATCATCCAGAGTGGAATATGCTCAAAGCTGGCATGATTCGATATATCATAGACGAGCAACACGCCAACGGAATTGCGGTAGTAGGATTTTGTTATTGAACGAAACCGCTCTTGTCCGGCCGTATCCCATAGCTGCAATTTGATTTGTGTGCCATCCTTCATCTCGATTAAGCGGGCAAAAAAGTCCACGCCGACTGTGGGATCTGATAGCTGTAAATGTAAAAAAATATATTAAAATCATTTTCGTCTCTAACAATTTAATGAAAAATATTTAAATATAGCGCGCACTTGGACAGCGTTGCCACACTGGGTCAGTTTCGTTGTTGTTTTTGGACTTGCATTATCAGTCACTCACACTCACATGCACGCACAGCCCAGAGGCACACATGCATACATTGATAGGCTGTGGGACTTCGGCAGCGAGATGCTATTGCCTTTGTCTATATTATTTTTACGTTTTTATATACTCTATATTTGTGCTGTTTTGCTTGAATTATGTAATTATTATTACTGCTCGCACTTGACACACATATATAGCGTAAAATACAAGCACACGCACACACCCATACCCATGCACACACTGGGATTGCATATTGCGCATACCTCGGCGAATTTTCCATCTGTGAAGAATTTCAGTAGCGAACTTTTGCCCACTGTGCTGTCGCCGATGAGTATCAAACGAAATTGATAATCAAAAATGGGTTCGACCATTTTGTCTATAAGCTCCTCCTGCTGCTGCTGCTGCTCTCCCTGCCTCCTTTGCGTATTGACAGTAGACTGCCTTCACCTTCCTTTTGTTGTTATTTTGCGTTAATGCGACGCAAATTGAACCTTTTCTTGTTTCTTTCGCTAAACACAGCCGAATCGTTTGACTTTGATACTCTTTTCACTTTGCTTCCGACCAATTGCATAGATTAAAGTGCAGCAAATTACAATTAAACACCAACTTTTTCATTTATTCAATTAAACTTAACACTCAGCTGCTCAGCTCTGTTTTGTTTGTTTTTTTTTTATAACAAGTTATAGCTGTGTGTGTGTGTGTGAATGAGCATGTGTTGGTGTCAAATTGTGTGGGCTTGTTTCAGGGTAGTGGCAACGCTTCAAAAAAAATACTAACTTAATGCCAGACTATCGATTTATCGCATTAGTTGCAGACTTACTAGCGATAGATATCGATATGGCAATTTCGATACAGAGGAGCCATATTTTTCTAAGAGACGTTATGTAAAACGATATATTTGAATTTAAATTTTTGTCGGCCAATATCCATCCTTGCTTGCAATACCGTGATATCGATAGCAGCGCCTGTGCGACTATGCTAAAGTATCGGGCCCAACAGTTGAAATTAAAACTCAGGTGCACAGTCTTTCTTATTTAGCATCCTTTATCAACGCATTGTACAATGGAGCGACACAAGAAAGTGCATAAGATACATAGCCTGTACGAGTTTAATAAACGCATGCAAGCTGCTGAAGCCAAACACTACATTATCATACTGTATTTCTATACTGCCTGGTGCTCCCGAAAGAACTTCCAAAAGAAGTTGGAAACTATTCTATGTAAACATGGTCGAAAAGCAGTTGCCTTGAAGATTAATGTGGACAAGTTTAGCGGAATAATGGAAAACTATGGAATTACAGAAGCACCGTCATGGGTTATGATGCGGGGAAAGCGCATCAAGCGCAGCAATGAGACACTCGAGGATGAGAAGCTTTCCCGTATGCTCGAAGGGCTGGCTTTATGAAGACTTTAACCAAAACTCCGAATTCCAAAATGCTCAATATAATAAAAATTGTTTATTGAGTATAAAACTTATGTGAAGTTTTTTGTTTGATTTTTTATTACGTTATGTAGATTTGGTTAGGTTATGTCGAGGAACATAGCTGGCGCTAAGATGTTGCTAAGCATGTTTCGAAAGAGCAGGTCTTTTTTAATGTCGAAGCCATTTTTTTTTGTTTCAGATTATGCATATTTTACTAGGTTGTGTTGAGCCGAGGCTCAAATGAAATCTTGAAATCTTATAGTTGAAGCCATTTTGTTTGTTAGGTTATGTTGAGACATGCTCTAAATATGAAAGTCATTTTCATGGAGGCAGCCATTTTGTTGTGCGTACAGCTTTTGTAAAGTTTGGTTGGGGTTAGGCATTCTTTTGTTAGGTTATGTCGAGCCTGATATATGTAGATGGCGCCGCCATGTTTTCAAATATGTCTCAGAATGTGAAAAGTCATTGTCATTGTGAAAATATTTGAAGCAGCATTACACATTTTTTCACTCAAACTGTCTCCCTGTCTTTCTCTCTGGAATAAACAAAATTTTTACGTTAAAAAAGTTTACGTAGAATTAAGAGGAATCGAACCAAGTCTTTATCGCTTGCTGAATCCCAATATCGCGCCCACTATCCGGCATTCTAAATTCGTTGTTGTTGATTAACCGTTGAGGTCATCGCCTTCCAAGTGCAATCGCAATCGCAATCGCAATCCCAAATCCAAGATGTCGTATCAGGTGAAACGTACGCCGTACTATCGTCGCCTCTATACGGTGAGCAAGCGCAACGGGCAGCTGCAGAGGCTGCGCGAGGAATACGAACGAATGCAGGAGCATACGGATCGAAGCTGTGAGCTGCGCATACGCGAGGTACGTCTGAAGCGTCTGTTCCGTGACATCGAGCATATCAATGACCCGGAACGTGTGGGCCCATTGCCGTCGACGCCCACACACCGGACGGGCATTATGCAGCCATCGGCGGATGAGATCCGTATGCGGATGCGACGTGATCGACTGATGTCCTTGGAGCGCGCACGTGAACTGGGCCAGGAGATATCGCGGCGCAATGCCGAGCAGGCCGAAAACGGCACTGGCTTCTATCTGCGCAGCGAAGTCCGCCAAACTTCCAAGATGCGGGCCGCCGAAGAGGCGCGTCGGATTGCCCTGGAACGACAGCAGCGGGCGGCCCGTCGTATCAGCTACGGCAATGCGCAATCCCGTTCGAATGTCGAGCGCATACTGCGTCAGCGATTGCGTCAACAAATGGCCGATGCCCATCACTTCCATAATCCGCCAGTGAGTGCGCACACGCCAGCCGCCATGTCGCCGGTGCCGACGAACCCACCAACGGCACTGCATCCGGATCTGGTCAAGCGCTCCATGCTGCAACATCGTCTCGAATACGGCAACTCGCGCTCTAGCAACAACATGATGCGCAGCCAAATCGCCGCCGCCCAGCGTGTCATGGACAACATGTCAGAGGCACCTGAAAGTCAGCAGTCGGAGCAGCCCAAGCAGCAGACACATTACGAGCTGCAGCAGCAGCAGCAGGATCGTCAGCAGTATGAGCAATTACAGCGCCAACAGTTGCAGCTGGGGCAGGAGCTGGCGCAGTGGGAGCAAATACCACGTGAACAGCTGCTGTGGGAGCAATTACAGCGGGAACAGCAAACGTGGGATCCGGCACAACAGCAGCGCCAGCAGCAATCGCATTGGAAGCCACTCACAGCGCAGGAGCAGCTGCAATCGACCCAAATGCTCTGGGAGCACTCACACAGCAAGCCATTGCAATGGGATCAGGTGCAGCGGGAACAGCTGCTGCAGCCGCAAACGGATCAGTTTCTGCAGCAGCAACTGGAGCAACAGCCACATCTCGAACTGTGGCAGAAGCAAAATTTGGAGCAGCTGCTCAGCCTGCAATTGTCCCCCTTCTCGCCGAACAGCAAGAGCAACAACAACAACAATGATCTGCCACCGACCATGTTGCAGCAGACGGAAACCGATCAGGAGGCTATGAGGGCTGCATTCCGCATCACGGTTGACGATATGCCCACCACAAGTCAACGTGCCATACAGCTGGCCAAGACCGTGGAGCAAATGTCTAAGTGCAATGGGTTTCCCTTGATGCCATATCAGCTGAGCACCAATCCAAACAACATGGAATCACAGACAGAATCCGGCACGGACTATTTAACACTGCCCTGGATGGATGGCAGCAAGCCGCGTCAGTTGCTGCCATCTCCTGAATTGATCCCGATCTCAATCCCGATCCCGGCAACATCAGCACCAACACCGGTGAATACTACATCCTTTGGGGGCATGCCCACGTCGACATTGGCACCACCAGCCACGCCCGTGTCCGTGCAGCAGCTTGGGGCATGCAACACCAGTGACAATACCATGACAGAGGTAACGGCAATTGGAGTCCCAGTGCATCCGACGGAAACGGAGAGCATGATGTACGAAAGCTTCGGAGGAGCAACCATTATGCAGGAGGATCTGATGCGGATTATGGAGCTGGGGGTGGACAACGCAAATGTGTCCGATATCAGCACCACACAGCAACCATTGAATCAATGAGCCCCAATCCTTGATCATGGCAAGACGTAACCCGGAAATTAGATGCAACTCATTATTATACAATCGCAAATATTAACGTTTCTTTACCCGATCCTCAGCCAGCCATCAGTCCTGCAACGTGTGGGAGCCCAGTGCCGGCTACCCTCTGTATGTGAGTACCACTACCATGTCAGAGCAGAGTGCGTATTTCATTAACATTCGCTCCATTCACAGCTGCACTTTTCACATGGATTGATGGAGTTGCGCCATTCGTTCATACTATACCAGTCACACACTCACACACACCGGTGCCTTGAGATGTCCCCCGCATAATCGACGACAACACATGCAATGAAAATTATTTGAATTGTTAGTTTACTGTGTAAATACCTAATATATATGCGTATATATATATTGGTTCATGGACAATACCAGATGAGTATTACATATATGAATATATATATAAAAGGGGAAACATGTGTGTACTTATTTGCTTTCAATCAGTTAAATATGCTATTTAGGTAGAATCTTTGAATTTACGTCAGAGCTCATCTATATATGGAAGGAGCACCGTAACTGGAATACCCCGAGCCTAGTGATTGAAAGAACTATGAGTTATTGTAAGAAGTGGAACAAACGGAGCAGCCATGACTTACCATAATACAATAGTTACTACTCTGCATTATCTTGTTTATTTTTCTTGCTTATTTGACTGGCGGGGATGATGGCGCCTCCTTCACAAATTGTAATTACAATGTGCAGTTGTTTATCCGCTGGCTTTTGCACTTATCGAGCATTATTATGCACGTTTTTCTTTGTTTTCCTTTAGTGCCATCATTATAATATGCAAATTCTAAAAAATTAGCTTTTCTTTTCTTTTTGACAAACATTTTCAAAACAAAACAAAACCAACTGTAAAGAGCGCATCGATATGGCAACTCAGCGCTGCCATATTGCAATTATTATTGTGCCTATTCTGTAGCAAAAGAATAGTGCAATAATATTTAATGAAAAACTAATCAAATAAAAATAATAATTTTATATTGAATAAGCACAAACCTAGCTTTTAATTACCATTAAAATTACAAATCATGACTGCACATTTGCTTAGGGCAGTCTGGCAACGCCCTGCACTGGACATTTACCGTTGCAACAACTTGTGGGAATAAAATTGCGCGCGTTTCAACTGGAAGGCGGCTTTTATAAAAGGCCATGTTACTGCAGTTTTCAATTAGAATACCCCATAACTTGTCTCTGTGTGGACTGATTTTTTGTCTTTCGTTTTTTGTGCTTTTAATTAAAATCAAATATCTCAATATGACGGCCATTCGCAGCATGAACGATTTCAACAAACGCATCGACGCTGCAAAAGAAGAGGACAAAGGCATTCTGCTGGATTTCTATGCCACATGGTGCGGCCCCTGCAAGGACATGGACAAAACCGTGAAGTCGCTGGCCCGCGAATACGCCGACAGAGTGATCGTACTAAAGATCAATGTGGACAAATACGACGAACTGGTGGAGAAGTACAAGGTGCGCAGCATGCCCACTTTTGTGTTTATCCGCAACAAACGCCGCGTGTCCACTGTAATTGGAGCTGATGAGCCCAAGCTTATTCGCACCATGGCCAAGTTCGCCAAGTAAAATTGAGAAGTGGCGCTGTGGTGACGTCATCAATGCTGGTCAATGTCGCAGGCGTCAATTGACTGACATTAACTTATAGTATTTTATATTTTAAAGTGTTTTAACCGTAATTGCATGTGATCCCTTTATGTATGTATAAAAAAATTGGGCACACTGAGTATATCGAATTAAAAATGAAAGTAGAAGTAAGAAATATATATTAAACAGAATTATACTGACGACAAAAAAACGAATATTTTTTTCAGTGCAGGTTTTGCACCGGCAATTATGAGCAGTGTCTTAAAAATTTGGTACCACGTTCAGCCATGTTTTTGCTTGGCCTTGCATATGTACATATGTATGCATTTGCGTGTGAGAATATATGTACATATATTTACATTTACATTTGCTTTTATTAATGTTATAGCTACACTTGAAGTATGCTGCGCAAAAGGTTTTCGTGTCGATAGCACGATTTGCTATCGACTTGCTTAGCGATTATTGAGATGTGCAGAATGTCGATAAAAACTGAGCGATAACATTTCGCCGCAATTGTTGGCGCTTAATTTAAATTGCATTTGAGCACATTTTAACGGAAAAATAGGTATTTATTTATACATTTGATAGCGCAAATTTGAATGGACACATATTAGAAATAGCATATATCATTTTTATGGTTTATTGACTCGGACTTAGGGCGTGGGTGTAGAAGGTCTTATCCTCAAGGCCGCGCTTGATGACATGTGGAATTTGTTTGGGTTCCATGCTGCAGTAATAAATGAAAACTTTAGTGGAATGCAATATGAATTACTGGGAGAGGACTTACCGGATGCAGTCGATGATGGGACAGACGGAGACGCAGAGCGTGCAGCCGGTGCAGTCATCATTCACGTGCGGCAAGTGTGTGTCCTTATCGAACTCAATGGCCTGGTAGCCGGAGTCGGCACAGGTCATGTAGCACTTGCCACAATTGATGCACATATCCTGTAGAGAGAAGATACCAATAAAATACATCGCATCGAGGGCATGCTAATCCATGTACTTACATCATTGATAAGAGCCACCTTCTGCTGTGTATTGTCCAGGCTCTTGTAGGCGCCAATGCGTGGCAATGCAATACCAACGATGTCGGCAATCCTGGGCGCCGGCTTGGGTGTAGCGGGGGAGAAAGTGCAGCCGGCCGAGGTGCCGTTTGCGGCATCCCACAAGGCTCCCTGTTGCTGGCGCAGATCGGACATTTGTAGGTCACGCTGCTGCTGATAGGGTCCAAAGAAGCCCAATGTCTTCTGCCCCTCGCCGGTCAAATGCACCACGGGTTTGCCCTTCTGATGGACTGGCGTCGGCGGTGATTGGCCATCCCAGAAGGCGCCATTCACTGCCGGCGGATTGGCCTTCAGGTAGAGCAGGGCCTTCAAGCTGGTGCAGTAGTCATCGATGAGTGTGAAGTCCTGATTCTGCACGGATGAGCAGATCTGCAGCACTGTGGCGCCAGCCTGTAGGAATTGCAAGGAGACTTCGCCGGAATCGATGCCACCAATGCCCAAGATGGCAAATCCTGGACACTTTTTGGCAATATCCGACACGGCACGCAATGCCATGGGACGTGTAGCGTTGCCGGAGACACCGCCATACGTGGTGCGCTGCTCCTTGCCAATCGCTGGCCAGGCTGTGGCATCTGCCTTGAGGCTCATCAGACCCTGGACCGTATTGATGGCAGAACCACCATCGGCGCCGCCGCGTTGTGCCGCCTTGGCAATGGACACAATGTCCGTAATGTTGGGCGTCAGCTTGATGAAGAACGGAATCTTGACAGCCTTGCGCACCCAGCGTGAGATATCCTCGACCAGTTTGGGTTCCTGGCCACAGGCCAAGCCCATGCCGCTCTCACCCATGCCATGTGGACACGACAGATTCAGCTCCAGGGCATCCGCACCGGAAGCCTCTGCCTTGGTGGCCAGTTCCGTCCAGTCGGCCTCGTCGTAGCCGCACATGATGCTAGCGATGACAATCTTCTCAGGGAAATCGCGCTTCAGTTCGCCTATGGAGCGTAGCCAGTACTCGGCGCGTTTCTCAGAGATGAGCTCAATGTTGAGGAAGCAGCCCTGCTGTGGTCCATAGCGATAGCCCGAGGTGGTGCCGCGCACAATACGTGGCGAGACATTCGTCACCATATCCTTGTCCAGGCCAAACGTCTTGGTCACCACAAAGCCCCAGCCCTGCTCGAAGGCACGTCGTATCATGGCCGCGCTGGTGGTGGGCGGTGCGGATGCCAGACCGAAGGGATTCTCGAACTTCAGGCCACACATCTCCACAGAGATGTCGACGTTATCAATGTCCGTGTAGAAGAGCGGCAACTGGGCGGGCGTGTCCATGGGCAGACCCTGCAGATGACAGTGAATGCTCCAGGCAGCCACTTTGCCATCGTTGACTGACTCCACGGTGGTGTTGGCCACACCGGCCAGATCACCGCCCAGAAACACTTCCGGGCGACTGCTCTGCATGGTCTGGCGATCGACCACGGGGAGACCTGAACGGAATTGCAACGGAGCAAGTGCCTCACGCACATCAGCATCCTGTAGGCCGGAGCCAAACGCCGAGATGACAAAGTTTGCCTTCAGACGCACAATCTGCTCCTCGTCCTCGACCCATTCGTCCTGCTCGTTCTGTTCGGTGCGGCAGAACTCCATGGCCGTAATCAAACCATCCTTGACAATCACCTTACGCGGACTCAAGTAGGGCATCAGCTCACAGCGTTCCTCACGCGCCAGTTCCACCTCCTCCGGTACGGCACGTATGCCGGTCGATCCCTTACGGAACACCACGAACACACGTCGTGCCCCGCAACGCAACGCCGATGTGGCGCAATCGAATGCGGTATCACCAGCTCCAAGCACAATCACATTGCCGTACAGCTTGGGCAACGCCTGTGCCGACTTGCAGGCGCAGAGTCCGGGCTTTGAGCCGTCCGAGACCAGAGGTAAGAAGTTCTTCGACGTATAGAAACCAGACTCCACGCTTAGACCCTTGAAAATGGGATCGATTTTCGGTTCCGGCAAGCCAATGCCCACAAATACCGCATCATGACCGGCGGAGAGTAGACCCTAGAAGGAAGAAACGGATTGAATATGAATTGCTTCCGATAAAAGGATATGCGAATGGTGCAGTACAATCTATGAAACCCACGTTAGAGGGCGTCGGCATAACTCCCATTCCTTTGGTGTTAGTGAACCAATCATATTGAAATTTTTAGCATATGTTTACAGGATATGCGTGTGCGAATGTGATACGAATCATATAAATATACCTAAAATTGCGATTATTATACTGGTTTTATTAATGGGGGAGGTTATACGACCTTGCTACGGATACTACGCAAGCATAAGCCTTTATAGATTTCATTCACTTGGATTCTAAACTCTTAAAATGTAGATGTATGGAAGCCAAGTAAACTAGCAGTCGAAGCATGGAAAGCACTAAGGTCTAAAAAAGTCGCAAGGTCTCACAATGCGACCCCATCGATAGTTTCCACCTAATACTTACGTTAATGGTCAGATCCTTGGTACCCAATGCACGATTCAATTCGAATTTCACGCCCAGATCCTTGACCAAATCAATCTCAAAATTAACCACATCGACGGGCAGGCGATACTGTGGTATCTCGGATGCGCTGAGTCCGCCCAAGTAGCTGCGACGCTCATAGATGGTGATGTTATCGTAACCCAAACGGGCTAAGAAGGTGGCACACGACAGGGAGGCGGGACCACCACCCAGTAGGGCAATACGCTTATGCGGTTGTTCCAATGGCTTCTGATGCGGTGACCGGCGCTGATGGACACCCATCTGCTTGAACACCTCCGTGGCAAACTGCTGCAGGCCACCAATATTAATTGGCCCCGCCTCCGATGCCTGAAGATTGCAGCCGCCCACGCAGAGGTCACTTGTTGGACAGACCATGCCGCAGGTCAAGCCGAGGGGATTATCTGAGAAGATCGCCTTGGCAGCACCATAGAAATTCTTATTGGCAATGCTCGTGATGAAGCTCTTGATGTCCAATTGGGTGGGACACGATTTCTGGCATGGTGCATCCGCACACTTCAAGCAGCGAGCTGCCTCCTCCAGGGCGCCACGCTCCGACAGTGTGGTGTGCTTGATGTCCTCAAAGTTGTTGGACAATGTGGTGCAGGGCACAGCCGTGTGATCCACATTCCGCTTCCAGTGCTTCTTGTTCTCCTTCGTCTGCTTCGTGGGCACCACGCTGCACTGCGTCTTTACGCGCGGATTAAGCGCCAACAGATCCTGCGTGAGGTGTGGAACATATTAGAGTATATTACATTAGAATCTGCTAAACTAAATTATAGTAAACAATTCGTAGTATTTCATGCTAGTGATGGCAAAACATCGCTGTATGCGTCTCTCGATGTTTGAGAGCAAAACGTCGATAGTTATACCTATCGATAACGATTTGTCTCATTGCTTTTGTGATTTGAAATTAAAATATGACTTTTAAATACTTAAAAGTCTTCAAAATCGATAAGAGTTGTGTATTACTTACATACACTGTAATAAAACTCAAGTGACTAAATTCTTAGCATGTTGTAAACTATTTCGAGCAGTGTAGTGTGTGAACCTACCTCAATATCGGGCGTATCTTTGCTCAACAAGGCCGGTGGACCCATCTTTATGGAATTTCTAGCCTTTTAAACAAAAAAAGAAACTGCTGAAAAAAATAAAATAAATTTATAATTAAATTGATATATACACTGAAATTATAATATAAAAAATTATAAATATATACGCGTAAAATATGAATTTAAGCGCAAGCTGTTACAAGTATTATTATAATATTATTACTGCTAATACTATAAAGAGCAACAGTTTTAGAGCCACTGCAATTTAACCTTTTCTGCCCTGACTATTTTGTTGCAGTGTTTAGCCTAGTGCAAGCCGCTTATCAATTGTTTATGGCCCAAAATTCGATCGAGCAACTGTTCTTAAGAGTCTTCCACTAGTTCAGCCTAGTAGCAGTGGCCGATCGGAAGGGGTATATATGTACATACTATATGTGCCGATATGCCTTCTTATCAAGCGGGCGTGGTGCCATGTTACAAGTGAGCAGAGATTAGAGATTGTTAACAACCCGAAGCCCTGAGAAAGCGAACCGCTGGCGCTTGCCAACCGAAAACCAATAAATGTTTTTTGTATCTATGCGTATATATAGCGTGCGTGTGTGTGTGTGTGTGTGTGTTTTAGTGTGTGTGGGGTGTTTTCACAGCGCCTTATCATTACCAGTCAAGGTTAAACAGATTGTGGCACTGGCCATCACTACTACTGGCCTGCGACCAGAGATGGGGCCACGTCTTGTTAATCAACTTGTTATTTTTTCGCACTGTGCATAGACACGAAATTCGTTGTGACGTTCGTCAATTGTCTATTGTTATTACTTGTAATTTATTCACACTTTGATAAAGTTGAATTACTTATAAGTAGTTTACTTTGGAATGGGACTTGATTTCGCATTTACGTAACTAACTTAACTGTTTTATAATTATAGTTTGTTGTTTTTAATTTATTTTATTTTTAATATAAATAAAAACTCAAACTTGGACTGCCTATGTAATACCCGAGTCAAACAAACAAAAAATTACGTCTCTAGCTCTTATAGTTTCCGAGATCTCGGTGTTTATACAGACAGACGGACAGACGGACTTGCTAGATGGACTCGGCTCGTATACTTTAATGGGTCTGCCACGCCTCCATCTGTCTGTTACATACATTTCTGAGTTGCACAAACTTAATAGACCCTTTTGTACTTTTTTAAAGTACAGGGTCTAAAAATTCTATAAATAAGAACGAGCTTCAAACCAAATCAAACTAATTTATATCTTAAATGGAAATGTTTTAGAGAGAAAAAAAAACAGGTTGAAATTCTGCACTTTAGTTTGGATTTATATAAATTATTAGTAGTATTATTTTCAAATTATTTCATAACTTTAGAATGAAATAAAATTCCTTTGGCTGAAATTTCTTTTACGATAAAACATAATCAAAATTTCTCCACTGTATATATCGATTCTTAGATCTTTGAGGTCGCAGTGTTACACGAATTTCTGACAAATAATAATAATTATAATAATAATATATCGATTCTCTTGTAAATCTTTGCTTTATACTTTAACATAGGTCATGGATATTACTTTAAAGATAACAGAGTTTGCCATCACTAAAAAGAAAATATTTCCTATATCAAGATCAAGCGATAGTATAGTATCTCAACACCAAATACATACTTTTCAGATATGGTAACAATGGGCAAACTTGTGTCTGGTACTCGAAATACTAGCACAAACAACACGTTGCATTTTCAAGTGTATTATGGTGCTCTCTATATCAACTTACACGTATTGCCCTAATCTCTGGCATTAGGTGCGGAATCAAGTAAATAATACTAATAAAAACGATTAATAAATATTTGCTTATTCCACGTGCCTCTCGCTTTAAACACTTATGAATACAAACTGTAAATAGTATAATAAAAGCAAAACGCATTAAGTTCTGAATGAAAACAATTTGTTGCCTAGCTTAGCAAGACATTTGGCGGGGGGTCAACTATTGTCACTGTAGTGATAACCCAAGTACAGTGAAGACTCACTAATGTGAACGCCTACGAATACCAGGAAGTGAAAAAAAGCTTAGCTAAACAGCTGAAGAGCTTTAATATTCAACGCTCAAAGCTCTTCAACTGTATTATGCACCTTTTAGCGTTAGTTCACTGTATCGAATAGCTGACACTGAACCTTTAATAAAGAGCGTCGTTATCATCATACGATCTAGTTGCTTGGCTTATTATTAACTCGAGTATTGCTTCTATATTCGAGTCAATTTCCATTTCCAATTCCCAATCAAGTTTCGTTTTCGTTTCTAGTTATCGACACACAAATACCATGATATGCTAATGCGATTATTTAGTTCATAATCTACATATATATATACGTTGCACCGGTTTAAAATGATATAATAAAACTTATTACTTAACTCTATTGAACTTAATGAACTATTCTATATGATTTGATTACTGGTTTTGTGTCGCTTTTTTTATTGAAAACAAACCTCGATTTTGTGGTGGGCGGGGCTGAGGTTTGTTGTTGCACTTGCACTTAAAACAAAGAAGAAAAAAAGGAAACCACACCGAAATAATTGGCAGAAACTAAGAACTAGTTTTTCAGCTGTTTCTCGGCTTGTTTTGATTGATTCGCACGTATAACGGAATGAAAACAGAAATCGGTCTTCACACTGGAAACGCACAATTCCAAATGATTTTAGCTCTTAGAACAATTAGTTTAAAAAATAAATCAACTATTTTAAACGTCGACGTCGCTGTCAACGTCGACGTCGACGTCTAGCGGCGCCAACGTTTATCTGTGCATACAGACACCCACACACACACACATACGCGCTGGCACATTCAATATTTGCTCAGCTGATTCGTGAGCGGCAACCGTTGATCGTGGAAAAGCTTCGTCGACAAGTGCTTTTTAATTTGTGACTGGCGATAACTTATCGATTTCCAATGGCCACTAAAGAGCGGCAAAATTTGAATGTCATCAATTGCCAGAAGTCTGGCAACGTCAGCGCTGACCAGACTGTTTAATTCAAATATGTGAACTAGTGGGAATTTAAACTTATAGTTTCTACGTATACAAAAACAATTTAGGTAAATTAATATAGGTTGTTGCTTGAATATGTAAAAATGCGCTAAAAATTACTGAAATCCAAACAATTGCATTTAAAGGGAACCAACATTTTTCTTTAGGTATATTGCACATGCATTTATTTATATTCAATATGCATTTATTCATTTATAAACTGAAAGTACATAAATATTAAAACTGTCCAAAATGCGGTATTCTTTTTACGACTAGAACAAATTAAACAAGAGTTAAGATTTTAATTGACACATTTGGATCAGACAGAGTATAATCTCGAAAATTTAATGTAGATATTGTGCATAGACCACCATCTGGCATTGTAATGGTCAAATTTATGGGCACTTTGTTTTGCCAATTTGGATTTAGCACAGTTCATGGTTAATGGGACTTTGGCCATGAGAAGTAAATCAAATAACAAAATGTGCATATAATTATTATAGTTTAAGCAGCGTGCAACGCAAGTGATGCGATAATAAATTACATAGAAATACGTTGAGAATTACCAATAATCAGATAGAGCGTGTAAAATGTCTGAGGGAATTGTGTAATACACGAACATTCGTTTTCAATTTGCCAAAATATAGATCAAGCATGACAATTGGCCACACAATTAGGACAGACAAGTGAGCAAATGTGTTTCTATCTGTCATATTGGATTTCTTTCACAAGAACCAGTAATCGTTGCAGACAGACCATAAGCTGACATGTGGCGCCATCTATGGCTTGTGTTGCGAGAAGCTAGAGACGGTTACCACAGCTGGTGTTTTTGCATCAAAACTGGTGTCGAATGGAACAAATGATCTCTGTACCAAATTCCTAAGAGATTCCTTCCTTAATAGATTTTTAAATATACTCGTATAGAGATATGCGATAATTTATTTTTGTTTTGTTTTATATTACTTACCGTAAATTGATTTGTATTTTAATCTGGCTCAGTGTGATAAATGGTAATCCTGGATGCCGAGGATTATGTTGGAAATATATGTTAATTGAAAATGAATTTTATGTTGTGATATATCTTTTTAAAATCGTAATTTATGTTGCAAAACTTTTCGTTGCAGCTTATTATAGATTAGTTTAAGTTAAGATATTGCCTGCCATTAATCACCCAGTCGTATCCTAACCTCACACTTGCCCCTTGTCACAGCCCATAAGCCGGTGTATCACTAAAAGCAATTTGTGATTAGGCAAAAACAAAGAGAAGAATAAAATAATGTGCGACAAGTTGAGGGCGTGAGTTCTGTGACATTTGCCTCAAGAGTCCGACAGCAGATGATCATGATGATAATGATGATCAAGAGAGATGATCATACGTTTTAATACACAGATTCTATAGATAGGTTAGATGGACAAGGTACCCACATATACTAAGTAGTATACCGAGTGTATGCTCGTGTATCGTGTGTGGATCGTCATTCTATACATATGTGGCATAATTTATTGAAATTTTTATTATAGTTTTATTTACGATTTCGAAGCTCTCAAATTTGTTTAGAAGCTATGCAATGTTGTTGTTGCTTTTGTTATAGCAAATATTTATGGCAGTTTATTGTTTTTGCTTGCGCAGATTTTGATATGATTATAAGGCATATATCTTTTCACATATTTTAATTGCCATGACAATATATTATAGTACTTCAAGAACTGTTGACACCATCAAAGATATAAGTAAATCTCATTTCGAATATAAAACTGTTCATTATTATTTTTTTTTATCTTTTCCTTTTAATAATGCATATTTGAGTCAACTTTTTATGCTCCTCAACTGCTTGACGATCGCATCTGAATATACATGTATATATACTTCGATTAATATTGTCAAAATGCGTGCGAAAACTTTCAGACATTTCATTTCGACACGACCATATAATAGAAATGCCAGAGAGGACAATTCGGGGGATTTCTTTGCGGCAAATTTGCTATAATTTTATAAAATATTTTTCTGGTATTTTTTATGTTACCAACTACATAGTTGTAAAAAACATATAGAGGCAAGTCTCTATTCTCAATAGCTTATTTAAAAAGAATACCATTATTGTCTTTCTAAAGAAAAAATTGCCCCTACTTTAAATTGATTTTAAGTATTTCCTTATAGATGCTATAAAACAGGGCTGCAAACTAAAAATAATTGATACGGACAACCGAAAGATTCCCTTTTAGGTAACAGGATTGTAGATTACTTAACCTTACTTAAATTATTGTTATAGAGTTGTAAAATTAGAGCTCTATTTGTTGAAAAAACTTTACTTTTACTGGTTGAGGTTCAGGAACTTTGTTAATGATCGTTTCGGTTTTTTAGGCTTTCGTCAAGCTGTTGTGATCAAGGCTCCTTTCAGTTTTTGGCAAGAGAAACAAAAGCGTGTAAAATACCTAAATGTATTGAAATATCTTATGTGAATTTATAGGTTGCTTGTATTTCGAATTGTTTATAGCTCAGACAGAATAGTTTCGCATCTGTAATTCCACCTAATTTTGACATTTTTGCAACAGATTTATGGTCTAATTATAAGCTTAGTCATGCATAATGATTTGAAGAAATATTAAAATAAAAGAAGACCATTGGATTTATGACATGCAGCTAGTACTTGTGTCTCGTCGTGCCTGAGTTGCTCGATTTGTTTAGTGCATGTGGGGGATTTACGAGTACTCAGTGTAAATATAAACTTAATAATAAAAACAAACGCCTTCATTTTTTTCTTTCTTTCTCTTTGGCCGCAATCGGTGTCGCGTCGTACCGAAATAGCTGTACGACCGCCAAAACTTTAACGGCCTGCAGCTTTTTATGGCAAATAAAACAAATATTAACAAATCAAATGAATAATCTCAATGTGAGAAAAATGAATTTCTCGTGTGAACTAGCAACATATTTTTGCAGAAAATACTACAATAAATGTGGCTATTGGAAAGGCAATCCGATTACTTCCACACCCTGTACAGTGGCTGTAAAAATTAACAGTATAGTTGAAGTTAACTGTAAACAATTTCACATGGAATGTTTTATAATTTATTCATTCATTTATTCTTTCATCTTCAAATGTTTTCGCTTATTTTGTCGCTTTATTAACTCCATTATTCGTTTAGCAGTTTTTTTATGTGGCAATGCCTTGTATCGAAACCAGTACCAGGGCTGCCACACTTGGTGTTTTTGCATCAAAGCTGGTGTTTTCTTTTTTATATAACTTAATGAAATTATTTAAAAGTTTGTGCAGTTATTTCTGCATTTTCTCCAATTTAATCATATTATCTAAAATAAAATTATAATTGTTATTTGTTTAAATATGTTTAATGTTAGTTTTATTTTAATATTGCCCTGGGATTCCTTGATATTTACTTACTTTTATTTTGTGAAACAATTAATCAAGCCTCGTCCCATACTACCCGTTCAATGTGTTGTTTACAGGGTATTTGCTATGCATATCATTTTAAATAAAAAACTTGTGTGCTGACATTGGGATTAGAAAACGTTTTGACAAAACGCTGCTAAAGCCCCGCCAGTGTGCTGAAAGTGAATTGCTGTCCGTCCGTCTGTCCGTCCGTCCGTCCGTCTGTCTGTCATGTCTAGGCATGACTGTGCGTCGTCTTCTGTCTGGCATTCGAAAACATTTAAGAGCATTCAGTTACGTATACATACAGATATACATATATTTATATATATTTTAATTGATTATAAATAAATACAAATACAATTACGGAAAACATAAGGAGAATACGAAGCGAAGCATAATCAAATACAATAAAGTAAGTTCGACATGGGCTGAGCTTTAGCTCTCACGGGTACACGACATGGATACAGATACGGTTATGGTAGCAATTATGGATTACGGATAACGCAGCGTACTCTCTGTACTCTGTTCTTTAGGCCTGTTCCGTTGTTGGAGTTGCAGTTGGAGTTGGCTCCACCGTTGGTGCTGGAGCTGCAGCGGCAGCTGCTGCCTCAGCCTCAGCCTCGGCTGCTGTTAGGGCGGCAATTAGCTTGTCCGCCTCGGCTGCCTTCTGCTCCAGCTCGGCGAGCTTACGCTGCTTCTCGGCCAGTTCGGCTTGCTTCTTGGCGCGACGCTCCTCCTCCTTGCGGAATTGTGTCTCTAGTGTGCTGCGCAAGATGGAATCGCCCAGTCCCAGTTTGTCCATGATCTGCATGACGTCACGACTGTAGCGAAGACGTGTGGACGAGACCAGATCCTCACTGCAATCCTCACGTCCCTGGGCCAGCCGATTCAGTACGGACAACTTGGCATCGATCACCACATAGTTGCTGTCCGGTATGAAGCTATCGCTCTTCTCGTTCAGATAGTGGACCAGAGTGCGCAATGAGTTGGAGTTGGCCTTGGCATTGATGGCACCGCTGGCAAAGTCCTGCGACTTCATCATCTGGGCATGCGTTGACTTCTGCTTGCATTCCAAACAATTCCAATTGGGATGCGGCAGTCCCGTTATCTCCGGCACCACCAGACCGGTGCAATTGGTATCGCGACAGTAGAGACCCGATATGAAGGCACCCTTCTCCTGCAAATAGATCAAAGCAGAGAGAGAGAAGCTCTTGGATTAGACGCATGGATTACTTTTGGCATATTTTCGCCAAGAGTCAAGAGTTATTTCTATAAGAAATGTTCAACATTCCGATGCCGTGGGCCTGCTGATGCCACCTATAAATAGATATATCCATCTATCTAACTTTCTATCTACGATATTTATTCAGCTAAAAGCAGCATATCTATCTATATAGCTGTATCTGTATATGTATCACTGCAGATCGTAAATAAATTGACATATAAAAAACATGGCGAATACGCGTACGTGCTGGACGAACAGACGGACGAACGTACACCTCATCTCAGCGAGAAGATTGACAAAGTATAAAAAAATCCATCTATATATCAATTCGGATTCCTATTCCACATATCTTCAGTGAGTATTTCCGAAAAACCATACCCAAGGTTAGCCACGTCATAGTCTCTGCGTTCCTCCAATTCCAATTAGCCCAGCTCCGAGCTCTTGGCATATTTCTGCTAATTTGCAAACCATAAATTTCAGCCAGAAGTACGACAGTAATAAATTTATTGAATTCGAACACAATCTATGAATTATGTTTGTTTGCTATCTCTGGATATCACATACATACATATATGTGACTTCTTCAAATGGCTTTAATGTGTGACTGCGGATCTACAGAGTGGGATATGGGCAGAGCAGAAATAGCACTATGTTACTCTCACTATGGTACTCAAGAATCTTTCTGGCTTATTGAACTATTGACCCCGGATATTTTTGCTTGAATTCACTTGATTTTGCTCTCAGTGTAATAGACAACCACGGAATCATAATAATGAAAATACTTTAATTAATACCTTCCTTATTCGCTACTTAAAGGTTTACTTTAAGTATTCAATAATGAAACTTAGATATAATATTTTAGGCATGAAACTAACTACTTTTATACCTAAATCGAGTATCTGTAGTATGAATAAATATGTGAAAGACGCAAAAATGTCTGTAAGATACAAAAATGTCTGAAAGATACAAAAGTATCTGTAAGATGCAAAAGTATCTGAAAGATACAAAAGTATCTGTAAGATACAAAAGTATCTGTAAGATGCAAAAGTACCTGAAAGACGCATAAGTGTTCGTTAAAGATCTTCGATGAAAAGAAGAGCCAATTAGAACTATCTATCACATGCTCTGAATTCACATTTCTCTCATCAAAAGTTCACTGTACTGAATTGAACTTGAGTTGTTACATGCTGCCCTTCCCACTACCACAAACCGCATATAACCCAACCCTATAGGACCAATTACTAGCAACTGGCCCATTGGCTTGTTGACAAACGAGCTACTTAAGAGCCATGATGAAGATTTTCGGCAATTATATTGAGCATTTTCAAAAGCATTAAATGGTTTTTTATGGCACTTTGTAGGACTCGTAGACAAAACTAATGTACGAATGGGCGAATGTATATGTGTGTATGTAGATCTAGATCTAAATGGCCGTGGCCAAGAAATTTTCTATTTACCCACACGGATTCTACAGATTCTACAGATTCACTCATCTCTATACGCATTATACATATGAAATATGTCAATAAAAAAATTAAAAGTCATAAAACGCACGACACACAGAGCAGAGCAGAGCAGAGCAAGGCGAGGGCCGTTGATTGAGCGTGATAGAGAGGGGAGGACGGAGAGTGAGGTAGGAGGATTGTCATGACTATAGATCAGCGTGAAATCAAAAATATTTAAAATCAAAATCAACTCATCACGAGTTAGCACATGCCGATCTATATGCACATATATATACTATATAAGATACAGATACAGATTAGGAATGATGAAGATACTTAATAGTACAATATAAATAAATATCATTATTTTTATATCTGTATTATCGTAAAGTATTCCCCTACATATCGTAGAATCGATAACTTATTCTGATATTATTTTTTATTTTGATCAAACTCCTTGAGATACAGTTGCCGATAAGGGTAGATACTATTGAAACATATGAAGTTATAGATACAGTTGCATCTATAGATACAGTTACATGTCCACTCGACTGCAGCATTGTCGCCCAAGTTTCTCAATATTTCGAAATACTTATTCAAGCTAATTAAAAGCATTTTTGGAATCGAAATACATATTTATTTGAGACTTAATTGAATTGCCTTTGCTGTTAAAAATAAACACACACACACACTGAGATACACACTCACACATCCACAGTCGGGGAAATGTTTGTTGTGATTGTTATTCTTGTGTTGTTTTTGCGCCGTTTTGCAGTTTCGGCCACTTGTTGCGCTGCCTGGAAGCGGAGCAAATTTATGGCCCCGGCCAATAAAAATAATAACAACAGAACATTTGCACTGGCCTCAACAACAAACACAATAACAACAACAACAACAACAAGCAGAAATATCTATGTTTTAATTGTTTTCGGATGAATTGAACATTTTTGAATTTGGCCACAGGAAATCCTTAATGTGCATTTCACTTTTTGTTTGCATCCCCCGAGCAGAAGAATAATATAGATATAAAAAGAAACGCAACAACTTTTTATCGACTAGACCTTTATCTTTGATGGATCAGATCGTGCTATACACATATCTAAACACACATGCATATACACATACGAGGTCTAACACAAATAATTTGCCGAATTTATTCTAGTTCCGCAATTTCAATTCAATTTTTATGCCATACAAAACTTACTTTGATATGCAAATGACTAAAAGGAACTACCAGAATGCTACAGTCGAGCGAGACTGACATGTACTTCAAGATACTATTAGAGAATTCTCTTATAATCAAATCCACTCGAAGATACTCTGAGCTGCTTTCATATACTCTAAGATACTCTGAGAGATATTCTAAAAATTCTAAAATACACTGAGATACCCTGAGCGACTTGTGAGATGATTTAAAATATTCCAGACTCTTCTTAATATAGAGGACACCTTTGAGTGTACTCAAAAATGTTTTAAGCTCTATTCGATTATATCAAGAATATCTTGAGAGACTTAAAGGACGCTCTAAACTATAAATGGATTACGTTATTTTAGGGTACTTAAAGATACTAAATGTCGTACTCTAAAATCGTTCAAGTATAGCTTTAAAATACTCTAGAATACTCTTCTTATCCCCATTATTCTGGGGGTTATTCTTGGCGATCTAAGATACTATATTTGCTATTTTATTATAGCATACTTCCAGATATACCAAGGTTTTGTAATCCACTTTAAAAAACTTGGTAAATAATTTAAAATACTCTCAAAAATGTTGGCATACCAAACATACCCTTTTTTACCCGTTTACAGGGTATAACTAAACAAACAAATATAGCCATAAGAAAACGCACATCATGTAAATAGTTGAACAAGTGGTGTGTAGTTTATGCAGCTGCTCCATCAATCATCACATTTGATTTCACCCAGAGCAAGACAATGGCAAAGAGATAGATGTCTGTACTATATTTGCAGCTACTCAATCAAGTTTAAGTAATTGCATTTGCTATTTGAGTTAACTAAGACAATAAACTATTTGCTGCAGGCGGCACACTGCAGTTGCAACTACTGACTAGCTAATACCCTGTAAGATATGGCAGTTAGGATATTGAATTATATATTGATGAACTATATATAATTCTTTCAAGTGTTTACTGATTATTCGTGAACAATTTAATGTTGTCCAGAAGACTTGAAGATACTTTAAGTATTGGGTGCTAGCCAACTCTTGGATACAACTAGCTTCAAGTTATTACCAGATACTCCGCGATATTTTAGGAGACTTTGAGATATTTCCAACTACTTTAGGCAACTTGTAATATTAGAAATTGTAATCCTAGATATGAGAAGATACACTACGATATTTTAAAATACTTTAAGATGCTCTAAAATATCGTCAGCTACTTAATGCTAAAGGCTTTATCCTAGATACAGAAAGATACTCTATAGAACATAACAAGATGCTCTACGACATTTTAGGAGACTTTGAGCTATTTCCAACTACTTTAGGCAACTTTAAATTATACGAAATTCGAGTCCTAAATATAAGAAGAAACATTATGATATTCTAGGGGGCTTTAAGATGACCTAAAATATCGTCAGCTACTTTATGCTTTTTCATTTGCTAGAAGCTTTATCCTAGATACAGACAGATACTCTATCGAGCTTTACAAGATACTCTAGGACAAGCTGCAAGTTACTCCGATGTTTAGATACAGTTGAAACTCCTTGAACCCGAATAGTTAATTCGTAAATAGATTAAAATTTTAAGCTCTTCCACTCACCGTCGAATCGGAGCAGCGTGGACACTTGCAAGTGAATCCTTTCTTCATCTTGAGGAAGAGATGTCGCGCTATGTTGCCCGTGAAGAGTTTTGTATAGGTGGTGGTGATCTCCTCCCCCTCCAGTATATCGACGGCGGCACGCACGATCATGTTGTTGGTCTTCTCATCGAAGGTGTAGTACGAGTTGGGAATGCAGTCGTGATTCATGACGCCAAACAGCGGATATAGAGCGCGATAGGTGAATTCGGGATTGTCGGTGGTGCGATCCGTTGTCTTGTCGAATCCGTTCGTGCGGAGTACGGCGACGGTGCGATTCATGATCTCGATCAGTTTCTTATCGGCTGGGAAACTCTTGAAACATTTGGCTGCGTTACGCACCTCGGTACGATGGTTGTTATCGAGATTCGCTTGCAGGCAATAGATCAGATCGCGCTGATCTTTGGTCAAGTTGATGGCACGCGCCACGCATAGCAAGCGTATGATCACCGAATTGGCCACATCCGGCTCGTTGGGTCCCCACGCCTTGAACAGGTCACAATCCGTTTTGTGCTGCTTCTTCTTGGCGCACAGACTGCAGACGGGCAGGCCGCAGCCCTGGCGGCACATGAATCTCGTGTCGGGTAGCATTTTGAGGCACACGCTGCAGGCGTTCAGGGAGTCCTCCTCGTGGGCAGCCAGGCCGATCAGCAGGGGACTATCCTGGAAGATGATCTCGCCACGCTTGAGATGGCGTGTGGCCATCACGCCACGTCCGGCTATCTTCGAGACGCCCACCTCCCAGGCGGGATCCTTGTCCTTGAACGGCGCCAGGTGCAGATCCAGCAGCTCCGATGTGCGCTTCGGGCAAATCATATTCGAGACTCAAAACCAATTTCGCTCACACTAAAACACTGTTGGCTCTGTATAACGGTACAAATCACAAATACACTAACAAAAATTACCAAAAAATTTAGCAACGACACAGGTAGATTGATACTATCAATTTCCAATTGTAGTTTTAGTATTTATCAATTTTACAGTTTGAATTTGTTCACTTTCGAATCTGGAGCCTTGCAAATTCTTTTTCGCTTTCGTTTGTGTTTTTCTCTTCTTTTTCTTGTTCTTGCTTTTGTCGTGCTATTCGCTCTGTTTTGCGCGTATTTCGCGGCTGCCGTTTGCAAACTGTCGCCGTTTTCCAGCTTTACATGATTTTTATGTCGGAAAATGTCGGGAAAATTTGTTTCGCGAGCGAAATTGAATTGAAATTCATGAACACATTTTCATTAAGCATTTTCTTTTCGGCTGCTGACACGAAACGACGCCGATCACATCCCCGAGCAGCGCCAGAGGACAGTGAGAAAGAGAGTGTGAGTGTGTGTGAGTGTGTGTGTGAGTGTGAGTGTGTTGGTTGTTGGCTGAAGAGGTGGAAGACGAAGCGCAGCACATACACTTGGATATATGGCTCATAAAGATTTTATTTTATTCTGATCATGTTGTTGCTGCACTGCGAGAAATAATATAGTCTACAGAAGGGTTGAGGTACTGAATGAACAAAAACAAGTGAACCACAAAGAGGTGTAAATAGTACACCAAAAGTAAATAAAAAATCACCACTTCTATTGCATAAAGAACCAACTGGGTTTTGCAGTAATACTTTGATATTCTCATTTATTTAAATAAACTAATTTTGTTTTTAGACCCTGTACAAAAGGGTCTATTAAGTTTGTGCAACTCAGAAATGTATGTAATAGGCAGAAGGAGGCGTGGCAGACCCCAAAAAGTACATATATTCAGGACGACGAGCCGAGTCGATATAGCCATGTCCGTCTGTCTGTCTGTCCGTATGAACACCGAGATCTCGGAAACTATAAGAGCTAGAGCCTCAAATCTTTTTTTGTTTGGTTCGTGTATTACATAGGCAGGCCAAGTTTTTGTTTTTATTTTGATACCTCATCCTCTTCCCTCTCGAATTTGCATAAATGTTCTTAGCATGTACAGTTTTAGAGTCACTGGATTCTTTCTCTGCATGAATAAAGCTTTAGATGCTTTAAATGTTTGGTGCAATTTTCAGCCCAATGGGATAATAAACATAGGAGATATTGAATAATCAATTTTCTGTAGTAGGCATTTGGCTGGGGGAGGGGGGAAGCCACTAGGGCGTATGCGTGATTTTGGATTGTGAGCTTGAATTTCTATATGAGCATCGGTTATTATTTGTATTTGCGCGTATATTTGTATGTATAACTGCATGTGTATGTGTATGTGAGTATATACATATTTGCTGCTGCAGTTATTGACTCCCAAGGCAAGTTGAAGTACAGGGTCTCCTACTTTCGGTTGCATCCGACTGTTGCTTTCCCTACTTTTTACATATGTGTGAACAACAATTTGAGCAAATTGTGAACATAGTCGAACTACATACATCTAGGGCTAGCTAAATGATCGAATTCGCAAATCGAGCTAGAAGCAAAAACCAGACGAAACTAGCTAAAGTACATACTTAAAATTAGCTAGGAGGTACAAGGTACGCGAAGAACTGCACAGGCAACACCTACGCCCCAGTCGCAGTGAGAATTCCATTGCTGCTCAGAGCTCGTGGAAAGGCGCAGAGCAACGGGGATTACAAGTGTTAAGCGTAAAAGATCTGGCAAAGATTAACGATGTCAGACAGTAGCGGCTGCTGCTGCTGCTGCTGCTGCTTAGGGAATGTGAATGTCATAGACATAGCATAGATTGATGTACGATTATGTACGAGTGTGTGCAACTGCATATGAATATCGCAATCCCGATCCCAATGGATGGGACAGTTCCCAGTTGAATGGCTCAAATATGCCGCCAGTTGAATGCACGATGCCATCTCCTCTGCCTCGTCACGGATTTGTGCAATTTGTGACAGCCAGCTGGAGTTGGGCCAAGAAATAAGACTCGGACATTCGGAGTGAATGGGAATGTGAATGAATGATGGTATGCATACACGCAGAGAAAAGTCGTGGCATTCAGTAATACTCGCTGTAATGTATCTCCTTTTGAATACTGTCTTGGATTTACTCCAGATTTTTCTGTGTGTAGACAATGGCTGTATTGTAGCAGACACTCGACACAAATCGAATGTCTTAAATCGTTTGACATTCCTCTTTAAATAACAATATGTTTGTCTCCTTTGTTTGCCGATCTGCTGCAATTAATCGTCGTTGCTGTCGTATAAACAAGTCCGTTGTATCTGATAGATACTTTAGCTATTCATCTGGCATGCGTACTGCTAATTACTGCCAGGCGCACAGTACAGTTGGAAGCAATAGCCTCGATGCAGCTAATCTATTTCTGATGTCGACAAACTCAATTATGCCACATACTACACTGACCGAAATACAGTACTCAGTCCTAGTATACACAGCGGAGTGTCGCAACATTTAGCTATTTTCTATTGCTGGCGACAACACTGTTCATGGAAATAAACCAAATATAAGAATTTTAATTACATTGAACTCTGACAGCGACAGTACGCCGAGTAAGTTAACTGATTGCCTTGACCGAGACCCGATTACTTCATAGTATATAGTATAGTTGGTTTTGCTTATCAAATACTACATTCGGTATTCCTTAATGTTTTCAATGTTTGCCCCATTGTTGTTTATAAACTTTAAGCCTAATCATTTGTATATAGTTGCCAAAGATCATTGTAGACACAGTAGAAACTCTCTTGGCCGGACTAAGATCGTCGGCTAAGTGGGGTGTCTGTGTAACAGAAGGCTTGGATAATTTTATTTTTATTTTATTCAACTAAAATACAACACACACAATTCTGTATTATATCAGCATGTCTGCATATCTGTCTGTAACTGTAATTTTATTTAGATTGCGTCCGCTTATAAGGGATTTTCCTTCGATTTTCATGTGTCCTCAGCGCTCTTCTCTTAGAAATCCAAGAGTGTCCGGCTGAGAGGGGTGAAGTTGATCAAAAAAGTACATCAAAATGAACGTCGTGGAAAAAGGGTCCACCTATAGGAGTTTTCACTGTAAACATATAAAATATTTCCATATTGATAAGCTGCGTATTCTGAGAATTGTATGTGTAAATGGTTCGTATATTCATATTTTTTATATATTTCTGTCTATGTATTGTGTTCTGAGGGGGATCAATTGATAACGCTGAGTTCGTACTATATAAGACGGCATGGTTTTAGCTTTCACTTCAGTACGTATTGAACGCTTTCAACTTGAATACAAAATGTTTTTGGCTAAGATTTTGCTGATTTGTCTGGCTGTTGCCTTTGCCAGTGGAAGTCCTCAAGGATTTGGGGCACCCTCGCAGTTGAGCGGAGCTGAGCTAGAGAGTTCCCGAGGAACACTGGAGAACTCGCTCTCAAAACTGGCTGCTGGCGATGGTCCCAGTTATAGGTATATCTCATACAAAGTTCCCTTTAGCTTATCCTAATTTTCGCTTCTTTCTAGGCTCAAGCACATTAATTCGGCTACTACTCAAGTCGTAGCAGGCAGCAAAGATTCCTACAATGCGGTGTTGGTCGATAACCAGAACTATGAGAAGACCTGTGACATAGATATTTGGTCTAGATCTTGGCTTCCCAATGGCATTGAGGTCACCATTAAGTGCCCGAATGAGCCTACTGTGACGAAGAAGCACGACTAATGTATTTGCCAATGAATTAAATTCAATATTCAATAAAAAACACACGAAATTGTGATTTACACTGGAAAAACTTACTTACTTCAACCTTGTAGATATGTACATACCTGCATACATATAAACATACAGTCAATGCAAACAGACGACTTGGTCACTTATACTATTCGAGAATATGACCTAAGCTCTGGCGTCGTATGTAGTAAATGAGAGCAGCATTATCAGTTGCCTGCATCTTGGAAATTAGAATTCATTTACACAAGATTTGCAACTAATCGAACATTTTAAACAGATTTCTTAACATTCTGTATATTTTTGTACAAATTTATTTATTTTCCAGTCAAAATAATAGGTCTTAAATTGTTGGACTTGACTGTGGCAGACTAAACTACTTCAAGATTCTAACAAAGGGTTTATATAATCATCGATATATGTATTCACAACGGGGGTTGAGGGCTTAAGTTGGACCATGGCTGGAGGCGCAGCATCCACTCCTTTGTAGGTGCTAAAAGTCCCTTATGCTTCTCCTCTTCTCCTCAAATCTCTTTCTGTGATCTCAGCATTAATCCAATGGGCAGATATGACAGTTTTTCTCTGCTGTATAATCTCCAAAGTGAGCTTTCGTCTGACAGCGATTATAAGCATAAGTTCGCCAATGAAAGCCGATGGTAGCTACTATCGGTATGGCATATCGATTGTATAGAAGTTACATTTTATTGTTGACATAACACAATATAGTATTTAAAAATGTGAGAGGCCTTTAGATATATTTTTTATACAAATTTCTTAACATTTTTATGTGTATTTGTGCCTTTCTATTTATATTTTATTTCGATAAAATTCTTCGATAGTCGTCAAACCGATAATTATTAAAAATGATTTTGCAAATAAAATAAATATACAAATTTACATATTTTCCATTTGCTTTTCCTATGAGCAATTCATTAGGTGTTAATTAGGGAATGAAAACAAATGCAGGCATACATAAATACATATACATACATATGTACATACATATGATGCGGAAAGGCAATCACGTGCTAAATTGAATTTCTTAACATAATGCCAAATGCAAATAATTTGACGGGAAAACAAACTTGCAAATTGACTTGCGCCCATGCTGCCAATGAATCCTGTTTGCACTCATTACGCGCTTTACCATGCCCCCGCAGCCTCTTCCACACACACAGAGGCACTCACCTGGCACCTCTGGGTACCTTTTACTGACGATTCTCACACGCAATAGCACATTTGTGTTTGTTTCAGTAGGCGGCGGCATAGACAGCAAATTGGCTGAAAATGTTGCCAATGCAAAAGATTTTCGTTGCCAACAACAACAAGAATTACAGCAAAACAAAAACAACTTTAATTTAATAAAATTCAATTAAAAGCCAAACAAATCAAGCGAGCCACTCGTGTACTCAGTTGTTGTTCACCTTTTATTATTAATTGCATTTGTGAAAGGAAACAGACGGAATAAAAGAAAATAAACTGCGAAATTTGCTAAGTCTGTTCCTAATTTCAATTGCAATTGATATTAACGCAAATCGCGAATGTTTGTTATTGCAATGGCAAATAAATTGCATTTCTCTCTGTATTAAAAATGATATTGCCACATAATTTATTGCATTTTCTAAATCACAAACAATAGTAATCAGTATTTGGAACAGATTTACATAATTCTAGCAGCGGAATATTCGCAATTAGCCAATACCATGCAAAATTCTTCAGCAAGAGAAAGACGCAAGAAGCTGTAGACCAGTGTAGAATTGTTGGCACTTTCACGCGCTTTCGTTACGCGCTGTTGAAAATTCAAAATTTGGCGCCATCGCCAGCGGCATTGCCATGTCATCGTCCATGTCAAATATTGTCGCCCTAATATCCCACCCACAGCACCTCACTGTCCAGCTCCTCTGCTCCATTTTAGCCATCATGTGGTAATGCTTCCGCTGTTGCCAAAAGCATAAAAAACCCATACAAAAAATTTACTATTTTCCCAATAACAACATAGAAAAGCAAGAACACAGACACACGCACACACACACAGACAGGTAAGATGCATATTCTACGTCGCGTGGGTCGAGCGCAACAAATAGCTGTAAATGCCGATTGGAAACAAGTGTGAGTGAAATTTACTCTGTTTACTTGACTACTGCATACCCTGCAACGAATGTATGTCTCTGTTATTGAACTGGGCTCACATTATGTTATCGATATGTTATTGAAAAGTCGATATGTTTGAGAAGTTTGCTAATGTTCATGTTATCGTTGGGATTCTGTTATCCATTTGTATGACAATATGATCACTATAGTCGCACATAACCTAAATTCTAAGTACTGCATTGATAGGGTATCGAGACTAAAATAATATTTTGCAATTTATTACACAAAATATCTATGAAAATTTGCTGTAAATATGAAATGTGCGGCTTGCCATGTTGCTGCTGTTTTAATTTTCAGAGTCAATTAAAAATTGTTAATTTTACTTATAATTTTAAGGTAGCGCTAATGCAATGCAACGCGACGGATGACAACAACAAATATATACTATATCAAAAAAAGCAACACGAAATATAAAATAGAGAAAAGAAAAATTGCAATTAAAATATTTGCGCGACTTTGTCATGACGGCGTCCGTTGATGGCGGCAAATTTGGCGTTGACTTGTCAAGCCCCACCGCCATCCCACTGAACAATCCCCCTTCCCCCCTCACACATAGTTGCATAGTCAACTACATATATAGAAGACGTAGGAATTGCAATTATAAAACGAAAGCATTTGCCAGATAGATTTATATGAGCGGATAGCATATTTGCATATCACACTTGAACTTTTGCATTCTGCAGGTTAAAGTTGATGATGATAACTTGCAGCTGCACTACAGTCGCGTGTGCTCAACATAAATTAAAGTTATTTTCAGTTGTTTTTTATTATGCGATTTAATGAAACATTTATCATATATTCATAGGGTGTTGGACAGTACATGGGCCAAGTATGGCATAAATAGCTTTTGAATTGAATGAATTATACGGTTTTCCCCATTTACGTACAAAATCAAATGGTTAAGGAATACCCTCATAGTCACTTGTATTTCAGCTCTAATATTCGTATCTATTATTTCTATTTTCAATATGAATGCCAAGCTAATATTTTTAACAATTTTCCAAACTTCCGAAAAAAAACAATTATTTATTAACATTTTTTATTATATTTTCCAAATTGGAAATTTATAATCAATTAATAGAAATCACTGTGCTTATAATCTTGCCGATTATATGAATAATTTATGAGATCAAGTGTCCTTCAAACTGCATCGTGTGATCGTATCGAACATTGATCTACATCTATATATCTATAAAGAATCATATATGTATGTATGTACCCGCACATGCATAAATCTTGTGAACTGTCTGATCTTGGTATATGCCAAACTTCGTTTATCTCAATGTTAAATATGCGCTGGCGACAAGTTTCTTTCTTTCTTTCCGCCTGCTCCCCCCGCCCCTGTGGCCGTTACCCACTAAATATGATCACGTCCAGATGCTAGATCCGAGCAGACGCAGTCCGAGCGCAACCCCGGAGATTTGGTAAATTTCTATTTGATTTTAATACACTTAAACGCAATCAATTTTATTGCGCTCGTTTCGGTTGCCCTGTCGAATCGAATTCAATTTGATTTGCTTTACGATGTGTCCGATCACTTCGTCTTCGGGGTTTGGGGATGGTTCTTTCGATATGGATTTTGGCTTGTGCGCTATTTGCAAGATCACACGCAAAGAGTGTAGAGTGCAATCGAGACGAATGTAGCTACCCTGCAAAAAACCAATACACCTGGTGTGTCGGGTTAAGTGTTTAGGTACAGGCGAATGAAAAGAAAACTTACCTTTGCGGTATTTAGGAGCATTGATGTTGTTATTTCTCTCTCTCTCTCTCGGTAGTATTGATAATATTAAACAAATGAGTCCTTGAAGGCTTTAAATTTACTATCGATAGTATTGTTAATACCATCTCTAGTACCGATAGCACCAACGATTGTTTCTTAATTCTTTAACGAATACAAAACATGCTATTAACATTTGTATCGCATTTTCTATTGAAATCCATTACATCTCATACACGTCTAGCATACCCCTTTTGCCTATCCTGCTACAGGGCAAATGTGTAGGAAAAAATGTTGTTTACAAGCAACTGCGAGTGTGGAATCTTGGGGAAAAATGTTGCCGCTGCGTTCCATATGCACATGATGTACAAATTTACACTTGTACAGCTCGTATAGATCTCTGTATGGATCCACATAGATGATCATCAAGTGAATACTCGGATACAGATTGTATCTGATCTGATACTTATTATACGTATGTATCTATCCACTTGCGACTTATGTGTTAACATAAAACAGATGACGAGCAGCAGCTGTGACTGCCAATCCAATTCCATATCCAAATCCAAATTCCCAACCAAATTCAAATCGAATTCGAATTTCTATGAGATCGTCTGCGCCACCACCAATCCCCCCTGTCACCCCTTGCCTATCAGCAACCAACTGGATATGGTTATCGTTTCTGGCTGTATGCAAGTACAAACGTTCAACTGACGTCATAGTATGTACATAACTATATAGTTTTATTGCGCTACCCTGCAAGATTCTATTACTGATCTTCATCTTGATAAGCGCAATCAGTTCATTCATCGTCGTCTTACGCATGCCACCATTTGTCGAACTTTGTTCACAGTGCTCAGTACCGCAGTTGGCTCCAAGATGACAATAGTAATCCGATTGTTTCTATTCGCTTGGGTGAGTTTGCTTTTTCTATTATTATTATTTTCTATATGATGTAGAGGAATTACACCATCATCAATTACTTGTGGGGAATTACCATGCACATATTACATACTGGAATACTGTCGGTTCTCTTTCACACTACTCATGGTTATCGATATGCGCAACTTAACCTATCGAAATTTGTAAATAAAACTAACAGCTGTTAATAACAGCTCTGTATATCACTACTCATCCTGTTCTTTAAGCTCTGGTATTTTGGCTCTTACATATGATTTACTTTCGATTTCTATTAATAAAACAACACATTTTTATACTTTCTCAGATCTGCTTTCCTCTATTGATTCTCAAGATTTTATTATTATATATCACTCGTTTACTAAAAGCGGGACCAATTGAAAACCAGTTTTCATAAAAAATGTTCTAACCCAACTAGTATTTAGATTAATGAACAGTAATTATTACCTTAGAAAACCAGATGTTTGCTTAGAAATATATAATAAATGCATTTTATAGAGCCCTGCAGAAACTACTTCACTTGAATTCTAAAGTATAGTACGCAGGTAGACTGAGTCATTGCGATTATCTTATTCTCGTTATCTTAAAATTAAATTTATTGCTATAAGAGAGAGCCATCTTCATCTTCTTTGTTCGTCATCCATTTTTTTTTATATGAAGTTTTTCGCTTACAAATACAGATTCAATCTTTCTGCGTACTTCACTTACATACTATATTCCGAGAGGCGATTGCCAAAATAGAGGACAAATGTTCGAGCTATTTTTAGGCCGGGAAATTGTAATGCAAATAACAATACAAAAAACATAAAAATAGTAATAAAATATTGCTGCATATTAGGCATATTAGGATGAATAATGATAATGAAATATTACAGGGCTGGACACTCATTTCCATTTCTCCTCATTCCTTTTTATTCGTTTAATTCATTGCAGCTGTTGCACTGCTTGCCCATAGCCCAGGTTAGACCCATACCTACAAGAGGTAGTCAGTCGCTGGCATTACTCCAAGCGCGGGATCAGTGCTATCGACTGGAGCATATTGGGTCAGCGCAGCGTCTGGCCTTAGACAAGCAGCAATACGAGAACTCGGCGCACGTGAAGCGTTATGTGCATTGCTTCTGGTCGCGCTTGCAACTGTGGCACGATGCCACTGGCTTCGATCCGATGCGTATTCTTCAAAGCTTTGGCGGACCACAACGTGTCAATGCGGAGCAAGTAGTGCCTGCCATCAATGGCTGTAATATGAGTGCTCGACGCAATGCCCGTGACGTGGTGGACTGGTGCTACGGCGCATTTGTGTGCGTGTTGCGTACGCCAGTGGGTGATTGGTATCGGCGGTATATGCTAGATGTGATCAATGGAAACGTCTAAGAATATACAGAATATCTACTTCAACTGTAGAGGTGCAAATGTGCACAAAATTTTCTCAATTGTTAAATAATGTTTGGAAATAGTTGTCAACTGTTTTGTAGAATCACCTCTGTCAGATTGTAGAGTTATCTCCTATCACAATCTTTGTTATTCAAAGCACTTACATAAATACTTCCGAAAAATTATATGTAATATTTAAAATTTGTTTCTTCACGAACTGCAAAACGAATACGATGGAGGGTAATAAGAAGCTTGATATTGACCTTGTTCAAGCGAACCAAGCTCTGAATCCGACTACATTGCCAGATGTGGTGGCCTGTACGCTGGGAAATCCATTATTGAGCTCTGTACCTGAAGAGCAACAGGGGTTTGATCCCGATTCACAGGACCGTTATGTGAAAATAATAATGCAAATCACTGGCTACGGAAGTCCAAAGTTCACCGTTTATGATGCCAACAATCCAGATATCTGCAATTTTCCATTGGGATCCATCGTATCATATCGGCAAAGTGAAGAAAATTGACTCAAGCCTATGATACTACGTGAATAAATATAATCTGTAAAAGATAATGCAATCTGTACAATTCAACGCTAATAACAATACAAAATTTAACTTCAAACAATAATAAATAAAATAATTTAAATGATGCTTTATTTATGCTGCAGACGAATGTTATAATTCAATATCAAATTTAACAATTATATATTAATTCGACTGGCTGAACATTATTATTCTGGCAATCATTTGAATTTAGGGTTGCCGCCAACTTACGTTGATTTGAACAAGCTGCTGTGACAGCTTGTTAAATGGCTGCTAAAGTCAATGTTTAAATTAATAACAAATTTCAATTTAATGTTATTTTCATTTGCTGTAATTTAATTCAACTGAATTTAATGTGTTGCAATTTAAATTTAAATATCTGGCAACGCCGTAAGGACTAGAGTGTTGCCAGACAGCTGTATCAACGATTGCCACACTAGGCGTTTACGTTCGCAGCGAACTTGTTCTGTTAATTAACCAGTTCACCACAGTGGAAAATTTAAATGCAATTTTACATTAAAGAATTTATCGTTATAAAAATTACTCTTTAAGTTATATCAATACTGTATTGTTTAAAATTACATATAACACATTTCTTGGTTGGTTTTTATTCCAACTGGCTCTTTTTCTACCACATTTAAATTTTGAATTGCTAACTGCGGCTGTAACGCCAGTTCATTTCAATGAACCAGCATCAGTTGAGCATTTGCGTGATGCGGGAAAACGGGAAGAAGAAGAGAAAAATAACACACACACCACACAAACAAAATTGAAGAAATTGGATGAAAAAGTGAGACGCCACATAAACACAATTAAAGTAAACATATAAACATAAGCCGCAGCAGCAACATAGTAACAAGTTTGGGCGCCAAACGCAGGCAACTGGGTCAATGGAGATGGAGAAAAAGGCCAAGGACCAGTTGCGCCGCTACAAAAAATCGCGGCACACACACTCTAGCAGCGACAGCTCTAGCACAGACACAGACAGCGGCAGTAGCTCCTACAGCAGTTCTGACTCTGAGCGAGATCATCACCCTGGCAGCCATGGACATGGGCATCCGCATCAGCGTGGTGCCAGCGAGCGACATCATCGCAAAAAGAAGAGTTCACGGCGGGCTGGCAGCTCGTCCGGCGACGAGCGACGAAAACGGGATAAGCGGGAACGGGAACGTGACCGCGACCGGGACAGGGATCATGTGCAAAAGAAACTAGTCGCCAAACGGAATCATATCAAGCGCAAACTGAAAGAGGCGCGCCTCAAGAAACGTGCTGCCGCCGCGCTTAGTGGGCATGGTCATCGCGCCCTCTCGCCAGCAACACAGGCCAAGCTGAAAAAGCTGGCAGAGCGTAAGCATTTGCGCGCCGCTAGCAAAGAGCAGCGGGAACGCGAACGTGAGAAGCTGAGGAGTGTGCATAGGGAGCGGGAAAGGGAACGAGAGCGAGATCATCATCGCCTGGGTAGCAGTCGTTCGCCGAATGGTGCCTCCAGTACTACCACAACCACCAAGATACGCATACACCAGGATGTGGTGGGAAAACGGCAAAAGAGTCCCGGATCTAGCTCTGGCCTGGGTCCCAATGGCACTCCCACCACTCGCATGCATCACCAGCTCATGTCGCGCGAGAAGATCATCATACAGACGCGCACCCGTGGACGCACTCCCTCACTGGAACGGGAGCGAGAACGTGAGCGCGAACGCGAGCGCTTGGAACGGGAGCGGGAGAGGGAACGAGAGCGTGTGGAGCGGGAACACGAACGCCAACGGCACGAACACAAGCTCCAGCGGCACGATGATCTCTCGTTGCGCGAACGCGAACGGGATAGACGGGAAAGGGAGCGTGAGCGGGCCGAGCGTGAGGCAGCGCGAGACAAGGAACGTGCCGAGGCACTAGCACGCTGTCAGGAGAGGCAGCGGGAACGAGAACGCTTGGCACGCGAAAAGATGCGACGCCAGGAGGAGGAGGAGGGCAAGAAATCGTATGGTGGCAGCGCTGCACGAGATCTGGACATAGCCTTGCCGCCATACGGCAGTCGAGAGCGCTCCCTGGAGACGGTGGAGCGTGGCGGACGACATGTGCGCGATAAGCGTGAACTGGATGTCTACGAACGGGAGCAGGAGTTCATTGAGGCGGAACGGCATGGACTGCTCGACGATATGCGACGCTATGGTGGCCAGCGGCGACGTGAGCTTAGTCCCCTGGCCGAGCACTATCAGCCGCGTTTGCGGGATCCACGCGATCTCTACCCAGAGGAGGAGCGGTGAGTGGGCAACAGTGGGGATGTAGTGCATCTAAGTTTTAGAATTCGTAATACTTTATTAGTGTGTGTGTGTGTGTGTGTCAGCTGCAGGGTATTGTACTGTCTGTCAAGTGCGCCCGACTGATCGGTTCCCTTTTTAAATAACAAATATTCTCTTCCTCTTTGCAGCGCCTACAAGCGTGCCTACATGGATGCGCGTTACTCGCGGGAGCGGGAGGCGTGGCTGGAGGCGCGTGAGCTGCGCGACTATCGTGAGATGGACGCCGAGGATGCGCTCTATGTGGACGAGCGCGAGCGTATACTGCGCGAGCGAGAGCGTGATCGCGAGCGGGAACGAGAGCGCGAACGTCTGCCGGCTCGAGGGGATTATCGTGCCGAATGGGAGCGCGATTGGGATGAAGATGGCGGCGCAGGCGGTGGTGCCGGTGGTAGCGGTGGTGCTGGCATCGTTGGCAGTGGTGTGGCCAGCGGGAATAGTGTGGGTGCCAATGGTAATGGCACACCGGGACGTGCGAGTGGATTTGTAGGTGGACCCAAACGTGGACCCAAGCCACCAGCAGCGGCATCATCGCAGCAGCAACAACATCACTCCGCCTCGGAGCCCGACTGGGATGCGGATGAACGTGAGGAAGGTGTCGGTGCTGGCGATGCCATGGTGAAGAATGAGCCCACATGGCTGGAACATGATCAGCGGGAAAAGCCGCGTGCCTGGCAACAGCAGAGCAACAACGATTGGCGCGACAACGATGAGCCGAGCTTTGGACGTGGCAATGCTGCTGGCGGGGAGCATGCGGCCGCCTCCTCACCACATCACCATATGCATGGGCGCAGCGATCGTGGCGGACGTGGGTATCGCCGAGGTGGAGGAGGAGCACCTGGCGGTGGCGCTGCCTCGGCACATGGACATGAGCATGGCGAGCGTGGCTATCGCTCGCATCCGCCGGCGCTAATGACGCTGCCCGTGCAGCCGCCGGGTGGCTATCATAGTGGTGCAGGGAGTGCACGTGGTTTTCCACACAAACGATTGCCTTATGCCGGTGGCGGCGGACCACCTGGTGGTTTTGTCAAGAAGCACACGCACATGCCCACTGTAACCAGCGGCGGAGGCAGCGCAGCAGCAGCAACATCTTCGCTTGGCGGTGGTGCGGGCCCAGTTGGTTCTGCCTCGGTATCCACACCGGCAGCGTCTGCTGCACAGGCTCCACCCAAGCCCAGCAATGCGGCAGCTCAGGCCAGCGCTGTGGCAGCAGCAACCACGGCAGTCGCTGCCGCCAAGGCAGCAGCACAGAGTGCCGCCAATGCCACAACCAATCCGGGCATACTGGCACAACTAAGCAGCAAATTGCCCAGCATTAAGCAGGAGGAAGCAGCCGGAGGGGAGGACGCAGACTTGCCCAGCACACCGCTCGTTGTGGCGGAACAGCTGGACTCGAAGGCGAATGGTGAGCTGAGCGAGATTAGCGACAGCGATGACGATATACTCAACAAGACGGACAAGGTTAAGCCCAAATGTGAGCTACAACTGGATGCCAGCACGCAAGAGCTGTCGATGGACACGCTCTCCACCAACGAGGAACCGCCACAGGCAACAGCTACACCAGGAACAGCTGCAGCAACGTCACAGCCGGCGGCGACGGTGGCTTCATCTGCCATTAAGCATGAAGATGTGGAGGAAGTGCTAGACTTTGAGGAGATATCCGATGGCGAACTGGAGGAGGATGCCAGGCACAAGGGTAAGCTTAATTGATACCATTCGAAATGACTTCTATTGACACATTTCTTGACAGGCATAGGCGATGCTTTGGGCGTCGACTGGCAGGGACTAATAGCCGAGTCGCGGCAACAGGCCACCGAGCATGCGGCACAGCAGGCTGGGGATCCTCATACGTCTGCCAAGCAACGTTGGCAGCCGCATCGTGTGCTCCTGGACATGGGCATTAGCTTCACCATGGCCGGCATTCCCTATGCCGAGAAACTAATACAGGAGGCGCGAGAGCAGCTGCTCGAGCAGCAACTGATCAAAGCGGAGCTACCGGATGCGGCGGACAAAGCCATTAATGGCAGCAATGCCATCGACTATCCGGAACTATTGGGCACGCAGCGCGTGGAGCTGCTGGCCTGCGTCCAAATGGGCATACGCAATGCTGCCGCCAAACGTCATGGTCTAGTGGGCAATGTCTGCGGTCCCAACAGTCGGGCGCTCAGTGCACGCCAGGATCTGCGGCTGCGTCGTCAGCTGTGTGGCCTCCCGGCCCGCCAATGTGAATTTCCACGTCAGTTGCCCAGTGTCTCGGATGAACTACGATCGCTGGCCATGCACAGGCTGCAGCAAACGCTCGATGTCTAAGCGAGAGGAGCCACCGGGTAACGGACAACGGACACCTTGGTCCAGCATATACATAGATCCAATCCCAATTAAATTACCTTAATTATTTACTTGCTCCAAACCCCATTATGAACTTGTATTAATTGTAAAAATTAGATATCACTTCGACTACACTATGAATTATATTACGTATCTAATCACAGCTCTTGGAAATATTATGTACTATCGATCGAAATAGTGTTTAAAGGATCAAATTGATAAATTCAGCTTGGAGTTTGAGAGATTCTATGAAATGATATGTATAGTACATAGCTCAACAGCAAATGTTGGAAATATAGTGGAAATATGTACGTATCTGAAAACCGATCTAACAACGATTCGAGTTCGATTCAAATACTATAATTAATAAATAATATGTGTACTATGTACATGTTTATGTTTTTAATTTGATATCTCATCCCCCTGCCCCTCAAATTTGCTAAAATGTTCTTAGCATGTACAGTTTTAGAGTCACTGGATTCCTTCTCTGCATGAATAAAGCTTTAAATGCTTTGAATGTTTGGTGCGATTTGCAGCCCAATCGGATAATAAACACCGGAGATATTTCAATCAACTTTCTGTAGTAGGCATTTGGCTGGGGAGGGGGGAAGCCACGGTGTACGCGGCCACTATGGCGTATGCGTGATTTTGGATTGTGAGTATGAATTTATGTATGAGTATTGGTTATTGTTTGTATTTGCGCGTATATTTGTATGTATAAGTGTATGTGATTATGTACATATATGCTGCTGCTAATATCGACGCCCAGGGCAAATCGAAGCAATGAGTAGCAGGCGAATCAGCTTGCTTTGTTTACCTTTAAGGTTCGTCAACAAGTACATTACTTTGAGTTAGCTCGCTTGAGCACCGGAACGCACGGACTTGTTGCAAGCTCCCCAAAAGTATGCTACACAATTTGTAACTTCTGCGCGGTTGAATTTGAATTGGAATCGTTAACCGTTTAACTTTAAACATAATCTGTGTTGTTGTTGTAGTTGTACTTGAAAATCCCCCTTGAAAGAAATGCAACACATGAAATGCAATTAGTAAATTTATGTTTTCTTTTATTTGATTGGGAAACATTCAGTTGAAGAATCTCGTAGTGTGGCATCACCAACTAGAGATCGGTATGTTTCTTGATCCAATCGACGAATTCCCAGACACGACAATAGCCATCGGGATTGGCGGTGCCACAGCCGCCATAGACGAAGCCGGCAATGCCGACCACCTCGTTGTTGTAGACAGCGGGTCCGCCGGAGTCGCCATTGCAGGCGCCATTGTTGGGCTCATGGATGAGGCAGAGTATGACCGGATAGCCGTACTTGATGCTCTCCTCGCAGTCATCGAAAGACAGCGAACGTAGGGTGTTCCACTGCAAATAACGTGGCAGATCACCACCGTGTGTGAGACGGCCCCAACCCGAGATGACGATGTCCGCATCATGGGGTGTATTCTTGCTGGGCAGGGCAATCGCCTTTATGGTGGAGGAGTAGATGAACGGCGTTTCCATGCGGAGCACAGCGATATCATTGAGGAAATTACCATACGCCTCGTGCACAATGACCTCCACGACCTGATTGAGGACGCCACCACTGAATCTATCGTTGCTGCCGGCACGTACATCCAGTATCTTTGGGTCATACGGTACCATTGCACCCGTAGAATCTGTGGTGACCACACAATGTGCCGCCGTTAGGACCCAAGTGCGTGATATTATCGAACCACCGCAATTGTGTGAGCCACGCAATCTCAGCGAGATCTGATGTGGAAACTGTCCCTGTGTGGCATCCACACCGCCCACCACGCGACCAGACTGTGGACCAGGTGCTGCCTGGACTACCGCACACGATAGGAGCAGAGCACCGAGAAGAGCAATGGGTAATCCGTACAACATGTTCGCCATTAAAGAACTGTGCCAAGTGCTGTACCTACTCCAATATATACTAACTTTAGTTGCTCTATCTAATCTAAACTGTCGCTATCTGTTTGATGCAATTTACGATCACTTCAATTACTTATCAAAATTATAACGATTCTCAATGTAAACCCATTATCTACACAAGCTCCGCGCTGGCCTTAAATCAATTTAGTTTCTGCGGATAACTACTGTTGGTGATCTACAGATCCGTGGGTTATATATGATTGATGTCCACTATATATGGAGGTTATTTTTAAAAGTGTTAAAAGTGTTTTGGCATTCATTCCGAGTTGCAATTTCACTTGGAAATAGACGGAGAATTCAGTTGAAATTGAACACCCAAACCAAATTCTCATTATGGGGTATATTAGTGATAGTAGTAAGGTATGGGTATATATTGTTTAATTTTCTTTTATTATTCTTCTTTTGCACAGTTCAACACAAATGAATGAACTAATTAAGTAATAGTTACAATAATTAATTCACTTTAACTTTAATTAATGACTACATAAACTAAAGTACACAAAAACAGCAGAAAGAGAAATGCATAAAATGGGAAAATAGCTTTTAAAATGATACACTGAATTAGCTACTGCTAATGCTAATTACATTAATTAATTAAGTAAATTTAACAAAATGATAAACGCTTTAAAACATGCAGACGAATGAACGGATTGAAGGAAATACTGCAGCACTACGAAATGTAAATAAATGTAAGTAAATGTGTTTGTATGTATGTTGGTTCTTTCTATCCACCCTCTTGTTTTAAGTAAGTAAAGCTATAGTTTGCTATATATAAATTATGTGTATGCTATATATTATTATATACTATAGTATTAAAACTAAATAAGTTGTGTGGGTGCACTTCAAGCAGTTTCTTATAGAGGCATAGAGTTGATTCTTATTTCGTGGAGCTTCCAGCTTTATAGAGCTTGAGTTTCTGGAGTTTAGTTTACTCAATATATAGTATAGTTTTTCCAGGATCTCTTCTATATCGTACGATAATTTATGTAGAAAACTCTGATGATTGTTAGCTTAGGTTCTTCACAATGGGCCTCTTTTGGCCTAAGTGAGCTGAGGTCTATTCTCGGCTACCGCCTAACCTAACCTAACCTAACCTAGCTTAGGTTCAGCAATATGTTTGAATGTAAAGTTTGTCTTCCAACTCTAATATTGTAGATCTTGCAGATTTTTAGTTCACCCAGATTTCGATAATCGAACTAGATCGTTTGGGATTAGCTTTTGAAGGTCTAGGTCTAGGTTTTCTGGGTCTAGTTCGTTTCGATTTAGTTAGAATATAGTATTGTGTCCATCCTTCAGACATTCTTCCTGTGTTCCTTTTTACATTGAAAAGTTTAGTTATTCGACCTTCCTTATATGCACATATAAAGATCCTTAGCTCCTCTTAGTTTGTGGTGCTTGAACAATAGCTTGAGTTATCTACAGCTCCTTTCCAGCTGCACTTTCCTGCCTAGAATCCGCTCCAGTGTTGATGGTAAGTTTCTCTATATCGTATCTGCAATTTCCATAGTTGTTGTACAGTTGTGCCAGAGGTATCATTAGCCATAGCACCACCTATACGCTATAGAGTGTGCTATTATCCGGTTCTACAGCCACTGCTTGAACTATGAAACGTCTGCGAGCCGCCAAGTCGCTGGGTACCGAGGGCTAAACGAGAAGCAAAAGAAAAGTGTCATTAATAATACTGAATAAAAAAGCATAAGTAAATAATAATAGTTGTGGTTATACATTTAGGTTAGGCCCAGGATCACAGCAGTTGTTTAGCGTTAGACTAGAGCTAGGGCGGGGTTTAAAGCAAGCACATGCAGGGGGATATATGTATATATATAGATATAGTATTATAGTTATATAAAGACATTACAATACTCACACAATGCCATAAAATTACACAATATGCATCTGGCCTCATCTGCCTCTACCTAAACAGCATATACTAACTAAAGTTAGGCAAGCACAGTCAACTAGTAAGACCAATTGGCATAGAAATTGCAGCTCAAATTAAAGTAAGGAAATATTTAAACAATTTCTATCACAAAATTAAAAAAAAATATATATTTTTTATTATTGAGACCCCGTACCTGAATAGCACATGGGGTGTATTGAGCTTGAAGCATTTTATAGCAATTTAGTTGAGCATATTTTAAGCTGCCTTTACACTATTTATGCTTTCTTTATTTTGAAGTAGAATTTAGTATAAGTAACTTAGCGCTTACTATAAGCTCTGTCTGTGTGTGTGTGTGTGTCTGTGTGTGTGTTAGGGTACTCTAGGAATAATACTCGAGAGCTTTGATCTAAAATGAAACATAAAAGAGAGAGAACAAGAACATGAACAAATTGACAAAAAACAATTACAAAATGTGAGAAATTCATGAAAAGCGCAAAGGAAAAACTGATAAAAAGCAGTTAAACTACAATCTTGTCAACTGTACCTAAAGGGTAAGCAGATTTCGTAGCAACAGCTAGCTCGGATTCTAGATATTCAAAGTACAACTTCAACTACATTCAAATGTGCAATGGCGTAGCCTATGCCTGTACTATAAAGACGCATAGGGTATGTGCGTTTTGTGTAGGAACTGTTTTAAATATAGTATATTATAATTTGCATTAAATGCTGAAAGTCTGCGAATGAAAGAAGAGGCAACTTCTTGAAACACCCTCTGCTTAGTTCAAAGTAGAGGCAGCCTAATAGATATACCCTTTTAACAGCTACAAGTGTAGGTAAACATATAGTAGTAGTAGAATATACCCTATTAATAGCCAAAACTATAGGAGCTAGCCTATTGACAACTAAAAGTACAGGCAACCTTTAGAGCTACCCTGTGGACAGTTCAACTGACAGTACAGGTGACTATTAGAGCTACCCTGTTGGTAACTGAGAGTACAGGCAACCTATCAAAGTTACTCTTTTAATATCTATACGTGTATGTAGTTGACTTAGAGCTACACTTTTACTAGCTAAAGGTACAGGCAACTAATGAATATACCCTTTTTAGCTGCAGGTATAGGTAACTAGTATTGGAAGACTTTTACATGGGACATTATTATATTCTGTAACTAAAAACAAATTCTAACTAGAGTCTAACTAGTAGCGTGACTAAATGCATTGTGGAATGAACGAGTGGAGCTTAAAGGACTATCCGTAACCACAACCACAACCGGCATAACCACAACCAGATGCTAGCAGTGGAACTGCAGCTGATGAGGGGAATATGATTTGGGGAATCGCTGATCATCATAATCATCATCAACATCCACATCCTCATCACATCATTAGCCGGCACTCACATCGGTGCATTTGCACTGGGTCTCATCGAAGACGGTGCCCGTGGTGCAGCTTTGGTTGTAGCGACAGGCACAGGTGCAGTTGGCATCATCCCAGTACTTGTGATCCGATTGCTCCAGACACTTGTCGCGGGCATCCGTATTCTGGCACTCGCAACGGCACAGATCCTTGCGGTACTCCTGGTACCTGAGATTGCAGTCCTTCTCCTTGATCCGGCAATCACATCTGCATGCCAAGTGCTGATCCACAGTGATGATGGCATAGCTCCGCTTGCTGGTCGTGCCGAAACGCTCCACCTTGCGCACACGCAACTGCAGCTCCTCCGTTTCGGTTGGCTGGCACGAGATCAGGGTGGAACCACAGCAGCCATTGCAGCGATTGATGCGAGTGCATGCTGGCGAATAGTAGACATTTCCCGCCGTCTGCTCACCCTCTGTGCCGCTCTCCGTCAGCGGTTTCAGCTCCACAATGGTGGGCTGTGGGGAACAGCTGGCTGGTGAGGCGTTCTTTATGGCAGCTGGAAGAGATCAGTAGGGATTAGTGGACTGCAATAGCTGGAGTGGAGTGCGCAACTTACCACGTGACACGCTGCGCTTAAAGTTCTCTGTAAGAGAGGAGAGAGCAGAGATTAGACCGTTGTGCTAGCGTGTACTACTTACTGCACTACTTACCCTTGGACGAGGTGTCGCCAGAGCCCTCCGTTTCGCTAAAGTCCGCTGTAACGTTGCTCAGCTCCAGCGTCATCTGCAAGAGAGAATGGAAATAAGTATAAAGCACTTCCGATGCATCTAGACTTTATTTAACTCTTAAGTATAAGAATAGAATAGAGAGGGGAGTAAAGGATGAAGACGACAAATGAAGAAGATTTGACTAAAGGAGTATAGATAAAAACAAAGCAAGAGGAAACATATAAAAGAAGAAGCAACAATAAAGTGGAAAGAAGAACAGAATGAAATTAAAAAAGGTAGGGAAAGCTACAGTCGGATGCAACCGACAGTAGGAGACCCTGTACTTTGATTGATTGTCCAATATCTCCGGTGTTTATTATCCGATTGGGCTGAAAATCGCACCAAACATTCAAAGCATCTAAAGCTTTATTCATGCAGAGAAAGAATGCAGTGACTCTAAAACTGTACATGCTAAGAACATTTTAGCAAATTTTAGAGGGAAGGGGATGAGATATCAAATTAAAAACAAAAACTTGGCCTGCCTATGGAATACACAAAGCTCTTATAGTTTCCGAGATCTCGGTGTTCATACAGACAGACGGACAGACAGGCTTATATCGACTCAGCTCGTCATCCTGATCAATATGATACTTAATGGGATGTTCTTATGTAGACCTCAAAATGAATTTGTCCCACTTTGTGACAATTCCCTCGGGGCATAGTATAGGCCTTGTCCAATTGTGATGTTAATCCGTAGTATATAAAGTATATATGTACATTATATAATGTGATGCACATTTAAATGTGTCTATAGCATTGTTAACAATTGGCAAATGTCAACAACTTGTCTAAGCCAACGCAAGCACAGGCGATAGTTAATACAAACAACTATTGTTTTTTTTTATTAGTATAAACAGCTGTGCGAAGCGATAAACAGAAACAGAAGAAATGGAGTAAGGGAGAACAACTGAGGCAACACAATTGTTTTCATTATAGCAGATTGTCCAGCGGAAACCTGGCTTGTGATAATACGATAGCTTTCAGTCTGATTAGTCATGTTAGCCAGGTTAACTGAGAACTGAGAACTGAGCACATTGACGTAGAAATTCCAAAGAATAAACAAACTGAAATAGAAACACGCGCAGTGCATAGAAATTGATAAATTGTCAAACGGAAACAGTAGTAGAAACAGTAGAGAGGACGGGTGTGTTCGACTGTAGCATACCCTAGCCGAAAACTTGTTTCTTGCATAACTTTTACATTTTTGAATCGAACCTAATGAAATTATACACCAGCATATAACAGTCACTATTCTGCACATATACCAAATTTGATATTTGTAGCTTTACATTTGTACAGTGTACGCGATTTTTAGTGATTTACGACACCGAATGAAAAGTCATAGAACATTTAAACTATACCTAAGCTGCGTTTGGTATAGTGCTAGGCTCATAACAATTTTCCAATCTCTACCTCTTATGGTTACAGAGATCTTTAATAAATACTTACTAAATATACCCCCCATTGATGGCAGTGTATCAAAAGCTGACTCAGCACAGGCACCATAGCCAACATTCCTATGTGAGCCATACAATGTGATCTATGCACATATATATTGAACAATATACCCCATTAATACTATTTAGTTAACATTTATTATACATTTAGACAATTGACACGTCGTCGGTGACGTACAGAATTCGTTTTCAATTATCGTTTCATTCGATTTCGATCCCCAATGCTGAATCATTCCATGCCTGCCATTTGTAGCTTAACCAATTAATTATGGAAATTATCATTTAATACAAGCAATTAAATAAAAGTTCAGCCAGAGACTGAAAGTGATAGAAAACGCTAATTGCTTAACTACAAAATTGTTATGCAATCAATGTAATTTCTCTCTAGATCTTTTAATACGTATCTTGTTTCAATTCCTAGTATCAATCCCTAAGATACTCTAGAATGCTGTCGTTTTATCGATTTGTGTAAACTGTAAACCCAACATAACTAACTAAGTGCATCCTCGCTACTCTCCCTTGCCTAGTACGGAAACTTTAATCTCGAATATCTCTGGTGTTTATTATCCGATTGGGCCGGAATTCACAGCACTGATAAAGGTTATCATATGATTATTGTATGCCAAGCACAACTTTGTATCTTTAAAATTGAATTGACTGATTGGTCATAAACGCACAGCTCAGAAGGTAGGATTCCTTATGGGCCGTCAGTTTCCCTTAAGGTCGCAAACTCGTAAAATTCCCTCACCCTCTATAAATCTCATATACATATCTATATACAATACAGTTGGAGCCTCAACAATAGGGTTTCGTAGACTCACCTTGACCAAGAACATGGAACCACTTTGGATATCGTAGTGTGTGTATAATGGGTCTATCAATAATACCTGTAAGATATACTATATGTTCTTAAGTTATTAAACCCAAGATACACACAGTTTCTTATCTAGGAGCTGCAATTGCTAAGAATTCAATTCAGATTGCACGTAAAACGAGTAAAATTGCTGGAAATAGCGAAATGCGATCTTAACGGAAACTGAATCACAGAACGGTATCGAATCTTCTATTTACCTCTAACTGTATCTGTAGTATTAACTGTATCTTATAAGTAGCTTGTGTATCTTAGACTGTTTATTTGCCTAGGCCAAAAACAAAAACCTTTTGCCAACAATTTCCGCTGCGACTTAAAGAGGGAAGCGGGTGAGGGAGGGGACGGGGAAGGGGATTAAATGGGCATAGAAATTATCTTTGAATTGACGTCGTCTGCGGGCGTAAACAAAAGCGTTAAGCAAATATAAAAGTAACATGAGTAACGCCCAATTAGAGCGCAATGCGAGTTACTATAAATACTATAAGTACATATATTTGTCTTGCCATCAACTCGGCCATTATCAATGCCAGCACAGGGGAGTGGAGGAGCTGGGGAGTGGGGGAGGAGAATGGGCGCCGCTCTTATCAGAAACACACAAACGACAGATGCAACTGGCAAGTGGCAAGTGGGCGGGGGCTGGGGTGGTTTACTAGGCGTTGACCCAATTATGCAAATGCAAGCGACGTCTCATTGGCGCCACACACACGTCTACTATTCCAAAACGCTACTTACCGTGACAGGCTCGACTGCGCCTTGACAGCAGCTCGCTGCCTCTGCCTGCTCCGACGCAGCGCCAGCAGCATCCACATTCGCCTGACGCTGCGCACGCACCTTGCCCTGTTGCTGCTGCTGTTGTTGTTGTTGCTGCGCTGTATAGAAGAAGCGTGACTGCGCAGTCGCAGCCCCGGCGACTGTTATTAACAGCAGCATTAGCAGCGCTGTTATTGTTGCTGCTGGCACATGACGTCGACGTCGCTGCTGCGCATGCTGTAAATCGTTGCTGCTGCTGCGCATGGTGTGCTGTGTTTGTGTCATGTTAACTGCAATCAAAAGGAATAACAACAAAAATGAATATAAAGAAAATAATAACATAACATAACATAACATAACATAACACTTTAGGCCTAGTGGCAACTCTGCTCTCTGTTAACGCAAAAGTGCGCAAGCTGAAGAGAGTGAAGTGTTACTGTTATTGCTCTGTTGTTGTTGTTGTTGTTGTTATTGTTATTGTTAGTGGAGCATTAACATAATATTTGCTTTAGCTGCAGCTTTTCAACTTCAGTCTCAGGCACAAATTTATGGCCGGAATTTATGATGCGTGAGAGTAGATGACAGACGAGAAGACTGACTGATTTATTTATGATTACTCAGCGAGAGGTACTGTAACAGGTGTTTACACACACACATCCAAACACAGCCAGCCAGCCACCCACTAGACGCGGTTTAGGAATTGGGGTCAGTTTCTGTTGTTGTTTGTTGTTGATTTTATTGTTGTCAGCCGAAAATAATAAAACATTTTTATGCTTAACTTGACATTGATATAAAAACACACACTCACACACACACACATCAGCCAGTGCAGCGTTATCATAAACACACTCGCATACCTCTAGGTACTTGTGTGCGTGTGTGTGTGTTTCTTCACACAATCATGCGTCAGGCATATCAATGAGCATATCATGGAGCTGATTGCCTGACAATAAATACAGCATAATAACTGAACGTGGCTCGAATTGCAAATACCCTGTAAAAGCAGTACAAAAGAATCATTTTGTTACAAGTAAAATTGAAAAATAAAGAAAATAATTGTAATGTAATATTAATAAGTAAACTGTACTATACCAGACAGCACAGACTACCCTGCCATGCCACAGTTCCGTTACAGGGTATCTACTATTGCATCGTTAGTGCTGCTCGCTATGAATGGACAATGTTTGTTTTCTTGGCCGAGTCGTAAATCAGCTGACCAACAAGAAAGACCCTATGACTGGGTTTTATAATCCATCAGCATTTCGATAGAGTTGCGCATTGTTTTGATTATTTTTATTGTGATTATTGCTGCTCTTCAGAACAGGAAACGTTGGAAGGAGTAAGTATGAATAGCAATCACAACAATGCATTATCATTGGCTAGAAGGTGCCGAAGAGTGCATACCCTTGGATGATGTGTAATCAGTATTTACACTGGCATTATCTAATCGGTGACTAACAAAAAGTCATATGCTCAAGTAATACTAAATGCTTAAGCTGTACGTCTGAGTTGGCTATATACTATATATACTTAAGCAGCGTTCATACAAATGCTTTGATCCCCACAACTATTACAGCCAGAGACAGGAAATTTTGTATATGGGTAGCTCTATATAATACTGAGTCATTTCAGCTATATTTTAGAGTTCGGTCGATTAAAATATGATAATAATCGAGAGATTCCTCTGTCTGCACATGGTATAACGGTTGTATGAGTATTTTTTGTTTATTGTAGAGTCCCATCGACTGTTATAGATAGTTAACTAAATTCTAGGTCAGATATGTGACCTTATTTATGTATTGATGGCATAGATAATAAAATGTGATAAATTGAGTGGTTAAAGCCTCATCATGGCCTTTATTAGCCATTTATAAACTAACCCTATTTCAAGTAGGCAAGTTGATAATATATAAACATATCATTATTCCCGTTACTACCATCGATATCCGATATATCGATAACATTCTTAATGCAGACATTAATGTATTCAAGCTATTCAAGACCTTCAGAGGGTATTCGATTGGGTAAGAGTATTGCCCATACAATTTTGAATTACAATTCAAAGAGTTTATCTTACATAATGTTCGGCTGTAGAATTTTGCGCTGCATAAATATGAAAATTCTTATTATAGGTCAGTGAGCGCGTTTCACTTTCAGTTGCTGTTGCTGTTGTAGTTGCTGCTGCTGTCGATTAACAGCGCAACAAATACAATATACTATACTAAACAATATGCTGATAGTGAGCAGCTCAAGGCAGTTTATCAGCTAAGCAACAACAACAGCAACAACAACAGCTACAGCAATAACATTGCATTTCATTCATAAAATGCCATAATTTGCAAAATGGCCCCCCACAAGCGAACTGAAGAATGCCACGCAAAAACGCAGAAGATGAAGATACCACAGCGTGGGTGCAGTAAACACACATATGTACATATATTAAGTGCGCAGACATACACACATACGTGTACAGTTTTGTTTAAAAATAGCAGGGCCTTCACTTTAACAGCAGGCTTACAGCTCAACAGTTTGACATGAACTAACAGCGATTTTAAGCAATACGGTTTGAGAGTCCTGCCTGCAGTTACAGAGCTTAACAGTTTGGCAGTCTTAGCCGACTCCAATTGCAGTACTCAACAGTTTGATATTCACTAACAGCACTGCAATTGCGAGCCATACGGTTTGAGAGTTCAGCCTGCAGTTGCATAGCATAACAGTTTAACAGTCCTAAATCAAAACGTCACAACAATAAGAATACTTAATACATGTGTAAAATGCATACCGTTATAAACACATGCGCACGCGTACAAGTGTTTATTTATACACGTAATCAGTGGGACAAAATAAACACACACACACGCAGACACACACATACGCAAACAACGGCAATTATAATGCGCGCTATCAATGCGCGCAGACTTTTACTCTCTCTCTCTCATCTCGCTTCCTTTTTGCTTTGCTCTTTACTGATTGATATGACAAAAGCAAAGATATTGTTATTGTTATTAATGTTAATGTTGTCTGTGTTTATCGATTACTGTTTTCTGTGTGTCTCCACCTGCATGATTCATGTGGGCGATTGCAGGAAGCAAATAATAAAAAGTTTAAAATGAAATCAAGCGAAGCAAAAGTGAGCGAGTTAACAGAGCCGCTGTTAGCATGAGTCAAGGCTGTTAAGCAGGCGCTGTTAGCAAGGTGTCTCATTTTGGCTTTCGCAATATTTGTGCGTGCGTGTGTAAGTGTGTGCGTGTGTTTTAAAGGTACGTGCTTGCATGTGTGTGTACAAACATATATATGTATATAATGACGCTGCGCTGTCGCCGGCGTGTCGCTTATCACCCTTTAGCCAGGCAGCACAGCGCATTCCAATGCCGTCTATGATGACGCTCATTGCGTACAGATTACAAATGAAGCACGTTTTAATTAATTAGCCCCTGCGTTTTGCATTTGTATTGTACTGCTGCTGCTGCTGCTGCTGTGGTTTTTTACCCGTTCTGAGACATCGCTAAAAGGTGCGTCACAGCAACTCTGCTCTCGTTGCCAGGTAAGAGGTAAGCCACCTCCGGCATTGCTGGCGACAACAACAGCAACAAAACAGCGACACACAGAAAGTAATAGGTGGGTGCCAGGGATGCAGTCTCAACTTCATTTCTTGTAGGAGTGCCAATTTCAATTACAGTGCAGCATTGCCAACAACAACAACAGCAATAACAGTCGTGTAACTGAGCTGCAGCGACAACAAAAGGGCCACCAGACACAGGCAAAGGAAGAGGCGATAACAGCGCAGCGACTGCGCGCGCAGCTCACGCAAAAACACAACGAAAAAAATGCAAATCAATTACAATTATGAAAACAAGTAGTGTAGTCGCTAGTAGATGCCGTGTGAACGACTAACGAATACCCTGCAAACTTAATGTTAATGATTTACTTTTTATTATATATGTATGTATTTGGGCAAGTATAAATACACTTAAAAAAATATGTAATTTTTATATAATTTATTTTATATAATTTTTTTACTGTGTAACATGTCTGAGGTGCAGGGTACTCCTCCGTCTTCTGGGCAACTTATGTACTTGCATATTGCAGTCTCTTGCTGTTGTTGTTGTTGTACAAGATAAATTATGAATTTGATGGCCCCCAGGCGGCTAGCATAGTGATCGCTCGGTTACTCGGTGGTCGCCTGAGCACAACTACACACACACACACGCATATGTATGTCAGTGTGTGTAGAGGGCATAAACCCAGGAAGACAATTGAGCAGAGAAAGATAAGAAAACCGTGGAGTGCAGTGAGATTTATCTATGATTAATGCATTTGATATTAATGAAGGATTAATTAAAACTTTTTATATAAAAAAGTAAGTCATATTTCAGTCATAAATTAAAATTCTAATCAACATTTCAAAGCGCATCACTGAATGTTAATTTGCCCGGTTATCATAACCGGTTCGTGGCAATTAAAAAAGATATTCCCGGTTTTGTTTCAAATCAATATACTTCTTTTTTTAATATACCTTTTTTTTACAGTTTGTACAATATAGAGTATTATTATAAAATGTCATACGACCTATATAAAATTTAATATTTTTTTACAATTTTAAGAGAGTTTTTTGACTGAATCAACGACTTCTCACTCGATAATCCACTCATAAAAAGGTATTCAAATTGCAATTCGCATTGATCAAGTTCAGTTAATTGAATTTAGCGTGGAAAACGATTGAACATATTCGATATACACTTAATAAACGCTATGCTAATTCAATTTGCACATTTGAGGCGCGTTTCGACTATAAATAATTCGAAACATTTGCTTGATTACGCTTTAAACCACGTTTTACTATTCACACACACAAGGGTTAAGAGTATGGCTTAGAGACACACACACACACGCGGGCACATAAAGGTTAAGTCAAGCGCAGCAATTTGCACGGGCATTTTTGTTGTTGTGCTTCGAACAAAAAACAACAACAATTACGGCAAATTGCTACGATGACTGATAAAAAACAAAACAACATTTTGTTCTCATTTCGAATTGAACAATAATAAAAGTAACTAACAATGCAGCTACAAAAGCAACCAAATGGAAAAACATTAAAACACACACACACACACACACACAGTGAGTAAAATAATGTCAATACATAATATATATTCAAAAGCTTTAACAATAACAAAAAGTTGCTGAGAGGCTGAGGGTCGCCCCGTGCGTTGATCGCTACTGGTTTTATTTTCATTTTCATTTAATTTCAGTTTGGGTTTTTCGCTTTGTTTTCTTCGAACAGAAACGTAAAGTGCACTTACACGCTGTAACTAAGAACTCTTCTTCTTCTCCTGTTGCCAAATTTCAAATGTAAACCGTTAACAGAACACAAGCGACACTAGCAACAACCACAAAACAAAAAAAAACCACAGTAATAACAATGATAAAAATTTAGAACAAAAAAAACTGTTGTTATTTTTCTGCTACTCGGCACTTGGTAAGCGATAAAAAGAAAACTCGTATAAACGTTATTTGAATGCAAACTCTGCCGCGTTTCGTTTGAAACTGTCGTCAGTATCGGCCAAGTGCGAGACTTTAAATGACAATAACGTTTTTGGTTTTGATTTGTGCTTAGCCCGCTGCCTCTGCCTCTGCCGCTGCCACTGCCGCTGCAGCTGCTACTACTCGCGCTGAGTGCGTATGAGCGTAAGCGGCTGCTGTGCTGTGATCGCGAATAGACGCGGGCTCTCTCGGCGCTCTCCTGCTGCCACTGTTACACGGCTACTGTTAAAGCTCTGTTCAGCTGTGTGGGTGTGCGCCAGCAGTGTTGCCAACTGCATTCAAGTATAGCTAGCGTTTGTTATTCGCTGAATGATAGCCAGAATCGACTGTATTTGTTTAAACAAATACTAAACTCTTGCATATATTTATACTATATTTATACTAACTGTGTTGTCAGCTTATATTTTGTAGATATGCACAGCATATCTTTTCATTTTATCTTCCATTGCTTAGCCAGAAAATAGCTAAATAGCTAGAAATGGCAGCACTCGTGCAGCAGGTGTACTGCTGGTTAAGCTAGCTAGCGCTCTCCTGCTGCCACTGTTACACGGCTACTGTTAAAGCTCTGTTCAGCTGTGTGGGTGTGCGCCAGCAGTGTTGCCAACTGCATTCAAGTATAGCTAGCTTTAGTTATTCGCTGAATGATAGCCAGAATCGACATTTGTTTAAACAAATACTAAACTCTTGCATATATTTATACTATATTTATACTAATTGTGTAGTCAGCTTATATTTTGCAGATATGCACAGCATATCTTTTCATTTTCTCTCCCATTGCTTAGCCAGAAAATAGCTAAATTAGCAGCACTCGTGCAGCAGGTGTACTGCTAGTTAACAGTGTGTAAATTAAGCTAAGATCGGGTATATTTTCCACTCTTACCTATATATTTAGTCTTTGGCATGTTTAGATTCAATATGTCGCGTGAGATCAATGGAGCGAAAGTACTGCGCATTGCACTGGCTGCAGATGTGCTTCATGTGGCCACGCTCCGTGAACATGTGCTCCGTCAGATGACTGACCTGGGCAAAGGCTTTGCCGCACTCGGGACAGATGTGGGCACGCTCCAGATGCTGGCTCCGCATGTGCTTCAGCAGATGATCGGCCGTGGGGAAATCCGCCTGACACACCTGGCAGATGTGTGCGCGCAGCAGAACATGCTGGCGTTGCAGATGCGCACGGACTGCCTCGCGATTACCATGTGATTTGCCACAGAAAATGCAGATGAGGGGATTACGTTGATGCGACTGTTCGATGTGCTTCAAGAGGCTTATGCTGCCGGTGAAGCCGTTGGCGCAGATGGGGCAAACATAGGCACTGGGCTTGGGCTTGGGATCTGGGTCGGCAATACAAGACTCTTTGTCGAGATCCATGGGCCAGCCGAATGTGAGGTCATCATCCCAGTCCACTGTCGGCAGCAATTCATCGATGTTCTCTTCAAGCATCTCCAGGTCCTCCGTCTCGTCGACAACACTGCCCTCGTTCTGGCGCAGCTGATGCACACTCTCGGCATGCTCCATCAAGAGGCTCATCGTGCGGAATGCCTTTGCATCGTTGTAGTTGTCGGCGCACATGGCACAGTAGAACAATGATTGCTCGCCGTGCCAGGACACCACATGCTTGTACAGGAATATCACGGAACGATAGCGCTTGCCCGTGCTGCCACACTGTAGGCACATGTACATTCTGTCCGCATGCTTGCGGTGCATGTGCCGCTGCAGCGCCTCCTCCTTGCCGTACAGCGTCAGGCAGTATTTGCACATGTGCAGCTGGGAAATGCGAACCTCACATGCCTGTTCATGCGATTTGCAGGCAAGGAAACGGGGAAATGCCACCAAACAAAACTGGCAATGATACACTCGTGTCACTGGCGACCGCCCACAGCAGCCAGTCGATGTTTCCTTAGTACTATCGTTGTTTTTGTTGTTGACAGGGCGCTTTGGTAATATACGCCTTGGATTCATGGCGCCGGCTCTGTTTGTTTATATTGTTTGTAGGCATCGATAACTTGCATGCAGAACTCAAATCGATAGTTACAGCTAATATCGATAAATAAAAAAGCTGCACTTGGCGGGTAATTTGAATATTTGAATTTGAATAATTTGAACAGCGTGTAAGGCGCTAACATATTTTTAATCGTTAAATTTAAATATACATATTTAATAATAGCAATAATGTTCTTTAATTATCACACGCATTATGCGCTTTTAATTACTTGTACTTGTGCTTATGTTGTTAGCCCTGGTATTTAACCGCAACAAAACGCGACAAAAAGCACACTAAAGCACAGTTGGCACACTTGGTACTTTTACACCGAAGCTGGTGTTTTTGGGTTTAATTAATTGCAAATATCTGAGAATTAGTGCAAAAAAAAGCTGGTGCTTTTCCCATGGAGTGGCTGTGCCCACTTTTTTCTGCCTGGCGTATTGGGTGCATTTTGGCGTTGTCAAAGTTGGCAACCGTGCTGGCAGTGTTGCATTTGGCATAGCCAAAAGGAAAAATGCGAACCTAAATAGTAGTGGGCTTTGCATTTTTGTATTTCGATTTCGATCAGGTCGAATTAATTTTGTGATTCAGCTGCTTAACATCGTAGTCGTCACTGTCGTTGTCGTTGCTGTTGCCGTTGCAGTTGTCATCATACTCCGCCCGTCCATCCTATAAGTTAAGCAAAAAAATCAAATAAAAAAGTTGGATACGGAAGATGAGCGACGCATGCGAACGGGAGAAGCGCAACGAAAATTGCGCCTCACCGAAAACTGCATCAGAAACGGCGTCGATGACGTTGGCGTCAACAGCCTTGGAATCACAAACAACAACAACCACTGCTACTACAACAACAACAACAACAGCAGCAGCAGCAGGTCTGCAGCAGGCAGCAGAAATGATGCCAGGTGACCATAATGCAGCAACCACAAGCCCCCCAGCTGCTGCTGCAGGCATTTCTGTTGCCGCCGTTGCTGAAACTGCTGCTCCATGTGCCAACGACAGCGATTTACGTGAACTGCGCGATATTAAGCACTTGCTGTGGGGCAGCGGTGTGCGCGAAGATGTATTCAAGCGTTGGTCTCAAGGTAAGCCGCCCCACCCCACCCTCCCCCGCCAGCCACCCACCTGCGCGCGCTTTTGCCACAGTATGTGTTGCATGTGTATGTGTTTGTTCTTTCCTTCTTTTTTTTTTTGTTATTGCAGGTTTTGAATTTAGTGATGTGGAGCCGTCAGCTTTGGTGCAGAAACAGGGCGGTCCTTGTGCTGTGATAGCGCCCGTACAGGCGTATTTGCTTAAGAAAATAATCATGGACATGCCAGGCATACCATTCGCAAAGGTGAGCACCCCGATACCCAGTAGTGTAACAAGAAACTGAACAAACTATCTGCACTTTGCAGCTGAACGGGGAAAAGTGTCAGAGTCTGTTGATCGAAGCGCTGTGCAATATCTTAAAGAATTGCCGTGCCGCTCGCTACACGATTGTGACATTGCAACGCCGTTCAACCAAAGAGCGTCGCTGCACGCCGCCAATGAGCCACAGTGCCGATGACATCGAGCAGGCGGTTGAGGCATCCGAGAATGCCGAGAATATAGCATCACCGTTAGCTCCAGCTTCCCCATTAGCTCCAGCTTCACCATTGGCTTCCGCAGCTGAAAATGCATCTCCATCAACGGCGGCCGCATCACCGTCACAACGGCCATCCACATCGGCGGATCGTTACAATATGGATTTAACACCCAAGCAATTTCATGATCGCCTGCATACCCTACACTTTGAGACCATTGCCGAGGTGGCACGCTACTATACGGATAACTATGGTCAGCTGTCGCAGACATATGGCGTGCTGCTCTTCATGTACTCCGTGTTCATCACCAAGGGCATCGAACAGGTTACCATTGATATATCCGATACATCGGAACCGATCATACATAGCACCTATGGCTATGGGGCACAATCGCTGATCAATCTCATGCTCACCGGTCGTGCGGTGGCCCATGTGTGGGACAACGAGCAGGATGTGGGTGGATTGAAGCTCCGCGGCATTTGCGAGCAGAGCGATATTGGTTTTATCACATTAATGGAGCAGATGCGCTACTGCACCGTTGGCTCCTTCTTCAAGAATCCACGTTTTCCCGTTTGGGTTATGGGTTCCGATACGCATTTAACAGGTCAGTGTCCATCCGTATTCACACTCATATCATGCAGTACAGTTTCTTATTGAGATCTTCCCTTCTACAGTTTTGTTTAGCAACGAAAAGAGGCTCGTCTCGCCAGAGACACCATCGGAGACGGGACGTCGCATCTTCAAGTCATACGATCCAGAGGGTAATAATTTCATAGCCAGCACCATGCTACGCGAGGTGTTGGCCGCATTAGATTTGGTCAGTGAGCCAGGCTAGTAAGTCATCCTCATCCTCCCGCATTCATTAAATATAGTAAACTGTTTATACTAAACTTATCTATTCAGCGTTAATCTGATGCAAAAGCGCTTGGACCCGGAGAATCTCGGTATTATTCTGCTAAATGCCTTCATGGATGAATTCTTTCCGCTTGAGAGTCGCTCCACACCGGATACATTTGAGCTAATGCACTATAACGGCATACCCGGCTCCAATCTCAATAACAAGGTAAAAGCATCACCTGGACTTGAGTCCTGTAGTACAACTAGAACTTACGAATGTTGCTAATCATTAGTCATTATCATCGATACCTTCTCATTATTTCCCTAGACGGAACGCCATGTCGTTGCTTTAAGAGTTGGGAGAAACTTAGATTAGGTATCTTTCTTTCTATACCCAATTTTGATGATTAAATTCATCGATAGTCATCAAACTGAAGTTAACTGTAGAATGTTCAAGCCTTGCTTATAGAGCAACAACACTGTAAACATTTTTTGCTCGAAATTCAATTCAATTTAAACAATTTGTCTAGTCAAATCTTCGTCAATTTCACAATGAAATGAATATTTGGAAAAATCTCCATATTTTCCCCTCTAGAACAATTGGTGTAACAGTTGTGCTCAGGCACCAATGAGGTCATCGAAGGCGGGCTTCGCTGTTAGTGACGCCATTTTGAATTTGTTTTTGTTGCGAAATTTTACTTGTATTTAGTTTAAAAGACATCAAACTGCATTTCGCTGGCTTGGCATTGCTTTCATAGAAAATGTTAAAACTGTTGTTAAGGCAGAATATTTAATACCCAGAATCTGTTAACATATGGCAGCCAATTATCTAAGCTTTTTTTTTGCGTGGGAAATCTTAAAATAACTGCAATGCCAGAGTTGCATCCTTAAATCGCCATTCACACAAATTAGTTGCAAGCTGCATTTGAAAACTGCCATTCACACATATTTCTAACGATAATATGAACACAAGTTAAGAAGAGGTTGGAAATCTGCGATTGGATTATATTATGTTTATTGTATAGTATATTATTTTTACTGTATAGTTTTCTATACTTACCTATGTATGTTGTTTATACAGGTGAGGTACTACTGCGGCTCAGCCATACTGCTGGAGGGTGATCTCAAGTCAATGTGCATCTCCAATCCCATGATCACCTGTCTGCAGACGAAGTGGCCCAACATTGAGATCAATTGGCATGATGCTCACACGCCCTCATTGAATTGACGTCCCCATGCGACAACACAAAAGGCAACGCGCATGCAACACACACACAAAAACAAAAAGATAAACAACAAAAACAAGAACACAAACAAAACACGATCAGAGAACGCAAAGAGCGAGTAGCGGCAATCTGTTGCCATGGCACATTATTATTTTAAACACATTTTCAATTGTTTTTTAATAATTTATTGAAAAAACGTTTTAAAAACAACCAAAAAAAAAGGAAACAAAATGTAACAAAACACACTAACACAGCCACACAGCAACACACCAACGCAGACAGCGCAGCATAGTTCGCGTTGCACATACACACACACACACACACACATGCACATGCAAATAGCAAGCAAGTGTGATTTCGCCGTAAACTATGTACAACAAATTACGGCGAAATGCATGTGAGATGCTTACAATTTGTACAAAAAAAAAAAACAAAATGAAGAAATCAAATCGTATTACTCGTTTGCCCAGAGAAAATGTATCACAAAGCTTAACCCAAAACAAGACAACAAATGAAATTAATAGCAACTAAAAAAACCTAAAGAAATTTGAAAAATAATATACATACCATAACTAACTAAATAAACATGCGTACACGACACATTAACACACACATAGACTCTCACACACACACAATCATGTTCAGAACAAAATGATTTTTGTTTATCGCCTTTTAACAAATTAATTGTAGTGTTTAAAACAATTAAATAAAAGAAAAATCAACTAAATGCATAAACAAAATGCAAAATGGCGTTTTCACTAACTAGACAGGGACAACACCGGCAGCTGCCATGACTCAGAGCGAGAGAGCAATGCTGGGCCGGCAATGAGAAAGAGAATTCGCATTAAAAAATTTCAATTCAAATAAATTCAAAGTAAAATTATGCGCGACAGCTGCTTTTATTTACTATAAAATTGAACCGTTCTTTATTGGTATCAAATGCAGCTGTTTTTATACAAATCTGCTTTTTATATGGAATATACGGCTGGTTTTAAAATGTAAAACGCATGTGTTTTTCTTTTCAATATGAAAAGCAGCTGTTCCACTGTTTAATTATAAAATAAAGCTGTTTACTGTTAAAGACATGCATATGTAACTCACCGTGTTAAAATCCCGCGGATTTCATAAGCGAACTCCACTTCTTTAGCTGCAGTGTCCGAGCACGGTCCACTATATATGTATGTACATATCATTAGGAATGCTCGAAGTCGTGTACTGAAGGATATGTAGACAACTCTCTGGCGTTTCTATACCCTGTTTGAAGGGGGCCTCTTTACCCATTTAGACCCACCATTTGTCAATTACCAAATAAAAAACCCTGGTATCAAAAGGAAACCTCAACTCGGCATGAATTCTCCGGCTAAACTCTCGACTCGACGACGAATCAGTTAATAAATCAACCGCTGCTGACGATGATAAGGGTAGCTGCACTTATCAGATTCACACTCTGAACTAGTCTTCGATATGTGCAGAAAATATAAAGAAAAAAATGCCTTGTTTCGTTTCTAGTTTAATATATAATTAAATTTGTTTTTCATTTTGTGTTTTTGCGAAAAGAAGTGACTGAAATTCGTGTGAATGAGTGTGCGGTGTGTGTGTGTAACATCCTCGCTTATACATTAAAAGATTATTTCAAAATGTAATTTTCGTGAGTAGTAATTACACTTTTGTTTTTCTCTCGTATTTAGTTAAATCCTTCTTATGCATAGCTAATTAAATACTTTAATTTCTGTTTCTATTTTTGTATTTTAATTTTTATTTTGTTAGTAACGAAGCCACCCATAGATAGTGTCTTGACCAGCGATAGACCACAATGTAATGCGCCCCTGTTTATCAATAGTGTTATATATCTATATATTCCATCTTATAACCGATCGCTGCTCATTCTTAAAATGTTGTTGTTGTTGTTGTGACTGCGCCGCTCTACTTCTCCTCACACCACTCGTTCTCCTTGCGCACTTGCTCCTCCTCGGCAGGGGTGAAGTCCTTCTTGATGTTGAAAGTCTTGCGAATGTCCTCGGGAGTCTTGCCCTTGATCATGTTGGCCACTGTCTTGCAGGTCAGCTCCAGCAAACCCTTAATATCCAGATAGTTGGCAGCCAGGATCAGTTCGAAGAGAGTGCCCTGGTCCACTTTGAGGAAGTCGGCGTCCCACGATGTGATATCGTCGGTGCGCTTCTCCTTGCTCTCATCATCCTCGGTAGGCTGAGGATCATCCTTGTGATAGTTGGCCCAGGTTAGCACCTTGCGCAATATGGTCGAATTTACATTAGGCAAGGGAACAATGGCGTTCTCATCCTCCTCCATGCCGCAATCCTCCAACATGGTGCGAATAGTGCCCGAGCACTTGGCTATTTGTATATCTGTATCAAAAATCTCATCATCAGATGATTGCAGCTTAATGGTCGGCATGGTTGATCTATAAGCAAAAGACACAAGACATATTATATATCAATAAACAAGAGACACACACAACCAAAAAAAAAAAAAATCAGGCACATTCCAAACTACACACACATACGCACATGCAGGCTCATACATGCATATATACATATATACACATGCAATTGTGTGTGAACCTACTGCATTATGCGCAATTTCGATTTCATTTATTTTGGAAAATAAAATTGTGTGCATTAACTGTTTTTTTAGTAATAGACAATGGCCTCACGCAATTACGTTTTTCACAATTTTTCACGAATTGCAATCGTCTGACGCATACTTACCACAATAAATGAATTATTGAAAGGCTGTGCAGTGTTTGCAAAGAAGTGAATCCTCAATAGTTTTCGTTGAATTTGTTCAAGGATTTGTTTTTTGCACGCAATTAAAATGCTTACAAAAAACGTAAATTCTGCTCGGCCGTCGTGTGAAAAAGATGCGTTCGACAAATTGTTAACCTGCGTTCTGCGATTATCGATATATCATGACCAGGGCTGCATAATCCAATATCTGCAGTATATTTTAGAGGATTATTTTTAAAATACCAGAAATGCCAAAAATTTTAATGATAGAATTTGAAGTCAAAATATCACGCCATGCCAAGCAATGCGTACTATTTAATTTAATATTCATAAACAGGCCTTGTGCAATGTCCATTGTAAATGTTTATGTTATTTTAGGGAATGTGCTAAATAATACCTAATTCAACCTATAATGCAGTTGGCTTTCAAAATTTGTAAATTTTCCCCAATGTTCGATAAAAAATTGCGCATTCAGCATTCACAATTCAGCATTTAATACGTTAACAGAGTGCAATTCGCTTAACAGAGGCAGCCAATGAGTCTTTTGGCGCACAAAAAATGTAAACAAAGATGCACCGAGCGTAAAGCGAACAAAATACCAAAGTGTCCTAAGTTAGCCATATTCACAACCTTAGTGCATGCAACAACCCTGAATAGCCGCTACAATTGCCCTTTAAATACTATTATGTTCAATAGCCTTCAGATGATTAATAAATCTGTTTGTGAGGTTAACAGAAGAAATTATATTATTTGTATATGGCTTTCAATTGATTTTAACTTAAGTTAAGGCTGTCTGAGCGACGTAAGGAGCCAATTTAAGAAACAAATAGGGCATTCCGCAAACATAAAAAAGTTCAAATTTTGGCGGAAAAACGCCAAGTGTGGCAGCCGTGGATGCATCGAAGGTTTTTTACCCTGGCTCAGTTTTGTCAACACAGCGCCACTTCTTGTTCTCATCGCTCGCCGAAAAAATTGTTTAAATCGAGTGTTTATTTTGTACGCAATTGCTGGCAGTGCGGTAATCGTTGTTATAATTAAATAATATGTATATGCATGCTCATTGAGGTACAACAACACAACCAAACAAGAAGAAATCAAAGCGAATTGAGTGCGCGTGTGTTAACAGTTTTTTTTTTTAATATTTATGTTTAGTTTTGCATTTGAATAGTTCAAGATTATTGTAAAAATTGCAATCAGAGGCGCAACAACGGCGACAGCCAAGTATTACAGCAGAGAGAAGAGCTAATCAATATCAACAGGTAAATAGCAACAATAAGATGAGACATATGCATGTGATTAATTATAGATGTATATGTATGTGTGTCTACTTGACATACAAACACTCATTTAGTTTAGATGTGTGTATAAATGTATTACTTGGAGTGTGTCAGGGCATCCAGTTATTAAAAATGTCTGTCTACACACACTTGAGCGACAACAGCAACAGCAACAACAACAACATAACGCCGGCAGTGACAGCGGAACAACATCAGCTACAGCTACAGTGACTGCAAGCAGTTTTAATTGCGCTGCAAATAAATGAGAGAGCAAAAGCTGTCAAATGAAATGGCTATACGTTACCTACGCTAATCCCACCTCTGCAGCCCGGCTTTCGCTTTCTCACACTCACACACACACATATACACACACACGTCTGTGCCGAAGGTCAGCTATGTGTATGGGTGACCCTGCACTTGCCGCTAAATTATTGATCGGCAATAATAATATTTATAACAGCAACAGCCGAACAGCTGCCTATCAAAAGCAACAACAACAACACACACACACACACATAACATACCCTATAATTGGTTAAAGTGTGAAGAAAAGTATTAGATGTGCCATTTGTTAAAAGTTCATGTTATACTCAAAAGGCACTGTAAGGTGATTATGTTAATGCCATTATTCATAGACGTCGATAACAGCTGTAACTCGCTTTACAGAGTTGACAGTGCACACCCCCCGCCCGCATCGAGATATGAAACTAGTTTGTTATTTGGTCGATTTACTGTTACTCCTGTTGCTTCCTCGCGTAACGCATGCCTAATGAACAGATGAGGTCATTGCGTGTGGGGCGGCATAGAACTGGCAAATTTGCATGCCACTTCCAGCTCACATACGATAGGCAGGTGGGGTGGCGGGGTGTAGTGTGTAATTTTACTTGCAATGCCATGTATCGAGTACTAAATATAGCTCTATACCCTACTACCTACTCCCTTTTATTGTTTTATTTTCGTTTACATGCCGATTGCTACACATCGATGGCGCTGATAAGGCTTATCAGTGTATTTGCCCGCACTTAAGTAATTACACGCTCGCACACCGTAGGCCCGGAGTTAAGTGATAAGTTTTGTCTTATCGAAAGCCGCAAGCTACTATCCAACTCTGTTCGTTTTGTTTTTACTATATGTTATTTTTAATACGCCTGGCTGATCCATCAATCAGCTCCAATGGCGTCACATGACCCTTGAAGTTTTTGCCGTGTCCCCTGACGTATTCCGGCTCAAGTGGGCAACACTTGAATTGGCTCTGTTCATTATCCATATCTCCCTCTATATATACTCTATATGTGTATGAGCATATTATGATCTCGCACACACACACACACACACACACACACACACACACGCATATTCCCATACTCCAATTTGCCTTATCATCGCTCATTTTCTGCATAATTATTGTGCTCTGATAACATTTCGCCGATAAAATTGAGCGAAAAAGTTATGATACTTCAAGCGATATATATCGATATGTGATACGATATACACTTTATTAATAAATTAGCATATATTAAGTTCTTTGCCAGGTTTTCATCGCTTCTTAGTGATATCTATGGTGATATTGCATTCTATTTGAAATGATCGATAAATATCGATAGTATTGACGATAGTATCAATGAAAAAGAAAGCGAGTAATTCAAACTCAAGACATTCGATTTATTTAATGATCGATTAATCACAATTGTTGGATAAAATACGATATATATTGAGAGTTTTAACTATATAAGATCTATGCTTTAGGTTATATATCGATATATATCGATAGTATTGACGATAGTCTTAAGGAAAAAGAAAACGAGTAATTCAAACTTAAGCTTTAATATAGTCATACGATTAATTTAATGATCGCTTAACCACAATTATTGGATGAAATACGATATAGATGGAGAGTTTTCCTTATATCGTATAAGATCTATGCTTTAGGTGACATATTCGCTTGGTCCACGTGATGCATGTGTCTGCCGCATGGATGTCTGATAAGATATGAAATAATTCGACGTGTACGTAACACCAGGTACGATTGGTAGAACAATAATTTAGTACACGCCCACAAGACAGACGTGAGAGTGGCGAATATTGAATCTTTTATGGAGTCTACGAAATATTGCCACATATCTGAGTTGCTTTACAGTTGAAGCACTAAGTAGACTAAGGTCTTTGGCTTATCGCCGCCCATTATTCAGCGCAATATCAGGTAACTATAGCGTCCGATCTGAGGCCAAGGAATATCACCTTACTTTCATCATGCATATATAGAGTATATATATGTATATATATGGTGTCTCGAGTGAGACGGGTCGCGATTGCAAATCGTCGCGTGAATTTACTGTATTGTAGAAATGTCAATTAAAATCATATTTGGCTCATATCAATTTCCATTTGGCGGATTATATATATACCATATAGCGTACACTGTTGATGTCTAATCTTCAGCGGGTTTTATAGCCGGCTCTTGTGGGTTGACATGAGCGATTGTTAATTGGGCACAAGTTGAGTTCTAGAAAATTCTAGTTCTAGATTAGTAGATAGTTAGTTATAGATTAGGTAAAATAAGTCGTATAAAGGTAGAAATGATATTGATAAACTCTATTTAAGCTTTAACTACTGACTAACTACTTTAACTAGGGAACGAAATGACTTGTGAACTGTGTAAATGCAATGACCATTGAACTAGTTCATGACTATTGAACGAAGTGATTATTGAACTGTATCATTTGTGAACAATATAACTGCTTAACGATAGTGAACTAGTGATTCCTTGGTTAATTCCGAACGACTGAACTGATTCCTTAATTTGGAACTATTAAGTACTGTATTTGGAACTATTTTTACTATTGATAAGAACAACTTCGAATTAGTTCATGACTACTTAACGAAATGACTATTGAACGAAGTGATTATTGAACTGTGAACCAGTGAACAATATGACTGCTTAACGATATTGAACTAGTGATTCCTTGGTTAATTCCGAACGACTGAACTGATTCCTTAATTTGGAACTATTAAGAACTGTATTTGGAACTATTTTCACTATTGATAAGAACAACTTCGAACTAGTTCATGACTACTGAACGAAATGACTATTGAACGAACTGATTATTGAACTGTGAACCAGTGAACAATATGACTGCTTAACGATATTGAACTAGTGATTCCTTGGTTAATTCCGAACGACTGAACTGATTCCCTAATTTGGAACTATTAAGTACTGTATTTGGAACTATTTTTACTATTGATAAGAACAACTTCGAACTAGTTCATGACTACTGAACGAAATGACTATTGAACGAAGTGATTATTGAACTGTATCCCCAGTGAACAATATGACTGCTTAACGATAGTGAACTAGTGATTCCTTGGTTAATTCCGAACGACTGAACTGATTCCCTAATTTGGAACTATTAAGTACAGTATTTGGAACTATTATTACTATTGATAAGAACAACTTACTTTGCTGAAACTTTTGTCTTAGTTAGTTATCGATATTTCGATATCAATGTCGTATGAATGATAAGCCAAAGAGTGTGGAGCCAAGTCAAGAAATTAGTTAAGTAATATCTTAGGGGAGCATTTAAATTGAACTTGTAATTAAGCCGTAGAAGTAGCACGATAGTCGTTAATAAAGTATGCTAGATATGGCAATTAGATAAGGAATCGATATCAAATGCAATTGCGCGAGAATGTCAAGAAGGAGGGGCTGGGGCAGGCCGCAAGGACATGCAAACACAACAGCAGCTGGCGGCATTGTTTAGCTTCTTTCTTATGGCTAAATATTTCAAAAGGAATGGCCCATACTTGAGAGAAGTAACCGTGGGGAGGGGGTGGGCGGGTGTTGATGGGAAGGAAGGATTATAAAGACATTTACGGTCGCTCAGCGATGGTGACAATTTATCAAATGGCTAATCAAACAGGCATAGCGGAGGCACTTGCACTTTCCGGTGTCCATTTCCACATGCAAACAGCGGAAGAGGCGGGGCTGGTGGTGGTGGTGCTGCTGGTCACGCAAGCATTGAATCCTTTTAATTGATTTCATTTGTCATATTGTTTACACACACACACACACACACACTGTGTCTCACACACAAAATAATTTATACATAGTTGAAATTTTTACTCGAATTAATATTAATATTTCTCTTTTACGACTACTTTCGCAGGGCGGAAAGAGGAGGAAGAGTGAGAGACGACCACGAGAGGCAATTCGGCAATTCGGGAATTCGCTGCGATTGAAGAGAGAGGGACGAGCACCGGCTGAGGTAGCCGTCGCATTTCCATACACCGTCGTCCAGAGGAACAATCGCCATCACGACGTCGCCGCGGCAAGCGCCACCTGTGTCAGTCGAGCACTTGGACGACGCCAGCGCTGACGATCGCGGGCGTGTCTACAAGCTGAGAAAGAAGAAGAAATATCTGAACGACGCACACATCACATAGGCATCGGACACACGAGACAACACACGCCAAGGAGACTCGCCAAGGAGCAGCAGCAGGAGCAGTCATGCCCGTGCAGTCACCCATTGAGATAAGCAATCGTGCCATTGAGCATATCGATGACGTCGATCCACTCGAGTACCATGGCCATTGGGAGCCCGTGGGTGTGGCGCGTGTCCAGAACACCGGCACCTCGGCCATGGTCACGTTCAGCAAACGTAAACAGCAACCGTACATCATTGGGGGTGCCCTCGAGTCGAATATGTATGTGTTCGAGCAGTTGCACTTCCATTGGTCCGATTCGGACGAGTCTGGCTGTGAGCACACGCTGGAGGGCATGAAGTATTCGATGGAGGCGCATGCGGTGCACTTCAATGCCAAGTATAAGGATTTCACCGAGGCCAAAAACAAACCGGACGGACTGGCCGTCGTCGCATTCTTTATTCAGGCCTGTGGCGACAAGGATTGTCCCGAGTTCAAGAAGATCACCGAAGGCATACGCATTGTGCAGAAAATAGACACAACCGCATCGCTCGATTCGGGTAAGGATGATGGGAAGTAGTGTGATTGGGATTAGGATTCGTTTGAGGTAGTAGTGATGGAAGGAGCAGAGTCACGCTTTGATGAGCTGACTTTGGGCATGGTGACAATTGAGATACAGAAGCGGAGGAAGCATGAAAAGAATAGGAACAATAGACACCTTATTGAAGAGTTTCCTTAGGCATTTAGAGGGCTTGACTATAGAAGTTAAGGATAAGCAGTTGGGGTAGGGAAGAAAGGCAACAACAGACATCCGTTCCCCCTTTTAGCTTAGGGATTTTAGTAGATATTGCTTCTAAAGTTAAGCAAGAGATATTTAAGCTGTTTATCTGCCTAATTCATTCCTTGCTAGCTTATAGGCCAGATTATAGGCACTAGGAGATCCAAGAGTTCAAGATTACAGACATTTTAGTCATTCCCTATCAGAGAGATTCGGTTTTCATTGTCTTCTTTTCTCTGTTGCAGACTGTCTATCCTGGATTGGGCTGCAGGAGCTGAGCAAACACTACTACACCTACAAGGGTTCGCTGACAACGGCGCCGTACTTTGAGAGTGTCACGTGGATCATCTATAGAACGCCCATATATGTGTCGCGTGGTCAGGTGAGTGAACTAATGTCAACTAGTGTATGAAATTGCGTCAACTGATCCCTTTTCTATGTTTTCCAGGTCAGCGTGTTTCGCAATTTGCAGTCGTGCCCCAAAGATGAGTCCAAGAAGATAGTCAACAATTATCGGGAAATACAGCGTCCGCACAAGGATCCAGAGATCTTTTTCGCTCGCAATACAAACACCAAATCTAAATTATGATGTGCTAGATGCTTGATTACTATCTATCTATTCATGTGAAATCCTCAATCCTCCAACTCAACCTCTGCACAATCGCTTAATAGCAATTTCATGGAGAGCCCAGTGATGGCGACGGCTCTGGTCCGGTTCTATCAATAAATGTGCATCGTAACTTAGTTCTATATGGTTGTCGATAAGCTTTGTTAATTATGCTCTTGTATATAGCTTTATATATATATTTATACGCTACACCTTTTTTTTATATATAATTCTAAATATATATATTAATCGTAACACGCGGTTGCCTTGCATTAAATGTATCCCGGTTAAATGTAAAAGAATTTTATATGAAAGTGTATAAAGATGATTAATTATAGAGTATATGCGTATATACATGCATACATATATCTACGTAAATTCTGTGCTTTTATCAGCTATATATATGGAGGTGTGTGTCATTCTTATGTATACATGTGTAGTAAAGCTTGTCCTTTGTTATGGCTGTTGCGGTTTAAGCGCTGTGGTTCAAGCGCTGTCCAGCAGCAACGGTATTAGATTCTTGACAAACCACTCTTTCGATATGGCCAGATGATCACCCTCAATGCTGAGGAACTGCAGCTTGGAGTTCTGCTGCATCTTGTCCAAGCCAAGCTGTGCCATAAAGAGCAGGAGTTATTATTATACAAGAATATTTCAGTCACACTCTGCTTACATTTATATAAACTCTGCTCTGATTGAGTGGCTGTATTTGCTTGTCCTGACCAGGGGCATAGAACTCAAACCATTGCGATTCCCTGGGCTGCACTATGGTGTCATTGAGGAACTTGACCAGCACCAATCTAAGGGCAAGAGTAAAGCAGTGAATGAGGATACTTGATATGCAAATCATACTCACTTCTTGAGGCGATTCAGATTCATGACATAGCTCTCCTTGATGTACAGCTCATTGTTGATGTCTGCTAGGAATGTGCTGTGCAATCTATACTTGGTGTCATCGAATGGATTATGCCAGTAGGTGGCCTGCACCAGGCTCCGTTGCACCCGCCTGCAGATAGTGGGTAACATGGATGAGAAACTGCAGCTAGAGTTAGTCGGTGTCGGTGGCTACTTACTCATCATAGGCCGCATAGTTAAGCAGCTTGGTTATGTACTCGCAGCTACTGCTGCTCAAGGTGGGACACTTGGGTAGACCAAAGACGCCCTGATGCTGTCCACCCAGGCTGATGAGCGTGCGCATTGGCGGCGATGGGCAGCGTTGGGCTAGTGCACGTCTGTGTGTGAGTGGAGGGTGTGTCAGCGAGTTAATCATGTGTATCACAAAGTACTCACAGAAATTGTCCGCCCTGCGAGAAGCCAATGGCATTATAGCCATTAGTCAAGTGCTGATCTTGTGCCAATTGCTTGCACACAAAATCCACCTGCTGATTGGGATGTATGAAGAAGCCGCTCTCATAGTCAAGCACAATGTTTGAGCCAATTTTGAGGGAGCGCACATAGGTGCCATTAGTCTCTTCCTCAATCAGTTTCTTAATGGAGCCCAGACTGAAGGGAAAACAACAAGTATCGCCCATGCCATGCCACAGTACCACAGGTAAAACATTGCCATTTATATTGTCTGTTGCTGCTGTTGTTCCAGCGAGACACACGAAGCACCATAAATAAATTGCACCGATTAGCCCCTGCATTGTGTGTGTAGTATAAAGCAAGTTCATTCTGATATTGCACCGGATTATTTACATTCTTTTCAAATAACGCAGCAAAAACAGCTGTTGTTTATCAATGTTCTGTGAGCACAACAGAAAATATATCGATTAATTTGAATTTTTCATAATATTAGAATCTAACAAACAATAGCCCACACGCCTTAATTTAGAATTCATTCAATAAAATATTGCAAGAAAAAAATAATAAAAATTATTTTGAATATCAATAAAATAGTCAAGGCAATCCTGGTCGATATCATTTAATAAGACTGTTATCGCATAAAATGTAATATTTGAAAGGTAGCGCGAAACTGATAAGCCATTAATTGACTTTAAGCGTACCCATATTTTATAATATTATATAAATTGATTAACTTAAGCTGTTTTTTTTTAATGCTTAAGACAATCGTTTCGATGTATAAGAAATAATTAAAAAAATATATTCATTGCGCCCACAATAAAAAAGCGCCAATTTTGGCAGAAAAACGCCAAGTGTGGCAATCGCGGTTACAACCCTAAGTGCGACGCCATTTTACAAAGAAGTTTTTGTGACGCAGCGTTATTGTAATAAAAAATTGTAATTTTCGCAAATATTGGAGCAAACTGCAAGCCCATTCAATCAATACAGACGTAAGGATGTCGCAACGATTTGCACCTGGCCAGGCGCCGGTGCAGTCGCGGTACCAGCCACCACCACAGGCCCCTGGCATGCGTCCCTACCCACCAGGCACCGGCAATACTTTTCCGGTAAGTTGAAACCAAATGATATAACTTTTTGCGCAAAAATTACAGTTAACTAAGTATGCCTGCTTGCAGCCACGTGGCTTTCCATTGCATCCGAACACAACACAACCGGTCCCGGGTAGCGCCTCTGCACCCGTCGGTCCCGGCCCATCGCTGCTGCAGCGCGCCTCCCAGCCCAGTTTCCAGAGTGGACTGCGCGGCAGCGGCTCTGCTGGCGGCGGTGGTAGCAGCAAACGTTCAGCTGAATCACGTAGCATCAACAATGCCGGTGGTCCCAACAGCAAGGGTGAATTTGTGACGGGTGCCAAGAAGAAGAAGAAGCTGGCAGACAAAATATTGCCACAGAAAGTGCGAGATCTGGTGCCGGAGTCGCAAGCGTACATGGATCTGTTGACATTCGAGCGTAAGCTGGACGCAACCATAATGCGCAAACGTCTCGACATACAGGAGGCACTCAAGCGTCCCATGAAACAAAAGCGCAAGCTACGCATCTTTATTTCAAATACATTCTATCCGAGCAAGGAGCCAAGCAACGATGGTGATGACGGAGCCGTTGCCTCGTGGGAGTTGCGCGTCGAGGGACGTTTGCTGGAGGATGGCAAGGGAGATCCCAATACAAAGATCAAGCGCAAATTCTCATCATTCTTCAAATCATTGGTCATTGAGCTGGACAAAGAGCTGTATGGCCCCGATAATCATCTGGTCGAATGGCATCGCACACATACCACACAGGAGACAGACGGCTTCCAGGTGAAGCGTCCAGGCGATCGTAATGTACGCTGCACCATACTGCTGCTGCTCGATTATCAGCCGCTGCAGTTTAAGCTCGATCCTCGCCTGGCCCGTTTGCTGGGCGTGCACACACAGACCCGACCGGTCATCATCTCGGCACTGTGGCAGTACATAAAGACGCACAAGCTGCAGGATGCTCACGAGCGCGAGTATATCAATTGCGATAAGTATTTGGAACAGATCTTCAGTTGTCAGCGCATGAAGTTCGCTGAGATACCACAGCGTTTGAATCCATTGCTCCATCCGCCAGATCCGATTGTCATCAACCATTTCATCGAGAGCGGAGCGGAAAATAAGCAAACCGCCTGCTATGACATCGATGTTGAGGTGGACGATACGCTGAAGAATCAAATGAATAATTTTCTAATGAGCACCGCCAGTCAGCAGGAGATACAGGGCTTGGATACAAAGATACATGAGACAGTCGATACCATCAATCAAATGAAGACCAACCGCGAGTTCTTTCTCAGCTTTGCCAAAGACCCGCAAATGTTTATCCATCGCTGGATCATCAGTCAGACGCGGGATCTGAAGGTGAACCATCGAGCAAAAAGAAACTATAGCAATTCATTAACTCATACTAATTTCATTTTATTTTCTTTCTGCTGCAGCTCATGACCGATGTGGTGGGCAATCCGGAGGAAGAGCGACGTGCCGAGTTCTACTATCAGCCCTGGACGCATGAGGCTGTCTCCCGTTACTTTTTCTCCAAGGTGAATCAGAAACGCGCCGAACTGGAGCAGGCATTGGGCATACGCAATGGCTAAACTGGACAAACGGCTCCAGAGTTCACTTAAATCAATCCATGTGTACGGCAAAACTTAACCCACACTTTTCCTTCGGCAGTTCAGTTTAAGCTACATAATTATATCTTTTTTTTATTGCAACACACGACGATGCAGAAGCAGAACTCACAGCCACAGCTGCAAAAGAAATAAAAACCACAAACTTATAAACTAGACACAACAAAACCAACGGAAGATCGTGTACATTTCTGACTAACTATTGGGAAGGTCAAGAGTTCAGGGCACAGTCAATTGCCTGAGATCATAGAGCCCTCTATGTATGATTTGGAATGAACTTCAATTATAGGAACAGAAGAGGTGATGGTTTCTGCGTCCTACATTAATTTGAATCTTAGAATGTTATCGTATGTTATCTTCAATGCGGATTCAGCTGGTATTCCTGGCTGATTCCCTTGGTGTTCCCGCTGCTCCGCTGTCTGGGCACAGATGCAATTGCCATCCCATGGTTAAATGAAAACACAGAACGCGGTTGTAGTATATAGTTATGAAATTTGCTACATTAAACACAGAGGTCAATACCAGTTTGGGGTACAAAGGACTACAGTCTATGTGGTTGATACTAATCGACGGAATATACATCTAATGCGTGAGCCAGGTGATGACTCAGTTGTCAGTGGGCAGTGGAGATGATCCCCTCAATCACGTTTCTTGCGTGCAGCTGTGGTGCTTGGAGCCGCTGCTGGCGTCTCGGTGATAGCGACGCTAGTGTCCACGCGCGTCTTGTCGACAGGATAGAGCCAACGTTGATAGAGATAGATGAGGAATACAATGTCATCCCGCAGGCAGGCCACACGATGTGCCGTGGGCATGGTGATGATGAAGGCAAAGAAGTCGTCGATGAACGTGTTGAAAGCCTTGTACATGAAGGCACGCCAGGGTAAGGCGGCGACCGATTTCAGTTTGTAATTGACAAAGAGCTGGGGCAACATGAAGAGGAAGCCAAATGCATAGACACCATTCACCAGAGAGTTCAGCGTCCAGGAGTACCACGAGCGATGCGGTTGATACAGCAGCGAGTAAACGGCACCGCCCAGGCACAGTGGATACAGCAAATAGCTCAGGTACCGCATGCCCTCGCGATCGTATTGCTGTGTCTGCTGCTCCGCCAGCTGCTGTGCTGCCAATGGTGGCGGCTCTGCGCCATTACGTTGATCCACCTCGTCCAGTTTGCGTTGTATGAAGCCTCTAAAGCTGAACTCTATGCGTAGAATCTTTTTGCACTTCCACAGCTCAATGAGCGTGCCTAGGCCAACGGGTATCAAGACCAGGTAGGAGGTGTCCTCGTCCAGCAGAAACAAGAAGATGATGAACTGAGAGAAGGCGCGCCAGAGCGTAGTGCGTGTGGATAAACCCTCATATGATTGCTTCTTGCGCCAAAAGGCCACATCGTTCTTGAAGCTCAAGAAGTCGAAGAGCATCTGTGGAGGAAGAGGCGAAGCATTAGTCAAGCTTATAACAGACATATGACATCCCACTTACATGAATGCTGGATATGAAGATGGTGCCGCATAGTAGATACACATTCGTATCGGAGAATATGCCCTTGACCTCGTCGATGTCCTTGTGAGCAAAGCCAATCTGCAGCAGCGAATGTGTGGCATGCTCCATGATCAGCATCAGACGCAGTTTGCCCACACCAACGGGCTTGTAGTGAAAACTAAAGGTAAACTCTGTGGTATTCTTCGTTACTGGCACCAGATCCTTGAGGCGTGTATTAAACGTGTCCGTCTGCAGTATGGGCAATATTTGTTGCATCCGATTCACGCGGATCAGCTGCGCTAGCTCCGGCGGCACATCGGCCTGCGAGACGGAGAACAGATCTGTGAGCAGTGTCACATAGACATTGGAACGTATATGTGTGCTGGGACGCCCAGTAAGACTTCCTCCACCTGACTTGGCTTGTGGCTTTGCCTTCGCCTTCGACTTGTCCACGCCGGCAGAGTCACCAAGCAGATTGAATGCCTCGGCACGTGGCACCATGTAGTCGCATAGGCTAAGCGTATGCAGGACGGTGGGTCCATCTCGTCGCAGTGTACGCCACTCAAGCGGCTCTCCTTCGAGCGCCAGCACCACATGCAGATAGAGTGTGCCATTGCGACGCGTCTTGAGCGGCACATCCAGTTCGAAGTCGTGATCGAACTGCTGCGTGTAATCAAAGTGTTTCGCCTTGTATAGATCCTGCACCTCCGACGCGATGGGTGTACGTGTCTGTGAGCTGAACAGCGCCAGTTGCATGCGTGGACGTGGCTCGGCGAGGAATGATGTATAGCATGGTGTGCCGCTGCACTGGAGCGTGGAGAATAGCTGTGACATCTGATACACCGAATGCAGTATATACGCTAAAAATGCCACGCCCACCAGCGTTGAGATCGAAGGCATTGCCATGGCGAAGGATCTGATGCTATAACTGGATTGCCAACGCCCTGGAATGAGCTAAGGATGCGGATGTGGATGCGAAAGCTTGAAGCGACGTCAGCGTTGATGTTGGCGTTGGCAGTATGACAAGTGAATCCAAATAAAACTTGTACTTAATAAAACATAGCAAAATGTACGATAAATGCCGGCTATCTATGAATATATGTATGGGCACGGCTGCCACACTTGGCGCTATTGCGGCAAAATTGGCGCTTTTTGTATGTGTTGGCGCAATGGCACTTTTTTCTTTAATTTCTTAATTTCTCCTTTACCACGCCATAACTTGAGTAAAAAGCAATTTCAATAATATGATTTGTTCTGTTGACCTGACAAACTGTTTTATTTGTCATCTGAAGGCTATTGAATATATTATATTTAGGGGGATATTGTAACGGCTATTCGGGATTTGAATTCGGCTAACTTAGGTTGTGCAATTGGAAGTCTTGTTCGCTTTACGCTCAATGCATCTTGCTTTTTTTTATGTATGATTATGCTTAAATTTGCGCTTGTTAATTATGTTTATTGAATATAAGCAAAACAGTATATATATTCTTGATCAGCTGAGTCGGTAAAGCTATGCCCGTCTGTCTGTCCGTCTGTCTGTTCGTCTGTATCAACACCTAGATCTCGAAAACTGTAAGAGCTAGAGACATCATATTTCGCAGTTAGATGCCCCTATAGTGCAAGCAGATCAACTGTGTGTTAGATTTTTGATACCTCCCCCCTCCACCAAAAACAGCGAAAAACCACCATAGCCACAATTTTAAAGATACAAACTTGTCGTACAATAATCTTATGATAACCTTTATCTGTGCTGTGAATTGTGGCTCAATCGAATAATAAACACCGGAGATATTCGAGATTAAAGTTTACGTACTAGGCAAGGGGGAGCAGCGAGCATGCACTTAATGTATGTACATAAGTGTGTATGGGTGCGACTTTACGATATGTGTGCATGTGTGAGTGTTTGCTAGCGTGTGTGTGTACAAAGAAAAGTACAGGGTCTCTGGCTGTCGGTTGCGTCCGACTGTTGTTTCCCGAATATTTTGTTTAAAGAAAACTCGCTTTAACTCCGCCATATCCTGTTTGTTTTAGTGGCAACGAACGCGCCTTATTAAGGACTACGAACTGTCCAAATTACATGCAGATCGTCCTTCAAATAACGGTGTCATTAAGGATTTTCGAAAGTTAACTAAAATTTCCTTCATTGCATACTTTTGAGGGCAGAGTGAACCAATGAATAGCTGACGTCATTGCTTGATTGTTACAATGGCGCCAAGCAAATGATATTCAAATAAAAACGCGCAGTTTGTGTTTTTTTTATTTTTATTTGGTAGCAGTTTTATTTAAAGATTTATACATATTATATATATATAGTATACACATATGTACAACATGAATATTTGTAAAATTAGGTACTAGAGTTGCTTTATATGTATATATTTATAATTATTACTATTAAGTACTATTACTTTTCGTCACGCACAAAATTTCCAAACCTTTGGAATAAATTAAACGACTAAAATGTACACATTACGAAACAAAGAAAGGGCTTTTTGCATAAACAAAATAACTGTGGAATGTTAGACGCATCGAATGTGAAGAGAAAAAGAGAAGGGAGGTTAACAAAACAAAACAAAACAGCAGAAGAGCAAATAGATAGACAGATAGATAGAGGGAGAGATAGGGGGACAGGCGGGCGATGTGGACGATGTATGCATAAATATATATGTATAAGTATGTATGTATAGGTGTATATAATACGAATGAGTGTGCTAAAGATTAGGCATGGAGCATAGATAGTATGACATGGATATATGGGATTCGTAAATATTTAGTTAACGCATAAATAGACGGGGAAGAGCACACGCTGGCCTGCTTCAAGCCAAACGCTTTTTTCGACTAGGTGACAAGATCTTGAGCATTGTGACGACAGGCGCCTCGAAGGACATCGATACGACAAAGGCCAGGAAGTAGGAGGCGACCGTCAGACCAAAGAACATGACGACCTGTGAATGAAATCACTTGGTTAACATCGCACCCATGCAGTTCATAATCTCTCATTGAACTTACCATCAAATCCCCTCCCAGATGCAGGGGCGCATCCGAATTGAGCGCCATGGAGCGTATCACAATGGGATGCACCAAATACGCACAGTAGGTGACACGGGAGAATGGATAGAAGCAGGGCGCTGACAGCAACGAATTGATATAGCCACCATATCCCGTCGAACAGGCAATTGTGATCCAGGCCAGCGACAGTGCCCAGGCCGAATGGCTCAATGAACTGTACGCCGCGGCCGTAAACTGTGACAGATCCGTCTGGTACAGCCCAAAGACCAGCACAAAGAGATTCAGCATGGCCAGGGCCCAGGCAGTGGCCACCGTCAGCTTGGGCAGACGTATCTTGCAATTGGTGCGGAACAATATCCAGCCGACGCCCATGCCAATCAGATAGGGTCCCAGACGAGTCCACGGTTTGTCGTAGATCTTATCGAACAGCGCCAAGGGATCATCCGTGTTCGGACGATGATTGTTCGTGAAGGCCACCACGGCTGTGGTTATCCACGAGAGCACCAGGAACACCAGAGTAGTGATCGCAGAAAGCTTGAAGTGCCGCACGCCCACAATCAGTATTATAGCGCCGATCATGTAGAATTGTGTGTCATTCGCCAGGTACCAGCTCCACAGCATGCACTACGAATGGGAGAAGAGGAAGATACTTTGGTTAGACTCGAGAGACAACAGGATGAACAGGAGATTTCGACTGGTTGGACTTACCATCTCATCAACTGGGAATAGCGTGTTGATGTAGAGTATGTTGCGCCACCAGTAGTCCGGGCAGGTGATGTGATCCATGGTGGGCGGATCAAAGATCGAATAGGCAGCCAAATAGCGCATGGTCACCTGGACCACGCCCAAGACGAAGAGATAGGGGGCGGTGAGCCGCATGAAACGATAGACAACCAGACCGAAGAAGTGAGCTGTGCCCGCGGTGAACTCATTGCTGCCCTTGCTGAGCTTATTCAGTTTGCCCTTGGCATTGGTGCGGAAGTACAGATAGGAGATGAGGAAGCCGCTGATGAAGAAGAACGTGTCCACACTGAACGGTCCATTTGTGATGGCCTGGAAGAAGAAGTTCTGTTCGACCTCCTTGCGCATCTCCATGTTGTCCGAGTACTTGAAGACGACAATGCATGTATGACCCAGTATCACCCAGGCCATGCTGAAGGCGCGCAGTCCATGGATGCAGGGTATGGTATCGGCGCCCACATTGCGATCACAGATGGCATTGAAGTTCGTGATGGCCGAGAAGGAGAGCAACAGTTCCGAGTAGATGCTCAGCTTCTCCGGCTCATGCAGATGGCCCTCCAGATGCTCATCCGAGCTGCGATTGTTGGCGCCACCGACAGTCACATCGCGATGATGATGATGATGATGGCGATGCGCTGTGGTCATGCGTTCGTGGTCGTGATGCTCGTGCTCGTGCTCGTGCTCATGATGGTGTCCATTGCCGCTGTCATTGTCCGCAGTCAGTGTGGGCGGCAGATTGAGCACCAGCTGATTGAGCTGCTTCAATGAGTCCGATTGCTGTGACTGTTTCAGTGCCTCATCGTGGGCAGTCATCGTGTCGCTATAGTCGGAGGAGGCACAGCCTATGCCCGAGCTGGTCTCGCTGTTGTTCATCATCTCCTTGTCCTGCTGACGCAGTGCCTCCTGCAGCTGACGCGTCAGATAGATCTCGTAGAGCGTGCCGCAGCAGATCAGCGCCAGCACAATGCAAGACACCACACTACAGGCAGAGGAGGGAAGAGACGAAAAGGCAAAAAGAAGAGCGTGTTAATTAACTGCACATACACCGAGAGGGCGTGGCCAACATGCGTTAGGTTTCGCTTTTTTAATATTTTTGGCAGACATTTCACACGATTCCGCACGCTAATGGCAAGTGCCAACTGGAGAAACAGTTGCTGTCCCCCGGCAACACCCCCCGGACACCCTCTGCCCCCATCACATCCCACTGTTTGCCTCCACCATTAGCATGTTTGTAATCATAGTTTTTCATTTTTTGAAAGTGAATCGATAGCATCTTGCTGCCACACGAGCTCCACTCAGTACTCACATTAGCACACAGAACGTCTTGTCCGACCAGATGCTGAATGCCGTGTCCGTTGGCACGCGTATGTCCAGTACGCGCAGCTCTCGACTGGGCAGCTCCAGGCGTGCGTAGGTGCTCATCTGTTCCACATCGCTGATGTGGCACGTGGAGGGCAGGCAGAGGCCCACATAGATGGTGCGCAGCTGAGCGAATGGAGAGAAGAAACTCGTTAGTTGAAGCACCATAAATGGAAGCGTGTCCTCTTATTAAGTATATATAGGATAAGTTACTTATTTTACTTGGATTTATCAGATTATAGCCTTCCACCTCGTTTGGCTTTTCTGCACGCTTCTTTAGTGTCTCGACTCGCTTTAGTTTGTCGCTACTTACTTGCTTACTACTCGTTGAATTTTGACAGTCGCTGAACTTTCTTTATTCTCTCTACTACTACTATAGTTGGTCTCTACTACTATAGTTACTCTCTTCGTCTAGTTACGTTATTCTATCTACAACTACTATAGTTACTCTCTTCTTCTCGTTACTTTATTCTCTCTACAACTACTATAGTTACTCTCTTCGTCTAGTTACATTATTCTCTCTACTACTACTATACTTACTCTCTTCTTCTCGTTACTTTATTCTCTCTACAACTACTATAGTTACTCTCTTCTTCTCGTTACTTTATTCTCTCTACAACTACTATAGTTACTCTCTTCGTTTAGTTACATTATTCTCTCTACTACTACTATACTTACTCTCTTCTTCTCGTTACTTTATTCTCTCTACAACTACTATAGTTACTCTCTTCTTCTCGTTACTTTATTCTCTCTACAACTACTATAGTTACTCTCTTCGTCTAGTTACATTATTCTCTCTACTACTACTATACTTACTCTCTTCTTCTCGTTACTTTATTCTCTCTACAACTACTATACTTACTCTCTTTGTCTAATTAGTTTAGTGTGTCGATTCGCTATATGTTTGCTTTGATTTCTCGTTACTTTTGTCAGTCGTTAAATTCTTTCATTTATTTTACTCGCTCTTTTTGAAACACCAACGAGTATTGTTAAATAGTATTGCTAATTGATAAATATCAATTACAGTATTCTTCAACTGCATTCGTTACTCTTTGCTCAATCTGTTCTTCACTCGTTGCTCAATCTGTTCGTCACTCGTTACTCGTCACTCGTCACATTTCAAGGGACAGTTGCTCTTTGTCTAGACTAACAACTGTCCCTACTCGCATTAGGTTTAACAACTATCAGTTTGTAGTTCCCACCCGCTGCACCTACTCGTCACTTTTTAAGCGAAACTTAATGCTCGTCACTCGTTTCTTCGTGACACAATGCTGCTCAGCACTGTCATCTACTCGCTGCTTGTTTCTGTCTCCTTACTTGTTCCTATAAGTAGTTACACTCTTGCCAATTGCTTGGCTCAAACCTGCTTCTAGTTGTCTGTGGGCATACCCGACTTACCACTTGTGTGGGCAGCGTCTCGTTTAGCTGCAGCTTGAGCACATAGAAGCCGGGCATAAATGGCGGCGGGGCATTATAGACGCTGCTGTAGCCTTTGGAGAATGTCTCCGCAAAGGGCAATCCAGCGTTGCCCTTATCCTTGTTGTTGATGTCCTTGTCGCTGCTGCTGCTGCTACTGCTGCTGCTGCTGCTGTTGCTGTTCGTACTGCTGCCATCGTAAATGGCATCGCAAAGGGCCAATGAACCCATCCAGTAGTTGTTGCCATAGAAGAAACCGGATGTATAATGACCGGAAGCATCGTCCACTGTTGGCGATGAAAAATCAAAATCAAAATGAAAATGAAAGAAATCACAATCACATTGTACAAAGAGAAGGGCAATTTCATGTGCCCCTTACCCCCGCACCACTTGAGGCATGCCTACCCCTCTTTCCCGCTCCCTTTCCCTTTCCCATTCCCTTTCTCTTGCATCGTTCTCTTTTACTTACACTTTTATCGTCTGTTTGTTTGGCACATAAAAAGTGTCTTGTGGTTTTCTATGGATAAAATTGTAAGATTGCAAAAAACGGGTATGCACGGTTTGAGTGCATGCAGAAACCGTTAAAATGCCATACATTTATCCAACTACACTCGGAGAAATGCTGTGTGCGAGTGCAGACAATGCAATATTAAGTAGATTTTGAACTTGTTTTGAGAATCCATAGAACTTGACTTAAAAAACATTACAACATTACAAATAAATTTAAAAAAAATATAAAAAAAATTGGGAAGTAACAGTCGGATGGCTAGATCGACTCAGCTCGTCGTCCTGATCAAGAATATATATACTTTGTGGGGTCTGTCACGCCTCCTTCTGCCTGTTACATACATTTCTGAGTTGCACAAACTTAACAGACCCTTTTGTACTTTTTTAAAGTACGGGGTCTAAAAACATTTTCATATAAGATAATACAAATAACAGAATATTTATAATATCTGATTTGCTACTATACTTTTTGTCAAGTGTATGTGAAAGCTTGCTCCAGCAGTACCTTGTGGTCGAGCACACGCGACTGTCGCCTGCTGCTGCTGTTATATAATGCCAGTTGCTGCAGCGGCAGCGCTTGCAACATGTTGCCAACTGCCACAGTTTGAGTCCAGTTTCGTCATGTGATCTTCTGCCGCTTTGGTTAGCTTGTTGTTGCATATATTTGCACAGTGTTGCTGCTGCTGCTGCTGCTGTAACCAGTTGTGGGAATTGGAGAGGCAGCAACAGGTTTTTGTTTTGCTTTGTTTTTGTTTCTGGCTGACAAGCCGACAATTGAAGCTGTAAAAGCCGTAAGAGCTGCAGCTGCCAAAAAGGCGACTGCGCAACAGTTTGTTGTATGTTGCAGACATTTTGGCAAAATGTGTTTGGTTGACAACGCGTTAGTTATGCGAGCTGGACTTCCTACTTGGACACGGCGATAAATTCAGAGTGTTTGCCTTGCCTAATGGAGTGGGGCGCTCAGGGGTACTCAGGGCAGAGTAGGGTGGCGGCAGTTGCGTATGGCGAGTGAGCTTGGCCCTGACCGTGTGGCCGTAAATTTATGGAGCAGTTGTAAAACTACTAGGGGTAGTAGCTTCAACTAGTTTGCATAGTTAGCGACTTGCTAATTGCGCTTAAACATCGTAATTAATTAATTAAAAATAATTATAATTACTACATCATTTGACCCATATACGGGCGACTGCAGAGAGTCGAGAGATGTGTCTCCAAATATAGTATAAACACGTTTCTCTCTTTTTCTCTTTTTCTCAATTTAATTTGCGATTGAGGTCATTTGATTTGCTTTGTGTTGAAGTTTCTTTTGGGTTTTTTCTGCTTCTCTTTTTATTTTTATGTAATTGTTGGGCCAACTCTTTCGGCTATCAGCTGATGATCGCTGGAGGGGGGCCTGAAGCTCCAACTAGTCAGATGTCGGCGTAGTTATATATCGTACTATATATGTGCTTTATTTGTTCATCGTTTCTGATGTCTCATGTTCAATTGAACGTGTCATTCAAGCGTTTAAACAGATCTTCACACACACGCAGACACTCGCAGCGCCACGATCCAAATTTCGTTGTAAATCTATATATATATACATATATATATTCATATACATAATAAACTGATGAAACACGGGCTCAGCTGCCATCAAGGTAACTCGCGAGACGCTGGTACATGACAAAATCTTTTCGACAGTCACCCAAAACAGTTGCTGCCGGAAAGTCCCCCATGCCGAAGCAGGTAGTGTTAGCCCCCCTCCCTTGACCCCCCTCAATCTCACCCCACTGGCAATCTGCAATCTGAAATGAACTTGGTCTCGACCGCTGTGATGTGGCTACCGTTTGGACAAAAACCCAGCTCTGGCTCTTTATATCATGCACTCGTACTTACTGCTCGCTCTACCCATATCAATTCTTGTCTGCTGGCAAGGTCTTCACTCGAAAGACCCGCGACTACTCCACTGCTACTGCTATCTGTCTAATATCAGGGTGGGTATCAGGCAGTCACTAGTCGAGGGGGGAGAGAAATTCCTGAGCAGCAATCAAGCATGCATTTAATTGAATTACTACGGCAATCACAGCGATCAGACTTAATTGAAATTATCCACGAATTTCGGATAGTGATAGGCTTGTAATAGATTTTAGTTAGTTGCTAACAGTAGCTAATTGATTACAACTCTGCTGTTCACTTTCTATAGTGCATAGTGTGTTCATATATTTAGTTTTATTTTTAGACCCAGTACTTTAAAAAAGGACAAATGGGTCTATTAAGCTTGTGCAAATGACATTTGTGTGTAACAGGCAGAAGCAGGCGTGGCAGACCAAAGTATATATATTCCTGATCAGCATAACGAGCTGAGTCGATCTAGCCATGTCCGTCTGTCTGTGTGTCCGTCTATTTGTATGAATACCCCCCTCAAATTAGCAAAAATGTTCTTAGCACGTACAGTTTTGGAGTCATTGGAATCCTTCTTTGCATGAACAAAGCTTTAGATGCTTTGAATGTTTGGTGCGATTTGCAGCCCAATCGGATAATAAACACCGGAGATATTGGAAAATTAATCAAAGTACAGGGTCTCCTACTGTCAGTTGCGTTCGACTGTAGCTTTCCATGCTTTTTTTATTTGATAGTTTAATACTTGATTGAAATAACGTCTTACTAAAAGTACTGATAAATTACAGTATAAGCCAATTCGTAGCCTTAATTACATTTAGTTATTACAGAAATATTTAAACAACATATTTTCAATTTATATGAAATTTTAAAAAAAATTATAAAAATATACAACATGAAAATATAAAATAAAGTGTGTGTGAATTTATTTTAAATTTTGCTGCATAGTGTTATTAGCGTTGTGCATTCTTCTTTTCTCAAGAATTATTTACAGCAATTATATATTTATTTATATAATTATCGATGAAGAAGTTTGACAAGTACTCGCCCCTAAATACCCTGGAAAAAGGCAAATGCAGTTCACTCTAAACACACTTTTAATAGCAAACTTTTATTTAGTTTAGTTTAGTTATAATCAAATTTATGCCATTATGAAGATTGTTTAAATGTAAAAGTTTATATTGGTTTATCTTTGCCTTAGTAGTTGTATTACTTCTACTAGTCTACCTAGGGTATACGACGTACTCGCATATTTTATACCAGAATTCTTGTCCATTATGTAGCTAAATAATTTTCAGTTAGCTGAGAATAAGTAGTGCTCATAGGAAACCGAAGCAAGGGTTTGAGTTGAACTTATGGAGCTCTCCATTGGGGTACAACTCTTTCTTTACAGTAGTAGTATTTGCTACCTGTTTTATTTGAGCTGTATCTGCTTCTTCTTCTGCTTATTTCTTTGGATTTCTTTTCTGCTGGGGCTTATAGTGTTTTCATTGTCACGCGAGTGTCAATGGAATCGCCAATTGTGCTCTTGAAAACAATCGGCGAATTGTCATAAGTGGGTTGTAAGGTAGGCCAAAGTTGGTGGAGTGGGGAGTGTGGAGTGGAGTGCAGAGATAACACTGGGGATAATTGCTCTCGGCTTGGAGGTTGATTGCAGGCCATGGAGGTTGGGCCAAAACGGGTCGTATAGCCATATAGTGGCATACCATTTTTCGGGGTTTATCTGCGCAACATAGGTGTTAACACTAAGACCGATTACAGCACAACAATAACAACAACAGCAACGAAATTTGAAAAATATTTCAACAAATCCGAGAAGGGGGACACACCCGGCCCGAGGGCTGCCACAAAATGACGTAAAGCTCAAATAAACTGACAGTCAACAGAAAATCAAAACATGAAGAAAGATACTCACAAAATAAAACTGTTGAAATTGTTTTTTCTCTTTTTTTTGATTGATGAAACGTTGTAGCCAAAATAATAATAATAATAAACAATAATAAAGTGCTTAACACACAAAAAAGAGGGGAAGAAAAAGCGACAACAAATAGTTGTATAGTACTTATTATTGTCGAACTGCGGGCGATTGCAAAAGGTTTTGCGAAAAAGAAGAAGAAATTTATTGCTAAAAAGTTGTAAAAATAAGCTGAACTGAAGACCTACCCTGCAGAAAGAAATGGTAAACTTTATGCAAACTTTTTATATGCTGCACGAGTTTAAAAACATTTTTGCAAATTTAAGGGGGGGAGGGAATGAAGTATCAAATTAAAAAACATAAACTTGCACTGCCTATGTAATACACGAACCTAACAAAAAAAGAATTGAGACTCGAGCTCTTATAGTTTCCGAGATCTCGGTATTCATACAGAAAGACGGACAGACAGACAGACAGACAGATTATTAATATTATTTATCCTACTAACGCACACTTTTACTCCCTTAAGCACTAATTTTAATAGAGACTACAACTTAAATGCCTCAGCCAGTCATAGTTTCTGTTCTGGTGTAGGGTATTCCAACGTCATATGGACTATTTAGTAGTTCAACTTTTATTGGTAATTTATTAATAAAATTTTTTAATTTTCTGCTTGGCTACGCGCTTCAAATTTAAACAGTGCCATTAAAAGCAGACAATCCAATGCGAAACGTGCGTCAGAACCATTAAAAATTATTATTTAATACGATTTCAAATGCCAATAACTTGCCATAAATAACAAAAAACAAAAATTTAATAAAAAAAAAAATAAGTACGACTACGCGTAGTCGGCAATTCTCTCTGGACAGCGTCTTTTCCTTATGTTTTATTAATGGTCTGTACGTGAGATTGGCTTGGGGCGTGGCAGCAACAGAAATAGTACTTCAGTACTTCTCAGACAATTTATTTGAGTTTGTCAGCAAACAGTTATTGCCAAAGTCAACAAAGATGATCAATTTATACAGATTATTCTACTTGGTGCTAGATCTAAGAAATCCAGCAGGGTATCTAATTAATGTCTAATGCGGAATCTCTGTGAAGTGTGAAAAGTACAGTGAGAAAAAAGAACTAACAAATGATGAAAAATGAAATGAGATTTAAACAGTTTAAACTTCAATTTAGAACTCTTCAAATATAGTCAGTAAGTTTTTAATGCCGAACCATATTCAACTATTATAGCTCTAGGTATTTTTGCTCAGTGTACGCCATGTCCAACAAATCCCGCAGACCTGCCTTGCCTAAGTAAATTGTCAAAGAAATTTCATAAATGTTGTGTCAACATTTTGGCGAGTTGTACATAAATTCCCCAGTTAGTCGTAAGTGTGACAAGTTGACGTTATGGCCTATAAGTTTAAGTAGCCTATTTACCAAATAGTTACAGCCGCAAATTAGTGTCTGGTTCTTCGGTTTTAGTAGCTCGCTTTTAGTAGCTTTATTTATAGCAATTTGTTGACAACTTGCAGTGGCGTTGCTCAAATATCGGTATCTTCATGCAGTTTTTATGACCAACGCCTTGTTTCCATCGAGTTTATGTTCAATAAATTATATAATTTTCATCAACTGATTTAGCAGTTAAGTCCGATCGATGGGTAGACCATTTGCATATATTAGCTTAGTACGGGTCTCGGTTTTAGATTGTTAGCTTCGAGACTCTTGAGTGCTCTTGTTTCTGTTTATAGTCGCTTTTGAGATGGTAAACAAGCCAGGGTTTAAAGCTGTTGTATCTTCAAGTACAAACTAGAAGGACGGCTGCTCCTTAGTAGCCGAGATCTTCACTCTTTCTAGTGTATATATATGTATTTACTGCCATTAGTTTTACTACTGATACTACTAGCATATTTCTATTGGGAACATATAAACTAAGTCAAGTCGAGTCGTTGGCCTTGCCATCTTTCAGTTGTTACTTTATTTATATGTGTAATAGTTATAAATATATATACACTTGGCACTTATCACTTCAATTAAATTTGTGAGCCTTTAGTTTCAGCGTAATAAAACCTCGCTCATTTTTTCTGCTCTACTTAATTACACACAGAATTTGGCAATTAAACGTGTAGCTTTGATTATGCCCGGTAGTCATTGAAAAAGTGGGTATAATAGCTTCAAGCAGATGTATATAATCCCTATATCTATAGTTTTCTCCTTGGCTGTTCGTCTACCTATGTATATACACGCTTCCATTTCGAAGACTATCAGAACTAGGGGCGACAAATGTGGAGTATAGATAGTTGTATACCTTAAGCAGATCCAGTTTACTCCAAAACTTTAATGAAAACACATTACAAGCAAGAAGTTATATACCTTTCATAGTATGAATCTGTACAGAAAACTGAATTGAAATCGCTTGATAGGTACTGTATAATGCATGACTGTAAGGCAGGGCGTACTGTGCTGTCGGTTGCGCCCGACTGTTTGTTGTGTTTATAATTTGTTTTTTAATGAGCTAATATCACGGCATTAGAAACAGTAGAACTCAAAGTTCATGGAGTAAGTACGTTTGGTAATGGTTCATTTATTTTAAGCAACTAATATAATTGAATATTTTGTGGTTTCTTCCTAGATGATAAACATAACATAACACCTATTTCACCAGCACTTGCTTTCCGTCAAAATGTTTCATGGAAGTTATTGTTGTTATAATTGCCTTAAACTGGGGAATAACATGTGATATTCGACAGGAAATTCTAATAGCTACAGGCATTAGGCAAAACTTAAGCATAGAGAAGAAAAGCTTCTTCAACTAAAAGCGGATGGAAATATTTTGGATAATTTAATGTACAGTGAAAACTGTCTACGGTGGACACTCACAGAGTTTTAACAGTCGATATCTATGGCAATTAACTTCACTTTACTCAGACAATGTCACATTATTTCTATTGCTCTTTTTATGCTTGAGAACGCAGCTAGAGATGAGCGATCAGCTAGAGATCGGTGCATTGATATGATGAGTGCTAAATAACAACATCATAGTTCGATTTGAGTACTACACAGGAACTGACTGAACTGAAATGTATACATACATATTAGTTTACATTCTACATTCTACATTTACTTAGGTAAATTTGCATCTTATCTTACCTTGGGTTACTTTCCTTGTTAGGGTACTTTTCCCATATTTTATTATCTTGAGTTCAGACTGCTATTTGTGTCTTAATTACTTAGGTCTAGTCTGGACTATCTGGCATTTCTACTTACCCAATGTCCATCTTTTATTATCTGTTTAGTGAGCCTATCTCAGTACAATGTCTAGGCTTAGTGGCAGACTTATTAATGTTTAATAACTATATGTAATATAAGATCAAACATCCTGGCCCTGTTGAAAGGTTTACTATTTAACTATATGTAATATAATATACTATATGCAATATAAGATTAAACAGCATTATTTCACTCGACTGCAGTGTCTAGCAGATGTTGCTGCTGACTGGCAGCAACTTCCTGAATGGGAGCAACCATTGCTGTTGTGTCTGCAGCAGTGCTTGAGCGACAATTGCTATTCACGTCTTGGCACAGTAATTTCAATGTCAATGCTGCTGTTGTTGCTGGAGTTCAAGTGCAATAGTTGCTGCCCACCAGCAGCAATCGCTGCTCGACGACATTGAAATTATTTTGCCAAACAATTGACAATTGACTGACGCTGTCATCAGCCACATCTGACACAGCAGCAACAGCAGCAGCAGCAGCAACAGTATTGCGATTGTTGTTGGCACTTTCGCCGCTTGGCTTGGCGCATTGACAGCGATTTGTGCTCCACTTTGCATAACGATGCGAGAAATGAGAAGAGGGGGACTGCAGAGGGGGAGAGTGTGTGGAGGGACTGAGAGAAAGGTACGGTAACAGCAAACAGCGAGGCTAAAGGTATAGAGTATATTTGTAGTTGGAAGAAATGATTTAAGACATATTAAGCAAGTGGTCCAACAGGCAGCTACAGTCGCACACCATCGACAGCTTAACATCACTTTTACGTTTTACTTTTAGCAATTTGTTTACCTCAGTGTTTATTACTTATTCTGATTTTCGCTTACTTCGTTCATCAATCTCAATACCAATTGTATTTCTTTATTTTTTTCTACTTTTGCTTTGTTGTTTTCATTTCTTTGTTGACTTTTGGTATTAGTTTTTGTGTGGTTGTTTTGCTGCTTGTTTTCTTTGGATCTTTCATTTCATTTACATTCGGATCGGATCTATCTTTCTATAGAGATTCAGCACAAGGTCACCTGCATCTTCAGCCATAGCCAACAGCCATCAGCCGCAGAGCTCCATTGCCATTGTCGACCCGTTTTGTGCGGGGTGACTAACTGGTATTTCACCTGACCAGGTCTGCGATTACGGCGAGACTGGGCCACAGACATGAGTTGCACATGGAGAGGCAGAGCTGAGACAGAGACGTGAGATTGAGACGAAGATGTTGCAGCCAGAGATCTGAGACACAGAGGTGAGACTGAGGTGAGATGGGGACGTGAGCTGCTGATGGACATCTGAGTTGAAGACGTGAGAACTGAGGCGAAGACTGTGAGAGCAAATGAAGCTGAAGCAGTTGGGAAACTAAGAAGGAAACGCTAGTTTCCTAACACACACATCTGAGATGAAGTAAAGCAGATTAGGCTTAGACAGCGACTCCATTTTGATATCCATTTTGGCCATCTGAGACGCAGATGAAGATGGAGAGCTCAGGGTTTTTCAGTTTTAAATTATAGGCTTTTGCGTAAGACAGATGAAATCAAGTCAAACACATTTAGAGCTATATGCATATATATGTAGACAACTCGTGATAATTTGCGTATCTCCAAAGCGAAATAAGAAACTAAAAACAAAATCATCTCAGGGCTGGCATTACGCAGTCGTCGATGAGTCAGTTCAAGTGCTATTAATAACACTGCGTATTAACACTATTTCAACATTGGCTCAGTCATTTGCAATGGAATTCGCATTGACAACTACAACTACCACGGCACAAACTGCAATTATATAATTAGCCAAGCATTCAATACTCAAGCTTGATGAACTTGTAAGTTGTCCAAAGCTGTCCGTCCCTCAGTCCGTCTGTCCGTCTGTCTGTCTTTCTGTGGTGGTTAATGCCAAAAGTCATCATGAAAATGCACAAATCTCGGTCAGGCCTCAAAAATGCAGTTACAGCTCTCTAATTGGCATCATACACTACCTCAACAACAACAACAACAAAGCAAAAACGATATTCATTACTCTAATGAACAATATGTATATCTATTATAACTACCATATCTTTGTCTATATCTCACTGCAGGCATAGTATTTGTTAGATTACCAGATTACTGCGTTTTTTCTTCTATATATTTCCACTGATTCATGTTCGATAATTGTATTTCATTCAATGAAGTCATTGCCACACAGAACCATCATTATAAGCTCCTAATAAATAATCTACACTGTGCAAAAGTAATTACTGAAATGAAATCCCATTTCTTACATTCTAAAATTTGCTCCTTATCCTGACTGACTGGCTGACTGACTGACTGACTCATCTACATCACACAGCTCAAACGGTAAGACATAGTGACTTAATTTTTTCACGAGATTATACCTTATGGGCATTAGGTCTCCCCTATACTATATGATAGCTTTTTCTTTACCCAAGTTTTCAATTTAAAAACAAACCTTTTAGCCACTTAGACTCTGCTCTCAAATGTGCTTTTTATGAGGTTATTGTTATGCAAGTCTGGGGACTATATTAAGAATAATACTTGCTAAGTAGACTAAGCTCGTTGATCTTTACATTTCTCCTAGACTTAGACTCTGCTCAAGTTTTAAAATTCACTGCTTGATAGGTTGATGCCTGTCTGGGCTATATAATGTGATATTCAGTGACCTAACTCTACTGAGTAGTTAGTCTATACTCGATGCTGCTCCTCTTCATCATTACTCTACACTTTTCGAGCTTTTTTATTTCCATTTTATAAATTAAATTTGTCACACCTTCGCATTGATACACCGAGTAGCTATGAATGTGCTTTGAAATACTTACGAGATTTCCTGATCATATCAGATCATGCTCTTTCCCATCGTACGGTGAATTTGCGCAGTTGCATAAGCTGCTACAGCCCCTGCGCCTCGTTCTTCTGCTCGTCTGTGTGTGGCACCCCATTTGGGGTGCCCTAATGCGCCTGTCTATCCAGCTGTCCAGCTGTCCAGCTGCGCAATTAGCAAATGGCTAACCGTATGCAATTATGGTCAATAACCCCAAATTGAGGGACATGCAAAAATTATTGCTGTGCAAATTTCATAATCGCTTTGAATGCTAACCACGTAGCACCCCGTAGTAGCGCTACCCCTCCTCTGGCTTTTACCTAACGGAAATGATTGAAGCTGTTACAACTTTTACCAGGCATCGTTTCATGTCGTCCCGTCTCAGTGTCAAAACCCAAATGAGGCCAATCGATACGTTTCGACAGTGTGACAGTGTGTATGCACTTGTAATCGAAGAGCTGTGCGGCATTACCGGTACACTGGAGACCTATTAAAGCAGCCAGGGTGGCGGGTGGAGCGAGACGGGGGCGAGCGGTTGCAACGAGTAGACCATAGAAATTGTTTGATTAAAAGCCTCACGAGCCTCAAGACCAAGTGACGCATTAAACTTGAAACCCATTTGGCAACGATTGCGTTGCCAATTACGATAACAATAACGATAACGATTGCAATTTGCCAATTTGTCTGACATGATGAAGCGCCATCTAATAATATGATATGAGTTTTAAGTTGGCGCATTTGATAGTTATTGGCTTACTTGTTACGCGTAAGTACTCTCTACTATTTGCAAGTTACTTATGAATCGTTTCTCGTTAATCTTTACTCAGCACTCGTTATTCTTTACTCGCTACTCGCTACTCGCTACTCGCTACTCGTTACTTTTCACTCGTTACCCTATTGTTCTTTACGCCGTGTAAGTGTAAGTACTCTCTACTATTTGCAAGCTACTTATGAATCGTTTCTCGTTAATCTTTACTCAGCACTCGTTATTCTTTTCTCGCTACTCGTTACTTTTCACTCGTTACCCTATTGTTCTTTACTCCGTGTAAGTGTAAGTACTCTCTACTATTTGCAAGCTACTTATGAATCGTTTCTCGTTAATCTTTACCCAGCACTCGTTATTCTTTACTCGCTACTCGCTGCCCTATTGTTCTTTACTCCGTGTACGTGTAAGTACTCTCTACTATTTGCAAGCTACTTACTAATCGTTTCTCGTTAATCTTTACTCAGCACTCGTTACTCTTTACTCGCTACTCGTTACGTATTACTTTTCACTCGTTACCCTATTGTTCTTTACTCCGTGTAAGTGTAAGTACTCTCTACTATTTGCAAGCTACTTATGAATCGTTTCTCGTTAATCTTTACTCAGCACTCGTTATTCTTTTCTCGCTACTCGTTACTTTTCACTCGTTACCCTATTGTTCTTTACTCCGTGTAAGTGTAAGTACTCTCTACTATTTGCAAGCTACTTACTAATCGTTTCTCGTTAATCTTTACTCAGCACTCGTTATTCTTTACTCGCTACTCGCTGCCCTATTGTTCTTTACTCCGTGTACGTGTAAGTACTCTCTACTATTTGCAAGCTACTTATGAATCGTTTCTCGTTAATCTTTACTCAGCACTCGTTATTCTTTACTCGCTACTCGCTGCCCTATTGTTCTTTACTCCGTGTACGTGTAAGTACTCTCTACTATTTGCCAGCTACTTATGAATCGTTTCTCGTTAATATTTACTCTTTACTCGCTTCTAGCTACTCGTTACTTTTCACTCGTTACCCTATTGTTCCTTAACCCTAACTTGTACTACTAATGTTATTGCTAGTTTTAGTTTGTGTTATATTGCCAAATATTTTAATTACGCTCTACTAGTGAGAGGTTACTTCTCGTTGCTCGTCTGATTGTCACCGAAGTGTACAATCTGCCGGAATCACACTATTGCGCCATTTTTCTATAGCTATTGGACGTGTGCCAGCTGCTAAATTGCTGGTCACTCCTCTCTAAAACCCAGCCCCATTGGAACCCTATCACCCCTGACTGATAGCTGCGACTGCTAAGTAGTGCCAGTCAGCGTATTGCATTAGATCGTTAGCTTAGCTCTACTTCAGTTTAGCTATTGCAACGAGGTGGAACAGTTTTGAAATAATTGAAGACTAACTAAGTGCAGATTTGATATGATCTCTTGAGCTCTGCTTGAGAACTATACAGATGTCATTTAAGCACATCATTATTTTGACAACAATCGAACAGAAAGTTGAGAATATATTTAGAGATCTTGAGTAACTTTAGGTGTACTATCGATTCCAATATTCCTCTTGTCAGGAGAGCTTAATACAATCTTGATTCACTTTAAGAATGTTTCCTATTAGACTTCCTTTATCAAATCATTATATTCCTCAGATAAGATAAAGGACGAGTTCTTTCAAATTTAGATAGATGAATTAAGGAATCGACGGAGTGTCATGGATGAAAAGAGTTCTATGAAAACTTGACTATGCTATACTACACTATAGTTATCATTATCATTCTCATTCTCACGACAACTGTTATTGACATTAAAATGAATACTGCTTTTATATAGCTGCATATGCTTAATGCAAGCTAAATGCTCGTCTCGAAGAAAGCTCAGCGTAAAAGTTATTTAGTTCCAAAATTCATTACCAAGTGCAAAAAACCAAATGAACAATAATAATAAACAAGAGATGAATTAAGTTGAATAACGTTGCTGGATAATTACGCAGCGCAGGCTGAGCAAAGTTCGTTGCCTAAGTCTTTTGTATTGTAGCTGCAGCAAATGAAAAGCGGCACGGGGAAAATTGAAAAAATATCGGTCAGAGTTGAAAGTGTTATACATAGACAAGCAATATACGTCTATATGTCTATATCTATGGCGTGTGACTCAAATTGGCTGTTATTGTGGCTAACAGCAACAGCAACGCACATGCTGCCTGCCCTGACCATAATTTCGTTTATTTTTTTTGCCATGGCGAAGAGAGAGGGGCAGAGAGGGAGAGAGAGAAAAAAAACTGCAAGACATTGCAACAATCAAATTAAAGTTAAATTACATAAGCTAACGCCGACGTTGCCGCCGACTTCGCCGCCGACGCAGCGTCAGCGTCAGCAGGCGCTTATCTGCAGTGGTTGCCGCTGCTGTCCGACAGCAACAGTTGCTGCCGACTTGGCGTGTTTTTGTTGTTGTGCAATTTACTATATATAAATATAAAGGTGTGTGTGTCTGTGTGTGTGCGTCTGCTTCTTCATTTTCTTAAGGCTGTATTGTTGCAGCAACAACTAGTATGGGAAAGCAGTAGAAATTATGTTGCGTGACGTTTCATTTTGCACAGAGACTGTAATTGGTAACTCCACTGGCCAGCCCCAGCCGCAGCCCCAGCCATAGTCCATAGTTATAAAAGTCGGCTAAGCATATTGGCCTAAAAAATGTGTTGTTGTATGGCTGCTATTGTGTCTTAGGCTAATGACCAACAAAAAGAAACAATATGTATATTATAAACAGGCCAGGCACGAGCTGTTGCCAATTTTTGGCTCTGGCTGTTGGTCAACGACAAATTGTTGGCTTTTGATTGGCTTTCATTGTTGTTAGTGTGGGCCAAGCAGTTGCTCAGGTCAGCCAGCGGCAGCAACAATTGCAGAGGTCATCTCCATTTCCGGCATCAAGAAAACTGATTTTCAATGTGCGCCCTGTGAAAGCCACAAGGAAGTTTGCACAACATCAAAAACAAAAAAAGAAACCCGACTACAAATTGTTCATCATGCAAGTTCATTATGATGGCGTCAATATTTGCATTAGCTCGTTGTCTTTCGGCGGCTGACGAAAGCCTTTGCCAAAGCAAACACACACAGCCAAAAGTTGTACAAAAATCAATAGTTGTTTGCCGTTGTCTTTTCTCTTCTGATCTTGATCTTTTTGTGACTGTCAGGATTGCTACATAGGCTTTGGCCCAGAACCAGAATCAACCATGCCAAGCCGAGCCAAGCCACAGTCTAGTCTGCCCAAGTTGTATCGAGTGGTCTAGTAGTGGCAACTAGTGTCTAGCCATGGCTAGTAATTTGGCCTTCAATTAAATCAATTTACAGTGCCACTTAACAGCTCTCAACTGCAGCAGAAAGTGAGGTTAGCAGGGGAGCCAATTGAGTGCAGTTAGCCTCAGCCACAGACACAACTATCGATGCCAACAATGCAACCAAGCAAAACCAAAAACAAAAATCCAAACCAATTTGCCATTCAGCTTTAAGAATCAAGTCTAAGCCAAAAGAATAGCGTATGCTCGACGCTGTAGATACCTGCACCAAGTAGAGGCGTTCTTGTAGTCCACAGCCGAATCGAATTTAAAAATACGTACACACATACACTTATACATACAAATATACGCGCAACTACAAACAATAACCAATACTCATACAGAAAAGCATACTCACGATCAAAAATCACGCATACGCCCTAGTGCCCGCGTACACGGTGGCTTACCCCCTTCCCCAGCCAAATGCCCAGTACAGAAAATTGATTGTTCAATATCTCCAGTGTTTATTATCCGATTGGACTGCAAATCGCAGCAAACATTCAAAGCATCTAAAGCTTTATTTATGCAGAAAAGGAATCCAATGACTCTAAAACTGTACATGCCAAGAACATTTTTGCAAATTTGAGGGTAAGGGGATGAGATATCAAATTGAAAACATAAACTTGGCCTGCCTATGTATTACACGAACCAAACAAAAACGAATTGTGTCTCTAGCTCTTATAGCTTCCGAGATCTTGGTGTTCATACGGACAGACAGACAGACGGACATGGCGTCCTGATCAAGAATATATATACTTAGTGCGGTCTGCCACGTCTCCTTCTGCCTGTTACACACAAATGTTATTTGCACAAACTTAATAGACCTTTTTGTACTTTTTTAAAGTACATACAGGGTCTAAAAATACAAATCCATCAGATTCAACTCTAAGTAACATTATCCACAAGTTGTATAATAAAGTAAAACTATTCTAATTTAGAACTGCCACAATATGCTCAAGTAAAAGTGCATAGAACAGACATGGCCCCTGGGCATAGCATTGGGTACAGGCATATTGTACATAGTCGTATGACACAATGGTAACGCGTTTGGCCACATCGATTAGCCATTGATCTTGGCCATCAGCAGTCGAGTCGAGTCTGTTTGAGATCTTGGCAGAAAAAACGTTAACGTTTAAAATCACAATTGAAGTTTGAATAATGAATGCATGTGTGAATAAAGTGAATAGGCAAGTACAACTGACTGTACTACCCGTATTCTATGGGTCTGTCGAAACTCACACTTTGATTAGGTGAAACTTTTCTGTTTTTTAACGAGAGCAACGGGCAAAGCAGAAATAAATAAAAATTATTATATATTTTTTTCTCTGTTGGTTTTCTTTGAATTTTGCTTTATGTTTGTTGTTGCTCTTTTCGGTTTCTTTTCGTATCATATCGTATCGTTTTGTGTGTTAATTGATTGCATAACCGTCGTAAAGAGTGGCAGCGACAACTCACTGCTACACTCACTCAGACACTCATTCATGCACTCACTCGGTCCGTCTGTCCGTCAGTCCGTCAGTTATTCAGTTGGTCAGTGGGGCGGACAGGCAGGCAGGCCGTTAAAGAAAAAAAGGGGGCGGCCACAATAGACGCTGGCGCAACCAAGCCAAGAGCCAAGAGCCAAGAGCCCAAACCCAAATCGAAACCCCAACCCAAATCCGAATTCAAACACAAGCTAAATTATAGCTAAAAGAAAAAAACTTGTCGCTCAACATTTATTCATAATTTTTGTTGCTGTTGCTGCTGCTGTTGCTGCTGCTGTTGTTGCTGCAGACCAGCAAGTGCAGTAAGTGGAGTAACAATAGTAGTAAACTCATATTTAATTAGAGTGCATTCAAACTTGGCATTATATAATGCAGAAAATCTGTGGAAAATTGTTGTACATTTTAGCTGAATCGCTTTAATCGGTTTACACTATATCTGCATTATATAATGTGCGAGAAGTGTGGAAAATTTGAAAGGAATCTGTTTCTGTTAACAGTATTATTTCTTGACACTTTTAGGAGTATGTTTTAGGAGTAAAAAGTATTTACTTGTTTATCTGTATTTAAAGTATTTACTTATGATACCCAATGGGCTCTAGATCTCTCCTTGGATCGTATATTAATACTGATATTAGTATTGATATCGTAGTGCTGATATAATACTATCTATAATATACATCTATAGAAGTTTTCTTCTGTTTAAAAAAATCTGTTTCTGTTAACAGTATTTAGGAGTAAAAAGCATTTACTTCTTTATCAAGCGATGATACCTAAGGGGCTCTAGATTTCTCCTTGGATCGTGTACTAATATACTTAAGAACCAGAGTACCATCTATAATATATATCTATAGAAGAGTCTCTTAATATATAGTTAAAAGTTTTATCTATTATTTATCTGTATATTTAAGATTGATACGTACTAAAAAATGGCATAATTAAAGTGGTTTATATATATAGTAAGTAATAAAGTTTTTACTGGCTAAAATATTCTGGCACTTCTGACTCCAACCCTTTTATTTATTTACTTATTTAATATTAACTATATACAGTCGACAGATTAACAATTAAATTAATTTAAATTTAAATTTAGTAATAAAATTAACAAAAGTAAAAATAAAAAAGTAAGAATAAATCCAAATCTTTGCTGATATTCCTCTTCTGCTGAAGATATAAAATTACTATATATATTATCAAATTGAATATTTTAGTCTATTACTGATAATAATAACAACTGAAATGCATATGTAATACTGTTATACCATCTGAAACACGAGTGCTCTGATTCAAGAAAAGATTTTGAAATTTCAGTTGGGCTTCAAACAGGTATTCAGCCTTGATTTGAACTAACTGAAATACGAGTATGCTCACTTCTAACTGCTTCCCTTTGTGATGTTCCCTTTGCAACTCTTTATCGCCTTCTGCTCTTTAACTGCTTCTCTTGGCTTAAACAGATACTCGAATAGGCCAACATACTACGAGTAGTATGCCTATTAAATGTGATGAGCTGTTATTAGCTCTTATCTGCATAATAACATCATTCGCGATTAGTTAATATGCATTGATAGGTATTCATGTAGTTCTTCAGTCCGACTGATGTCGTTGTCATGTTGTGTTGTTGCTGTTGCATGCGAACGTGCACGTACATACATACGTGTTGCTTTTGGTGGCGCATTCTCAGGTTTTCGGTTTTCGGTTTTCAGTCTTCAGTCTTCAGTTTTTCAGATTTTCATGTCTCGATGGCAATCTACATAAATGCATGCGCCGTTCGAAGCGAAACGTTGACTGGCGTCGTCTATAGACACCCAAGGTCGCAATTAGTTCTTGCCAGACCACAGCAACAACAACAGCAGCAACAGCAGCAGCAGCACGCTTGCAACAACTCTACTTGTTGCACTTAGATTGAATATAATGGATTTCGATTTCTAGCTCAGTCAGTCTGTGCATTATATTGTATCTATTTCGACTACCATTTCGATTTTTGGCAAATTATTTGACCATTATGTCAGCGCCCCTGTCAGTGTTCACATTGAGTCGTTGAGTCGTTGCCGCTGTGGCAAATTGTTTCTCCAAGCCAAATGAGCCGTGCCTCAATAGAATATGTCGAAAAAAATGCGATAAGTCACACGTTATTTGTTTTTCCTTCACTCATGTGAAGTGAAGTGTGTTTCTCTTGCCTATACAAATAAACTTCAAAACTGAAGAGTGTAACTAAAGAGGCAGCGAGTTATGAGGAAGGAGTGAGCACATTGTTTTGCTTATGCATATTTGAGTACTTGACGGTTAGTTCTTGGGTTTTAAATATGTTTTTACTACTATTTTTATATTATTATTATTATTATATTATTATTATTGTATAACTTATGTCTAGTTTCGACTATCTGGTATTTCTATTTACCTAATGTCTATCTTTTATTATCTGTTTAATGAGCCTATCTCAATACAATGTCTAGGCTTAGTGGCAGACTTATTAATGTTTAATAACAATATGTAATATAAGATTAAACAATTATTATTTTCTTCACTAAAATTACCAAGTTTATAGCCGTCAATATTGCTTTTTTGTTGAACTCACCATTATTATTATTATTATTATTTGTCAGAGATTTATTTAACACTGCGATCTCAAAGATCTGAACTCACCATACTTTATCTTGAATATTTTTCTTTTCATTTCTCATTATTTCTAAAATTTGCAATTTTCTTTTCATTTTGCCAATTTTGTCAATAGGTTAAAGTCAAACTTTTTAAGATTGTTCTACAGATTTAATCTAAATATTTTTTCTAAAAATTAAGTGTTTCCACATATATTTTGTATATAGTAATGTGTAATTTGGTCTAAATTTTTTCTACATTTTTCCAACACTATTTCCAATACTATTTTAATTACATTTGTTTCATATTTTTAAACAAATTTTGGTCTACACTTTTTCTACATTTTTCCAACACTATTTCTAACACTATTTTATTTACATTTGTTTTATATTTTATAACAAATTTTCTCAATCTACCAAAATTAGTTTTTTTTTCAAGAATTTTTGCAGTTTTGTTTTTATTATGCGAACGTTTACGCCTACTTACTGCCTTTAAGCTTAAACAATTTTTATATTTTTTATATATGTACACAATTGCAGCTAACAAATTGGCCAACAAATACGAGGCACACCCTTACTTAATGCCAGTCTGTGCATAACTTTGATCTGAAGCCTAAGAAAGACTATGTTTAGGTTGATTTTTTGCACTATATTGCAACTTGTGAACCTTGTAAACTTATAAACCATAAAACTGTAAACCTATTGATTAGCTGTTTTTTATAATAAAGACTGAAATGCTAGTTTTAACGGCTTATAGCTAAACGAACATTCCCGCTAAACTTCTAGTTAATTTCAATCTCTTCATATGCAATTGAAATGCTGAGTTGAGTGAATTTCTCTGACGCGACTGTACTTACTCTTGACGGCCCACATCTTGGCAGCGCTCAGTCCGCGCAGATAGCTGCGCATGTCCTTCGTGCAGTTGGAGCTCAGCGTGCGGTTGGCCTCGAGCTGCGCCCACTGCGCTGCTAGCAGCGACAGATCGAAAACATTCAGTTGGTCGCGCAGTCGCTGCGTGCGCGTCATATCGAAGTTCAGCTCGGCGGCAGCGCTGTCGGCGTTACTGATGCTGCTGCGGCTGCTGCTCCTGTTGTTGTTGTTGTTGTTGTTAGCGATTTCCGTATGTAGACTTAAATTGATCACATTGTGCTGATCGGCGCCGTTGAGCGTCGTCGGGTTAATGCCGGCCGAGGACTTGTTGTCCTTGTCGATGGCGGCCGCTGCGCATGCGAGCAGCAGCAGCAGCGACGCCAGCTGTAGGCGCATGATTCCAAATCAAAATCAACAGCAGCAAAAATCCACAAATTGCCTGGGCACGTTTTGTCGTATTGTCGTTTTGCCCTGCTTCACTTTCACTCACAAAAAAAAAAAAAACAACAAAAAAAACTCAAAATTCGTATGCTAAATAAGAAAAAATAGCACAAATTCCCAAGAAATGAAAATGATGTTTACAATTTCGAAAAAATTCGTTGCGTTTTGTGGTTTCAATTTGTTTCATGTACTATATTTTATATTCTTGATTTTTGTTTTAAAACATTTTCACAAAAAACGTAAAAAATATCACAAACACTTAAAAAAAACTCTTCGTCGTTTCGCTTTTCGCTAGTTCTTCTTCGCTTTTGCGGTGTTGTGTAACTTTGCTTTACCGTTAGAATTACTCAGTTTGGCACTTTTACTTTCGTTACATACACACATACACACACGCGCGCGCACACGCACACGCAGAGCGATGGGCTGGGATGAGGGGGGAGCCGAACTTATGTGGAGCTGCTGCGACAAGCGACGAACCGCTTGGCATGAACGCACGTTAACGAATTGCGGCTGCGCGTCTTGGACAGCTGTAAAAATATGCTAACAATTTCAAAAACGCAGCCCGAAAAACGGCGCAGCAGCGACGCCAGCAGCGCTCGCTGCGAGAGCCAAAAATCAAACGTACTACTAAGTACAACAACAGCGAATCTCTGCATAGGCTCAGAGTCGCTGTCAACGCCAGCGTCGACTGAGCAGCAAGCGAGCGCCACTTTGAAAGCGCAAGTGAGTGGAGCCAGTGCAAAATTTTTTTTACCGTTAACTTGCGCCAAGCACAACGAAAGTGCACAAAGAAATGAGCGAATATTTCGTGTGAGAGAGCGCAGCGTGGGAGAGCGCATGTGCAGCAGCAGCAACAGCAGCAGCAGCGGCGGCGACAACAACTATGCAAAAACCAAGAGCATCGATCCAGAGAGGGAGAGAGAGCGCCAACCCAGTGAGAGCGCGCTCTGTTTGTACAAAAAAAAAGCCCTGCGTCATCGTCTATGTTGTAATAAGCATTTTGTTAACAAACGAATGTCGTTGTCGCTTTTCTTATGGTTGTTGTTGCTGCTGCTGCTGCTGCTGTTATGTTGCTGTTATGCGTGTTGCAAAAGTGCGCACAGATTGACCGCAAAAGGCGAAGCAACAACAATAACAACAACAGCAGGCAATAGAAGAGAAAGAGTGAAGGAAATGAGCTAAATAATTGAGCCATAAGGGGTTAAGTGAGTGAACACTTTAAGGAAAGCGAATGAGTGATTTGACTAAGTGTGTGCTAAGACGAGTGAATAACTGATTGAGTGCATAAGCCATACAATTTAGGTTAGAATGAATGTAATAGTAAATGAATTAATGAGCCAAGCAGCGAATATGATTTATGAGTAGCATACAATTTGAGTGTAATGAATAGAAACTGTTAATGCTGAATATTAGGCAAATAAAAGCGATAATTTATAATAATTAGCAAGAATGAATGAATTAATAAAGTGCTAAGTGAATAAGTAGCTTCTTCACTTGAAACGTATACCATAAAAGGTGAATAGATTGATGAGAAGTGAATAAGCAAGAAAAAACCAAAACTAAATTATGAAAATGTGAATAAACCATCGAATTTGATGAATACTTCTTTTGTGAGAGCACAAAAAGTATTCACCTGCATATAATGAATACCGATGAGTACAAAAGGAATTGCATTTATTCGAATTATACTAGAATGAATAAAGCCACAAAGCGAATACAGTTAAAAACATTCAAAAGAAAACCAGTGAATGTGAGCCACGAACTCACTCTTAGTAATGAGTAATAGGTATTCATTCAAAGCGAACTATAATGAGTGCCTTTTGAATGAATGAGTGCACGGATTAGAGCTCGCAATTTGACAAATTGTATTCACTGGCTGATGAACGTGAATACTCGAACCTGGAGCCGTTTAAGGATGTTAGATTAAGTGTATAAAGTGAATACACTCGCTCGCAAAGATCACATCAATCACAGCCCAAGGCGAAATAGGTAGAAGTGGAGTGGAGTGGAGTGGAGGGGTGTGGGGAGGGGAGGGGAGGCGGAGACGCGAACTGAATGAGTGTGACAAATGAATGATCTTTTAATTAACGTGTTTAACATAGCGTTAAGATCATTAATCTAATATCTTGTGGCCACAAGTATTTTCTAATGTTGTTGTTGTTAATTAATTTCATTTTCGTTTTGGGCCGTTTATCGAATGCACTCATTGATTCATTTGGCGAGCCACAAGAAATGTGGCAATTGGGAGCGTGTTTGCGGTTGTTGTTGACCTGTTTACAGAAAAAGAGAGAGAGACTGACGAACAGCCGGACGGACAGACAGACCAAAAAAGAAACACACACACACACTCATGCACACACTCATACACCTGCAGTTGCAACTTGAGCTACAACTCGAGTTCCCAGTTCCCAATTCGTGCAAACAACAACAAGCAACATAAACAATCGAAAACAACAATCATGCTGCCTTCTTGTCTCCGTCTCTCTGCCTCTCTGTTTCTCGCTTTCCCGCTCTCTTTCCACCAGCATTGTGTAATAGTATTGAAGTCATTAGAGAGGGGGAAACGCAGCAAAGCGAATTCCTCCTGTCTTGCCGAAAAGCGCTTTTTCAATTTTCCAAATACCAAATAACATAAAAAACTTGGTGAAAAATCGCCCAAGTCAAACTGTACAACTGTGCAACGGTACTTTGGCTTTAGCTTTACCGTTAGCACGGTAGTCATTGTGTTTATTTCAGAAAAGCCAAAAACCAGTTTCATAAAAACGTAAAAAATCTGCAAAAGCTGGAATACTGCAGGAGTGTTAACTCTTTTTCTTCTTCTTCTTCTTCTTCTTCTTTAATGTACTCGAATATCTGTGTGTTTCTATAGCTCTCTAAAGGGCAAACAAAACTGCAACTGCAACTGCAGAGAGCGCAAAATCAAAACAGAATGCGTTGATGATGGCTTCTTCAATATATATATAGCATATATTGGGAGAAACCGGTTTGCCAGGCATACCTCGGCGCAGATAAACACACGTACAACAGGACAAGAGTAGAGCACGAGAAGACGGAGAAAATAATGTACAAAATAATCAACATTTATTCACATTCGTCAGAATTATGTCTTTCCATGACCGATATTCAAAATACTCATACATCAACACACACTTAGGGGAAAGGAAGCCTAGGTTTAAAAACAACTTTTATGTTATTAGATAAACACATCGACTATAGCTTGTACTATCATTCAGATATACTACATATATTAACGATATGTGTTATGAATTTTGTAGCCCCCAGACGTATGCGTAATATTCAAATATATAGTATGCTAAATTTTAAGAGAGAACTCTATACAATTTGATAGATTTTTTGAAGATTTTAATTGAATTTAATCAATATATATATTTTTTAATTATTTCAATATTTTGAATGAAGCTCAGTCAAGTGTAAAATGTGTTTATATATTATTCATAGTATTCATTCATTCTTTATTCATTTCTTCGTTTCCTGCAGTTGAAATGGAGAGTATTGTATCCATTCTAAGCCCGCTGAACTTGGTAGTTCCCAGCCAGAGTCAAGAGTCAAGGCAAAGACACTGTGACAGCTAGAGTGAGCAAAGAGTCAACGGTAAACGGCACCAAAGTGTGAAGATCAAGGGGGAAGCGCAAAGCGGGAAGTGGTTACAGCTGAACTGAATGAAGATGCAAATGAAATCTCATAAGACATGTGCAAGTATGTGTGCGTGTGTGTGTGTGTGTGTGTGTGTGTGTGTGTGCTATTTTTAAGGTTAGGGCATCTGCGGGCGGTTCATGGACTGTCATGTCATACTATTCATCTTTTGTATAAGTATTCGTATTCGTATTCGTATTCGTATTCGTATGGGTATTCGTAATGTTGTCAGCAGCAGAAACCTGTCGTTGGCCCAGCGTCTGGGTCGACTTGGCCCGGTCTCATATTTTAATGAGAAAAGTGAAAGTGTCAAGAAAACAACAACAACAACAACAACAAAAACCACCAAAAGCCGACAACAACAATAAATATATTCAACTTAACAGTGAATAAATAATAAAGTGCTACTAAAACCTAAATACAAATACAAACACGAATATGAATACAAATACGAATACCTAAGCCAATACTCACGCTCACACTCACACTCACACTCATATGAATCTAAATAAGCGTGTCGCTTCACGCTCAAATGGTAACGGAATTTAGCCTAAATGGACAGCGTCAGTGGCATTGGTATTAGCTTCCGCTGCTAGTGTTGGTAAACGGCGCTGGTTCTTAGTGCGAACATTGAGGTTAGACCCGGAAAGAACTATTTATAGAGCTAAGTAAATAATATTTATAAACTCTACTTACTGTACTGCAGAATACATGCAGGGTATATTAAGTTTATTCAACTGGCAGAAGCGTTAGTTTCTCTACGATTTAGGGTCAACTTAAACCGTGTTATCGATAACTGTTATTGTTAGTTGTATCGATAGTAGTCATAATATGGATATTAATAATAATTATAATTGTTTAAAGAATCCTTGAGTGTGTTATTGTTAATCGACAAAATAGCTAACGCTATTTTCAATCACGTTATCGTTATGGTTATCGTCAAGTGTCTTAGATAGTAATCGATATAGTAAGTCGTCCTTATAATGCTTGCTTGATGTTTCACTGATACTAGTACTGACAGCCAACCGTAAACTTATCGATAACAGCCATCAGAACTGATGCAGTGTCTTATCGATATCAATAGGATACTTCAGTAGGCATACATACGTATGTGTATGTATGTTTATGTCTTTTCTATGGAAATATGATAAGCTTACATGACTTCAGTGCACTGAAATCGTATCATTACGTTGGGGTCACTGCATGGCTAACCGTTACATCACGTTTTCACACTTTGACCATGAACGCATTGTTTGCCAAGGGGAAAAAATGGTCTGCAATGTAAGAGCAACAACAACAACAACAACTAAATGCCGTTGATTTTTCTTGCGTCGTAACAGACATTTTTTATTGTCGTAGGGTTTTTAAAAATTTTTTTTTTTGATAATTACTTCATTTGCAATCTTTCATGAAGCAATAGAAGAAACTTGCGTTAATTAAAAACGCAAACGTAGCGAGAAAGAGGCGAGAGAGCAGCAAATGAGCACAGATTGCCTCAAATCTCAAATCCCACAAGTGGGGGTGTGTAGGGGCAGGTGGAGGGGGAGTGCTGGATGTAGGCAGCGTCTCTGTCTCTGTTATAAAATACACATACATGTAAAGTTTTTCGTTTTTTTTTTAATTTTTTACTTGACTTTTGCGGGATGTCGTTTTAATGGTCGCGCGAAGTTCACAGCGAGAGTTAGGGGGAAAGCGGCAGCGGGTGGGGTGGAGCGGGCGGAGGGAAACTGTTATGCAATAAAAGAGAAAATTGACACACAAAACAAAAAGTAAGACAAAGCGCGAAGAGAGCGCGCTCCAAAAAGACAAAAAATGCAATGTCACTTACCCATTAATAATGCCTGGCAGCTGTAAAACAACTAAAGAGACACAAAAACAACAGCAAAACTAGCGCATGAGCTGCCGCACGTCGCATGAGATAATATAACGGTAACGCTGCGCTTTGATGCAACACAAAGATTGTCGCTTAGCATCCAAGCTGTGCTGCTCAACTCTATTCAAATTTGGCGCTAACAATTTGCACTGCGACTGCTTGCAAGCAAGCAGTGGATTGAATCGAATCAATGATGGCGCCACTATATCGCTAAGCCTAATAGAACACATACATAGATGGCGCTGCGTAGACTTTGTTTTCTTTTTGTATTTATTTTCAAAATGTTTGTTTAATTCATAATGCTCTTTGTTTGTTTTGTTTGCAGTTGTTGTTTTCATTTGCTTATATATATATACATATCGAAGGGCATATGTGTGTATATATGTTTCGGGCATATGTAGAGCGATTTCTGCGGTAGTTTCAACCAATTTACATACAATTATTTAATGCATTTCTTTCGAACGCAAAAGGTACGCAACGAAATGTTTACAACTTTATTAAACACTTTTTCATTTGTTTTCATTTTCGTTTTTGTATTTAGGTTACTTTGTTTTGCTGTAGTTGTTAGTTTCGTCAGTTTACTGTTATTGTGTGTGTGTGCTTTTAGTTAGTTAAGGGACAGCTTGAAAAATAGTGCTCAATTTTGATGTTTACAGTTATTGTTTTTTATTATTATTATAATTTTTGTATAATTAATTGTGTTACTTTATTAGTTTTTAGTTAGTATTTTCTTCACTTGACTAATAGCAAAATTTGTGTTGTTTTTTTTTTATACTTTGTTCAAATTACTATTGTATTATATTTTTTTGTATTTCTTTTTTAATTTATTTTCTGTGCAGCATTGGCAACTGATGTCTAATTTTTGCTTTAGTTAACTTATGTATTTTTTTTTTAGCCTTTTTACCTAATTATTAATCAACAAGAAAAAAAACGCATTTCATAGTTTTTATTATTTAGTTAGACTACACTAAAATATTACCCAAAAAAACAAAAAGGAAAATTAAAACGGAAAATATTTTGAAACTAGCGAGCATTAACCTATAAAAATGTTATATGGGCTTTTTAGTAGGCTTAACTTGCATTACTCTTGGCTTAGTTATTATTTAGGTTATTTGTTTTCGTGTGCGTGTATATTTATATTTAATCAATTCATGTAGTTAGAGATGGGCCAACTCAGTTTTGTAGGCAAGTGTTCGATATCGAACACTGGATTGAAGCAAAGTATGATACACATATAGAGAAATATACATTGAAAATTAGGTATTAAATTAAAATACTTTTTATAGCGGGCTGCAATATATCCGATAGTTTTTATATAAACTATCGCTTAGCAACTAGATTTTTATTGCCCATCTCTGCTAGACTTGTGACTCTTGTAGTGCTAGTGATGTAGGTAAAACCGCAAAACTATCGATAACAGGTGAGGAGTGAGTTTTGAAATCAGCTGCGGAAGATAGTAACTGCTAGCGACAGTTCTGCAGCGGAGGGAAGGAGGAAAGAAGAGCACATGTGAAATAGTATTGTAGTACAGTTCGTATAGATATATATCGTAATTTGTATATACAAGTATATATATGTATATAGTTTGCATTGTGTATATATAGATCGTATATTCGTAGAGAAAGGCACAGATGAAATTATTACATAATTTTTAAATACTTTGTTCAGTATTGTTGTGTGTGTGTGTGTGTGTGTGAGTTTGTGTGTGTAGCAATAAAGTTGTCTAAGTTCGATTTGTTTCAAAAGTTTCATCTAAACCTGCATACACTACTACAATAAAGCCTATCGATAGCAGCGTTATCGATAGGTGTTTTTCTGGTATTTCTTTTGTTCTTGATTTCTACAAAGAGTGTAAAAAATGCTGTTTTTCTTTATTGGAAAAGTTTTCAATGTTTGAGAAATTGACAGTGTATTCTTCTTCTTAGTTTCTCTGGTTCGTCTGCTTCTTCTCCTCTTTGTGCTGATGTTTAGATTAGCTATGGTAATTCGTTGATAGTTCTTCATATACAAGTACATATATATAGTCTATATACTATGTTCTAAGTAGTCGTTAATCATTAAGTTTCTAATACTTTTTTCTTTTCTTTTTTTCTACTTACTTTTTGGTTTTGCTTTTATAAATGCTACGAATTAAAGTTCTTCTCGTACTACAAAGTTTTACACATAGGATTTAAGTTTTCTGTTTTTGTTTTGGGAATTCGTAAAACTCAAGAGTTCCAATTATTGGGGGTACTATACTGTATAACCCGACTAGCTGTAAAGTTTTCACTACGTATTTTACTTTAGTACATATATTTGTGTATAATACTAGCATGTGTTTGGTATTTTCTGCGGTATTTTCTAGCCCGTTAGCCCGTTTCGTTATATACTATATAAAAGAATAAACGTTAGACAGGGAGTACTCTTTTCTTTCAGGGGGCTATCGATAGCTTATCGAATTTGTCACTACGAAAAGGTTAACATACACTAATTACCCTTACTTGTATGTGTGTGTGTGTACAGTTTGGCACAATGAGCAAGACAACGATAGCGACAGCTGAACGAGAGAGCGCTAGGGTATAAGGCCAGAAGAGAGCGCCATAGATTGTCCAAAATGAGAGCAAAAAGAGAAGGTGGAGAGGGGTATGTGTGTGTGTGTGTGTGTGTGTGTGTGTGCGTGTTAAGTACCTAGGTAAATTCGTTTTTTGTTTTGGTTTGTCAAGTATATTTTTGGTATTTTCCTTAGTATATTTCCGGTTATTCTTCGTTTTATTAGTTACAATCTTAATAGGCTAAAAAAAATTGCTATTGCTTATCAATGCGTGTGAATACTGCGTTCATATTTGTTGTCAGCGTTTTTATCGTTTTCTTCCTCTTCGATATTTCTATATTTTTTCGACTAGACTACATAAAATACCGTACAATACAATACAATACATTTGGGGCATACACATACACATACATATATGGTTTGTTCTATATACATGCTCTAGTTGTTTGTTCTTTTATTTCCTTGTGTGGGTATACATACATTTAGTTTTAGTGTTTATCGATACCGTAATCATTAGCGGGTTCTTGTGTTTTATTATATAAATGTTTCAAACTTTAAGAGCTAATCACAGAGTTGATGATTTTATTTTGTTCACAAATTTCCATCATGTACGTACGCCTCGCTCTATATATATTAGAGTAGATATACGATATATATCGTCGTATATCGCATACTTCGTCTAAATATATATATTTGTATACACTATATGTGTGTATAACTGTATGTATGTATATCGCATATAACGCTTGTATATATATATATATGTATATACATATATCAATTAATCAGCTTGCAGTTATATCGTCTTCTTCTTCTTTATTATAGTACTTTTGGTTGAAACGGAAAACGCTCTAAATAACGATAGTTTCGTTTTGTTCTTATTCAAATTTCGATTTTTGTTTTTCTTTGTTGTTGTTGTTGTAGCTAAACTTATGAAAACCGTAGATTGCACTAAAAACAGTTGACATTCAAATTTGTTGTATCGCTTGAGAACGCTCTATGTGTAGTTATCGTTAATCGGTAGTCGTTTATCGTTACAATAGTTAATTGTTATTCGTTACAGTTACAGTTATAGTTTACAGTTATACAGTTTACACTTTAACGCCTAACGCTAGTGAGTAATGTTATCGATATCGTTATCAATAATCGTTAATCGTTTATCTAAGTTGCTAACGATTTAGTTTTTCTTCAAACTGAGCACTTGGAAAATTCCCTAAAGTTAACACAGGCTACAGTAACACGTGTGTGTGTAAAAGAGACAGTGTGTGTGTTAGATACAGGCTTGCTGCTATTTATGTTATCGATAACTTTGCAATTTTAATTAGTTGCTGAGCAACAATAAATTAATATAAACAAAAACCCTTAAATCATAGTAAGTTTATCCAATCTGTAGTAAGATTTGCTAGACTTATCGTTTCTCGATATCGATGCTAGTTGTAGTTATCGATAGACAATAAAGTTTTCATAATGGGTAAAAATTTGGTTGCTAGTCGATAGCTCATGTCAAATGCTACCGATTATCGATAACAGTAAACTTGTACGATTCGATTAATTGACTGTCGATAACTTGGCAAATAACAATGTTTAAATTCGCTATTAACTAATTAATATCCATATCTACTTTAACTTAAATAAACCTTTAATAATAATAGTAATTAATTAACGAATGAATAAACGATAAAACTGTTATCGATAACACTTAAACTTGGCCATTTACAAGAAGCAAGCCTGTCCTAAGGTAGAGGCAAGAGTTTGAGTTTGAGTGTGTGTAGAGAGCTTAGCCTAATCCATGGATGACTGCGGTGACTTGACCAGCAGCAGCTCATTGTAGTCACTGTCCTCGTTGCCGCACTGATCCCGCTGATCCATGCGCCGCCGCTCGCTAATGATGCGCAGGATGTCCGCGGAGTCGGATTTGCTGGGCACGGGGCAATCCCCGCTGCCGCTGCCACTGCCACCGCTGCCTGGAGAGGCATTGCCCGCTGACGTTGGGGTATTGGTTGTGCTGGTGGGCGTGGCTGAGATGAGTGGCGTGGGTGTGGCGGCCGCCACTGGCAGCAGCAGCGATGACTCATCCATGTCGGCGTCCTCGTCGAGGGCTTGCTGCTTGAACAGCTGCTTGGTGCTGCCGCTGCGACTGCGCGGCGGCATGGATCGCGGCACAGAGAGCAGCAGACTACTGCGTCCGGGTGCAGCCAGTAGCATGCAGCCCTGGTCGACGGACTGCGACCAGCCGAAGGGACGTCGCGGTTGCGGCGGCGGCGCTGCTGCTATTGCTGCTGCTGCTGATGTGCTGGACATGGGCATGGTGATGGGCGTAGTCGTAGACATGGGCATGGGCATGGGCGTGGGCTGCACCAGTGCGCTGACTACGGACAGAGCTGGTGGTTCCGCATCGATGGAACCGTTGGCATTCGTTTCGAGTGTTCCTCTAGCTTTGTCTTCGTCCGCTCTGTCCCGTGGACGTGGCACCTCGGCACTGCGTATGCTACGCACATCGAGATCATAGCTGGAACTGGGGCTATTGCCGCCGCCATCGGATTCGAGGCTCTCGAAGATGGTGCCACGTCGACGATAGTCATTGGCATCACCGCCCCAGGGCAGTGAGTCGCAGCTGGTGCGCTTTGCCTCGAGATTGCGTCGTCGGATGGCCTGCTCGTCGAGCGAGCGCTCCTTGGACAGCACGCCGCGCTTGCGGAAACCCCCAGCGGCTGAGGCGCGTCGTCCACGGCGGCCCAGTGGCGGCAGTTGCAATCCGTGCTCCGCACCGGAGCCAATTGCGCCAGCCGTCACTGCGCCACCGAACGGCTCACCCAACCGACCGTGCAGCCCCTGAGGCGACAGCGCGCTCCCCATCTCGGCCAGACTCAGTTGCTGCTGCTGCTGCTGTTGCTGCTGGTTAAAGTACTGGATGGTTTGACGGCGTTGACCAGATGCAGCGGCGGTGTTGATGTTGGTGGCTGCACTGCTGGTCAGACTGGGGCTGGCCAGTGGGAACTTTTTGTCCAGCGATGGTGTGCTATAGATGAAATTCTTGGGCAAGGACTTAACCTTGGCCAAGGGACGTGGCGGTGCGGCCGCCTTGCTTTGCGCCTCGGCCAGCTGTTGGCAGAGTTTTTGCTCTTGTGCGAACTCCTGTTCGCGGACCAGCTCACGCTCCAGCTCCACCTCCATATCGAGCTCATCCTCCATTTGCTTGTGGCTCTCCTCGAGGTGTTTCATCAGTACAGCCACGACGACGTTCACCAGAACGAATTGCGCCATAAGAACGAATATCACAAAGAATATGGGAGCAATAACTGAGCTGACGCAACAATTGCGTACACAATCGGTCGCGTCATCGCAATTATCCCTCAGCGTGTCCTTCATGATGCCGTTCCAGTTGTCGCCAGTCGCTACGCGAAACAATGTGAGGAAAGCCATGCCAAAGTTGGCAAAGTGCGCGTGCTCGCCCAGACCCTGGCAGGGTATCTCATCGGAGCACTCCAGCCGCCCAAACAGCTCCACGCCCAATGCCGCGAATATGAAGAACAGCAGGAAGAACAATAGTCCCAGGTTGCCCACCTGTGGCAGTGCCTGCATCACGGTATCCAGCAGTGCCCTAATCCCCTTGGCCATCTTCAGCAGTTTCAATACGCGGGCAATGCGTAGCACACGCATCACACGTATGATGGTCGGATTGATGGGTATGATGTTCGTCTCCAGCTCCTCCAGCACAATGCCCACAATGGAGAGCAGCACGATGCCCACGTCCAGCTGGTTCCAGCGATCCTTGAGGTACAGATGCCAACCCAATGCGACCAACTTCATGTTTGCCTCCAGTATGAAGACAGCCGTAAAGAAATAGTTGAATATCTTCAGCGCATACTTCAGGGCGTTGGGCATCATGTAGTACTCCATGGCCATGGTTACCACATTCAGTCCAATCACCGCGGCAATGGCCAGATCAAAATACTTTGATGTGACCACATTGTGCACGAACATGCGCGTCGGCGAATAGTTGGTGTAGTAGGGTGGCTCATGCATTCGTCTTCGCTTCTTCTCCATTTGCAGGGCTCGCTTGGCGGCCCGCCGTATCTTCTCCTCCTTCTCCTGCTCCTCGCGACAACGGTGGAAGTTCTCAACGACCACGCCCACAAACATGTTGAGCACAAAGAAGCCCACCAGCAGTATGAAGGCAATGAAGTACAGTAGCCTCCACTCGTTGTAGTTGACAATCGGCTGTTGATCGACGCCAACGGCATCGAGGCCCGTGTACATGATGTTGACCCAACCGTCTCGGGAGCTGAGCACGAAGAGGGACATCAGTGCCTTGCCGAGATCATCGAAGTTGTATTTGCGATTGGTCCAGACGTTGCCCGGAATGCGACGACACTCGTCGGCGGTGCGAACGTTCTTGATGTTCTCGCCCTCGCAGTAGAAGAAGGTCCCCTTGAAGAGCTGCACGCCCAGGATGCCGAATATGATGAAGAAGGTGCAGCAGATGAGCACGATGTTGCCAATGGGACGCAGGGATGATAAGAGCGTTTGCACGACTAGTTTCAGACCCGGGGCGCGGTTGATCACACGCAGCGGCCTCAGGGAGCGAAGTAGCCGAAACACCTGCCAAAAACGAAACGCAAAACCGTTATCAATAACACCGCTTCAACTACAGTACTATCTGCATAGTTATATGTATATTTATATATTGATTCTCAACTTCAATATCCCTCTTCCACAGAGGAATGTCAACTGAAACTGAAACGCTGCAACTGGAACACATAAACAGAAACAGCAACGGGACGTGACTAAAAGCAAAAAACACGCAAACGTTCGGAATGAGGGAGGAATGAGTGGGGAAACGGAAGCCGGAGCTCAATATCTACGTAAATCAAAAGCAAGTACGGATGTTGATGTTGATTTTTGTCATTTATTTACTTGTCAACTAGTGAAATCAAATATAAATAACAAAAAAAACTAGTTGACCGAAATGAGTTTATAAATTTATTAAAATAAGAGTATAATCAGGCCTGTTCCCATTTACCAATTCGTTCAATCGATTTCCAAATTTCAATTCATTGTTTTCGAATAGCTTCATATTCAGTCCATTTCGAAATAGATTAGCTTCGTGTATAAGTACAATAAACATTTTCATTATTTGAAAACGATCTATCGAATTTAGGAAGCCCATTTTTTTCAAAACGTAAATCCATTGAACGAATTCGAAAATGGGAACAGACCTGAATAATTGTAAATTAATGGAAATGAAAAATGCTATATTGAATATTAATTTATTTTATTATATTATATAAATGGTTTTATTATTGTTTATTATCGTTAAACGGATAGTTTCAACAAAAATATCAACATCCCTTAAAGAAAGATAATGATTAATTAGATCGGGTAAGTCAACAACAGTCAACAACATCTAGGACAATTGGTGCTAAGCAGGGCGTGTCATGGGGTTTTTTATGGTGTTTTAATCAAAATTCTGTATGCATTTACAAAATGTGATGAAGGGTGAGTCAATTATTTACTATGAATGGGAACTCTACTCACTAGAGTTGGGAAACTATCGGAATTCAGACTATCGATGTTTAATAATTGTTTTTTTTTTCAAAATTTAACTGATGTATTAAAAATACCACAAATTGTTTAAATATTATGATTAAATTTTATTCCAATTCAATTTTTAATATATTTTGATTAATTTTTATTTAAATTCTGAATGAATAATAAAAATATTGAATTAAAAAAAAAAAAAAAAAAAAAAAATTGAAATTAAATGAAATGATACTGGAGTCGAATAGTATCGATAGTTTCTCAACTCTACTACGCACAAATGGGAACAGATTCACTGAGAGAGCGGAAAAGAGAGTTAAAAGCGTTACGGAAATTTGTTTTTTTTTTTTTTGGTTTATTTAATTAATTTGTTTTTGTTGGCCTTTAAAATTTACCTGCAGATTGGTTTGGTTTTTTTTGTATAGTTTTAGTTAATGTTAGTTGCTTAGTCGATAGCACCCGATTCATACACATATATATAGTATATATGGGGTATATATAGATTAAAATATATATGTAGTATTTAGCATAGAGAGAAGGAGAGAAATGTGTGCGTATTGAAAGAGATGAAGAGTTAGCATTAAGCGTTTAGCAAGTGAGCAAGAGATAGATGCCGATTGGGTTTTAGTTACAGAAAGAGACAGTTAAAGATAGAGACGTTAAGAGAAAGAGTGTGAGAGAGAGTTGTAGAGATAGAGAGATCGAGCGAACCAAAGAGCTTTGTTTTTTTACTGATACGCGGATGTGCAACAGCAGTATCGATTACGATTGCGATTTCGATTGCGATTACGATTACGATTGCAATTTCAAATAGAATTTATGTGAAGCGTGGTTCATGGAGTGGTTCGCACTTTGCTGCTTCTGATGTTCCTCTTGTGGTTGTTGTTGCCTGTGCTTGTTGTATTTGTTGTTGCTGCTGCACCTGTTGCACTATCTTTTCTTTTGTTGTTTTTCTTTTTGTTTTGGCTTTGTTTTTGGGTGTTTTTCTATTTATTTACCGCACCAGACTTACCCTTAAAATCCCAAATATCCGGGGACTCGATTCGCTAATCAATGACATTAACAAATCGATTATCGAAATTGTAACCAAAGATCCATCCATTATATTCCAGCCGGATGTAAAGTACGCATCCGGGCCATAAAACATGCCCGTGGCAACTACCTGTAAATGTCAACCAGAATATTTAGTATACACTTGAAGAAATCACGTGTCAGAAGACCAATTAATTTGCGACAGAGATGAGTTACACTTATGACTGAACTCGTGCTACATTTGTTGACTGCACTGCCTGGCGAATCCTTTCAATTGTTATCCAATCACTTCGATTACTGTTACCGTTACCGTTACCGTTACCCGCTCTGCAACCTCATCTCTTACCTTAATAAACATTTCGACAGTGAAGACAACGGTGAACACGTAATTGGCTGTTGACAGGAACAGTCTCTCGGTGCTGCTTGGAGGGATGTTTGGTCTTTCCATGGCCAATGTTATGCAATTGAGGGCGATGAATAGCAGCACAACATTGTCGAACCACTTCTGGTTCACAAACCACGTGCAGATCTGCCGGAACCTGAGTAAACGACACAAAAAGCAAAAACAAACACCAATTGTAACAATTGCAGAGCAACAAAGTTGAAATTCAATTACAGTTAGAGCCAGAGTAGAATCCAAATCAAACTCGAAATGAAATCAACTGGGGATACTGTGACAAAGTTGAGAGTAGTTAGCAATATACTTTAATAGCTATTGCGATTGACAGGAAAGTAAACAAACACAAGCTACAGTCGGACGCAATCGACAGTGGGCGAGTCTGTACTTAGCTTTCCTACACATATACATACAAATAAACGCGTAAACACACACACTAACAATACTCTCCTCACAGGCACAGTCGCACGCAATCGACAGTAGGCGAGTCTGTAATTCGCTTTACTTTAGACGTTGATAGCAACAGCATATTCATACAAATAAACGCGTAAACACACACACTATCAATACTCTCCTTACAGGCGATGGCAACCGGCAATAGGCCCGGCAGATAAATGAGTATATACTTGAGTTTAAGGCCCCTTCTCCTCGTGATCCACTCACCTATTCTCCTCCGGAAAGACGTACATGGAGTAGGACTCACGTTCGGCTGTGAAATTCATGGGCGTGAGCCGCTGTATGAGCATCTTGAGCTTGGACTCCCCACAGTGCGACATGGAATGTTGCTCCAGCTGTTGCAAGGACAGCTGTTGCAGCTCTTTGGTGAGCTGATGCGGCGGCAGTTGGGAGTGCTGAGATTGTGAGGATGAATCGAATTGCTGTTGATGCTGTTGCTGCAGCTGCTGCAGTTGCAGCTGTTGCAGCTGCTGCAGTTCCTTCTCCTCGAGACGCTTCTTCAGATTGTAGTGACTGATGGAGTTCTTGCGCTTGTCGCGCGCCTCCATATACTGTTGCAGCATGTCGGGCTCATTGAGGGTGGTATAGGACTTTTGCCACTTGTCCAGGTCAATCTTGGAGTTCGTGTACGACAATGACTTGCGATTCGCCTCCAGATTGTGTAGGTTCAGATGCGATGTCTTGCTAAATGCCAGCTCAATCGAGCTCATGCGCCGCTGACCCGCACCAGGCTTGAGCTTGGGTGGCTGATTAAGATTCTGATACACCTGCGAGTTGAAGATGCACGCCGATGCCCGACGACTGCCCGGACCACTGCCAATGCTCAGTGTGTTCGAGAGTCGTCGTATCGAGTTCTGTGGACTCAAACGATTCGTGTCCTTACCAGCAGCCATGCTTCCCGTACCCGTGCGTAGCAGATAGCTATTATCGCTGCCATTGTTCAGCTGCTGCTGTTCCTCCTCGTCCGGCACGCTATTGATGGGCGGTTCGTCCTGGGCTCCGCCAACTGGACGCAGTGTGTGCGGTCGCTTCTTGGAGCTGGTGCGACGGAAGCGCTGCTTGAAACTGCTCGAGGGAGTAGTCGTGGCAGCTGGCGCCAGCGGCAAGCGTTCACTGGACGAGCTGCCGCTGGTGGAGGCGCCACTACCACCGCCAACGCCACCACCTCCTCCTGCAGCAGGCAGCGCAACCGCCAGGGATGCCGTCAATTCACTCAGATTCAAGCTATGACTGTGACTCTCCGCCGTGGAAGATATCGTAGGTACATAGATGGGTGTCGCCGCTGCCGTTGTGCTCGAGCTCTTAGAGATGTCATCGATAATCACGCTGTGCATGCTGCCAGCCAGAGCATTGGGCAAGAGGCCACCACCAGCTGCCAGACTGCTCGGATTGCCACTGCCAGGATGACCCTGCAGCTGGCTGGCATTCAGTATGTTCAGTGGCTTATGCGCCAGCACCGGCGAGGGCGGTATGAGATCGATGGCGGGTATGCCCTCGTCCAGGGTGCGTTGACCCCCGCTGAAGATGTTCGGTGGCTTCAGCAGTGACGGCGACGGCGAACTGGGCGGCTATGGAAGAAAGTAAAGTATTAATTAGTGAATGTATTAATTATGGCAAAGTATTACTTAAATTTCATTTGCATTCACATACTATACATAATGAGGGGGCGGTCGCAACTCTAGAAAGCTTTAAGTATTGCTTGCAAAAGTTACAATAAGACTATTAGATCACAAGAAATATAAAGATAACTATTTATTTATAGAATAAAATGTAAATATTTGATATTTTTGTACATAAAAAAAACTCTGAAAGCTATAGTCGGATGCAACCGAGAGTAGGAAACTCTGTACTTTCCCTTGCAGCATGATGTGCATGCTCGCTGCTCCCCCTTGACTAGTACGGAAACTTTAACCTCGAATATCTCCGGTGTTTATTGTCCGATTGAGTCACAATTCACAGCACTGATGAAGGTTACCATAAGATCTTTGTACGCTGAAGCACAAGTTTGAATCTTTAAAATTGTAGCTGTGGTGGTTTTTTACGGTTTGTGGGGGAGGGGTTGAGGTATCATAAATCTAAGACAAACTTGATCTGCCTGCACTATAGGGGCATCTAACCGCCAAATAAGTGTGCTTTAGCATGTATTGATATTATGCTAACCTTTATCAGTGCTCATTAAAGCTTTCTAGAGTTTCCAACAACAGAAATACTAAAACTTACTCAAAACTGAGCTTGGACTTAAGACGAAACTAATTTGATACTCAAGCAGCTGTGGATTTTGGGTACGCAATACCAGAGTTTTGTTCTGTGGGCTCAGGAACTTACCTCCATGTCGCCCCACTGACGAAAGCTCATGCCTGGCTCCATGCTGGTGCTGGGCGAATCCTGTGGCGTTGCCGCTGTGGTTGTAATCAGTGGCGGGTCGCGTATGAGCCGCATCTTGGACAGGCGTGCCGCCTCGCTGCGCCGATCCTTAATGGAATATGTCTGTGCACGTTGAGGCGTTGCGAGGCGGGGGGCGTATCGAGGCGTAGCAACAAGGCGTGGCAGTTGGTGCATGCGTACAAATTGTGGGTGCATTTCGTATATTGTATTTGTTGTGTGTGTGTGTGTGAGTGTGTGGCAGAGTGTGAGTGTGTTTGAATATATTTGAGTGAGTTCAAAGCGCAACGATTGTGTGACTTACCTTTTTGAGGCCTCCACGCGAGACTTTTGCCTCGTCGTGCGGCAAGAGCTTACTGCTCGCCTCCTTATCGCCCATTGCAGCGGCAGCAGCAGCAGCGGGGCTGGCAGGGTTGCCACCCTGTGAGGGCAGCTCGTTGATCTGATAGTCTTGTATGGGTTGCAGCAGGCGTTGGCGGTGCATGTTGCTCTTGGCCTCAACGATCAGTTCAGCCGAGTCCTGAAGCTGAAGATGTGAATTAGAGTTGGGATACTATCGGATTGGTGTTTGTTGGTTTCTCGTTTCCGATAGTGCATACTATCGAGACCATCGATGTCATTGCACTTTAACATACAAATCGATAGTATCGATAGTAACATCGATTGTTTCCCAACTCTAATGTGAATACTACATACCATACATACCGTGACACGACTCTTCGACTCCCACACACATTCAGACTCACACACACACTCGCACACTCACACACATTATTTCAAGCACTCGCTTTGAGTCAAGCTTACGTGGAGTGAGGGGGAGAGTGAGCTTTCGCTGTATCTCTTTTCGCTGTATCTCTCTTGCAACACTTACCTTGCGCATATCCTCGGCGCTGCGCCAGCGATTCCGTACCTCATAGTAACTATCGTTAGTGGTCGATGAATCCGCTTCGCTGCGTGATTCATCGTACATACCATCGCTATAATTTTCGGCCAATGTCTCTTCGCGCAGTTTTTTAACCAATTCGCGCTGTTCGCGCTCGCGACGTTCATTTCGCTGAGGGAATCAAAATTTCAAAATTAGACTTTTTCGTCAACTTGAATTGAATTGTTGTACGGAATACGTCGAGTTAAGTTGAAAATAGAGAGTTAGAGAAATATAGACAGATAGTGATCGATCAAACGATACATACGACAGACGGCAATGCTTCAACTATATCGATCGTTCCATGTCGATCAGATCATAGCTCAAAAGTGAGCTATTTTTTTTATCTTATTAAAAGATATTATAGATATTTATTTAAATTTAGTTGACCCCAGAAGGTCATCCTTCGGAATTTATATGACGTTTAAAATACGACGATAAAATCAATATTTGGATTTAGTTATATTTAAATCAATATATATTTATTTGTATTCATATTTATTGATTACTTTTAATCATTATTTAGTGTATTAAACTAAATTTAGATTAAATAATGTTTATTTATTTTTTTTTTTTTAAATCAATATTTATTTATTTATTTTTATTGAAAGATGACGTTGTAGGGTTAATATTTTCACTCTCTTATCTCAACTACTTAGTCTAAGTAGCTAAAAGTTAGCGATAAACTTGAATCACATGTTCAAAAACTCTTAATTGAAGCATTGCCATATCGTAATCCCTATCACTGATCGATCAAAGATCATTTTGAAAGCTTGGGAAACGTTTAAATTAGTTATTGTAGATCAAAATAGTTTCAAGGCTGTTCTACGTTTCACAAGACTGTACTTTTTTTAGATTGAATCTTAATTAATTCTAGTTAGTTAGATTAGTTAATTTCGTTAAGTTGTGGTATGTTGGCAAAACTCTACCTCTGAACTGAATCCCTCAACCAAAATGGCGACCAATAAATTAAACAGCACATAATTGCCGAAGGTCATTAGAGCCACAAAGTACAATGCGGCCCAATGACTTGTCTTTTCCATGCCATTAAATAGTACCACGTTCCAATCCTCTTGCGTCAGTATCTAAAAACATTTTTTGGTGTTTTTTTTTTGGTTTTGGTTTTTTGTAGTTTATTTTGTTGAGTAGTTGTTGTTGTTGTTGGTATTGATGATTATTTTGGTTGGTTGCAGTTGCAGGTGGCGGGCGGCAAACGTGGTGCAGTTTATTGATATATATGTTAAATATATATGTATATATTTGGATATATATCGAAAGAAGCAAAAGAAAACGAAAAAATAGAACGAATTCCAATAAACATATCGGGATAAAGTAGAACGTTAGAAAAGAGAGCACAAAGAAAACACATCATGTTTTTTGGAGAAGCAAAACGCCAAAAAAATCGTGTTAGATATACATATATATATATATATATATATAGGTTATATAAATATTTGATTATTATGTAGTATATAATAGATTAAGTGGTATACGATAAGCAATATATATATGTTATGTAACTGTATAAGCTGCCTGATCTGCCCTAAAACATCAAATCAAGACCCAACTGAGCTGAAAATCAAACATAAAATTCAAGCATATTTTCTATATTTTTATTTGGAACTTTTCATCCACCTCCCATAATGTAATCAAATAAATTGGTAAATGAGACCTAGATATAAGTTTTCCGTTAGATCTTAGTCTTATATACATTCAACATATAATTGTGGTGGTAAGTAGACAAACACAATAGAGAACTTGTTGTGGCCATAGCGCAGTGAAGGAAATTGGCAAATGAAAAGCGTTTCAAACTCAAACGGAAAATAGAAAATGGAAAAGGAAAACTCGTAATTCGTAGTTAATTCGTGGTGTGATTATAACAAAGAAAACAACAAACTTAGTTAACGCTCAAAACACTAGACAAAGCGCTCAAACGTTTAACTAAAACGTAAGAAGAAAATCCAATTCAAGTAAAAGAATTTCAATTCAATTTTAAATTTCAAATAGCTGCAAAGCGCGCAAAAAATGATCTTGCATAGGAATTTAAAATGTTATTTGGTTTTTTTTTTTTTTGGTTTTATCACTAATGAAATTTAAATTTCTTCTTTTTTTCATGACGTGCCAATAAATAGTTGTTGCTATATAGTTGGATATATATAAGAGTACAGTAATGTAGTTTCTTTAGTTTTTCTTTCTGTTTGCTTTTTGGGCGTGACTGTACATTGGTTTGTTTGTTTTTATATACTTGAGAAAAGCGCAAAAAGGCAGCAAAAAGCAAAATGAGAATTTCGTAGCTAAAGTGTAAGAGGTAATAAAAGAAACGAGGAGAGGAACGCAGCAAGAAACAAGCCGAACAAAGCAACAAACAATTAGCGCTTTCCAAAAATATCAACGCATATGCCTATACATAGGTTTCTTATCGACTAGATTACATATCTTATATAGTTCATATATATGTATATATATAATTAAATACTCATATATATAGTGTGTAGTAGTGTACGTAACGGAACTGAGCTAGGGAAAACCATAAAGACAAACTCAAGTGGTAAGAGAGTCGAGTATAAAGCACATGCAACAAAAGTATAACAAAGAGTAAGGTTATGTTACAACTGTTCATGTCACGTGTGTGTGTGTGTGTGTGTGAGAATGTGATAGAGAGAAGAGAGAGGAAGAGAGAGAGAGAGAAAAAGTATAAAGCACCAGAGTGAGTGAGTGAATCTGAAGAATTGCGGTTGATTTTGTTGAGCTTTGGCGAAACTGAAGTTCTTCATTTACACTTCAGGCCGAGCAGTGTGTACAAGAGATTTCCAAGCCGAATTCAAAGGCTAATTAATTTAATATGATTTTATGAAAAGTTACGATAATAGTAGATATTTCTCTAAAAATAATATATATATATTTTTTTTTACTTATTCAAGTATTATAATTTAGAATCAATTCAAGTATGGCAGCCTTCAGGGTGAAGTTTGAATGAACTATTATTTATTTAAAAAAAAAATCGTACTATAAAGAAGCTCGGATAGTAATGCGTTTGGGTTAAAAATGGTATGACTACAATTCTTTTATGTATACAATGTGGTCCATGTATTGGCATAGAGTTTGTGTCACTGTGTCTGTGTTTATGTGTACAGATCTCTAATACTACTGATAGAAATAAGATACGATTCAAACTAAGTAAAAGTAAAAGTGGAAAAGTATGGGCAAAAACCTAAGAAACTAAAAACTTGTATAGGGAGTAACTAAATTAGCTTTGCTATAAAAGAGTATTATCGTTTTGCATATTCGATATATAGTTGAAAAAGAATGGAAAATGTATATAGTATATAAGATAAACTAACTAAAACTAAACGAGATTCGAACGAAACGTAGGCAAAAACTAGAGGTTTTGTTTTTTTTTTTTTATAAAGATATAGTAGATATATGAGAATTTGCACTTTTTGGCATAAAAATATATTTTTGGAACGTTTGCTGTATCTTTTTGTGGGAAAATCTTGGTGAGGTAAATAGTTGGCTAGGTATTCGATATATATATATGTATATATATGTAGTATAAGGTATATATGTATATATTAAATTGTTTGTAAATTTCATATATTTTTCATTTGTTTTTTGATTGATTGATTGGTTTCTTACTTGAAAGACTGTCACAGTGGCCCACAAAATGTTGTTGAAGTGTTTTCGATCGCATTCACATTGCGGATGTCGGCTGATTATTTCGGGACACGTGCATTCACGTTCGAGTCCGGATTCGTCCAAAAATTTACAAAACTTACCGCCAAACAGATACATGCCGAGTATGCTGTAGGTTTATACGTATATATATGTTTTTATATATGTATGTATATATATATCATATACAGAATATATAGAGAGGATTTGTGTATATATATATATATAAATATATTGAGTTTGTTTATGTAAATAATTGCGATTTTGTTTATGCATACGAATCTATATATATATTTTATTTATATATATATATAACTTTATATAGATGTGTATGTGTAGAGCTAGGGGCCCTCAAATGGGTTCTTCTTTGAATTTATTTATATATGTATCTATGTATGTATGTAGATATATATAATAACTAGATTATGTCTATATATCTGCAGCTGATGTCTGAATCGGTATCGGTATCTGTATCGGTATTGGTGTGTGTTCGTGTATGTATCTTTGTTGTCTGGCCCAAGTTGATAAGAACATCGGGGAATTCGTTCTTAGCATCGTATGTACAGAGAGTAAATGGTTCTAGGGTATCTGCACTTGTTTACTGTTATTGTATGTAGAGTATTATTATTCGAATGTAACAAAATTGAAGTAAAAACTGTTTTATTTTACAGAGTTTGCTTTGGGAACCTCGAAACATGAACTGACAAAACTCTATATGTAGGTATATATATAGAGAAATAGAGAGGCTGTACTAATAATATGTATGTATGCATGTGTGTGTGTTTATGTGTGTGGTTGAAAGTTTCAGAGGGTCAGAGTTCAGTTTACAGTTAGAGTTATGCGTGTGACAGTGGAGTGGAGAGTTGTGTGGTACTGAGGAGAGGGTCTTGAGTACTAAACAACTTAGAGTCTAATATTAGCATAATAAGTTAGTATATATACATAGATAAAGATATATGGATAATACTTAGAGATAGGACTTTATGTACAAAAGCAATCGAAATGGGGAAATACAATCAGAGCTATGTACAAATGTGTGAGAATGTTTGTGTGTGTGTGTGTGAGAGAGGCAAACTCAAAGTGAACGAGTAAAGTAGTATAGAAAAAAAGAAACGAGTAACGAGTAGAGCGTCAAGTGTCGGCATAGTGTGTACAAATTGATCGACTTTTCGTTTATCGATAACACATGCAAGTTCAAGACACATTCAGGCGATAATTGGCTACATTCATGCAGGCGATTCTTCAAACATTGATAACGCTTACCTGTGCAGTATATTTATGATTATACTATATATTTGTTATTAGTAGTGGCGCCCTTATAGACTAACTGTTCAACTAACTAATCGGACTAGCCAAACTAATTTACACATGACAAAAGTCTCAAAATGCTTAGAATGCTTAGAAAACTAGTCTCCACTACGGAATTGCATGCGATTGCGCGCTGCTTGCTATGTAACTCAACGAATAATCGAATTATCGAATACAAATCGCATGCGAAATGGCAAATGGAACAAAAATAAATAAACACACCACAGCGAACTGCAAGTACACACCACAAATTAGTGCGATCGAGTAAGAGCAATCGATAGATCTAGGAAATTAAAACAGACACAAAATGATAAAGCACAAGTAGACAAAGTTATCGATTACAAAAAAGTTGCAGTAAGTAAGAATTTGCTTAATTTGCAGGCGGTTAGCCAATTAGTTTGACAGACAGACAGACAGAATATAGCGAATAGAAAGCGAGAGACATTGGGAACATAAAAGAAGCACAACAATTATAAGTGAAAAGTTATCGTTAGCGTTATCGTAATAGTTATTGTTATCGTTATCGTTTTCGTTTTCGCAAGCCTAGCACAATATTATTGTCCACATACAAACGAACCAACAAAATATCGATTTGAATAAAGAAAAGAAGACCAAAATCAAACGAAAACAAAATGCTTATATTTGGTATTTATTTGATGGTCTTTTTTTGTTTTGCTTTTGGTAACTTTTTTTCTCATCGAACAATTACGTGTTAGTTATCGATAGTTGATTATGGCATAAAATTAGGTGGTATATATATATATATATATATTTAAGCATATATGGTAGTATATTGTGGTATATATAGAATGTATTTATATAATGTATATATAAATATATATATATTAGGTAAATAAATGCTGATAGCAATAGGTCTACCTGAAACACTGTGACGAGCGCCCAAAGCAGGCTGTCGAAATTCTTACGATCGCAAATCTTCTCTCCGTTAACTTTCTCGCAGAATTTACATCCGAACAGATTCATGCCGAGTATACTAAAGTGATGGTTTGGTATTGTTGATATATAATATGATATACATATATATATTTCGATAATATAATATTCTTATAAATTTTTTTATTATGTATTATTGTTATTATTAATTTTTTTGTTGTGTTTTGTTTTGGGGTTTTTTTTTGGTTTGTGTTTAGCATACAATTTATTTTGTTTTAAATTTTTTTTATGATTAGAATTTTGGATTTAGTATTAACAATTAATTAGCGATTGTGTGTTTAAAGAGAGAAATAGAAAGAGAAATAGAGAGAAAGAGAGACAAAAAGAGAGAAAGTGATAGTTAAGGAAGAGAGAGCAACAGAGGGGGAGAGAGCATGTGTCTGCAAGCGAGCAAAAAACTTGAAATTACTAGAAAAAATGCTGAAAAACTGAAAATGTATCGAAAGCAGCGCATCGATAGACACGGCTCACGCAAGGAGCAAAAGCTGCTTGAACTAGAGCTTTAGCAAAGCTTTTTTAAGAAACATCGCGAAAGAGAACGAGAATCTGCACCTCACAATCAGACAGAACAGAACAGATCAGATCAGATAGAACTAAAACCAAAATAGCTTTATGGCAAAAATAATTAAGCTAACGCTTCGCAGCTGAAAAGTTAAAAGTTGAAGCCTAAAAAGTCGAGTTGTAGAAAAATACTTGTATTATTCGTTTAGTATTAAAAAATTCACACATTTGGTATATTTTTATCGTATTTTTTCAGGGATTTTTAGGCGATTTATTTAGTTATTTATTTGGTGGTGTGTGTGTGGTGGTGGGGACACTGACTGCTAAAAGTGTACGTATTGTGTTCAAGTGGCGAGTGTATATATGGTTTTTGTGAGTGTACTTTTTTTATTTTTTAGTTGAGTATGGTATTTTTTTTTAGATATTTACTTTTTGTATAACTAACTACACAAACGTTACGTTTACGACTTTTAGTTCAAGAACAGAGCAACTAAACTAACTAAACTTTTGGTAAAAATGGGTATTTGTATTTTGTGTAATATTATTTTTGTTTTTCTTTTTTTTTGTAGGGCAGTTTGTTTTAACTGAAGAGCAAAAAACAAATATTTATAAACGAGATAGAGAGTATAGCATGTGGTATATAGTATGTAAAGTAGAGTATCAATTATAATTATAGCATATACATGTTATGATATATTTATATATCGGTATATGGTAACTGCAGCGACTGCGACTACACAACAAGCGTACGACTCTTAAGTACTTTTAACTAAATTTTTAGTATGTTTGTTGGAAATTTTTTATCAGTATTTTTCAAGTGTGCGTGTGGGTCCTGATTGAATCTGATGCTGTTCGTGTTGTGTGTTTGGAAATGAAAAATACTCAAGTGTTGGAAAGTTCAGTGTGTATCATTTGTCAAACACTCTAAGATGTGTGTGTGTGTGTGTGTGTGTGTTGATTATCAGTGTAAGCTAAATTAGCTAAGACACACATTAAGTTAATTGAATTGAATGAAGCTTTTGGGCTCAACTAACTAAGTATTATAGCTGTTCTTATTGTTAGTGTTGTAGTTCTCTTTAAAACAAACTAAACGGATTAATAAGAGAGGGAGTGGGGAGGGGTTGTGACGAGTGGCGAGTAAGGAGTGACGAGAGCTGTAGAGTAAAGCAAAGTAAAGGAACAAACAAACGAGTGGAACCGAGAAGAGGGGGAGACTCGTTGCAACGACTCGTTGTCGGATTCCGTGATAGAAAAGTTAAAAAATCACTCGATTATATATATGTATGTGTGAGTGTGTGTGTAAGAGAGAGGAGTTTAAGTGTTGGACAACGGATTGTGTAAGATAAAAGGGGAATATAGCAAGAGAGCGTCTTGGGAGGGGGTAGGAGGAACTAGAAAAAAAGAGCCGAAAGATCAAAGTTAAATTTGTTCAACTTGACGTACGATTTGATTGTTCAAAATTCTAACTACTATTCAATTGGATTACGAGTACATTTAAACGAGAGAAACAGAGAGAAATAGAGAGAGAGAGAGAGCGAAACAGAGAGCATGAGATACAGAGACAGTTAAGAAAGTCTTACGCAATCGTTTACTCAAATGGTACGCAGGATTTGGTGTAAGAGCATATAAAACGAGTACAGTTATTACCAGGGAAATATTATTATTATTATAATATAATAAATACTTTTTCTTGAGAGTTCGTAGATGCTTTTGAGCAAGTTGAGTGGGGGGTTTTGGGGCGAGTGTGTACAGTGTTGTATAACGCATAAGGAAGAAAAGTTGAAGGGAGGTTGAGAGTAAAGTGGCATGAGAAGAGATGAATGAAAGAGTTCGAGGTGCGACTGTAGTGGTATTTATAGTACAGAATGAAAAAGAAAATGGAAGCAGAGCAACTATAGCTCCAAGAAACGAGAGAGAGAAAGTGGGAGAGATGGTGTGAGAGACTGAGATACACATCTCTACATACTAAAGGCATGTAGTTAGGCATATCTGTGTATGTATCTGTTGTTTGTTGCGGTGTCATGGTTAAAGGGGCGATCTGTTCTGTTTAGCTTTCATCTTTTGCTGGGGAATAGGTAAGCTACCGGAAGGATATATGTATACAGAGTAGTAAGTAGTAGCATTACGTAACTATTAAATGTGGATAGAGGCTAAGCATAATAATATTGGAGCTCTTAAAGCTGTTTCAAAATATCTAGTCGACCCCTAGGGGCTAACAAACACTCGAATGGCTTTGTGTGGCTCACGATAGATCGATATATGTGGCGATACTATCGCGTTTCCTGCTTTTATTCGTTTATTATGTTTATGGGCAACATGAATGAACTATCAAGTATTATATATACTACTACAGTTAGTAGCAGTCTTTCAAGTCATTCATGCCGCCCAAAAATATTGATATTTCATTTCTGTTATGCCGATGATGTCTTTCATTTTGAGGTTAGTTTTCGTTTTTTCTTTAATATCTTTTTCTTTTCTTTTCTTTTTTTGCTGTTGTTGTTAGTTAGTTAGTTAGGCATACATACAGATAGATGTCGTATTTGTATCAGTGTGTGTGTGTGTGTGTGTGTGGGTGTGGGTGTGGGCGTGTTGTGTGAGTGTAGTTAGTTCTTATTGTGGTTCTGATTTGTCGCATCGAGTGTGGCAACAGTGAAACTCACCTGAAGATGAATATAAAGAGGACGAGCAGTGAGAAGAACACGGCCACATTGTCCATGGTCCGCAGCATCACGAACAATTGACGCCTCAGATTCGGCATGAATCGCACCAGTTTCAGTATGCGCAACAGTCGGAAGGTACGCAACACGGACAGACCGGAGCCCCCGCCCCCGGTACCATTGCCCGCAAATGTTTGGCATATCTCAATGGCACTGTGCGCCAGGGAACATAGAGACAAAACAGTCGGATTAGTAACCAATAAACTACCATAAGCAGTGGTATAAGTGGGAGAAGTGTCTAGTCTGTCCTCACCTGAGTATGACTATGATGCCATCGAAGACATTGAAGCCATTCGCTATGTAGCGAAAGGGTCCCTCGGCAACGACCTTGAGCAGCATTTCGACGGCAAAGATGCCGGAGAAGACCACGTTGCTGGTCTCCACAATGGCGGTGAGCTCGTCGGGCTGATCGTGGTACTCAATGCCCATGGACAGCGTATTGATGAGTATGGCCAGCAGAATGCCCTGCTGGAAATACTTGTGCTCCACCAGTAGCTTAATGTAGCGTCGTATCCAGCTGCAGACACGATAGAAGCAGCGATAGACGACGATGAGCAGACGAAGTGCGGCGGAACGAGGACGCTGGCGCTCGTCGAGGGGCGAGAGGGCATTCTGGTAGAGATCATAGCAGCAGGCATAGTCCTCCATATAGTTGCCGGTGGGGGCGTGGCTGCGTCGTTGCCCATTGTTGTTGCGGCTGCTGTTGTTATTGTTGTTGTTGTTATAGTTGTTGTTGTGATGCTGCTGGTGTTGGTGATGATGGTGATGGTGATCCTTGCGTGTGCGTTGAGTATGCGTGTGCGTGTCAGCCGGCACCAGGGGCAATGGCATGGGCACCGCTGCAGAAACGGCAGCCAGTTCGAGACTCATGCCAGGCACAGGCGCTGTGGCAGCAGCTGTAGTAGAAGCTGTTGCTGCCTCTGCGGTTGTGGCAAGGGCTGTGACATCACCACCGCCCGCCGTGCTCGCGGTGGCACGTCGCAATGCCTCCATGGTGTGTGGATCACAGCGCGCCAGCGATGAGTAGAACGACTCCAGTGTGCTCTGACCCGTCGGCAGTGCTGCTGAAAAGGCCACAGAGAATGCTAAGAGCTCCTGACAAGTCATCGCATCGTGTATGCCCAACTCCGAGCAGTCAGCATATGGATTGGCAATCGTGCCGATAGTCTGCGGCAGATTCACCTGTAAGCGAGTGTCGATTCTATGAAATGCTTCACCTTTCATTCCAGTGCACTCACCTGCCAGATGCTGCCGTCACCAGCCTGCGTCATCTTCTCCGTGGAGTGTATGTTGTTCTTCTCCAGCGTGGCCGCCACGCTGCTGCCACTCCCGCTGCCACTGGCGCTGCCATTGCCGCTGCCAATTGTGGCAACAACAGTTGTTGTTGCTGCTGTGCCAGCTGCCGCTGCTGGCGTGCTTGCTGCCGCTGCTGTGGCAGCCGTTTCCCCACTCAGCGCTGGCGGTGTGTGCAGCAGCACATACTCGTTGAACATCACCGAGGGACGGCGACTGGCCGAGGTGGGCGGACTGAGAAAGCCCGAGGTGCAGGGATGACTCTAAGTATAGGCACGGAGTGAGTAAAAAAAAGTAAAAAAAACGAAGTGATAACAAATTAGACAATAAATAACAATCAATTGCATATGCATAAAAAAGAGACCTAAATATTCCTTCCTATATACGTATGAATACTATATAATCCGATCCACTCATTTTATTTAATAGAGCAAGTATATTCTATTTAAATATATTCAATTATCTGCGTCATCTTCTATTACTATATAAAAGATTGACTCGTCAATATAATATATTAAGTTAGCCTTATTTCAGACTTTGACCTAGAGTAACCATATTAAATAAATTAAACAAAAATTCTACGCTCTATAAGTATAAAAAAAAACTCGGATAGCTACAGTCGGATGCAACAAACAGTAGGAGATACTGTACTTTCCTTTTCACAAGCTAATGCTAACATACACACACACGCAACAACGCATACACACTTATGTACATACATTAGGTGCATGGTCTCTGCTCCTCCTTGGCTAGTACGGAAACTTTAATATAGAATATCTCCAGTGTTTATTATGCGATTGAGCCACAATTCTCAGCACTGATAAAGGTTACTTCAAGATCTTTATGTGCTAAATCACAAGTTCGTATCTTTGTGACTGTGGTTATTTTTCGCGGTTTTTGGTGGAGGGGGGAAGGTATCAAAAATATAACACAAACTTGATCTGTCTACACTACAGGGTCTAAAAGTGCAGTATTAAACTTTAACTTGATTCTTAGCTCTATATTCACCGATTCAAACAAAGACCATAAATAAAAGCTATAGAAACAATATAAATTCCACTTCAAATTCGGTTGCCAAAGAGGTAGAATAAGAGAAGACCCTTTGTCAGAGTTTACTCAGACTTATTTCATTTATACCCTTTCTTTGTCTTTATATATTTATTACACTTTTCCAGCTGTGCAAGAATGTCTTTCTGTTCAGTACTACTATTATTATTATTGTGGCCCAAAAACAATCAAATTCTTTGCATACGAAATGGAGTCAAACAAATTTGTTCATATTTTATGAAAGCCAATGTAGCAGGGGTAGAGGGAGGTTTACTTTTATTGTTTAATCTTTTGTTACTTCGGTATTTTATTGTGCATCACACTTTAAAATATCTGATTTATTGCAAAACAAAGAGAAATCATGTTTTAATATAGTACAGAATATGTAATGAATGTTTTTTTTATAGCCGACGGACTGTACCATAAAATTAATAATGCCAAGTTTAAAATCCAATTTAAATTCATATTACAATTTTTTACAACATTTTTTGCCTAGATTCTTTCTTTTAGTCTTTTCTATTTGCAATTATTATTATTTATACATGAGTTTGAGCAATACCTTGCCTAAATTTCCCAACTGCAGCTACAAGATGTGCAATGTTTATGGCAAATATGAAAGATCATTATTAGTAGGTAGTTAGTAGTGATTAAATTGTCATATTATTGCTGGAATTACGAGCATAATTAGTTGTCTGTTTATGGAAATATATATTTGGAATAACTGTATGCAGTTACGGTAAGAATAGTATACTGAGTATTGTAGTAAAACGAATTTGATTTATAGTATATAGTATTAAGATGTCTTTGCCCATATTCCATGTATCGTATTATCGTATAGAATTTGTTCTTTGACGAATATCGTGAGTGGAGTATCGTGTATCGTATATAGTAATGTTGAATATTTTAAACGAATATCGTATTTCGTATCTTGAATGTCGTATGTCGTATGTAGAATATAGTATCATAGGTCGAGTATGTGTTGTATATTGATTAACGTACATCGTATGTTGTCGATTATATATATATGTTTAAAGAATATCGTATATCGAATGTCGTATGAATTGAATTGAATTGAATATTTCATATTAAGTTCGCAAATGTTGAATTGAATTCAGTGCAGTATTTATATGCTTAAAATGAAGTGTTTATCGAATATCGTATGCGTGTGTAATATCGTATATACATAACGTATGTTTCGAACATCGTAGTGAATATCGTATTTCGTATATCGTATTTTGGGTATATCGAATTCTGTGGCCCTGGTTCAAGTATATCTTTGGATAGCTGTAAAGTGTTCTTCGCTTTTCTACTATAACTTACGATCAATTGGTCCGAGTCGATGACTTGCTGTGGCAGCTTGAGCAGAATCGTCTTCTGTTCCCCCGCACCACCGTCCGGTGGTTTCAGTTGCATATTGTGATTGAGGTGCGTGGCACTTGGCTTCTTGAGGGATGAGGTGCGTCTGCCCACACTGCCGCTGCCATCGCCCAGCGATTGCTCCGTATTGTCTGATGAGGACAGCTGACCCTGAGTAGTATTGGCAGCAGCAGCAGCAGGAGGGGGAGGAGACGGGGTCGCACCACCAGTAGCAACAGCACCAGCAGCAGCAACAACACCACCACCACCACCGATAGTTGCCACCAGTTGCTGTTGCTGCTGTTGTTGTTGTGGATGTTGTTGCTGATGTTGATGCTGGTGTTGGGCCATTGTGACGCTGGCTGCGCTGCCATTGATGCCGTTAACCAGTGCCACTGTGGTGTGATTGTGGTTGAGATTGTGACTGAGACTGTGACTGTGACTGTGGCTGTGGCTGTGGCTCTGGCTCTGGCTGTGGTGGCTGTTGTCGTTGCCATTGTTGCTGTGGCTGCTGCTGTTGTTGTTGCTGTTGTTATTGTTGTTGTTGTTGCTGTTGTTATTGTTGTTGTTCGAATTGAGCGGCACCATAACGGTAATCATCTGATCCTGTATGCTGGACGGCTTCCGATTACTGTACTTGGGGCAGTTCGGATGGTGGCACTTGATCCGCGACGGCGAGAACGTTAAATTGTCCGCATTCGGCAGCAGACCCTCACGACGCTGCTGGCGCTGATACCTGCGGGCAGAGAGGAAGGAGGAGCGGCAGCAGCAGCAGCAGCAGAGGACAGGGCAGAGGGCGAAGGGCAATAGAGCATACGATTAGTTCATGTTGTTTATGGCAATCGATGCATTCATTACATACACATACACACACACACACACATACAAGCACACACACACACACATGTGCATATACAGATGATTGTATTATGTTGTCATGTAGGCAAAGCGCAGCGTGTGCTGTGGGCGACAGGTGGCGCTAGTGTGAACTGTGTCAGTGGTTGTACTAAGTAAAGTGTTGTGGCACTATGGGTGGAATGACACTTTTAAGCAGACAAATTAAGTATATTCATATTTTTATTTATAATTATGAACAACTGCTTATAATTATACGTATTTTTCATGATTAATTATAATTATTTACATTGTTTTATCAGTTTTTCTTACTTATGTAAACTGTTGTCTGCAAAATATTTATATTATTGTATTTATTTATTATTTTTTACCTTTTTAAAATTTTTCTGAATTTATAAACTAGTTTTTTTTCTATAATTTTTTTTATTTTTATTTATATTTATTTGCATAGTATTTAAATTTGTTTATTATATTTATATATGCAGTTATCATCAAAAATGTCTAGTTTCCTCTCCACTGTTTTGTGTATTAACTGTGAGTGTGTGTGTGTGTGTGTGCGCTGAACAGTTAGACAACAATTGTAATTACACAACTCAATCAAATGAACAACGCAAATAAGCAAAAAACACAACATCAACTACAATTACGATAACGACACCACGACGACAAATGCAAATTAAAATTAATACATATTAAATTATAATTAAAACACATTTCGATTTAAGTATGTGGGGATAATGCGAAGGGGGTGGCGTGGGTGGAAATGCAGCTTAGCTTAGCGATTGTACACGTATTGATTATGCATTTCGATGTTCTGTTCTAAGGTCCCAGGCAGCAAGCTTGAATGTATCTTTTCTTTATTTTTAAAGCTCTGGCACAACTGTAATCGCCAGCTTAAAGCTTGTCACTTGAGCATTTGATTAAATCCAGAAATAAAGAACTTTTATTTGGGCTTGTGAATTTAGAACAAACTGAGCTTTCTGAAAAGCTTTCGATCAGTTAAACTAATAGTCGAAACAGTATGATAAAAAGCTCTTAATGAGTTTCATGTTTCAAGAATGCACTTAAAGTTACACAGAAGAGCTTAATAATCTGAAAAGCTATTTGATCATAATGCAAAGCTCTCATTAAGTCTATATGTAGCTTAGCTGAAGCAGTACTTTTTACAGCAAAGCTTTGAAAGCGGCTTAAAGCTGCAGCTGTTAAAGTTTTCTCGTGTTTGAAGCAAATATTCAAGTGTCAGGCGTTAAAAGTCAGCCATATGTTGTTTAAAGCTCTCTGAAAAGCGCTGGAAATAAAGTGAATTCAACTTGAGGAAGGATATATATAACATATTTGAGCTTTGAGAGCTTTCTATAGGAATGTAAGAACTGTCTCTAGTGGTTTTTCAATTGCATATTTAACTATCACCTGTACTATTCACAATCGCATTCGCATTCGCATAGACATCGATATACTAACTAGTTCTAAACTCTATGCCATATTTAGTGAGTTGTTCTAGTATCTTGTTGTGGCAAAAGAAAAACAACAACAAGAGCAACAGCTGCAGGTGCAAATAATTGAAAAGCAAAGGCCATAAAAAATGCAAAAACCCAAAAAGTTGACAAGTGTAAACGAAACAACCCACAACTAAACTAAACTAAACTGAAACTGAACTGAAACCGAAACTGAAAAGAAAATGAACAAGAGCAGAAAAATAAACTTGAAACAATACGCAAATGGTGAAACAGGTGTACTGCAGTAGGGTGGCACCTCCTGCAGGACGGACGTGGGAAACGGACGTATGTTAAATGAATTTTTAATAAATCAAACGAAACAAGAAAGAAATATCGAAATGAAAACTAAAAGTAACAGCAAAAGCAAAGCAAAACCCAGACAGATGCGGAGCCTGAGACTGAAACAGAGGGGAACATCGTACTATGGCCTTGCCTCATAAAAAATGGGCTGTGGCAAGGGGCGTGCCCAATTTGTGTACTGGCTTAAACCAAGTGTTTGCTGCAAGTTCCTATGCATTCTTTGGGTAGAGACCAAGCATAATCCCTATCGGGATTATGAGCGAAACTTCAAGGAGGTATAAAACTGTGTTTAAAATTAATCTAGTAAATTAAAGAGGAAAGCGATAGAGAAGCTGTGATTCTAGTATCTGATTCTAGTATCTGATATTGACGACAGTTGAAACTGCCTTAAGAGCTCCGAAATGCTATAGTAGTTTTCACAGACTCAAAAGAACTTGCCCGGTAGCAAATGAGCAAACGAACCAAAAGAACCAAAAAAGGTTAAAGTTTATAAACTATTAACACTTCCTCTCTAGGAACATTTTTTACTGACAGTAAACGTTCTATCACAATCTTCATCACACGATACCTCAATCGATACTTTTAATTACGATTCCGCTCTGCTGCTCTTATAAGCTGTTGAAATTTTGAACGCCTCATCGTGAATAATGTATGGAAAAGCAGATTAACCAATTGGTCTTGCCTTTGAACTAGGTGTAAAGTTCTCAAGTGCTCAACAAGTGGAGCGAATACACGTGACCTGCTTTTGGGGAGACTCAGACTGACTCAGACTCAGGCTGAAGTTGAAGCTAAATTAATGAATTCTACATCGGAATTAGGGCGTGGGATTAGTCCTTGAATCTGATGTCATAAAAGGGAGAGCCGCGCCAGTGCTTGTTGCAGTTGCCAGTGTTGCAAAGCGAGGCGATGGTGGCGAGTCGGTTACTCTTCTTATTGGACATGGAGTTAGTAGTACGGTGGTATTGGTTATTGTTCTTTATACAGTGAGAAACGGTTAGATGGTTGTTTGTGTACGAAACGAAACGATATTCGAACGGAAAAGAGAATTGAATGAAATCAAAAAAAGACAAGCAGCATACTTATATAATCTGTACTTCTTTAACATTCGTCTCTTGAAGCGGCGCCACAGATGCGCTATGTATTTCACTATCTCCGCGTAGCATGTGGCAGGCTCCGAGTTGTTTGTGCTACTGGCCAGCGTCGAAGTCGATGTGTAACGGGCTCGCTCCTGTCGCATTCGTTCCATTTCACGTTTCTTTGTCTCCGAAAACTGTGTGGCAATAACGACCAGGCACAGGTTGATCATAAAGAACGACCCAATCTGTGAATGACAAAAAAAGAACAACAGAGAGACCGTATAAAAAACTATAGTATACTAGTTGGCGTACTGTTGTTAGCCGGAAACTTTTGCTTTCCAGCTCAAGAGTTGCAAGTGCTGTTAAAATGAGACACCATTCAAAGTTGCAACAGGCAAAATGATTCCACAAAATACCCAGCGGGAAGAGGCCATCGAGTGTTTGCACTGAGGAATGGCAAACTCTGCCAATTCAGCGTAGTAAAAGTGTGACCAGCTCTATTTAGTAAAATAAACACAACCTTATTCAACTATAATTCATTTAAATTTAAGACTATTTCATATATAAAGAATATAGATGTTATAGTATAGCTGTTATGGAAACTTAATTTTGTACTTAAGTATTCAACTATTACAGTAATTTCTTGAACAACATTCTCCGCTGTGTAGTCGAAGACTTTAGAAGTATTTTTTGTTTTTTATTACGGCAAAGTTTCATTTCGATTGGTTGGGGTGTTCAATGGCCTTTGCTGGAAATTAGTTTGCCCGCTCTGTATAGCTATATATCACAGTCTCGCTCTCTATCTCTGACACTGTCTCGGTCTCTGCATAGCTGTAGCTTGCCTCTGTCTGTGTATTGCACTCTGGTGTGGCATCCATTAGCTGCTGTTGCATTTTAATAGCTTGGCTGGCAAAACAAATTTGCCAACTTTAAATTGAAAACATATTTTAACAACAACAAAAACTGCAACACCAACAAGTTGAAATGTGAAAAATGTTTCTAATTTCGTAGAGATGCACAAAATGTTGGTAAAAGCATAAATATGCAATTTCCTTTCAACTTTCGATAGGTATTTGCATATCAAAAGCTTAGCTCCTTGTTATGGCCAAATTGAGCAGCCCAGACCAGACCAGACAGAGATATGTAGCGATGTGGAGCGTCGCTTCTGAAAGATATAAATAATTAAACTGAGCACGTGTCTGTCCTGCTGTCCCTCTGTCTGTCTGTCTTCTAGTCAGGCACTTAATTAGTCCAAGGACACCTGTCTTGCAGCAGCAAGTGCACATTTAGTTGCTGCTGCAACATGTTGTATGGCCGGTCAGTGTGGCAGACACAGACTTTGTCAACTGCTGAGCGGGCAACTGACATTTCATTTTTCATTGCCAAACTTTTGTGCCAAGCAGGTCATTTGTGTGTGATTAGAGTTGCAAAGTAATTTACTTATTTACATTTGCCAAATGGCTGCATGCAGCATGCCTCATATGCCACACACACAGACACGCAAACACATAAAGCAAAAGGAACAAGGAAAAATGACTCAAAGCATACATAACTTGAGCTCAAGTTTGTACACACTTTATTGAATAAATTTAATTAAGTTTGCCAAATGACTAAAGTTCTTCACTGCATAAACATTTGATGATGCTCTGCTATAATAAAACGTTGACGTGACTGTACTCTCTGGCATTTATGCTACCAGTCTTCACTTCTAAACCCAGAAGATAGAGATATTGAGTACTTAGTGTATGTCTCCAGCTTGCAGTTTACATACTTATACTCAAAAATACTGTAAGACTTCGGGGTGAATATAGTAATAACATTGACTTTAAATGACGTTTGACTAAACATTCGTCAATTTGGATGGCATCGAACTGAGCTACTCAGCCTAATGGCATCATTTCTATATCATTTTCATAGGCTACGCTTACTTATAAATAAAAGGAGTTTACCAATCACAGCATCAACACATCTCTGGTCTGTATCAACTAAATAATGCTTTAAAACTCTGCAACAATTCGACGCTTTTCAAAATTTGTTATGGCATCCTCAATCGTAATGCTTTAGCCAGCAAAGGGGAGATTACTAACTACATTCTCAATATACCCCACTTGCTTGGGATAAGAGTAGTGTAAATGAAACTCTGAAGAGTTCAAGTTGAGCTGATTTCCTTTGGAGTATTTGTCCACTTACCACAATTAGCAGCACAAAGTAGATCCAATCCCAAAAGCTGTGCGCATCCTGCACGTAGTACATGATGTCCGTCCAGCCCTCCAGTGAAATGACCTGCAACAGCGGCAACATATCAGTTTAACAACAACTAAACCAAATCAAAAGCATTTTTAGCGTAATTAGCAGTGTGGCGACTCAAAGGTCAAACACTACTCGTTTCGTTGGCATGTTTTCGCATTTGGTTCTTTACTTTTCGTACCACGTCACGTATGCGTAATATTGTGCTTTGTATTGTAGCGTGTTCTATCGTGGTGTATCTGTCCGCCAGTCTGTCTGCCTCGCAGCTGGTTTAATGCGTATTTGATTTGTGTTTAATTGCACATCACTTCCTCACCCCTCTCCCCTCTCCCCGCTGGCAATTGTGACCCAACCGACTGACAAATATCTCAAAGTCACAAATCAAATGTGGCCACAAAACGCAGACAGATGTAGTTGAAGGGAAGTGAGGTGTGGATTAATAGAGGCTTAAGCAATTGTATCTAAAACGTATCTGTGAATGTTATTGTATCTGTAACTGCAACTGAATCGTTATCTATATTACTATCAATATCCGTATCAGTATGTTCTTTATCAGTTTCTATATCAATCAATCACTGTATCTTTATTTATAAATGGACCTTTATCTAGTGTGTATCTATAACTGCAACTGCAACTGCATCTGTATTCGTAGCTCCAAATGTATCTACAACTGTATCAGTAAATGTAAGTGTATTTATATATGTGTACCTATACCTGTATCGGTGCCTCTAGTACGTATTTACAACTGCAACTATATTTATCCATATTTATATGTTTTTACTACGTATCTATATCTATCTATATCAATATATCTGCACCTGCACGTCAGAAAAATGCAATTTAATTGAATTTATGAAATAATTTCTTAATTTTCAAAGTGATTATATCAATCAATAACATTGTTTAGCACGTTTGCCTGCAGGGGGCAGCATGTGAGTGACGTGTGGTACATTGCGCATACGCCCCATCAGCCCCAGCAAAGGATAGGGTCTGGATGATGCTGATGCTGCTGCTGCTGCTGCCCTATGCAAATTGGCAGCTGTTTGTCCTTCTGCTATTGTTCTTGTTGTTCTTGCTGTTGTTGTCGTTGTTTTAATGAAAGCGATGCCAAAAGTGGCAGCTGCCACCGCATTTGACAGCAGCTGAACAGCAAATTAACATGCAACTTTGTCACTGTCAGAGGCGTGAGGCGTGAGGCGAAAGCATGGAGTGTCCGCAGTCAACACTCCAACGGGGGCAGAGTCCAGCGTCTGTGTCAATGTTGTCATTGTTATTTGTTCAACAAAAGTTGTGTAGCTAATTGGTAAAATTGTAAACAGTGCCAGACGGAGATGATGCAGATACTCACCAGGAATATGGCCACCCAGGCCATGCCAATGTTGTCAAATGATATGGTGCCTTGAAATGGATTCTCGCCACTCTGTTTGCAGGTCGTATAGTACTGATTCCAATTCACGCACGACGTGTTCGTCGGCTCGTTCAGGTCCAACAGCTTGGCCTCCTCTGCGAAACAAGTTTAGTTATGATATGGTACGGCAACGGTAACGGTACAGTGATAACACGCCAACGCGAACTGTCTCAAGTCTAGCAGTTTTCTTAGACCCTGTACTTTAAAAAGTACAAATAGGTTATCCCCTCCCCCTCAAAAATTGCAAAAATGTTCTTAATATGTACAGTTTTAGAGTTACTGGATTCCTTTTCCGCATGAATAAAGCTTTAGATGGTTGGAATGTTTGGTGTGATTTGAAGCCCAATCGGATAATTAACACCGGAGATGTTGGACAATCATGTTTCTGTAGTGGGCATATGGCTGGGGGAGGGGGGAAGCTACAGTGTACGTGGTAGTACATGTGTATGTATATGTGAGTATGTACATATATACTACTGCTATTATCGACGCCGTGGCAAATCAAAGTACAGGGTCTCCTACTGTCGGTTGCATCCGACTGTAGGTTTCCGAATTTTTACTAATTGAAATGAGCTAGTAGCCATATTAAGTTTTCTTTTTAATAATTACAAAATGGTTTATTTAAAACTCATTTCATGAATTTTTAGCAATTTTTGTTAAAATTATCTTTAGTAAATTACTGCCTAGACTTACTGCCGAATCGAGTTAAGCAAGTACCCACTGTACTCTAGCTGGAGTGCATAGAGTGTGGCTGGAGTGGGGGTTCGGTGTGGTGGGGTGGGGGTTGGGGCGTTGTTAGTGGGCGGGGAGGTTGTTTTATACAAGTTACAAAGTTAAGCAGTGCGCAAAAGCAATTAAAAGTGCCATCAAAATTTGATTAACACGCGCCGTTTGCACTTCATTTAGCTTGGAAAAGTGAGCAAAACTTTGGAGTTTTCAGTTTGAGTTTTGAGTTTGGGTTTTGAGTTTTGAGTTTTTCAACTTGCGTCGTTTTCTTATGGTTACTGGGATTTTTCTTATGGTCAACAACTTACCACTGCAGACGAGGGCGCCAATGCGATAGGGTGGGAAATTGCCACAGAGATGCATGCCCGAGTCCTCGGGCGTTGAGCAGATGTAGTCTTGGTCCTTGGAGAACTCATAATATTGCGATAGGCTGCGAGTTAGTACAATACATATAGTGTAGTTCGGGATGCGTTCGATTAAAATTGAGTTTTATTGCGACAGCAGACAGACACAGAGAGGAGTGGGAAATAAACAGAGATAGATTGAGATATCGAGAGAGAGATTGAGAGAGAGAGAAAGAGAGAGAGGAAAGAGAAATAGAGAGCACAAAAAGAAGAAGAAGTTTCGTTCAAGATTAACATATTCATGTAGTATATCATATAATATTTTAATACGTAGAGTAAATGCCATTATGCGTACGAGTATTGTAACATTTACATACATGGACAATTTTAGAAAGAGAAACAGAGAGAGTGAGAGTGACAGCGAGAGTGAGAGTGAGAGACAGATAGATGAGTGAGAGAGCTGAAATTTATATCTATGAGAAAATATTGAATTTTGTGCTGAATTTTGTTCGACTTGAAGAAATTTTGCCCATGTCTCTTGGAGCAGAGACAACTGAGAGTGCAAGCCACTAATTAGAGAGAACGACAGAGAGTGAGAGGAGATTGAGTGAGTGAGATATAGACTGCCAATCGATAACTAATGTGACAGAGTGAGACACGTTGATCCAATGCATATGCAATACAAAGAGAGAGAGAGAGTGTGAGAAGTGAGAGACATAGCGAGCGAGCGAGCGAGCGTGAAGAGAGGTGAGCGTCATAAGATACGACTGAGAGATAGAGAGTGAAAGCTTAGCAACGCTTTAAGCACAAGCTTTAAGCTCAAAAGCGAGAGTGGCGCTACATTAAAAGCTTTGCTGCAAGAGCGTGTGCTTGAGGCTATGTTATGGAAAGCTTGTTGCAGTGATTGTAGAGCATTAAAGCTTTGGCTTTTAGCTTTAAGTGAGGGCAGTTGATCAAAGCTTAAAGCTCGAGTGAGAATAAAACTGTTATGGCCAGCTTGCTGTAGTGCTCGCAAAGCATGAAAGCAATTGCTTGAATTGTAAGTGAGTAAAACTTTAAGATCATGTGACAGTTGCATCAGTGATCATTAAGCTTAAGTGAGCAAAGCTTTGAAGCTTTAGATCAAGTGAGAAGAAGAGTTTAGTATAGTTAAGCATAAAACGGAAATTGAAGCTTAAATTAGACCAGAGAGTGGGCGCTTGGCAAGCGCTTGCACACAACTGTACCTCAACTGAAAAAGAGTGCGAGAGAGAGAGCAAGTTAAACATCGAGAGAGACAGACGGAGAGAGAGAGACATCGAAAAGCGATGCATATCAAAAGAGGGTGCGCACTCAACGAAGAAGAAAATCAAGCCACAAAATGAAGCCGTAACACTTGAAAAAGAACAGAAAATTCAAATAAAAGAATTAACAACAAACGCAGAAGAGCGAAGAACAAAAGCAATGAAAATAATGAAACGGCAAAGCAATTTAAATTAAACGCGCAACGCGTTCGCTTAACACACGCAAGGGGCACCGCAAAAATGTCAACGTGTTAATGTCTGCGTGTGTGTGTGTGTGTGTGTCGGTGTGTGTGTCGGTGTGTGTGTGTACAAGTGTATGACAATAAAATGTGTTTAATATGCACGTGCGCGCACCAGCAGAAAACCCGCAAAAAAAGCTGAAAAATAAAATTTAAAAAGTAAAATAAAAAAATATCTTGCAACAATTCGCACGCTCAAAAGTATGCAAACTTTCACCGTATGTGTGTGTGGTGTGTGTGTGTGGTGTGTGTGTGTGTATGTAATGCGAGTTTAATTTTGATCATTGTTGTACACTAACAGTGGAGCGCATGAGGGAAGTCTGAGAGGAGGAGGGAGGGAGCACGAAAGACGAGGGTCGGACTGATGCAGCTAATGGGAGATAAAGGGGGTCGGCGGGGGGCAGCTTTAAATACCTTTGTAATAGAAACTGATGGTTTTTCCTGTAAAAAGAGTTGAGCTTACAAAAGATACACACACACATACATAGATAAGAAGTAGCTTGGCTTAAGTGCACGTGTGTGTGTGTGTTGAAAATAACGAAAAAAAAAATTATAATTTGCTTGCCAGGGAACTGCTTGAACTTTTTTCAGGGTTTACTATATGCTAACTATATATAACAAAACTAAGGGTGTCTGTGAGTGTGAGTGTGTGTGTGTGTGTGAGTTGTGGCTAATTGGTGTGCTTGTAAGAGGAGGAGCGAGGCAGCGCTTCTTTGAGGTCAGTTGCCAAACAAAACTAAAACTCGGAAACAAAGTGAAATACAACAGGAACAAGAAACAGAAACAGAAACAGTAAGAGAAACACACTCACACTCGCACTCACACACACCCATACCCACACTCGCTACAACAAGCGCAGCAACACATTCAAAAATATGTATATAACAAGAAAAAAAAATAGTAATAATAAAAAAGGCTAAAGAAACACAGAAAACATAAAACACTTTCGTGTAGCTCAAGTGGAAAACTGTTGCTAAAACATTTACGAGTACGTATACGAATATAACGGAACGAGTGGGCTAAGGGGGGACAAGGGGACAGGGGACGGGGACGGGGACGGGTGTACGAGTACTAGTACGAGTACGAATAAGAGTAAGAGTAAGAGTAAGAGTACAAGGATAACATGGTTTCACACACACAGAGCAGCTACGGTACTAGCTACGAGTAACTACTATCTCCGCTAGGTGTGCAGATTTCAGGTGTGTGTGTGTGTGTGTGTGTGCTTGATGTGTGTGGTGTTTGCTTTGGTTGTGTATAGTGTGTGGTTTTTGACGTGTTCATAGTGCGCCCATTCAACAAGAGCTTTAAATTGGTTTCTGACTACAAGGAGTAACGGCAACGAGTCGAAATAACGAGTAGAGCTACCAGCAGCGCGAGGAGATGCGGAGAACTGGGAACGAACGAGTAGCAATAACGGGAGTGCAACGAGTTAAAGTATACATAAAAGTATGGCAGAATTTGGGGGCGAATGCCATAGGTACTATAAACTAAGGCAGAGGAGACCTTAGTGCCCTAGATGGGAACACTCGTTCATGAAACACAGAGGCACATGAAGTCAGAAGAACTCATTACTTTTATAGAGGATTACAAATTATGTATACTATATGTTCGAACACAAGAAAGTTACTGCTTCGTTTTGAGGACAATAATAACAGGCTTGCACTAAACTGTGGATAAAGGCAGCAAGTGTATGAAAGTAACGAGTTGTATGCATTGTAGCGAGTAGCGAGTAGCTCATATCTCGTTGGTTTAATAGTTGGTTGTCTATTTTTTTAGCTTTAGCCCTTAGCACTTGATCGTGGCTTGAAGACACCTGATCTTACTCGTTAATTGCTCTTACTCGTTATTCATTCTTACTCGTTAATCGATCTTTAAACCATTTGCTCTCCTTTGCAACTCGTTGTACTTTTTAGACAGTCTTTCGTTGCTGGTGATTATTTATGCTAAAGTGTAGTTTTCAGTAAAGTTTTAAGTGTTGAGTAAGTAGTTATTTGTCTAGGAATAGTGTTGTATAACTAACGTTTGCAGTGTTGTTATTGTAGTAGCTGTTGTTAGAGTTAAGAGCTAATTTATATTATAGATATATATATGTAAGTAGTTTAAAAGTATTAAGTATAAAGATTTTAGTAAGTATATATATTTCATCTATCTGCTAATATTACTTTTAGAGAGTACGAGACAGAGAGAAAGGGAGAGAGAGTTAGGAATGGAGCGAGAGCGTAGTAGCTCTGCTTAGTTTAGTTTAGGTTTAGTTTCTAGATAAACATTTATATTGAACAGAGTGTAGGGATCCACTAGAGCAAGTAACAGGAAAGAAAGAGGTAGTGTGTTGGAAAGAGAGAGTTCGGAAGAGAGGGAGAGACAGAGCGAGCGGCTAGCTGTAGCTGCGCAAGACAGAGATAGATCGAGTGCTTGTGATGTCATGTGACAACACATAGGTTTAGCGAGCGAGCGAGCGAGCGCTTCTAGGTTAGACAGATAGAAAGAAACAGATAGTGAGAGACAGCAATAAACAAGAGCGAGACAGAGAGATAGAGAGAGAAAGATCTAATAGACGACTAGGGTTCGATTGTGTATGTATTGTTGTTGTGTTGTTCTAATATAGTTTACTGTTAAGCAAAATATTAATTTGGTATTTTATTTCATATTTTTTTGTCTTGTATTTTGTTGGTATTTTTTCAGGTTGTTTAAAAAGTTGTTGTTTTCATATATATATATACATATATACTTTTTTTGTTGGTGTGGTGGGGGAGTAGAGGTAGGTAGTATTTTTAAAGGGGGGAGAAATAAATCATTTTATCTTACGAGTTAACACGGACTCGAACTCTGTACACTTCAGGTAGTCCCCTGTAAACAAAAAATTTGTTCGCGGTATGATTTTTGTATTGGTATTTGGTATTTCACTTGTAAATTGCAAAAGAAATGGTTTTTTTTTATTGGTTTTTTTTGCAATAAATGAAAAGAAGAAGCGAAGAACGAAACAAAGTGGAAAACTTATCATGAAGATAGACGAGAGTTTGGAAAACAATCATTCGGAAAAAACTGAAAGCAAAAACTCGGTTAGAAAGGGAAATTTGAGTATTTCGATTTGGTTTCTTTTATGCATTTTGCTATGCTTTCATTCACTTGGCTGCCAATTTGTCAATTCATCAATTCATCAATTCAACAATTCAACAATTCTCGATTGTAATTCAAAACAAGTTTTGTGTCGTTTTTCGACCTGAAATACAGTAAGACTAAAAGTAAACTAAAAGTAAAAGAAACTAAAAAACTTCATTAAAAAAGGAATCACATATACATATGTACATTCGTATGTATGTATTGCTGTTGGTATATATTTGGTATATTTGGTATATTTGGTATATTTGGTATATTCTGTAGTATATATTTGCATAGTATATTTGTACTGCTTGTCTGTTGTTACTGTTAGTATTGTTGTTGTTGTTGTTGTTGTTGTTGTTTGTCTGTTGTTGTCTGCACAGCACAAAAAAAGAGAGAGACACAAAGCACAAGAGAGTGAGACAGCCAGAGAGACAAGAGATGGCGAGTGGGAGAGTGCTCGCTGGCCCTTTGTGAATGTTTTCTTTTTTTTTGTTAAATGTTTGCTAAACGGTCGTATGATTCACGAGTTTCAAGCTACAGCTGTTGCACGTGACTGTACAAGGGCCTACATGTGTATGTGCGTGTGTGTGCGTGTGTGTGAGCGTGTACAAAAAATACACACAATAAAATTCAAAAATATACATGGCCAAAAGGAAAAAAGACTCGTGAGTGACATAATATATACAAAACAAATATGTATACTAAGCATTTGCTTGGTATTTGATATTTAAAATCAATACAAACAAATATATATACTCTTAGTATTTTGCACTGATACCCTAACATTTGGAGTCCTGCTGTGGTGTAATGAATTTGGCTAAGTGCTTGAGCATCAATTTCACTTTCTGGGCAATTTCAACTGCATACCTTTGGTATGCTTGGAGAAACTTAATTTACCATAACACCCTAACAATTCAGATGGAATTCACTTGTAAATGCTCCATAGTATTATAGTATGAATGAGAATCAAATCCATATCAAATCTATATTACTGCATATACGATTAGTTAAGTACTCTACTCTGGGCTGAGAGTTAACTCAGATTACTCCATCTGCTGCATTTAATTTTACAGACATAACCTCACTTGTGGTTCAACAACTAACCTTATTAAAAATATGCAAAATACTTAGAAAAATGGATTATGTGTTGTGCAGTTGCAGTTAGTTATTCATGAAATGATTCTATCTGGGATTTGTATCGTTTTACATATGTACAACTATTTTTGCGCTAGTATTCGCTATTAAAAATCAATAGAGATACACTGCAAAAACTATAGTATACGCAGAAGAAATCATATTTTTTCATTCCATGTGAAATTCGCACCATTTCAACGAAAGAAGAATACAAAAAATACAACTGAAATTTGCATTAAAAATGAAGCAACAAAAGTGTAATAGAGCAATCGGAAATGCGTGTACGTACATATGGATATATACATATATATGTATATGCATATGCACACATATATACAGCAAAAAGGTGACGCATCAAAATTTGCATTTGCCGGCGAATTATTTACAATAATTATGCGGAACAGAAACATATAGTATATATAAAAAATACTTGAATATATGGCGTAAATGTTACACCTAAAAGTGAGGCCCGTTTTCCGGCAATGCGAAAATTAATTATGCTCACATAAAGATTTATTATGTGTGTGTGTGTGTGTGTGAGTGTGTGTGTGTATGAGTTTGTACAGTTTGGTGTGCATGCAAAACAATCGATTAACGATAACGCAAACTTCTCGCCAACAATTTGCAAGTTGAGCGCAAAAACTAGCAAAGCCAAAAAACCATTGTGTGTGAGTGTGTGTGTGTGTGTGTGTGTGTGCATGATTCTGCTCTTTGTTACGTCATAGACACACACTCACTCAGACACACTCACACACACACACTAATTCTCTCTTAGCCATGATAAATGATTGTTTGCCAAGTCGAAAATCTTGGGCCCACAAAAAGCGAGCAGCACTGTAAGTGACATTCACATGTCAGCGATTGCAGTGCCTTAGACTCCGTTATGCACAGACTTACTATATAGTTCAGCTATAATGCTCTACAGCACTTTCATTCGCCATTGAATTATTTAAGACTTTAATGTCTGACGCTCATATCATCCGAGTCTCCGCTCAGCTTCAGCTGCTGATGGCTTTAAGTGACAACGGAGGTTGCATGGCTTAAACTTTGGCCAACTAGTTGAGTGATGTCAGTGTCTCGCGATTCAATCACACTTGACAGATACCCTGTAAAGTGAGTATGACTACAGTGTATAGTCACAGCTACTGGAAGCAACTCGCTAATACCTGTTACTACACAACTATTAGTCTCATTTAGAATCCTATCAAGTGTTTACTGGAGTGACTTAACTTTTCCTTAGTGTGTACTATAATATACAGGGTGTCTACAGTCTAGTCACAGTTATTAAAAGCAACTCGCTAATACCTTTTGTCTTGTTTAGAATCTTCTCAAATGTTTTCAACCTGCCTTTGGCATACACCATAATATACAGGGTGTCTGTCGCTGCTTCTAAACTGTCGTGCATCGTGTAGCTAAACCCTATAGCTCTGCCCTCCATATTCACTTTTTGTGCGATGAATTAGTGATTACCTGAGCTATAAACTGTTAAACTCAGAGGCTGCCAGTCAGGGCGACTGATACTGACAGTGTAATTAATATGAGCTGTCGTGCGACTTGCCACACTATGTGGCAGCAGGCAAGATGGGGTAACTCTAGACGGCAGACATGAGGCTGGTTCATCAAATTTGACGGGCAGCCATTGCATTTGCTATGCAAATTGCTAGCAGCAGCTGAAACTGCACTATGTGAGCGAGTATTTATGAGTGTTTGTGAGTGTGAGTGTGAGTGTGAGCTGTCAGTGGCATTGGCCAAAAAATCCAAAAGCAAAGCCAACGCAAAAAAGCAAAAATCATTATGAATCAGCAGCCAGGCAGTCCAGATGGGAACAAAGATATGAAGCAAGAGAAGCAGAGAGAGAGAGAGAGAGAGTGTGGAGAGAAAGAGAGACACAGAGAGAGGGGCAGAGGGGGAGACAGATAGCGAGGTAGCTCAAAGCCTTAAATGATCTAAAGCTATCAAAAATCAAAGCTAAGTATCGTAAATCAACAGAAACAAAGCATGAAATCAAAAATGTTCAAAAATATGATATTTTTATAATATATTTATATATTTATATATATATTTATGTATATAGCTAAGCGATATTCGTATGTATATATAATCGTTCGATGCTTGCAGACAAACATCTGTATAATTCAGGCGGTCATCTCAGTTCAATCGTCCGTAGCCCCACAAAATAAACGAGAAGTGGAAACAAAAACAAAATAAATAGCGCTAATAAACCCCTCCCCAGTAGATAAATATAGTTCTATATATATGTGGAGAGATAGAGCGGTTAGTTGCGCCTCGTTACACTTACGTTATGGGATAGATCATGCCATCGGGTCGGTCCAGGGTGCAGCGCTGTCGCAGTATCCCCTCCCACAGCTGCACTCCGATGATGCCGAAGATGAAGAACACAAAGAAGCAGAGCAACAGCACATTTCCCAGCATGGGCAGCGTGTCCAGCAGGAGCATCACCAGTATTCTCATACCTAAATGAAGGTAGTAGTCAACAGTTAGCTTAGTCGTGCACACCCCATCAACTGAGAGCTTACTGGGTATGCGATTGATGGCACGCAGTGGTCTCAGCACTCGTATGGTTCGGATCGCTGTCAGGTTCAGATTCTCCACATGCATCACGTACTCCAGGAGTCCGGCGAGCACAATGAAAAAGTCCAAACGGTTCCACGAGTCGGCCAGGTAGGTGTTCTTGCCACACATGCCCATCGCTACCATCTTGATGGTCATCTCCAGCGCAAAGAAGGCAAAGATGATGTCATCGAAGATCTGTGACAAAGAGAACAAGTTAGTCGAGCATAGGGAGATATCTAGTGGAAGGAGTGGGGGAACTGTTTAGGCAATCTACTATGGGCAGCCGATAGTATCCCCATCAACTACTCTATGTTTTGAGCAGTGTACTCACTATTGCACTGAGAGTTTTCTAGAGTTTTCTGTGTGACTTACTTAAAGTTGTAGCAGCTTAAAGATACTCAGCGTGTGTGGGTGTGTAATTGATTACACATTATGACACCTACACTACGCTACGTGGCTTGAGGTAAACTGCGGCTGACACTTGTCCAAATGAGCCACGACACTAGACTTAAGACACTGCACAACGTGTTGCCACTTCTTGCTGTGCCCCATGCCCCTCTCCTCCCCCTGACAGACACACACTCGCAGTAGAGTAAATGTATGTTCCATCTTTTTTGTAGAAGAAGTCGGTCTTGGCCTCGGCCTGAGTCTCAGTCTGCGTCTCGGTTGACAGGCGTTGCTCAAACAACTCTCAGCAATTTGGGCGCCACTTATGTCCTTGTCGCTGTCGCTGTCGCTGTTGCCACCTCCACCCCTCCACTCCATCACCATATCTATTCTTTAGCTCGTCCTGTTTTCTCAGGCATCCGAGCACGTTGTCATTTTGGCCTCTCTGTTGGTCGCTTTACACTTGGTTGCGGCCGAAATGTCTGCCTTCCATATCATTTACAAGCATTTTCGCACGAGCATAGACCCTGAGTTGGAGCAAGCACTGTAATTGCCCCAAAAAAAAGCCAAACCCCAGCCCCAACCCCACCCTCACCTCAGACCGTGAGGCGCGTTGGCTGCCTAATGAGCCGAAGTGCCTGTTTGATGTCATCAGCAAGAGCAAGGCAGGCAGGAAGTAAGCCAAAAAATTGCTTAAATAAATGACAGTTAATGTGACAGCTGGTAGACAACGACAACGAGGGGCAGGGGCACTGAGACGAGGGGCAGGCACATTGTATGCTTTACTCACCTGCAGTATCTTGCAGCGCGGCTTTAGGCAGGTGTCATCCACGCAGGGCTGGTACATGCCCAGTGTTATGCAGTTGAGCAGTATCACCAGTATCGAGACTCGCTCGAACCACGTGCACAGTCCAAGGGATCCAGCGGTTACATAGTTACGGTTAAGGACAAACGCAGTACATATACATATATCTATTTAAATGAAATGAAACGACTCTGAGCAGCAGTGTTGCCCGTTGAGCTTATTTAAGGCCAGATCTAGCACTTATATAATAAAAAGATATAATCTAGAATCGTGGCAACTGAAGGCAGAGTTTTGAATAGAGTTTGTGGCATAATCAGAATTTATATTCATAAATATTTAGTTATATATATTAGTTATATTTAGTTTGCTCAGATGTACAATCATTTTGCTTTATATATACGTATATGTAGCTTGTGATAGGCTTGGTGAATAACATACTGTATTTGCTTGATACTACACAATATAAACTATACACACTATATTTGATTCATACTATTTGCAATTTTAGTGATCTCTATCAAACTATCGTAAAACCAACGAAGCATCACACCTGTACATGTGAGAAAATCTACAGCGTGTGTCAAAGCAGCGCTGCTCAGCAAAGCGCACATGTGATAGGAAGGTTTGGGCAGCACTAATCTATAGTAATGCTGATATTCCCACAACTATTTTCAGTTAAATATAATATTCAAATTACTCCAATGATAATCATGATAATAATTTAGCATATTTGATCATTTTTTTCTATTATATTTATATAAATTATTTTTTGTATTTCAAGTTTTATATATATTTTTTTTTCTTCATTTAATTTTGAATATTTATTATTTAATTTTACAAAATTTTTAACTTATTTTTTTAGGCCCCGTGGCAACACTGGCGACAAGACGAGGCCTAGACAACAAGCAACAGCTACTACAGAATACTACTATAGAGTTGTCTCCCATAGCCACTAATGCGCACTCAAGCACTTGTCAGCTTGGCTGCATCTCTTCTTTAATGTTCACTTTACTGCTCCTCCTGCTTGTCCTTCTTCTTCTCCTGCTGCTTGTTCTTCTCTTCTCTATTTCCATTGCGGTTTGGCGTTGCTCGTTTTAAGCAAAATGGCACAAATTGATGACAGTTACTCAGCTACTCAGTCATTTATTCACTCAGTCACTCAGTCACTCATTCATGCATTCACTTGGCTGCAGTTGCTCTGCTCGAGGGCCAAACTTTGCTAAGCCTTTTAGCCCCTTTAGCCAGTCAATGCATTTGGCTACTACTGTCTGCTGGCTTGGACTTGGGCAGACTGATTGAGGCTTTGTGCCTTCGGAAGGAAGATAGATTAAAAACTGAAGTTTGATACGAGTCGGAGGGAAAGATAATATGCAGACTGTAAGCCACAGAAGCGTGAAGATAAATGGTAAGGCAAACATGAATGAAGACTGGCAGAAAGGAGTGAAAAAGAACTGAAAGAGATGAATTCGACTAGAGGAAGGCAAAATATAAAAACTAGTTGAGCGAAAAAGTAAGTAAAAGATAGAAAGTGAAGTAATCTGTTTATCGTTATCATCAGCTGTAATTTGAATATACTTTAGGCAATTATTATTATTATTATACTTTATTATTATTATTATTATTTTATTATTTACTTTAATTTTTTTATAATTATTTATTTAAAATAATATTTGATTGGTCTTCTATTTTCCCTCCATCGACTGCATTTGAGCAAAGTATCTGAAGTAAGTAATATTCTTGCAGATAGAAACAAAACCAAAGCAAAGCACTTGAAATGGCCGTAAAGGAAACAGTAAAGCAACCACAGAATAATTGAAAAAGATAACTCGAATGCGAAGCGATAAGAGCAGTGAAATACGAGCATATGACAAACGGAAAAGTAAAATTTCAACAGCCAAAAGAGAAGAAGACAATCAAAAGAAACCATTAGAAAAACTAATTCACAAAAGTAAATTTTAGACAGTGCCAAAAGAAAAGCCATGCATAAATTAAAGCGAAGCGAAGCGAGTGGAAATGGGGAAAGGGGGAAAAAGTCAGAAAATACTACGAGCAAATCAAAGAGTAAAAGGATATGTGGCAACAGGCAAGTGCATATGTTTAACACGACTTCATCTCCCACCCAGATACCCTTACTATCTTCCTCTCTTCATCATACCATCCTGCTCACCACACACACACACACACAGAGGAATATATCCCGCAAGTTTGCGATACTTTTGTGTTAAAACAACAATCAGCGACGCCGCGAATTTTCAATACAAAGCCAAGGACAGCAGGACGACAGCGGAGACAGAGGAGAGACAGCTAGAGTTCTGTGGATGAAGGAGGGCGTAGGCGGGGGATGGGGGAAAGGACTGCGGCCTGTGCTTAATGCATGCCAAATGCGCACCAAGGACCCATTTTTTATGGCCCCGCAATTACGAGAGGAGCAGCAGCAGCAGCTGAACAACAGCAAAAAGGGAACGAAAGCGGTGGCGAGGAGTGGAGGGAAAGCAAAAACAATGTTGGGGAAATGTTTACGCTATTAACGCACAATTAAAGATAAAAACGGACACGACACACACACACACACACACAATACAAAGGGCAGCGTCCCAAAGTGAAAAAAAGGACAATCGCCAGTCCTTGCAATTCATTAGGACGCCTACGGGTGGGGCAAGGGGTGAGGGGCTGCGGGGTCGAGCGGTTAAATGTACAGCATATGCAGGTCAGGTCGCGCAGTGTCATAAAAACGAATGTGCAGACACACACACACACACACACGCACACACAAAAAAGGGCCTTGCTGGGGGCGTGGCATTGGGTCAGAGCCGAATCGGGCTGTATAAATATTGCAGCAGCTCAAATATGCGACACTAGAGCTGCTCTGCAGTAGCAGCAGTTGAAGAGCAGCCGAAGCGGATGACAGAGGGGAACAGGTGAGGGGGGGAATGATGGAGAGTGACGGGACGTGTGGCGGGGGGAATAGGGGAAGGGGCTGCCATTATTTTTGATTTGGCGCGCAGCGACGATGGCAAAGGCCACCAAACCAACAGTAAACAAATTTAGTCGAGCGTAAAGTCGGCCAACAGAGGCGCCAAATGCAGAGTGGGCGTGGCAACAGCCTTCCACTGTACATGTGTATGTGCACTGGGAGAAAAATAACCGTAGAGAGTGTTAAGCGTATGTTAAAATTTAAAAAATCAATTAATTAATAATTAAAATATTTACTTAAAATAAAATTAAATTAAAGATAAAACAATAATTATACGTTTTTTTTATTGCTTTATCATTTAACTTAACTAAATCAAATTAAATATAATATGATAATAAAAGTAATGAAATTAAAAAACTCGGAAAGCTACAGTCGGATTCAACCGACAGTAGGAGACCCTGTACTTTCCTTCGCACACACACATGCTATGTATGTACTTAGGCACATACATTAAGTGCATGCACGCACTACTCCCCCCCTAGCCTAGTACGGAAACTTTTCGAATATCTCCAGTGTTTATTATCGGATTCGGTCGCAATTCACAGCACTGATAAAGGTTATCATAAGATTATTGCATGCCAAATCACAAGTTTAAGTATCTTTAAATTTGTGGCTGTGGTGGTTATTCGCGGTTTCAGGGGGAGGTTTCAAAAATCGAACACAAACTTTACGCTCTACTGAACCATAGAGGTACCTTATCCCGAACGTAGTTCAGGACTCAATGTAAGAATACTCGTAATATTTTGTTACTCGAAATGATCGCTTGAGTTTATCAGAAAGTGCCCTTGTTTTTCGCTAAGTGTATGAGTGTAGGGCGGGTAGATGAACGCATGCAAGCGTACAGAAATCGTAACAAATTAAAAGACTCTGACAAACAAAAAGTGACCGTGAAGCCGCCTCAGCTGAATGGACACGAATATAATATATACATGTATATAAATACACGAACAACTGTATACACACACATGCATACATGTGTATGTACGTCTGTCTGTATGAGTGTGTGTGTGTGTGTGTGTTTATCAAAGGCACGGCGAATGCCAAGGCAAGGTAAACCGTGAGGCAGAGCAACAGCTGCGGCTTGAAATAATTGGCAATGGCAAGCCAAAAAGGCAAACACGGAAAATGGGAAATGGGAAAGTGGGAAAATGGGAGAAGAGAAAAGCAGCGAAAAACTTTAGCCTATTGAAGCCACTTGAAAATCTGTAAAATCGAAATAAAACTTTTGCGTTTCTTTTGAGCATATCAAATAAAAAACATTCAACTGAACTGTAAGTAATTCCCTGCCAATGCTCCTCCCCTCCCCACCCCTTTACCACATCAATGTAATAATTGAAGTGAATTAGTGGGTCGAGTAATGCCTGAGATGACACACGCTTATCCTGGTGCACTCAATTAGATACATAGGTGCATAGTGGGGGAAATTCTTCTCATTTCAGACATTTTTAATTGAAATGTTGTACATCAGTTTAATCGATATTAGTCTATTGACTCTCCGTGAAAGTTTTTCCACAGTGAGAGGCATAACTAGGAGACCACTAAGCATCTGGAGATGCATAAGCTAGTCAAATTCCTATCTATGCCACACCGAGTAATGATAATGTAATCCTCCATAGTTAAAAGAAACTGTGGCAAGTTGCACAACTTATGCTAAAAGCCTTGTAGAGTAGCCAAAAGACTCTTATTTCGTAAATTTGTATTGAGTTAATGCTGCTGCATGTTGCATGAGGAGGAGGAGGGGGAGGTTGTGGTGGCGAAGCGGTGAATGGCGACGCTGCGGCGTTGCCAATTTTGGCAAATGGCACAATTGACCTCAAGTTGCAACTGCAACGTGGCATTGACTGGAGACGCCACGTAGACGACGCAGCAGCGACGACAAGTTCTTAACTGAAATTAGTTTAGCAAAAGCAATTTGGCGTCTTGGAGTGGGGCACAAATTGATTATGGACAATGTGAATTGAATGCAACTGGCAACAAATCGTTGCAAGCGATAAACAATAATTGCCAGCATAAACAGCGAGAGGGGAGGACAGACAGACAGACAGACAGACAAAGTTGTGACTGCATCGTAAACTTTTGCCAATTGCGAAAAGAAACAGAAACAAAAGCCATAAAATTGCCAAGATATAGAAAATATATTGGGGAACGGCAACAGCACAGAGCGAATGACGACAGAAACTGTTGCGTCTAGGGATATACTGAGCAAACAATGGAAAATCAAAATTTATAGCAAACAATTAAGTGGGCTCCCAGGTGCAAGGGAGGGGACACCGTGCTGGATGGGGCAGGTCGAGGGGAGTGGACGATTATCTGCTTGTTATTGCTGCTGACTGAGCAAGTGCATTCGCAAAGTCGACGGCGACGTATCGGATGGCAGACAGGAAATGCCAGCAGAGGGAGAGACAGTCCAAGGCAAGGCAAGGCGAACCAAATCCGGGGCAATCGTTGCCACAAGGACATGCCACATACAACTTGCCACAGCGGAAACATAACGGGAAAGTGCAATAAATAGTTTCTGTCAAATTATTGTCGCACTCAGCACACTCGAACCCAACTCACATTTCGACTACAGCAACTCAATTGCGACTCACTTTAGATATTATGCTCCAAAAAGTTGTGCGAATTCTTAAATTTCTCGTATACCCTGTGACCATAAACGGGGCAATAGGGTATCATTAACTGATAGGTCACATAGCAAATGGGATCCGAGCAAACAATGGACATGGAAGAGTAACTATAAGATACAAAGGTATCTGTATGATACAAAAGTATCTGTAAGATAAAAAGATACGAAAGTGTCTGAAAGATACAAAAGTATCTGAAAGATACAAAAGTATCTGTAAGATACAAAAGTATCTGTAAGATGCAAAGGTATCTTTCTTAATACTAGTTCAAGTTACTGAAGTATTTATTAAGAAAATGTTATTAAAATAAAATTTGGACTCTCATAGATAGATGAATTGAATTTGAATCGCATAGTGACTCATTAGCTGAATGTCATGTTATTGAAATTGAAACCGAAAACGAGTGGTTGAAGTCAGTTTAGTCGTATGGGAGATGGTGCCCTTGAGGTTGATACATACTACCTATGCCCCCCGTAGGTGCACTCGACTGTTGGCTTCTTAACTATTTATACGGTTTGCGTCATCCGCAAGTACGTGTTTGTCTCTTAATGTCCTTGTGTTTGGCTGCGTCCTTAAATATCAACGTCAGTCAATTTTAATTTCGGCTTAAATTAAATGTGAAGTGCGCCCAAAAAGTATGCAAAGCGATTTTTCATGCACATGCCACAGTCAGAGTCAGAGTCAGAGTCGGAGCGGTGGCCAGAGCCAGAGCCACAGGCACAGCCCACATATTGCCGGAATAGTGGGAGGGCGCAATGAGCAATGCGAATGACTGCACAGAGGGGAGCCTTTGGTGGGGGGGGGGGGGAGGTGCTTCACTGATTGGCGCACATTATCCCCAGCGACAGAGGGAAAAAAACAAATACAAAATGATAAAAATAAAGAAAATAAAATATATATACTCGACGCATCGGAAGCAGCGAATGCCAGTCCTGGCAGCGTCTTCCGACGATGAGCCGGCGCGCTGTGATACCTGTTATTTATGCGACATTCCGCACACACACACACACACACACACACACACATTAACACACATCAACATAAATTTTGCAACAGACAGGGGTAATGAAAAAAAGATATGAGAACACAACGAAATTTATTTCAAGGCTCAACAATTTTAAATACCCTACAAAGAGTGACGAAGGCCAACAAAGAGATGCCTAGAATTCCTGGAATCACTTGCAGTATTTCCACAGATTTTTACAAATTTGTTACACAATTAGTTCCCTGAAACATTTGCTTTAGCTAAAAGTTCAAAGTGCAAAGGGTTTACGTAAATTTCAATAATTCACACAATTCTCGTCAGCAAAATGAATTCGTATTACTCTCCTTTCTTAAAGTCTTTGAAGTCCTGACATTATTAATACCCCTGACCTAGAGATATTCTTTCAATCTTGCATTGGTACCAATAGATATAATTCTAACTCAAAGTCAGTCCATAGGTTCATTAAAAAAGTCTGTAAAAGATAGCTATAAATTATGAACTTACCTTGACCCATTCAGGGTATCTTATTGGAATTTCCTTTGCTATATTTTTAGACCCTGTACTTTAAAAGAGTACAAAAGGGTCTATTAAGTTTGTGCAACTCAGAAATGTACGTAACAGGCAGAAGGAGGCGTGGCAGAGCTCGCAAAGTAAATAACACCACAGCCAATTTAAAGATACTGCTTGGCATACAATAATCGTATAATAACCTTTATCTATGCTGTGAATTGCGGCTCAATCGGATAATAAACCCTATAGACATTCGAAATTAAAGTTTCTGTACTAGGCAAAGGAGAGCAGCGAGCCTGCACTAAATGTATGTACAAAAGTGTGTATGGATGTGTGTATTGTTAGCATTAGCTGCTGTAAGGGAAAGTACAGGGTTTCCTACTGCAGCATCCGACTGTAGCTTTCCGAGTTTTTGTGTTAAATGTTAATAGAAAATATTTGCAGGCAATATTTTGGATAAAAACACAAAAACAGTCATATCTTTGGCCATTTAAGGAGCTAGAGCGATGTCCTTTTGCAGATATGTCCTACTTACTTGTCAAAATCATAAGCTGTGATCAAAAGGACGAAGGTCTATTTGAAACTCGACCATCAAGGACTTTGTTGTAAATAGAAAACTCACTATAACTCAGCCATATTCTGTTTGATCCTGTTGAGCACTACAAACTGTCCAAAGAAAATCCAAATCGTCCTTCAAATAACGGAGTTATCAAGGATACTCGAATTTTAATAAAATTTTGCTTCATATTTTTGGATGCGTTTTCTTTGCATACTTTTGGGGGCAGAATAAACACTGATGGTGATAATTTTGCTCTTTTTTATTCATTTGTCATAGAAACTTTCATATCTGGGTATATTTTCTATCAATCTAATCTATCCTGTACCTTTTGTTTACCGATCCACCCAACTATTGTAATATTTACTCACACATAACCCTTGATCCATCTATGCATCCCCACTCAACCCGAGCTTGATTCAATACCCGTAAACCTAAACCAAGTGCAAAGAGCCTTCGACACATAGCCTTATCCTGGCCATGGTAATTCAGGCAGTAAAAATCAATAGGCCGCGCTCAGCTCAAGGACGAGCCACTATTTTCCCCGCTGTGGGCTAAATGTATGCTCAAGGACAACGAACAACACTCTAGGACTCTGCCCCTTCCACACTCTTGTTGTTGTTTTCAAAAAGGATATGGATTGGTGATGAGCATCAGGCACCAGTTGCGCGGCCGCGTGTATTGTGTCAGCGCCTTCATCGATATCTCGGGGAAACCAGGGTACGGCAGATTCGGCTCACCCGACGAGGATGACGAGGAGGAGGAGGATGTGTGCGATGAGTCACCATCGTCAGAGCTGCAGCTGCCATTGCAGCTGGAGGCAGTTGATGAGCTGCCCGCTGATGTTGCAGCAGCAGCAGACGAACCAGCCGCATGTTGCCGATGATGTTGTCGATGGTGATGCCGCTGTGCCGCATCGCTCAGCGAGGAGGCGCCACTGTGTCGACGCAGCGGCCGACGTCGTGTGGTATCGCTGCGATCCTTGCTACTGCTGCGACTCGATGGAGCATAACGTCGCTGCGTCTGCGAATGGTGCGACTGTTGCTGCTGTGCATGTTGCTGCTGTTGCTGTTGCTTGTGTTGCTGTTGCTGCTGTGTATCGGAGGCATTCGATGGCTGGCGATGTGCGCGTCGCTGCGACTGCGGCGTCGCCTTAGCGCTGCAGCTGCTCGTCTTGCGCTGTCGCTGTTGACTGCCGCTGGCGCTGCGACGCAGCTTCTGTTGCTGCTGCTGTTGCTGCTGCTGCTGCTGCTGTCCGTTGTCAACAATCACGGACATGGGTGGCTCCTCGTTGGAATGCATTTGCTGTGGCTTCAGTTTATTATTGGTGCTGCTGCTGCTGTTGCTCCTGATGTTGCAGCTATCGTTTGCTGCCACGCGACGTCGCTGCCCATTGCTGGCCTGTCTGCTGCTGCTGGCGTTAGTTGCTGTTGCTGCTGCTGCTGCTGTGGCTGCTGCTGTTGCTGTTGTGTGTCCGGCAGCTGCCTGTTGCTGCTGCAGCATCTTCCGTTGGCTATGCAACGACAACGACAACGACGACGTCTGGCCCAACAAACTCAGCTCTGGTCATTCCATCGTGTCTCACGGCTCGTGTCTGCAACGGCAAGAGGGGCAAGAGGGAGGCAAAAGGAATTAGTAAAGAGCTAGCAAGTGGCAGCATCATTAAAGCCACATCAAAATCTGTTGCGCCACACACACACACACACTCTCGCACACACACATTAACACACATGAGAGGGAGGAAGCACTTCAGCTGCTGAGCTACGTGCAAAGTTTGTGAATTGATTTTTAATGCGACGCCACCAAAACCCAAAATGCCACGCCCCATAGCAGCATAGCAGCATAGCAGCATGGTACGCCCACACACACACCCACACCCAAGCACACCTACTACTGCTGCCGCAGAGCTCTGCCTGGCATTACCTACGCAGCAGCCGCCATAAAAGCGACCCGTATAATGAAGCCCAAACATAATTTATATACGCACGTGTGTGTGTGTGTGTGTGTGTGTGTGCGAGTGTGCGAGTGTGTGTGCAAGGCTGTAAAAATAATGAGCAGCATATTTTGTGCCCACAACGAAAATTGTAGCATACTTTTTGGGGCGCTTGGCCTACATGAAGAGCGAGTGTGTGTGTGTGTGCGAGTGTGTGTGCATGTGTGTGTTCAATCATTAATTACGTCTGCTGTGTGTGTGTGTGTGTGTGTGTGGCCCACCTAAGTATAACACATTAACTTGCCAAAAAGTGCCACGTTGTGGTTTTTGACGCAGACATACACCCGCATACACACACACACAACACACACGCACACACACACACATACACACACGCTGGCACGCATGTGAGCTGCAATTGTGCGAAAATTGGTTTATTGATAGGCCAACAACAATACAACACGCAACAATACAGACGGGTCGAATTTTGCATAGTTCGCATAGAGCAGCAACAACAACAGCAGCAACAACAACAACAATCACAACAATAGCAGCAACAAAAGCAAACAAATTACAAAGGCAATTACGACAACTATGTGAGGATAGCCTGACGGAATAGAAGGCGTAGGAGAAGAGTGATAGTCGAAGCAGTTGAGAGTTGGGGATAGAAGCAAACAGCGCAGACTGAATGGAAGAGGAAACGAAGGATGAGTGAGGGAAGGGGAAGTGAAGAGGAGCAAACTGAAGGCCGATAAATGATTTTGCTATTTTAAAATGTTAACCAAAATGTAAGCAAGTAAAATAAGTATAATACTATGTGATTAACTCTTTAAGTTAAGAGTAGAAATATTTGTACTAATAGAGAAATTTTGTGAATAAAATGAAAATGCAAATAAAAATAGAGGAATGGCCAAGAGGTTGTTGAATTGAAGCCTTAGGATGTAATCAAAAAGGCAACTGTACTATAGAAAGATGAAGAATTTGTAGAGAAACTGAGTGGATGTGGTAGATAGTAGTAGTAGAAGATAGTAGTAAAGAGTAGATAGAAGAGTGTAAACGGCAGTAGAAAAGAACATATAACGATTAGAGTGCTAGAGGAAATCAAAGCGGTTGAAGTAGAAAGGATTAAGAAATGAATAAGTAGAGCAAGTAATAGAAGCAATAGAAGGAGGCAAGGAAGAAATAACAGATGGCCTAAAGGAAGGCAGAGAAACAATAATAGCAGAAGGATTGATAGACAAACTGAAAGAGGTAAAAGTAAAGGAGTAAAAGGAGTTGTGGAGATAGGAAAACTGTGAAGCAAAGCTAGTAAAAGGAATGTAAAGAATATTTTCTTTATTATATTATGCGTAAAAAAATGTAACTAAAAGATATAAATAGAGCTGAGGCTAAGGTTATCGACTCAATGCAAGAATAACGAACGGACAAGTGTTAGAAAGACTAAAGGATGAAGATAAACTTGAAAAAGCAGAAGAAGCATGATCAAGATGATAAAAATGATAATGAAATGCCAGAAATCTTAAGAGAAATGACTGCAGAAACGATGCTAGAAGAAGAAAAGGCTGTAATACAAGGAAAACAGGAGCTAGGTTAGTACAAGCTACAGTGGAAAAGATAAGTAGATAGTAGAAGTAATACTGGGCAGACAAACAGAGAGAATGGTTGAAGGCAAAGAGCGAAAAGCACAAAAGAAAAGAAACACAAGACTAACTGAAAATGTATAGTATTATAAACCGCCAAAGTCCCCCCCCCCCCAGCAAGGGGAAGTAGCACGCGTAGCACGAACAATGGGAGATGCCATCGATAAATCGTTAAGCCCCACAAAATGGGCAAACATATTAAAACAGACACAAATTTTCAAGGCAAAACAAAAACTATGTCAAATATTTAACAATGGCCGTAATCAGTTGTAATCCATGGGCTTGTTTGCAGATCAAACAAAATGGCCGACACCGTGTCTAACGCCATGGGGTAGTAGTAGTAGTAGCAACAGTAGTAGTAGTAGTAGTAGTAGTAGTAGTAGTAGCTATAGTAGTAGCAACAGTAGTAGTAGTAGTAGTAGAAGGTGTGGTAGGCCGATGTCAGGCACGTGTCCTGCTACAGACATGAGCACAAAAGGCACGAGAGAGCAAGGCCTGGAAATCAACAATAATTAATCGTCTGTTGGCGCCATTTGTTTACAAACCGGAAACGGAAGTCAGCGCCAGGGCAAACAAACGCGCGTGGCCTCAAGTTATTGCTAGTTCCCCTCCTCGCTCTCCATCTATCTGTGTGCTGTCCAAAACTTTCAATATGAATTTGAAATATTTGTTAAGCAAGAGAACTACAATATTCAGAAGAAGCTAAGCAAAAAAGAGAACAATAACAATCATAATAAACAGTGGGCAGAGCAACGAGTGCAAACGCATTTCGAATAATGAGCACAGCAATTTAAGCGCCTTGTATAATAACATATAGCACATATGTAAACACTCACGCACACACGCACGCACACACACTCGCACACACACTCGCACACTCACCCACACATTCATAATTAAACACAAACAGCGCAGAAAAACAACTTATGAAAAGGAAAAGCCTCACGCGAAAGAAGCGAGTGGAGAGTGGTGGGTGGCGAGGGAGAGGGTGGGGGGAAGAGTACTGCAATGGCGAGAAGAGCACCACCAGCAGCAGCAGCATAACCAAAAGCAACATGGCTAACCAGCACACACACTCGAGCCTGCACAGTGGTGTGACAGTCACTGTGAAAGTGTTGAATTTCCCTTAACACTTATAGCTTTACTTTCTTCAGGATGAAATAGAAAGCTACTAAAATACACATACGTAGTGGTGTGATGATCGTTATGAACTTGTCGAATTTTAGTGATTAGAATATGTATATTTCTTAGTAATATTCCGCTTATACCATTCGTGCCTTTATAGGTAATTTCTAGTACATTATACATATGTCCATTCCCTGATTAAAAACAAGAGCTTACAAATATCATATTTTAATAATTCCCCTGTTGATCTATTTGTGCTTTTATAGCCATATTTTATCGTTAAATTCCACTCAAATATTTATGCCCTATCAATTCCCTGCACAGTGGTGTGTCTATCGCTATAAAAATGTCAAGAATTCCCTGCTTACAGTACAGTCTTTAGCCATGCGTTGTATTTGAATTCAAATGAAACAATTTTATAAAAATCAAGTAATTTTTGTTATTGGTATTTAGTCACTGTTTACGCACATTTAATCTCTGCCTACATACTTAGAGCTGTGGACATACATACTGTACTATATATGTATGCATACCCGCATGTAACATATGCTGGAGTTCTTAACTGAGTTAAGAGTTTAATCTTGCACAGAGAGGAAATCAGAGGAGAGCTCCCCACTCGGCTGTCATGAGCATAATTAATTTATAGATACTATATGTATGAGCATGTTATTGTTGAATCATTTGCCAGGCTTAACTCATTTATGGTTTTTCGTTTGCCTGAATATTTATAATGTCCCATAATTCATGGCGTTTCATTTGTACAATAATTACAATTGTAAACACATTTGCAGCGAGTGAGTGGTTGTGAGTGCGAACGAATGGAAAGTGAATAGAAATTTGTGCTTTCATTTCGGTTACAGCAAATTGTAATCACTACGGGTCCCTGCTCAGGCGCCTCGTCTAGCCCTATTAATAATGCTGGCAACGAGTGTATTATTTACATAACAGGCGATTGACTTTTGCTCAACCTAAGCCGACTTGTATGTGTGCATAAGTGTGTGTGTGCACATACATATACATTTCAATTTTTTGGCAGCTTTATAACTGATTATGTCGAGTTGTTGCCGTTGCCGTTGCTGTTGGGTTTAGTTTTGTTATACCCTGCCATAAAATTATGCAAATAGATTTTCGCATGTGCGTGTGTGAATACGGTTCCCTTCTTTTTCCCTTTTCCCTTCTCCTTTTTCTCCTGTCCCGAATTGAAACCTTTAGCCGAGAATAAATAAATAAAGAGAGCCGACTGTAGCAGAAGTGTGTGTGGCATAATTTACTTTTAAATGCAAAATCGAGTCGCTTGCTGTCATTGATATGAGCAGGCCTGTCTCGGCCAGCTTAAAATGAATGAAAAAGGCACAAGGCTCAAAAAAATAACACATATATATGTATAAGTAGGAGAAAAAATTACGCATACGCAGCGTTGTGCACGTTGGAAAATAAATCAAGGCGAGAACAACGACGACGACACCGCGGCGCCGAGATTCCCGAGTTGTAGCCGCTTTTTTTTGTTGCTCCCCTCCTGCCCTCCCCTCACCGCACACTCTTGTTGTTACTCATTCGCGCTGGCATACCGAGATTTATGCTCGCCGTTGTTTATGCCACGACTGACTTCACTTCCCTCCTCCTCGCCAGTCGCACAACAGCCACAACATTAGCATAAATCCAAGTACTTGGCTTCCATAGTTTTTGCTCTTTCACTAACTTTCTGCATGTACTAGAGTTGTGTCCAATCGTTCAAGCACATTTGAACTACTCACTTCAGTGAGCGAATGAACCAAGTCGCTCATAATATTTGACTTTGTTCAGCGAGTCCTCTCATGGTTCAGTTTGTTAAACTCACTAACTTAAGTGATGTATTCCATTTAAAACAATTTATTGTTTATTTGTGAAATTTAGGAATGATGGAATGATGGATAGATACGACACTATCAACAATCATTGAGGATTATTCACACTAGTAATCGCAAAAAGAGCTACAATCAAGTCGAACTTACTATAAGATGTTTTAGCCATTATTTACTGAATTTCAATTATATGAAATGTAATGAAAGTGGCACTTCTTCAACATCTTTCTAGCCTGTAACCTCTGCATGTCAGTAGTTTGTTTTCGCGACCTACCGTCCCGCTCGTTATGCGGTGCGCCTCTCGGTCGGTTGGGCGGGTTGGTGGGCCACGTATGGCTTGGGTTCGCGCGTAACAAGCCCGTGCTTGGTATCGCTGGACCACTTGAACATACTCTCGTTTTGTATGTCAACGCCCAGACGAATAGTTACGTAGGGAATCGAGTGAATAAGTAGAGCGAACACTACTGGGAATTAGTATAATTATTAGTTATAATTAAGCCTCCTCATTCTTAATAGATTTTAATTTTGACTTTATTCGATTACTACAAATATTATTACTTCTATTATAGTATTATATCTCTAATATACGAACTAAAGTATATTTTTGAATGGAACTATAAGGCACAACTCTAGCATCTACTGTTATCTACCACTATCTGCTCCATCAGGTTCGCTTCCTTTGTTTTTACTTTCTCTGATTGTTTCAAATATTATCCAAGAGTGTGTGTGTGTGTGTGTGTGTGCGAGTGTGTGTGTGGTGGGTTATTATTGCTATTCCATTAGGCAATGACACGCGCCGTCAAAAGTCGCAAGTCGAATCGGTGTCCAGTCTGCTGGGGCGCCACTCGTGCTACTATAGCATAACGGTGAAGAGCTCTGATGTATTTAGCATTAATATTTATGATTGCTCATCTGTGTATAGCACGTTCTGGCTGGCCTGTGTTTGTTGTTCTCGTTGAATGTTGCGTGTTCCCCTTCCGACCAGCCACGGCACTCGCATTGCCGTTTTCATTGCGCTGATTTTATTACAAGTTGTATTATTATTTGCTTCTTCAGTTTGTGCATTTCGCTTTTGCACTCTGTTTGCTTTCTGCCGCATAAAAATACAGAAACTCATTTTCATGCTCAGCAGCTGGCAAACGCAAAGCAAAGTCTTTACCTTTGCACACACACACACACACACACACACACACAGCGAGAGACAGTAAAACCCACAGACACTAACACACACAGAGTGTCTGTTGAAGTTTTTTCCATTTCATTTTCCAATTTCATTGGCTTTTCTCTCTGTTGCTTTTCAGCTTCATTGAGCGCATTTGTTACTTTGCTTTGAACGCTTTTTGCCTTCACTTTTCCCCCCTCCCTCCATCAGCTTTAGTGTGTGTGTGTGTGTGCTTATTGTCCTTTTAAATACACAGCCGTAAAATTCATATTTTTATGCCTTGGCTTTTATGGGCCATTCGCTGGAGCACCTTGCAGTCAGTTGGCCGCAACGGTAAGTGGCCCAAAAGTACGACTATCAAGGCCTACAGATACGGGTATGTCCATTCGTCTGTCCGACTGTCTGCCTGTCGATTTGTGTGTTTGTGTCTTTAGCTGTATCTGACATCAATTCGATTACATGCGCTAATGCAATATGCCCAAAGGCACCGCACTACGCAACGGACAAGTATCTGTATCTGTCTCTGTACCTGTGTCTGTAACTGTATCTGTAACCGTATCTGTAACTGTAAATGTATCTGCAGCTTAAGTTCACATTAAGTTTCAGTTAGGCTGCTTACTGAATATTAATGTCTCCTCGGATATTGCCTATAAAATCTGCAATATATATGCGCAGGTATTATCTGCCCAGTCGATGTTATTACTGCTTTTGCTTTTGCTTTTAGCATATTAGTTATGTGAGTAAATAACGTATCTATTGGATAAACAACCAGCAGTTTCGAGCATTGACTTCTCTACACTGCAATAAATTTCAAGAAAGTATTTAAAACATTTTCAATACGGAATACTTTCAAAGATTCTAACTTAGCCTTTTGAAGTATCAACAGATATTAAAACTAGTCTACAGCAGATGCTTCCAATCAAGTCTGGCATTAAGTAGTTCTAAGTACTCTTTTATCTCAGTGTAGGTAATCCATACATCGTTTTCCAACTATTTTAAGCCTCTGGCCTACGAGTATTTTGTGGAATCGTATATTAAAGTTACTTTATAATGTGCATAAACGTAGGAAAATTCTAGCTGCAAAGCTCATCAAGTAATTTCAATAGAATTTTCCGAACTAATTCCTTGTGCCCTCTTTTCCGACAAGTAATTTGCCATATCGATGAGTTTACTTTAAGATATGGGGGGAGTCGGGGTCGATAGATTGGCTGGGATGTGGTCGCAACCTTGGCTTAAGAGTGAGATTATCATGAAGCTGGCAGCTTTTAGCTTCTTTCGTTTTTATTATTTAACAGCTGCACCTGCTGCTGCTGCTGCTCAGGTGTTAGCAGTGGGGAAGAGCAAGCTGGAGCCGTAGACGTTGGCTTGGCATTGGCAAGCTACGGCGGATGTGGCGACGATGTTGTACTCATTACTTAAGAGCGCTGCACAAACGCGCTGCCAACTTGATTGAATGGGTTGGGCGTCAACTCAAAGGTGTGGGCGTGGCCAAGCCATGACATGCCTTGGCACGAGAGGAGGGCGATGGGGTATTGGTAAAAAGAGAAAAGAAAAACGCAAGTAAGACAGATAAAATGCGACAACAGCGCTAAGCAGGGCAAAGTGCCAGAAGAAACTCTGCTCTGCACTCGGACTACCTGGCGTATGCGTAACGTGCGAAATTGTAAACACTCTCCTCAGCATAATAATAATAATAACAATCGCAATTACTGTAATTAAGCAGGAGTGCAAGTTAAGTTATTGTTGCAAAATAAACTTAATGCTCAGCACTTGGCTTCTGCTTTAGAATTAACTTGTTTTGCTAAAGGAAGAGAAAGCTCATATTTAAGGTACATTTCATATGCAGTTTGATTGCTAAATATTTAGCAGAATAATACTTGAAAGTAGAGCTGTTGATAATGCAACGAAATATTATGATTATTGTTGATTTATTTTGTAGATAAAACTGTATATAATAGCAGTAATTAGTTGGAGAAAAGTGTGAATCAAAATGTGACTTACTATAAAACATCCCAAAAAATATGCATATTAAGAGAGTTCATAAAAAAGTTTGTATTGAAATTTGAGTTATAAAATGAATAATATTTAAGAGTTGAACTTCAATATTTCTCTTTTTTTATATAAACCTTTGATAAACATTTAATAATATACTATTCTTACTAACCTAAAGCCAGCTTACTGAAGGAAGAAAATGTTATTAGATTATATGTTATACTTTTATCTACTCATTATGTCCTTATATATCTGCAAACAGTAAGTTCGTAAATCTTATCAGAATACAGTTAGTTAAAAAGTTTAAATATTTACTATCATTATTTTGCATTGACAGCCGAATTCGACTCACTTTCAACAAAGGCATAGAAGAACTCAATTATTTCTCACAGCGCAGTTATTAGCCAAATTGAATAAAAATTCTCTATTCCACATTTGCTCGTTACTCAAATTAAAATGACATTTATTAGATCAATTTAGCATAATAAAGAAAAAAGAAAATCCCCCACACACAAAGTGAAAATGAAGCTCCCTCTTGATGCATGGCAAATCAGAGCATTTTGTTGATTTAATGCTACTACAGTAGAGTTCCCAGTGGACACTGGTGCGAAGGAAGAGTGTGAAGAGGGGCAGAGGGCGCTGCTAATGGGGAGGAGCAGCAGGCCGAAACCGTAAGCAAGTTCGTAACTTTCGTAACATGTGTGTAGAACATAAAGCCAAAACTAATCGTTGCCCTTGCCACGATGGGGAGTGGGGGGAGGTCAGCAGCTGAGGAGCGTGGCTCCAAGTGTTGTTGGCATTATGCTGGCTTGCTCTGCCACTGTATTTTTGGGGGCCACAGTGTCGTGGAGGAGGAGTCCTGCACTACCTATGCATGTAGTTGTCTACTGCCCTACCCCATCCCTTAACTTTCCACTATACTTCCACCACCCTTTCCACTACACTGTGGCTGTAGCAATGAATTTTTATGCAAATTCTTTAGTAGCCACTGCCAAAGCAAGGCAAAGGCAAAGGCAGTGGCAGAGGCAACTTGTTGCCACATGCTCTGGTTAAGGGTTTTCGGTTTTTCGGTAACTGGAACTGAAACTGGCGCTGCTTGGGCGGAGGACGATTGTTGTTGTTGTCAGTCAACAAGGGAGCAAGTGCGGTTGGTCGGTTAAGTGGACTTTGGTTTGCGAGTGTTGTTACTGTTGCTATGGGGTGTGGGTGTGTGCTTGAGTTTGAGTTGAGTTTGTGCCGCCTGCCAGCAGCGTTGACAAATTAAACAAATAAGACAACAGTAACAGCAGGCACACACACACACACACACACACACACACACACACACACACACATGTGCCTACAAAACTCGTAATTCGATTTCAGCTTAGGCCTGTCGCAGTCCCTCTCTCCATTCAGTCTCCCTCTGTACCCAACTCGCAGACTCCCTTTTTCTCTCTCAACATTTTGGGAAATGACAACGACATGTAAATACTTTTTACACTGCCTACATACGCAAATGTGAGCCGAGAGAACAACAGGGAAAAAAGCAAAACTTTTTGGCCTAAATCGAAAAGCACACGAATGAATTTTCATTCAATTATCCTCAACATTTGCCTGAGCTGTCGCCTGCCGCACTCAGGTCTTCCTTGTTTCCTCTGTCCGGGCTCTATCCGTGTTTTTGGCTCTGGCTCAGTCTCTGTCTCTGTTTTTGTTGCTTGTCTGTTTGTTTGTTTGTTTTATTTGTCTGGGGACTGAAACTAGCCCCAAACTGCACAGGGGACACTCTGGCAGAGGCCATTGTCTTAGTTCTGACTGAAAATTCATAGCCGCTCTGTTTCAATTTTTGGCCTCTGCTCTGCTCTGCTCTGCTCTGCTCTCTGCTGTGTTGTACTGCCTCCCCACAGTTATCCAGCTCCATCCTGTTTTGTCTTGTTCGTCCTGTTGTCCTGCCGTCGGCTATTCCCCGTCTCGTTGCCATAAAATTTCATTTTATCAAACAATGAAAACGTGTCGGACGCGAGCGACACACAAACTAGGGATGGGAGCGATATCTTACCTAAAAAACAAGAAAAATAGTGATAATATTGAATTAGATACATTGCTATTTAATACGATACATTCTCATATTTTAGTTTATAATTTAATGTATATGGATAACGTTTACTATCGATACTTGATACGATGTCATGTGACATTTCTCTCAGTGTAAATAAAGATACTTTCAGGGCAACACCCATCCCTAATACACACACACACACACACAGACCGCTACATGATGCCGTGTATATGCAAGGGATGTGGCAGGACATGTAAGGACATGAGCAACGTGCTCTTGTGCTCGCAGGACACTAAAGCTACGCCTTGAAGCATCTTTCAGTTCGTTCAGCTCGTTGTCGTCGCATTTCGCATCTCGGTCCTTATCATTATCCTCTTTATAGCTGAGAGTGCTACAAGTGCTCTAAGCATTCGACTCAATTCACTCCAGCCGCTGCTCGCTTACGAGGCCTAAAGCTACTAGTCGCTCTCTATATTTATAGTATTTTATATTATTATCTTGCTCTTGACAAACCATTTAATCAACAGCAGCAGCAGCAGCAGTCTCTGATTGTCTTGTACTAGTCAGCGACTAACTTAATATCCCAAACCCACTTTTCAAGGGAATTCAGTCTTTTGATGATTGTAAACATCTTACTTAATTATTCCCCAACCACAGACTTTCTCCTCTCGGTCTATTTAATTAACTTTCATATTCTCTGGCGTAATTGTGTTTGCTTTTAAATTTTGACAAGCCAGAGCTTTTCTTGCCAAAAAGTTTAACGCTTTTTTAACGGGAATTCTCTCAGGTTTCTAGAGTTGTACACTTGTGCGTTTATATTGTTAGTGATAGCCACTAAGTATGGCTTAATATGGAGTTTAAATTCATAAATATTTATATTAAATATTCGTTTAATTTTTTAACATTTTCAATGTAATTTTTATCCCTATATTTTTATAAATATTTATATTAAATACTCATTTAGTTTTTAAACATTTTCAATGTAATTTTTATTCCTATTTTTTTGTATAAATATTTATATTAAATATTCGTTTAATTGTTTAACATTTTCAATGTAATTTTTATCCCTATTTTTTTTATAAATATTTATATTAAATATTCATTTAACTTTTTTAGTATTTTCAATTGAATTTTTATCTCTATTTTATTATGAATATTTATATTAAATATTAATTTAATTTTCAAACATTTTCAATGTAATTTTTATTTTTATTTTATTCTTTCAATATAGTAATACTTTTATGTATTATCTTAAGTCTTTCGCTATTAATTATTTTACTAATATTATATTTATTTCTTGATATTTATTTTATATATTATATGCTAGTACTATTCTATTTTTTCAATAATTTTCTATTTTTTATATAGAATTGGAATTTGTTGAAATATTTGATCAAGTTTTCCCTTTGTTATTTATTATTGATTTCAAAATTTTTACTTTTTAAACGCATAGTTTATTATTGTAATAATAAAAATATAATAAAAATGAGTCTATATTTTAAACTATGCCAACATGGACTCAACTTATTTAGTCTCAAAGTGAAGTACTAACTAACGTTAAAGTCTAACGATAGTATTTACTATCACATCCCCAGTCTAGTCTAAATATCTTTCATACAGGGTATACTTTAGTCTCTATTTGTCAGACGCTTGTCTAAAATTTGCTACCAATTAAACTTTGTGCAAATAATTTTTGTCGCTTGGCGAAAAATTTTCAATTTCTGCTTTTTAATTGGGCCGTCAGGTCAACGACGACAAGCAGCGAAATTGCTAAATAATTTACTGCTTGTGCCATTGTTGTTAGCTGCTGTTGTCGATGTTGTTGTTGCTGTTGTTGTTGCTGTTGTTATTATTATTGCAGTTGTTGTTGTTAAAGCTATGGCTATGGCTATGGCTATGGCTGTTGATTAGGCCAATGTCCTGGCACACAAAAGGCGACCATTAAGTGGCATAAGGCGCGCCTTAAAACTTGCCTAATTGGCCGCTGCCGCTGCTACTGCAGCCTCTGCCTCTGCCTCTGCCTCTGCCTCTGCCTCTGCCTCAGCCTCAGCTGCTGCTGTTGGCGGCCACGCAAAAAACTTTTTACGCAAAGTTGGCCACAAAAATTGTGCTGCCCATAAAAAGTACGCAAAAAAAAGGAGAAAAAAAAGAATCAAAATGGAAAACGAAAGAGGAAAAAATAAACCGAGCCGAAAAATAAACGCAACGAAATAGCCTGCCGCAAAATATGCCAGTTATGAATTTATAAGTGGAGCACGGACCTGGACCTGGACGTGGACCTGGAGCAGGACTAGGACAGAGTCCTGGCACAGCGTGTGGCATAGAGGCCAGTTAACGGAGTGCTGCAACTGTTATACAATCAACTGTTATACAGCTGCGGCGGCTATATTATTAAGCAATTTGCAAACAAAGTAGTTTTTTTTCGCTCTACTCGTTCTCGATTGTTTAGCCATTTACAAAACATTTTACCTCGCTCTGTGCAAATAAATTCGCATTGTATTCTATTCTCCCCCACCCTGTTAGAAATTCCTTCAAACTCCCCCGTGTCGTGCTCAGCCCCATCGAATGCCAAACATTCCGATTTGCATAGCGTGTCGGGAATCAACTTTCATGTGAAATATCTCTATTCGTTGTCTGTCGAGGGTTTTAGAAGATTCAAATGCTTGCCACAACAGTTTCGAAAGCAATTTTGATTGTTCTTTTTAGAGGCAAATAACATTAGTTCCTAATGTATTTTAATCTATCAGTTGGTGAGGCATAATTAGGAGCGACGCAAGCATCTAGTAGTCTATCTATATATATAAAGTAGTTCGTTCTGACTGACTGACTGACTGACTGACTGATCATCATCGCACAGCCCAAACGGCAAGATATAGCGACCTAATTTTATAGCAGAATGATTGTTTATGACCCTTAGATGCACGTTAAGAGCTCGAAGCTGCAAAACTCTTCCCCCTTCTAACCACGAAGTGCAACTGTAGCCACAATTTTTAAGCGAAGCCCCCTAGTCTATATATATAAAGTAGTTTGTTCTATTCGCAGTTAAGCTTAGTTTTAGTCTACTCTATTTTCTATTTTAAATATACTATATACACAAATGCACAACAAATTACTTAATTGTATTAATACTATTCACTAGAGTTATATGTATGTATATCGCGACCTCAAAGATCTATTGCCTTTTCTGACTAATTTGAGCTTGCTTGGAAGTGCTCTCATCTCTAATGTATGCTGCTCCATACGAGTTCTTCTTTTAGTTAATAGATTATACTAACTATGCATTTCATAGAAATGAATTTAAATAATAGTTTAGTAAAAACAAAAGTTAGTGGACCAAAACGTCTCAATACTCTCGTCTGTTAGATAGACACTACAAGTATCAAGTTTATTCTCAGCCAGCTATAGTCAGACTCTAGACTTTATTACTATTTTTTTCACAATTCCAGAGAGTATTTACCCAAGTTGTCAAGTCGTCTATGACTATTCTTATTAAATCAAATATAATTCGTAGCCAAAGCATCTCAGTCCTTCAGGCTAGTTTGAAATATTTGGACATTTATAATTACGTTTTATTTAAAATATGTTTGCCAAAGTGACAAGTTTACTATGAGGCTAAAAGCTTTATATCATCATCATCATTATTATTATCATTATTATTATGTTTTTGTGTGTATGTCATACAACTAGTACGCACATGTACGAAATACTTCTAGGCATATCATAATAACAATCCTTTGCCACATGCTTAGTACTATACGAGGGGCTTTTTGCAGCCTTGACTGGGCTCTGGCTCTGGCTCTGTCGCTCTGTGGTAATACTTTTATGGCGACAAAGGGGTGGTGGGTGATGGGGAGGGGAGGGGGGGACTTCTTCATTTGCTTGTGGCACTTGTGTCTGTCGGCGACAGTTACTGAGCTTGACTGTGAGCTAGAGTCAGAAGCCGGTGGCTCAAGTTGGTTTGCTGTCACCTTGAGATACATTTGTAGCAGCAACAACAGTGACAAGGCCAGGCAACAAACATGGGCAACTGTCGGCCTATGGACTAACAATTTGACCTGGTCCAAGTGAGGATTCAAGAAGAGCAAAAAGCTCAAAAGAAAAGAAAAATCTGTTGACCTTTGCCTCAATGGGGCAGAGACAAAGAGAGCGGGTAAAAGGCGCCAGTAACAAAAACCACAAACAGCAGCAACAGCAGCAACAACAGCAGCAACAGCAGCAACAACAGCAACAACAGCAACAACAGCAACAACAGCAACAACAATATGGACAGCACTTGGTCTACCCCTTTTTGGCCTCGTCATTGTTTGGCCCAAAAGCCCCAAACTGGCAATAAACTTGTCTATTTTAGAACGCCACACACACACACACACACATGGTAAGCTATGCCAAGATATTTTTTGCTGCTGCTGCTGCTGCAACTTCTGCCTAAGCTGCTTTTTGTATGCTGCGGCTCGATTTGAATTAAATTCAATTTTTTTTTCCTTTTTTTTACATTTACTTTTACAGTTTTCAAGGTTGCAACAGTAACAGAGTCCGAGGCGGGCATTAGGCACAGTATGAAAAGCCTTACTACTGCCACGCCCACACCACACACCACCCATCACCCCACCACTCAACTGCTTCGCATTTTCTGTCATTTCAGCTGTCGACTGCCTTTGGCCTGATTTTTTCGCTTTTATGCGAAGTGCAAAAAGCAGAAGAGAATTCTGACAAAATATAGGTAAAGCAAGGGGAGGGGGGAAGCAGAGAAATGGCAAATGAAAAGCAGCAACCCGGACATGCAGCCGGACCCAAAACACAGAGAGAGGAGAGTCTCTCCTCTCCTCCCTCCCTCCCTAGTCATTTCCCTGCCGTCTGTTCTGACTTGCAATTAAGAAATTTGTCAGTTCTGTTGCCTCGTCACGAATGAAATGAGATGCATTCAATTGAACAAATTTCTCACAAAAGACCCGAAAAAAAATACATACTGAAAACCTTTTGCCAGCCTCAAAATGCAATGCATAATTAAACAAACTAAAACAGAAGAAAGGGCAAAGGGAGAAGGGGGCGGATATTATATTTAAGTACTTAGCATTCGGCCTGTAGCAAAAGAAAAACAACGAAAGGGAAGGAAGAGAAAACTATGTCAACATAATTGCAAAGCATTTACAAAAAGTGAAGAAAAAACTCACATAATTTCTTTGAATTTGCCCAGAGCAACTGGAATTTATTTTCAGCCTTCTATTTGCATATCATTAATATGTAGAACATTCGACTGCGGGCAAACTCTTAATAGATGTTTAACCTCGCCAAAATATGTAAATAAAATAAATACTAAATAAATAATTTAATAGTGCCTCGGTTTGTGTCATCACTACTGTCATACAGCTGCCAAGAAGACTCTGACTGTTATACAATCTCTGAAATGCTTTTTGCACTCTTATAAGTCCTTGGCTTTCATTCGCATAGCTATGTCAAGCGAAGTTAGCATATTGGAAAAACTATGGGAGAAAGTGTTATACAAATTGTTATATAAACTGTTCGAAACTATAGCAAATTCTTTGCTTAAAAGTGTCCCTCTGCTTTGCTTCAATTTAAGCCTAATAGACACTATTAAGTTGACAGTTTGTTATACAAACTTTCACACAAATTGTTATACAAAACGCTCTCGACAGAAGTTAAAACTGTTCCACAAACTGTTATACAGTTTACTTAACAGCTATTTCATGTTTTAATAGCTTATTTGAAATGACCAACTATAGAAAATTATGTGCTGCTAGTTCTTTTTCTCTCTTTATTCTGCTCATGTCTCTACCTTCTCATCTGCTTGGCTTCCTCACTTTTTTTAAGGCTCTTCTGCTTTCTCGGTCGTCGTCCTGTGTGCTAGTTACTGTGTATGTAGTCAACTTTTGCTAGCTTGCCTGCTATCTGCCGCACTTCCGGTTTCCGGTGACACTTCCACCACCCCTGGCAGCGTCTATCTAGCAACAACAACAACAGCAACAACAACATACACTTCCTGTACGTCGTCTATGCCATTATGGGCACTTGAGCCGCTGCCAGCAGCTGCCATTTGTTTTGCCCATAAATGTTTTGCAGCATTCCCCACCTCTCTGTCCCTGTGTCCCTCTGCCCCCTGCCACTCTTTCCCCCTCTTCCACTCTCTCTCTCTGTCATTTCGTTTTCTCTTCGGCTGACTGCATTAGTTGGCACTGTGTGTGTGTGTGTGTGTGTGTGTGTGTTTGGGCTCTTTGAACGCACAAGTTTGCCACGATTTATGCAGTTCTCCCAGAAGCCAAAGTACGAGCATTTGTTCCGACTCGACTCTGCGGAGGAATTGGAGATGTGAGCGTGTTGCATTGCTTTGCCAACACGCTGCGACATGCTATGACAAGCAACTGTTATACTGTTATACAAGGAAGTTTCTTTCATTTGCTATACCCACAATGTAGTTACAGATATGCCAGCGTAAGCTGTTATACGGTACAATCAATACAATATCGATAGTCTCAAGTTTTCAATAACCTCCGATAGACTCAAGTCTCCGATAGTAGTCCCACTCAATGTTTGTTATACAACTGTTATACAGCTGTTATAAGCATGACTGTCAGGCATTGCCACTCATTTGCTTACATTGCAACAGCAATAGTCTATTAACCCACACACACACACACTGTTATACAGCTGTTATACGCCGTTGTCTATGCTTATTATGCTCAGCAGACGCACTCAACTTTACGAGCACTAACAACCAACTGCAGTAAGTGCATTTCGCCATTTGGCACAACCATCTGTCCGTCCCTCCGTCTCCTCTCCTGCTTCCCTTCCAAGGCTCTTTTTTCTGTACTATTTAGCACAGTTATACAGTCGAGCAGTTGCCAGACACCTGTGACGTTTATCGCTTTCGTTTGGGTTTGGTTTTCCTGGTCATTTGGTGGACAGTTGCCGCAGCTTGTTGCATTTTTGGTTGCCTGCTTCCTGCTATGTGTTGCTGTTGCTGCTGCTGCTGCTTACCGCTGCTTAAATTACACACTTCCGTCTTCCTTCCTGCCATGATGGCAACAACAACAGCAGCAGCAGCAGCATCATCAGTTGCGTTTTGTTTGCCTTGGCCATTTGGCTTCCTAAACGGGTTTTGTCAAATTGTAACCGGGGCGAGCCTGTTAAACTCTCAACTGAGCCCATTCATCGGCATTCTCTCAACCCATTCTCTCTCGCCAAGCCACTCACACTCACTTCCGGCCGCCATTTATAATCAGAGTCGCTTTGTGCGTTGCTTATTCAGTCTAAACTGTTATACATTAAATATATAACCATTAATAGAGTTGAGTTTGATGCAAATGCAGTTCATTAAGTTGTTTTAAAAGGCTTTTAAAACTGTTATACTTCTTTTATACAGTTTAATTTTAGGAACTTGCCTGTTTGGAGCTGAGTCTAAACTGTTATACAGTAAATATAAGGTCTTTTACAATTAACTTAGTTGAGTTTAAAGCAATTCCTTGTTGTAAGTTGCTTTACAAGTCTTTTAAAACTGTTATACTTCTGTTATATAGTTTAATTTTTGGAACTTGCCTATTTTGCGCTGAGTCTGAACTGTTCTATAGTATATATAATGTCTTTGACCATTAATCGAGTTGAATTTCATACAAGTCCTGGGCATTAAGTTTCACAAGTGTTTTAAAACTGTTATACTTCTGTTATATAATTTCTAATGAGCTGATTGCCTGTTTTTCTTGGCACATGATAAGCATAATTGAGTATAGCTCAGAAGTGATCGTTAATGGACTCTTATTGGACTGTTATACAAGTGTATTTAATACCTTTTTAGATCATTATATTACTTAATAGAAGTTAGTTTACATTTCAATGGCTTTCAGGTTGTCCTAACAGACTTGTCGATAATATATCGAAATAGATATCGTTATCGTCGGATATTTCTTAATCCATTTTGTTAAATGAATTCATTAAGAACAACATCGTGCCTCGTCGCTCCCAGTGTAGCATATGCCATGTTCCCATAACTGTCGTATTGGTGTTAAATACAAGAAAAGATAATAATAATAATAATAATAACAATGTTTATTAGCATCATAGGCTGTGTGTGTGTTTTGATTTGACAAAATCTCATTTAAATTTACGAAGTGTGGCCGCAGGCACGCAACTGTTATACGGCAGGACGTGAGGACGTGGGCGAGTGCCCACACACTTTGGCATGCGGCAAAGTTGTACATTCAATTACCGTTATGTTAAATGCATTGCTGTGTCGCTGGGTTTTGCGTGTCGCCATTTGCATTTTCCGCCATTTTACGCTCGCGGCACTCGCAGATGTTTTATTTTATATTTTTATTTTGTTCAGAAGGAGAAACTTTTCGTACAATTGGCTGGCTAGGCATTAAGTGCTGCGGCTCGGCTCATCGTTTAGTTTGGGCAAAGTTTGTTTGCAGCAGATTCTTTGCGTTCATTTTATTATTTTATTATTATTTTTCATAGTATTATTATTTTGTGTGCGTTGCGTTGCGTTGTGTTGCGCTGTGGCAAGGTTGTCAGAAATTAATTAGACTAATTAAAACGCTAGCAGCGGCCGCAGCAAAAACTTCAAGTTCAAAGTTATTTCGTAGTTGATTGAATGAAAACTTTGCCACCTGGCGAAAAACCGAAACACAAGAAGATGAGACGACAGAGTGAAGGTGGGAAAGTGGGAATCGCAAGGAGAAGAAAAATTAATTAACTTGGCCTTGGTATAGGTACCAAAAGCTGTCTTAGCTCTCAGCTCTCAGCTCTCACTTCTCGAGCATATTTTGGAAAATGGCAAACAATTGGCACAACTCAAAACATAATTTAGCTTACTCCCCCCCACCCCATCCCTTTCACCTGCTCCTTTTTCTCTACTTTCGCTTGGCTCGTTATCGCCGTTGCGGCTTTTATTCTCTCTTCTTTTTTAGTATTTTACAGCCCTCGAGTCTTGAAATCAATTAGCGCACTTCACTCGAGCCGTGCGTAGCCAAATACGCTTTGGGTTCGCAGTTCAGAGCTTTTGGTTACGGTATTTTTATATGATTTTAACTTTTTTTCTTATTATTTCTGCTTATTTTGTTGGTTTTCGGATCAGGTTCACAGATTGGGGTCAGCTCAGCCCGCGAGCCACAAGAGACAGTGCGAGACTGTGTGTGTGTGAGTGTGGTAAAGGGGAAAAATAAATAAAGAGCAGCAATGGCAGAGAGAAAAGAACTTGTTGTCTCATATTAACAGGCTTTTGGCTCGGTTTAAACACACTGAGCTTAAAGCAAGATTTTGTGGTATATTTGGCAGTATATTTCTTTTCATTTCGTACTTTTCTGCTGATGCCAGCAAGTGTGCGTGTCAGAGTGTCAGCAACTGGCGACATTTGCAGCAGCTCGTGAGTGCACACAGTGTGTGTGTGTATGTGTGTGTGTGTGTGTGTGTGCGTGTGTGTGTGTCATGCCATGGGTCAGCACGTCGCCGTCAGTTCGCTTGGATTTGGCTGTAACAACAGTTAAAGCCGGCATATTTAAGTGCCTTTGGCCTTCGTATAACAGTTGTAAAACACAGTTACTTTGTCCATGTATAACAGTATGGCATTAAACACACTTTTACATCAAGTCATAAGCAGTAAGTAGCGCTATAAAGCAAGTGCAAATAGTCGTATAAGCCAACGAGCAAAGAGCCAAATAAAACTGTCTAAAAAGATTGAAATGATGGCATCAACGCCATATAACAGTTTTATAACAGTAGCCAGTACAGCTGGTGCGTAGAGCTCGCCAACTTATTAGGCATAGCTATTCGTTGTGGTATGTATCAGTGGTAGAACAGGTGTATAACACTTGTATTGGACTGTTATAAAACGCTTGTATAACAGTTGTATTAGCTTTGAATTGCTTCAGCTACATAATGAGCACTTTCTTATAGACATTTATAATAGTCACGATACATAATTGTGTATAACAGTTGTTTTAGCACAGTTTCTTACAGTGTATTACAGTTGCTATATAGGGATATTGTGATCAAGCTTATGAATGTATATAGAACATGAGTAAAACAGCTAATGCAGTGGGCTATTATTCTAACCCTCTGCCAACTGCTGCCTGTATAACAGTTATGATGTCGCCTTGGCTTTTATTATCTGCTAGAGCCAAATCCAAACAGTAGTTGAAGTTGATGCGCTTAGCTCGTCTCTGATATCATATCACTAGCACAACTCACTCCTCTGACAGTGCGAGTGTGAGCGTGTGTATGATGAGTGTGCCTGTATGTTCGCTTCGATTACAGCCTGTGCAGCACTGCAGTATAACAGTATCAACAGATGGCATGTGCAAACGAGTAGAGTACTGTACCTCAGTTGACATACAAAAGGGTTTACCTACTTTCACTGTCTGTCTGTATGAGTGAGTGTGTGTGAGTGTGTGTGTGTGAGTGTGTGTGTGTCAGTGTGTGTCAGTGTGTGTCATTGCCTGGCAAAGCACTTGATGTTGTCAGTGGGGGAAATGCAAGAAAGGGTAAAGTAAAAAAAAGAAACGGCAATGACAGTCAGCAAAAAGAAGTGAAGGAAATGTGAATGTGAATGTCAGCATAAAAGTGAGGGAATGTGAGTTATGTGAGTGTGTGGATATTACTTAAAACATCGCTTTAATGTTAATAAATATATACAAATTTAAAATATCGAATAAGTGATACACTCTACACAGCAAATTGGGGCGGTAAATCGAGTAGAAATCACTGCAAGAATATTGTGTAAGTTAGGTCTCATTTGGGAACCTAACCTCACCTATCGATGATAACGATATATCGATATTCTATCAACATCACTAATGCGAGTGTGACTATACGTGTGAGTGCTTCAAGGTGAAAGTGTGTGTGTGTGTGTGTGTGTGTGTGTGAGGACGACAACAAAACGGCAAATAGCAAACGGCAAACAGCAAACGGCAAACGCAGAGCTTTGACTCAACTAACAACTCATACACACACGCAGCCATACACACACGCACGCACACTAATGCACACCTTGGGGCTGCTCTAGCCTCAGCTGAAGCACTTTTCAGCTGCCTTTGTGTCGCTCATCCGCTTTGTGGCAGTTGAAAAACTAACAGCAAAAAGGGTCGACTGCGATTGCCGCTGCTGCTGCTGTTGCTGTTGCTGCTGCTGCTGCTTTTTTTGGCAGTTGCCGCTGCACATTTAGCACACATTAATGAAGGCATTTAGGCCATGCGTTGATGTCGATTGCTTTGGCTGACCTTTGACTCGTTTGCATGCCGTATGCCAATGCCACTTGCCGCATGCCACTTGCCACACACACACACACACACACACACGCGCTGTGCACCGTTCCAACTGCTGCACAATCAAATTCAATTGATCTGGCAGCACTGCCAACACATCAATCAATCAGTCGCAATTCACATATACATGCATGTTGACAGCGCAACTCTGTTTCCAAAATGCAAAGTGCTGTGACAAGGCTATTGCAACTGTTATACGCACATTTTCAACTGTTATACGAGTGTTATACAACTGCAGTTGACAGAGCTATGCACTTGAAGTGGCATGAAGTCTAAGTAAATGAATAACAATTGGTAAATGACGATTGTAATTCTGTTATACAACTGTTATACTGTTGGTAAATCAGTCTATTCATGTCAAAATATAAGTATATGCTTGCTAAATGCAACAACTAGTCAAGTAATGTTTCTATCAAACTGTTATACAACTGTTATACAGCTCACTTAACACGAAAACACACAGCAGTTGAACTTTAGATACCTTTCGTTAAATTTATGACTGTTCTACAACTGTTATACACTGTCCATCAGTTAGTTTTAAGTAACTGTTATACATAGTTTAAAATTAGTACAGTTTAGATAGGAAGTTGTACGCAATACTCAACTCTAGACAGATTCTTAATCAGCTCTTATACTCCCACTGTTATACAGCTATAATCAAACGTCGAACAATACAACTGTTATACCAGCAATTTGCTAATTGTCAATGGCTGCCAGCAGCAGCAACTTGACCTTTGACATTAGCACCACTCAATGCCCCAGCGTCAGCAATTCGATAAGGACAGAGATTCTCTGCAATCGAATCGAATCAAAGCGAACAAATGGCCCAGAACAATGCCTAACGACTAAATAAGATAACTGTAAACAGTGCACAAGGGCGTAGGCAGGCACTACCGAGGGAGGGGCTGAGCATGGGCGGGGGGAGGGGGTCAGCTGAAGCAAGGGCAATCAGTGACGAGCTGCATTTATCAATTTAGTTGCGCCCCGCAGCGCAAATGTTGTAACAAAGGAGCCCAAGAGACAAGATATGACACGGCACTGAGGCACAGATATAGATACAAATACACATACACACACACACACACGCACACACCTATACACACCCACAATGCTGGCTAACAAACTGCGGACAGACACGCAAGCCCAGCTGCAGCTTCACCTGCATCCACTTGTCGCTCGGCCGGCGGGCAAGTTAAACGTAAAAGTGCAAGTAGATGGACGGGCATACACTGAGAGAAAAGAAGCTGGCATGTTGACCTTGAATAATACTAAAGTAGAGCAGACAAAACTTGTATTAAATAGGATAGTTTTTAACATGAAATTCAGCATCTTGCAATCTTGAATCTTGATAGCTTTTTATGATGTCTAATACTCTCATTTCAAGTACGCTTTGAACTTGATTCAAGATCTGAAAATAGCTCAAACTAAACATGAAATTTCAGGCTAAGCATATACTAAAGTAGACACCATAGAGCTTATATCAAGTTGTATTAATTGGAGTAAGAAAAGTAGCAACTAGAGTGAGCAACTTTCATTTAAGATCTATAACTTGCTTTAAGATAAATTAATCTAAAATTAAGCTTGTTTTACACTCCATCTTTATATAGATATAAGAGAGCTTCAGGCTAAGTGTGTGCTATAGCCCTTCAGTTAGTTCAAGTTGAGCTCAAATCGAGATCATATCTCAAAACCTTGCTCATGTTTCTCTGAGTTCATTATGTTGCGCTCAGTGTATGGATGGGGATAGGAAGAGAGTGAGCCAGCGACAACACTTCCGGCTGTTTAGAGGCAACAGCAACAGCAACAGCAACAACTGAGGCCAGTTGCCAATTGTTTGGCACAACAATGTTGTCTTCTCCCCTCCCTCCCTCCCACCCCCTCCACTCCAGCAGGTGCATAGACAATGGACGCTCGCCCTATGTGCTAGCTGCTCTCTCTGGCATCTAGGAAACGTTGTAATTACAACCGCAGGGCAGACCACGCCCACACCCACTCCCACACGCCCACGACTAGGCTTAAAACGAAGGCTCAGGCTCAAGTCGAGGCGCTGGCATTGTTTGTGCCAAAAACAAAGCACTTGCCACATGAACCAGATCGCCTCCCCCCACCCACCACACCCCCCTCTTGCCGCACTTAACCCCTGCCTGCAATAAAGCTGCGACCATGGCCTTAAACAGAAGCAGCGTCTTCTGCTACTCCAAGTTTGGGCAAAAGAAAAAGAAAAAGAAAAAGAAACCATCTTTCATTTGCAGCAACAACAAGTGCCACAACAACTGCCAGTGCAACAAGAACTTATGATGATGTTATAAGAAACTCATGTGCATATAAATTATAAGTCTATGCAAATGTAGATGGCGCTGCAACTGCTGCAGACATCATTCCAGTTCGTGTCTCCCGTGTGCTTAAACCATTTCACTCACCCCTGATGTTGCGGTTTACTCTATGCACTGTGGCAAGCTGCTTATGAACTTGCCACACAGCAGCTGCAGGCGCAACGTTGCCTCAAATAGTTCAATTTATATCACATCACATGTATACTATACTCGAGTTAGTTGGTATAGTTAGTAGTGCTTAGTCTTGGACAAATTTACTTCAAATTTAGCCAATATGGCTGAACTGTTTGTGGTTGGAAATGCGAACTTACCAAAGCATTAGCAAACGTCTCAAGTTATACCTGAAACTTTCACGATAGTTGCGCAAACTTTCCATCATACGTGCTCTCTACGGTCTCGTTTGCTCAAGATACGAGTAAGTTGACTTTATTTATAGATTACATGACTTTTAGTTTGTTCCTAAACGTGGTTTATTGGATCATACTTTCTATTTTTCTCTGCAGTATCTCAGGGAATTTCTCTTCTAATAGTTCTCAACACACTTCTGCACATTCTTCCCTCCATTCCACCCTTACAAACTATCTACCTTGGTTCACTCTACTACTCTGCATACAACTCCCCTTCTGACACATTTTCCGCTACATCTCCTTTTGCATACATAATCATAGTAATCATTACTATAGTTTGTATTATTTTCTTACACTTTCCCACCGGTTTATCCCTCTTCACCCCCTCTTCTTCATTTGCCTTAAAGCATTTCATTCTTTAGTTCGTCTTCAAGAGGTTTATACTGGTTTATCACATGTAGTTTTTATACTTTTACGCTTGCTCCTGTTCAAGCTATTCTAAATCTTCTTTTAGATGCTCCCGCACATCCTAACTGTACATAAATCCATATTCAGAGTTTAAGTCAAAAAGCAAAGTCAATTTGTTGACTTTTTCATTAGCTAAGAGTATTTCATAAATTTGCCTGCTCATTTATCAGGCAGTCGAAACCTACGAGTCCTTGAACTATATTAGTCTTTCGAGCAGTCCACCCCCCTCCATCCACCCTCCATCCAGAATTCAGCATCCAGTAAGTGCTTTTGCCTCTATGCCTTGCCATGGTTTAACTTTAATTTGCGTGCAAGGTCAGTTGCAGTTTCTAATTTGGGTTTTGCTTGGCTCACTTTTGACTTTTGCCACAGTGTGCAAGGTCAGAGCAAAAGACAGATGCTGCACACACACACACACACTCACACACACGCACAGGTTGAGCACAGTTGAGCACTTGGCTGTACTCATAGAGATATGAGTATACGTCCCCATTTATAACTGTCTGTTTTGTCAGTTTTATTTCCTCTGCTCACAACTCACATCTCACATCTCGCGCTCTAAGCTGTTACTGTTGCTACTGCTGTTGTGGCCCCCGGTTTAAATGTAAGCCCTTTTTGCATTATGGTCAACCAGCCCCTGCTTTCTGCTTTTATCTATCAGCCCACAACATGCCTAACAAAATCAATAATTAGTCGCGTTTGTGGTGTGACAGGGGCCAGGCCAGGAGGCACACACATCACGCATACGATGCGTTGACAGCAGTTGGCAACGGCAAATCAAAATTGCAAAATTACAAAATTCAAAATGCGATATACGGTGGGCAGAAACAAAGAGAAACTAATTTCAAAAAAACTATAAAAATACCTTTAGTTAAAAGTTGTACTAAAGGAGAAGGTTTAGGTGTGTCTGAAAAACTTGCTGAAATATTTCAAAAATTTTAAAATGTTTTATGCGCTTTACTTAATTTCATTGTTAAATTTTAAGTAATACAAATTATTCTATTTTCTATTCTATTTTCAAAATTGTATTACTTACAGTTATATTTTGGCAAAGTTTGAGTAAAGCAGACTAATTAGAGTTTATTAAACGAAATGTCAAAATATATTAATAATTTTAAAAATATTTTATAAACTTTCAATTTTATTATGACTACAACTTTTTGCATTACAAAAGTATTTCTATTCAATCTCCTCATACTAACTTTTCATACTGTATTATTTATGTTCATATTTTGCCAGCTGCAGCTGGTCTTTTGCCCACGGTGCCAGCGGTTGAAACGGGTCAACAGTTTGGCTGTTGTCAGTGTGGCCAGTGCATATTTAAACTAGCTGCATTATAATGAAATTATTTAATGCTAATTACGGCTAAGTAAACAAACAACCGCAGCCAACAAAACAAACAACTACAACACACACTGGCGACAGGTTGATGAAACAAACAAAACGACATTTTAATTCAATTCAATTCGATTCAATTCCATATGTGATATTTGTTTCAACACAATTCCTATTCCGATTCCGATTCCTATTCCTATTCCGATTCGATTTTGGTGGTAAATTATTCAAATATTAAAAGTTTGAGCTGAAAGCTGCCAGAGATTTGGGCTTACATCAATGAGTATTTTGTGTGCTTTGCATTCAATAAATCTAATGAAATTTTCTCAATTTTCTAAACTCAATTCTCGCATGTCCATGTCTATAGCACGTCCTTGAGGAGCCTTTTCTGCGGCCTCCCACAAAGTGTCAGGTCTTTGGGGCATAAGGCATAAGTAAACCCCATGGCTTAGCATGCAATTCAATTAATGTTGCATAAGCCCATCAAATAGGACAGTTCGAACAATGCCCGACCCCCACACCCTCAGCCACAGCCAGAGTCTGTGTGCAAAGGAAAATGGGTGAGAAAAGCTGGCTGGGGAAAATCTTTTAGCGCATAATCAAACAATGTGGCGACCTTGGACCGGACATGCTAACAAAAGCAAACATAAACTGGAATTAATTTCAAATATGAATAGAGCGTTGCGTTCGACTAGCGTATATGCTTTTAGTGATTTTTGCATTTATAATGTCTATAAGCTAAAATTACAGCCACTGAGCTAATGGAGTTGCGAACAAGTCAGCAGGAAGAGTTTTAGTTTATACTGTGGAATGAATAATGTAAAGTGTGTGGTGTAAAATGTGTAGTAAGTGTTTAGTCTGAGTGAGCATATCAAGTTTCTAATGCACATAAAATGCGAATATGTTTATTTAAATATGAATAATGATGCGAATACTTTGATTTCAATAAGAATATTTACGAGTAATAAAGAATATTTTTAATTAAATAGAAATATTTTTATATAAAAATGAACATTTTAAATTAAATACGAATATTAGTGAAAAGAATATTTTAGATTAAATAGGAATATTTTTAATTGGACAAAATGGTTTTTAATCAATTACAAATATTTATGATTAAATTTGAATATTTTTAATTAAATACGAATATTTTTCACTGAACATAAATATTTTTGATACAAATAATTTAAATATTATTATTATTATTTAATAAAATTATTTTTTGATTAAAAACCAATAATATTAAAATAAGAATAAATAAGAACATTTTTATATAAATACTCAGACTGTCTTACAGAGTTCAAAGGCAAGTTGAATAACTTTTAAGAAGCATTTACTTAGTGCTTTTTTTCTATACTATACAATACTAAACTATACTTTTTCCAACACAAAAGTAATAGTAAAGCATTGTCTATAAACTTTAGCTGTATTTAAGTCTATTTTCCCATTTCTTTAACCAAGTTATGACATTCTTTCACTCACATATTCCTTTCTAATACAATGGCAATAATATAGTATTGTGTATGGTATATTTTCCGTCTGATAACCTAATCCTTTTCCAACCACACAGACAGGGGGAAGTGTACACTGCCTAGCTTAGCAGGCATATCGAATGACAGAATGTCTCAGCATCAGTTACAAGTCAATTGGTTACAGTCGACGCCTCTCCTTCACGTTCCCCTTGCCCCCTTCCCCCCCTTCCCACGGTCCATGTTGATTCAATGCCAACAGCTGCCAAGTTAAATGAAGTCAAAAATGTAAATTTCATTTGGCGCCCACGCCAAAGTCTTCATTCAAACTCAGAGTGAAGACTCGGAAATTCGTAGCCGCAACGACTTGTAAGTCAGCCCCAAAATATACGCAATTAGGCTAGACGAAGGCAGGGCAGTGGAAGGGGGAGGGCGAGGAGCGGAAGTGAATTACAAAAGGCAGGCAGCTGTTGCTGTTGCTGTTGCTGTGTGCCGTTGCCACGTTTCCTGCTTCAAGTAGGTGGCAGCAACATGTGCTTCACACTGCCACAAACAAACGTGTGTGTTGCTGTGTGTGTGTGAGTGTGTGTGTGAGTGTGTGTTTGTATGCACTTAATGGCAATTGTTGCCATTGTTTCTATGGCACTTTGGCTGGCAAAAGTTTGTCTTAGATCGCATTCTGCATTTCAAAGAAGGAAGAACAAGAAAAAACATACAAGTTAATTGACTAAGCTGCAGCACTGCCAGTGACAGCAAACCAATTGGAGAGTACTCAAACTCAAACTCTCTCTGCCCCGTGCCCCGTGCCACTCTCATTCCTCATTCACTCAGCAATGGGAAAGACAACGCGTTGTGATTACATTAGTCTAATGAGCTAATGGACCCACCTAATGGCACTGGCTTCCCGCTCTCCTTTGCCTGCGACTCCTGGTCTGAGGCAATTACAGACGCTGTCGATTAGTCATTATCATCATGAATGTCAAATGAATGATTCATACGAATGCCAAGCCAATGCCACTGAGTGCTTACTCAATTCATAACAAAAGCTCGCTCATTCATTCGCTCAAGGAAATGGGATAAGGCATGGGTATGTCTCTGTTAAATATTTTGCCTTAAAATTGCTAAAAATCACTCTCGTTGTATAGTGTTTAACAAGAAACATTCGCAATCTATTTGGAGAGTAAACATTTCGATAGATTTTACATAATTCTTTTACAAATGTTCTTGTTGTTTTCACAAGAAAAGAATCAGCTTATAGTTCTCTGGAATTTCTTTTAAATCGAATCGAAATGTGGAAATCTCTTTTGTGCTTTTCAACTGATATCATAATCTTTAATCTTTACAATAAATTGCATTGCTCACGCAATATGTTATGCCACAAAGCCCCAAAGAGTTATCTATCATCTACTGTGTGCTGGTAGTAGTAGTAGTTCCCAGGATACTCTTTAATTTGTCTATTCACACAGCGGCCAATCAATAGATGTACAATCGCTTGTTGACTAGAGCACTTCCCAGTGTCTCTGTCTCTGAGGTCAGTTATTGGCTTATCATTTCATCCATACGCTCTAATTGCAGCTGCAGCTAATTGTGGCACAAAGGCCACCAACAAATTTGTTTTCCCCTGGCAATAGAGCGAACTTTTATTGACATACCCTGTAGAATGTACGATGTACTATGTGATGATGTGGTAACCCTTTTGGCAATCCATATAACACACACTGTTCTCTTGAACTGCGAAATGTTTACTGGGTATTTGTGCAGCAGTTCGATTCGCCTTTGAGTTTTTATGTTGTGTGTGTCCGGCGACAAATGCCCAATAAATTTCCAACAAAACACAGAACTCGAACTCTAAATACTCGTGTTCATTTATTGGCAGCAGGTTAAAGGCAGCAACAACATGTGGCAGCTGCGTCATGGAACAACTCGCGTCATTGGCATTGGCAATAAGTAAATAAATAAATAAATCATTTGTGTGCATAGCCAGCGATAGACATCGATAGATACAGCTAGAGTGTGGGTGTTGGACAGCACCAACAACAGCACATGTCACACACACACACGCACACACACACACACCACTTGAAAGCGAATTGAACTTGGCCAACGTTGACGCTGGCGCCTTTTGGGCTCTGCCCGTAACACATGGCGCATACTTGATATTATGTTATATACCCGCTCACGTTACTCCACTCATCTCTCGCTCCCCCAGCCCACTCAGTATGTATGTATACATGTCATATCTGTGCGCTTTTTGTGACTCACACGTCACACAGAATATCCACTCCACTCCACTCCACCCTTCCCCATTGCCTTCGGGGCTTTCCATTGTCGTCGTCAACTATTTTTAGTAGTATAGCCAAAAGCATTTAACAAAAGGAACAAAGCATTTATAAACAGCATTTCCATTTCCTCCATCTCCATCGCCATCTACATGCAACTGAACTTTTTAGCAAGAATTTCAAAGTGTGCCGCCAACAGCACACACAGTGTACCCTGTAATTAAAAGTGGGCAGAGTCGAAGCTTCACTTTGTATCTATTCCAATGTTTTAGGCTAACTAGCCAACTATTCGATTTGGTTTGATTGGATTTCTCTGAAGAATTCACAGGAATATACACCCGCTTTCTCTCAGTGTCTAGCAGACATACTCCAACTCCTTATGGTATTATACCTTGCTCTCTCTACTGTCTACAGGGTATGTCATAGCATAAACAATACTTGATAAAACTATAAAAGAAATAAAAGAAAAGCATCAACTTTATTTTGAAAAGCAATTTGGCTTTTGGCATGCCAGGCTTTTGCCTGTCTCGCCAGCCTTTTTGCCTTTTGCCTTTCAAGTGTCCATCAACATGTTTGACAAGTGCGCTGATTTCTTTCCCCCCACCCCGCCCCCCTCACTCACTTCCCTCCTCACTCTCTCTGTTTATAGCCACTCCCCTTTTGTCTCTATCTCTCGCTGTGTGTGTGTGTGTGTGTGTCTACCTTGAGTCATTATTTGGTCATGCTTGCAATTTCCGCTTCACGTCTGCTCTCATTTTGCCGCTCTACCTTTGCCATCCATCTAGCTGCTGTACCGGAAGCTGTTGCTCTGCCACCACGACCTGCTCCCTTCCACTCCACTCTCCACCTCCTTTACCACACACTATTCGTCGTACACCCATTCGCCAGGTGGCCATGCCGCTCTCCTAATGAATAATACAAGACTCGAGCTGACGGAACAGATGAGCAGCCAGCCAGCGGATCCCGAAAACTTTGCCTCAATGAAATATTTAAATCGTATACGAGCTGTGTGTGTGTGTGTGTGTGTGTGTGCTCTACCCTCTTCTCTCTCTGTGTGTATGTACACCTGTCGCACACCAGGTACGCAAAGCAGACCGAGAATATACTAAAATAAATACCAGCAAATACCACTATAATAAATACTAGCACTACTGAAGTTGAACTCTTCGGTGTAAAGCCACAAAAGCAACTTCACAATTCATTGAAAATAAAATTAAAATGTAAAAATACTTAAATAAATATATTCAAAAATTGCCACAAATTAGTATGAAACACTAGACTAAAATAGTTTCAAAACACTTGGCTCCATCTAAGCAATTTCGACTAATGGAATGTGAAAGTTAGGGTATCCTGGGGTATGTGACGTTTATGCTACTGTAAACATATGATGTATACTTTTAAGTGTTGCAAAATGCAAATAGTAACAATACGACATAGCAATAAGTTTTAGGGATTAATTAGCTATACGAAGGCTGGTCACACTGATAGAAGCCAAGCAACAAGAACGACGCTTTAAAGACGAATGTAATAATCATCGCAATCATCGCATGAAAACTAAATAAAATACCCTCGAATTACACTACTAAAATAATTGAGAATTAATCGATAAATTTCAACAGTTTATCGATTGATATGCAAATGGTGAAAGTCAAGTAGTTAACCCTTGGTTTTGCACACTTTTGATACAGTTTACATTCACTGACTTCCCCTCATTCTCCGCTCTCCACTCTCCGCTCTCATTCTCTGTGTCTCGTATCGTGATTGAGTAAGCTAAAACTGTACAAACATTGTGCATTTCGCACAATTAATCAAATATTTTTATTGAATTTTGTGTGTGATGGGCAAACAGACAGCAGAGCGCAGAGACAAACGTTGGGTTAAGCCGTTGCCACGCCGTGTGCCATATCACATGTCTTTGATGAGCAGGGGGAGTGGGGGTGGGGGTGTCGCTGTTTGAGATAGTCGAGAGTGTTGCTGGGTGGCACCTTGGGCACGTTAATGGGCCAGCTGACAGCGTGCCAAACAAGCAAATGCCCAGCAAAATGATGAATGACATGGGGAGAGTGCGTGCCACTCCGCGTAGCCAGGGGAGGGGAGGTGGTAAGTAGTGAAAGAACTAGTAGTGTGTGAAAGTGTGTGTGTGTGCCTAGTACAAGGCAGTGTCATGTTGTGCCATTTGTCTTTGCCCTTGCTGCCAAAATACCCCGTTCGAAGAGCCAAACACTACTCTTACTTCTGCTACTACTACTACTTAGCACTGGAACAACGAAATTGCCATAAATCGCATTTGTGCATTTGCATTAGATGCAGCTCGTTGGCCGCAATGAGCAACAATGTTGATAACTTATAGCAACAACAACAATGACAACCAAACAAACATCTCTAAATGCAAATGCTGGCTGAGCCTTTATGCAAATGCTATTCGCAAGTCTACAACTGCAAATACTCGTTGCGCTATGAATATGACTGTGAATATGACTATGAATGCACTCACACACTCACAAATATACGAGTATATGTATACCCACTATCTGCCATAGTGAGAGGGCGAGGGGCGAGTGGGTGGAGGGTTAGAGCGAACATATTCCCGCCTGCATATTGCATTTGCCTTTAACTTTGACTCTGACTGCTGGATTTTGCCTTTATATTACTTTTATGGCATAATGCGCATGCAAAATATGCACAGATTAACACACACACACACACACGCACACACACACACAGACTCACAATGGTTAACATAAAATTTACAGTTATCGTTACATATGCTGCTTACTGCTAAACATGTCGATAACACTGCAGGCGTCGATAAATGTGTTTTTATAGCAAAGTGCCATAATTGTAAGCTTCTTAAATCGACGTTGACTTATCGATAAATGTGATAAATGGGATAGCCGCCTGGTACACATAATGTAAGGCGATTGTAAATTATATATTATACATATTTTCGATAACTTGGGCATTGAAATGATCATTGCCTATGCTAATATAAATATTTACTTGCAATAATCCAACACATACACACAGTATTACCTCATCGATAACTCAACCAACGCAACTATTACTGAGATAGTTATTTAGAAATATCGATAAATATCGATAACTCTAAATATCAATCGAGCAATCACTCAAACTAGCGCCGACTCAGACTATCGATAACTCTACCATTTAGTAACTCAGAATATTGATAACGATATCAATCGATAACTATATTCATCGATAAGTAACGACGACTAAGATGCTGCCTTTGGCTTTTGACAATAGCAGAGCGTTAAAAGATAATCAGCGCCTTCTATCTCAGTAATTTCCTTTCGCTTTCGATAGACTGAGTATTTTGTGTATGTGTGTGTATATATGTATATATGTGTGTATGTGAGTGTATGTGTGTGTGTTGTGTGCGTGTGTGCAACGCCTCGCTAAACCTTTTGTCAGCCTCTTTGGCGCGCAACTGCAATGCTGAACGCTTTGTGTGTGTGTGTGTGTGTGCCTCTCTTTACCCCCCTCGTCACTCAACCCCTCCTTTAAGCGCTATTTCTCTCAGTGTTTGCTGTGTGCATGTTCGTTGATTTGTGTATCGTAGAGCCGCTTGTCTGTCAGTTGTTTGTTTATGGCACATCGCCTCGTGTGACATCATTCAATTGAGACGATGTCAACGCTTTGAAGTTGAGTCTTTAATATTTTCAATAGGGCATGGCACGATAGTCGTGTCGTGACACGCGGCAAACAGATTGATAGAGTGATGGAACGCTAAAAAAGAGCTTGAGTAAGCCAAGTACATCTATCAGACTTTTGCAATTGAAACAATAATCATTTGCCTACTGCAAATATCTCTTGAATATGTGGAGGGCAACCGACTGTAGTAGACCCACAAGCTGTGCCAATCGTTCAGCTTGATTAAACACAAAGAACATATGACTTCTCAAAGGGTTTTATCTCTTTGAGTATAATATGAAAACTTTGCGCTTTCTCTATGGAATTCTCTCTCTTTGTCTCGTCTGCTCTTTCTCTGTTATTCTCACTCTCTCTCCTTCACACTGATTTGGCTATTTATTGACCCAGCTGCAACAGATTTAACATGAAATTCGCCCACTGGCGCCACCTGGTGTTCATATGCTAATTGACTTGGCTAAGTTCATCAAATGGCCATTGCATATGGGCGTGGCAGCTGCCTCCGGGGCGTTACACTGAACTGCATGAATCAACAAACGACGACAACAACAACAACAACAACAACAAATTCTCATGCAGTTTTTTTTCTCTCACTTTTCACTTTTGGAAAACTTTACGAAAATTCGCTTTTTTCCGTGAGTTTTTTTTTCCGGTTTATTGTTTGATTTGCGGGCAAGAGCAGCAGAAAGACCCAGTTTGCAAAGTAAACAAGAGGCAAATGAAACAACGTCGACGTCGACGTCGACTGAAAACTATTAAAAATGAAATGGGCTATGCCCAGGCCTTAGTGCTACGTGTGTGTGTGTGTGTGAGTGTGTGTGTGTGTGTGTGTGTGTGGCATGGCGTAGGCTCTAGTTAGACGGATAGACAGATCGACAGACGCGCAAGTGGCAGCCACCACTAGCCGGCGGCCTTTGCATGTATTATGCATATGTGGACACACACTTACACTCGCACACTTGCACACTCACTCACACACACACACACACACACACGTGTAGATGGATGTGTGCACAGAGACACCAACTGAAAGAACAACAATAATAATGACAGAGAAATGAGTAGTCAGCGCATTGAGTCAGAGCAGTAGACGACAGCAGAGATACCCCTTAAATGCTGAACTGAAAGAGATCGTTCTCTCCAGTTTATATACGCTCAATCTGTCGATAAGTGAAGAGAACTTTAGTTTACGACCTTAATCAAGCGATAAGGCATGTAATCGTTAAAAGGTTATATAACTTTTGTTCAGTTTCTAAGAATATTCTAATATAGTTTACATTACATAAGCTCCCGCTATTCATACAGATATGCTATAAAATCACGGCTATAATAAATAAATACTTGGCGCATTTCAGCTCAGTCTTCTAGCAGACTGCGCATACCCGTTGCGAGTGCTCCGTTTGCCAGGGTATGCTTTAAAAAATGTGCTGGTCATTGCGTAAAAAATAACGTATACGCCGAGTATAACACGTGTATGCATAGGTAAAGGTGGCCAGGGAGTGTTTGTGTGTGAGTGTGTGTGTGTGTAATACAGTCACACATGTGTGTGTATAAATACGTAGAGTACACGTCGAGTTCTTCTTTTCGGCTTTGGCTCTGCAATTTATCGGATATTCTATAAATGACCCATATACATATATCCATCCAGGTACAACGTAGCCCGTGCCACATGCCACATGCTGCACTTGATACCACGTTCTGCGTGAGATGGCGGCAGAGCAGTAAAAATAGCAGCAGCGTCACTGCGAATGCTTTCGCATTTGTTTCAACTCTCATATCGCTGATGGCTAAAGGCTTTATCGATTTAATGACGTTACTTTTATTCTGGTATAATGTCTTCAACTACGACCGATTTACCAGTTGATTGTGAGAATATGAGATAAATATATAAATGCTCAAAATTATATAGAAATAAATGGGTAAATTACATAAAAAAATGTTCGAAAATACTCGGAAAATACAAGGTGTTTTTTAATAAACTGTGAGCTTCAGCTTGAAGTATTAGATATTATTAGCTCATTGTTTCTAACAAAAGTAACTTGTATAAATTTATAAGATAATAATTTAAAAAATGCTCTTAAAGTATTCTGAGAATACTCTAAGAATACTCAAGTTTTAATACTGTTTATTCGAATTGAAAGTAGATTACTCCGAAGCATTCTGCATAGTTTCTTCTACACTAAAAAAAAGCTACAGTCGGATGCAACCGACAGTAGGAGACCCTGTACTTTCCTTTCCACACACACACGATAACAGACACTCACACATGCATCTTGCATATCTCCGTAGTTTATTATCCGATTGAGCCACAATTCACAGCACTGATAAAGTTTACCATAAGATCTTTGCAGGCTGAGCACAAGTTTGTATCTTTAAATCTACTCAGCTCGTCGTCCTGATGAAGAATATATATACTTTGTGGGGTCTGCCACGCCTCCTTCTGTCTGTTACATACATTTCTGAGTTGCACAAACTTAATACACCCTTTTGTACTCTTTTAAAGTACAGGGTCTAAAAACTCCAACTACACCTGCTCCAAAAACATTCACCAATCGTCTATTGCAATAAACTCTTCAGTTTGTTGGACTTCAGGACTGCCCAGATTCAACAATATTCTTAATTAGAGTAGGTAATCAAGACAACTGTTCCAAAATGACTCCTGAAACTACTGATTCCTAACTTCCGACGGATGTGCACTGATTTTGCTGTTGACCTTTTAATTCCTAGCCTGTGCTAAATGATATTTTCTTTGCCTTGGCTGGACGCAGAGTAAACATAAAGCAAATTAAGAATAGCAAAATCCGCTCAGACTATGAAGTAGGACAATGGCATGAGGGTGAGCGGGGGAGGGGACGAACGGTGGAAGTGGGGAGAGAGAAAACGCGCGAGAATGATAAATCTGATGACAGTTTATATTAAAGCATTTTAAGTACGGCACATTAAGTGCTTGCAACGAGCCGTGCGACAAGTTGAACGGCCACTTACTGTGCCTCAAATATGTCACCCTCCCTCCCACACTAAATGAGCCCCCCCCCCCTCCTTCGCACTGCCACTGCTCTTGCTCTCCTGCTGCTCCACCCACTGTAAAAGCAAACAACAAACATCAGACAAATGCGTTGTCCGGTGGCGCCCAATTTGTTTTTCTTTCGAGTTTAATTTGAAACCTGCACAACGTCCACGTGCAGAGGAGGCGCAGGCAGTTCGCTATTTTCCCTTTCTCCCAGAACCCCCTCCCCCTTTCCCCTAGGTCTCTGCAAAGACAACGCCACTGCGCATCAGCAACAGTTTGTTTAGTGCCAAAGACCAAAAGCAAATTTCTGTTTTTTCTTCATACATATGTATATATATATATATATATTTCTGTTGTTGTTCGCTTGAGGGTGCTCAGGGGGGGCTCAGGGGGTAAGGAACGAACGAAAAAATGCTGGCGCAGCTTGGAAAATGTGTTTATTTAGGATAACTTGGCATTGTTGCTGTTGCTGTTGCTGTTGCTGTTGCTGTTGTTGTTTGCCAGAGTTGACAATTGTCAACAGCAATAGGGACTATAGGCAGGCAGGGAGTGATGGGGAGGGGGGGTGGTTAGTTGTTGCTTGTGCCACAGACAAAGGCACTCGAATGCGCTGTACCGTGGCACAACAAAGCGCATTATGCGCCACAGAAGAGGAGAAAGTCGCGACCCGTTTTTAAGGCAGCTTCAAGCAAATTGCGCGACCTTTGCCTCTGTGTGTGTGTGTGTGTGTGTACTGCTGTTGCTGTTGTTGCTGCAGTTATTGTTGTGGCAAATTAATAAGCAGCAAGCGTCGTTCGCGTCGCAGCTGGCAGCGCAGTCGCGGCACATAAATCAACAGCACAAAACGAGAGCCGAAAAAAAGCGCGCTAAAAGAAATCACAGTAATTAATTAATGTGCGTGTGCTGCTGGGTGTGTGTGTGTGTGTGTGTGTGTGTAGATTGCAGAGTTGTGTGATGCCTCATAAATTAATTACCGCCCTCGGGACCATGCCCCACTGCCCCCTAACCCCCACGTGGCAGCCACTTAATCAGAGATTTTTCGCCATTGCGCTTGTAAGTCGCCTTTATTTCATTTGTTGTGCGTGTGTGTGTGTGTGTATAGCTTGTGTGTGTGTGTGTGTGTGTGCCTAAATTCATTTTCATCTTTTTTTATGCGTAGAGTAGTGGCATAATACTAACTAAGGTCTAGCAAAAGACGCTCGAATGACCCTTTTCAAGTTAATAGCTGACAGCAGCTAACTGCTATGACACGCAGCATTGGCCCTAGTTAAAGATTAAAAAAAATACTACAATAAATCAGCTACAATTACTAAAACCTACAACTTTTCAAAATGATATATTGTGGGTCAGATTTCATTACTAATTTTTAATTACATTTAAATTAGAATTATAATTAGAATTTGGTAAATAATATGTGTTATAATAATTGTAAATAATTTAAGTGAAAATAAGAAATTTATATTTCCCTAAATATTTTAAATTGTATATTGATTAATATTTTAGTATTATTTTATGTTTATGTTATGTTTTATACCAGTGGTGCCCAACACTCATAATTCCTATCACATGTGCGCTTTGCAGAGCAGCGCTGCTTTGACACACACAGTAGATTTTCTCACATGTACATGGACACTGTTTGATAATGTGAGTTTATACAATTATATGTGATATTATTATGTATCAAAAATATATAAAAATATTTCACATGATATTATTTAATATTAAATATTATATATTATATACGAGTATTACTATGTTTCCATCGAATCATATATACCAAAATATTAATCAGAAAACTAGCATAATATAAATATAAAATAAATAAATTAGTATAAAATTTTTGCCAATATAAAACTTGACTCTATTCAATTAGTATTTATAATTTAATTATTTTATCCATTAAAAGTTACTTTTGCTTTCGTTGCGTATCTGAAGCTCGAAATTAGTTCTGATTCCCAAGTGTTTGCGAGTCGAGAAGTATCCATCCAATAGCTGCAGTGATAACAGGTAGAACTAATTAGAAGAGCGCCAAGGGAAACCCAAATAGATTGCTGCTAATGAGTGGAACGTTAAGAGTAATACATGCAGAGCACTTTCATGAAGTAATATTTACGGGATGCGCCGAGCTGCTGCTGCTGCTGATGTTGCTGCTGCTGCTGTGTGGCTGCCACTGGGAGATCATTAGCACCGGCTAATTGGCCAGCTATTTCGGGGGCAATAGAAACTAAAGTAATCCTAAATCATCTACACTTTTATACAGTTGCCTTTTCTTTCCATTTTGCTGCTCCTTCTGCTCCTTCGTCTCCTATACCTTTTGCCGCAATTCGAGGCGAGCAGCAGGTGGCAACTGGCCACCGACAACAATGCTTTGCTCTGAGTTATGGCACACATGTGTGTGTGTGTGTGTGTGTGTGTGTGTGTGTGTGCCTGCCTCCACTTGTGGCAAGCGAACACAAGAGGAGTCGCGTGTGAGTCCATGAAAATCTGACACGCATAAATTCTGTATGTGCCACATAGTTCTGACTCCACGTGCATGCATGTGTGTGTGCGTGTGTGTGTGTGTAGACGGAAGCAGAAACGGAAACGGAAACAGCGTAAACGGAAGCCCATGTCTAACAACTTGCTGAAAGCGATTTCAGCTGCCGCGAGACCAGCGCCAAATGTGATTAGTGCGCACGGCAAGTGGCCATCTGCCTCAACTCGCCACATGCCACATGCCACATGCCACGTAGCACGTACTAGCAACTATGGCACATATGCAACACATACTCACACACACACGGATACAGAGACACAGAGACACACATGATGCGGATTTGGCCTTATGGCAAAAGTTAGTCTCATATCAGGCGGCTGAAATTGTTGCCAAGACGTCGCCAGTTTCGTTGCCATTTTGTGCAAATCCATTTGATACTCTGCAGTTTGTTTGCACTGGGTATTTAGGTGAGTTGAGTGAGGTGTTCAATCAAATAGATTGATCAATAGATAATATATAGTATATATAGGTAAGGTATCCATAGGTTAGTGTTATCCAAATTGATATTTCTTTCTTCTATCATCAGGTCTGCCATAACATCTAGATTTCTTTTTCATAGTATTAACTCCATGCTTACATCATAATCTCCTCCATACCAGGCTACATCCTGATCTCTCACATATGCTCAGTTTTGTCATATTTAATCATATTATAACTGTATGGCATTTTATGTTATCATTGCATCATCTCAGTTTCTCCCTTCACTCATCATTGTATCATCATCATCATCTTTACGTCTCTTCTATTTCATCTTCTTTCTCTTATGGTCTTTAATTTGCATTCCTCTCTTATATCTCTCCATATAATGATTCATTTTACATACTATATTCTATTATCTATTATACCATCATCTCTATCGCATCATCGTATTAAATTTATCGTCTCTCATTTATCACATCATCTGTTTTTCTTTGTACTAACATCTCCTTCATAATTTATCTATAATTATATATCATCTTCTGACTTAAGCTTATTCTTCGTCTTCCTCTTCATCTTCATCATCATTGTCTCATTTCTTTTTTTCGTATATCAATTTCTTACTTGAATAATTTCCTTTCAATTCAAGCAGAGTCTTTAGCTACAGGGTATGTGACTAGTCGCGCTTGTTCTCACCAGCTGAGCTGCTACTGTATGTTGTGGTGCCTTGCCTTGTTTTCCTTTATCATTTCCCCCCTATCATAGTTATTATTGTTTCCCTTTCGTTGTGTTGTTTGCCTACTTTTAGTGTTTAGCCAACGTCGCATAAAAATAGCACAGCAATCGCAGTCTCAGCCGCTGTCGCTGTCGCAGTCGCAGTCGCCGTTGACGTCGCAGTCAGTCCATTGCATTATGTGGTTGTCGCCTGCGGTCTGCCTAGCTCTGTCTCCCCTACCGTGCGCCCTCCCTCTCCCTGGCGCTGCGGTTGTCGTCTGCGTAAAGGCTTAAAGTATTACAGTTACAGTTACGAGTCCCCCCTCCTGCCCCTACCTTCTGCCTGCTGCTAGGTAAGCCAAATGTTGACGACAACGTTTGCAGCTGCTTTTGGCTTTTACTTTTGCTTTTGCTCTCGCCTTTCCCGCTTTCCCCCCTCCGCTTCTCTCACCCATTTGCTGCAGCTCTTTCGCCGGGCTCAGCGCAAATATGAGCAACTTTTTGTTGCTCTAGTTGTTGCTGTTGTTGTTGTAGCTGGTTCGCAACAAATTGCTGTAAGCTGTGAAACTAATCCGAGCAGTTCTTTTTGCTGTTCCTCCTGCTGCTCCTGCTTCTACTTCGCCTGCTACCGAAACTACTTTAGCGGATTACTTTTGGATATTTTTGTTGTTGTTGTTGTTTGGCAACAGGCAAGAGCATTTGACTTTGCCCATGAGTAGTTTACTCACTCCTTCTTCTTGTCCTTCCCCTTCTTTTGTTTGCTGCCTCATTAAATGACGCGAAGCGTTGCCATTTTTACGTGCCGCCTGGTTCCGTGCAAATATTCATAGCATACTTTTCAGCGGCCGCTAATAAGCACCTTGGCAAATTCGCCTTTGTTGTGGCCCCTTGTTCACTGCCAATTTACACACAAAAGGCGGTCACACTGCACTCGCATAAATACTGCTTAAATACTGGGTAAATACTGCTTAAATACCGCCACTGCCTTAACCATTTTTTACGACTCTACCCGTTCTGTGTACGAGTATATGGTATAGTACTCCACTCCCCGAAGGGAAAACAGTTGCAGAAAAAATGCGCAAATAATGCAGTGGAAATTTGACAAATAAAATGTGCGAGCGTGTGTTTCACCTGTTGTAAGGCGAGTCTGATATGGCTAGGTACAACGAATGGGTTCCCTATATACATTATAAACACATATATATTATATATACATAGTTATTTGTAATGTTTTGCTTGGATTACTAGGGGAATACCATTAGTCTGATATGGCTAGGTATAAGGAATAGGTTCCCTATATACAATATATACACATATATATTACGTATATTCATAGTTATTTGTAATGTTTTGATTACTAGGGGATTATAAGCACCAAAGATAGCAAAATAAACACTCACTTGAGTTCAATTTTTAAGTAGGAAAAGATGTAAAACAGAGAGAAGAACACACAATTCTGCATATTTTATAATGATGCTAAATAAAATCCAGAGCGTCTCAGGCTCAGGTTTAGCTCCTTGACTAACACACATTCAACTCACATACTACTTGCACTTTGCTCAATGTCATTGTCAAGACTTTTGTTGACAGCGTTGCCAGATCTAGTTTATTTATACAAAACTTTGCTGAGAGCATTTTGGGCACGTTAAAGTTTCGGCTTCAGTTTCGGTTTCGATTTCAGTTACGAGTTTATCAACTTTGCCACAAATTGTAAACTGTGCAAATAGCGAAAGCAGGTCGAGCTGCCTTATCGCTCCGACTGTCAATGCCACAATAGCAGCAGCAGCAGCAGCAGCAGCAGCAGCACCGGTGAATGCGGGTGATGAGGGAGGAGGTTAGGGGAGGATGTGTGAATACGTGTGTGTGCGCGTTTTTAACTGTTATCCCAGCACTGATGACAGCTCAAGTTGTCGCGCGTTTCGCGTTTGCTTTCAATTTCATTTTGTGCATTTCCGTCAAGCGGAAATTCGCGTAAATTTGCCGGCATGTCCAATGGACGGCTAGGGCGTGGGTGGGGTGGGGTGGTAGGAAGGTAGCTGCGCCGGAAGTTGATGCAAGTCTAGGAACAAGTGCCAAATGCCGGAAGCCCATGGCATGCCGCTGCCTCTGTGCGACAATCAAGCAAAAGAGAATCAAGCACACATTAAGCCATATGAAAAAAGGAGCGAAGAAAAGCAGGGGCAAGGAGACAGATTAAAAAGGGAATGGAAAAAACAGAAACTGTATTACCAACTGCAAACTGTGTTCGCAATGCAATTTAGAGGATCGACCAGGGCACTAGGTGAGGGGCGGAGTGGAGTGGAGCTCGAGGAAATTGCATTGAGCTCTTCCCGTTGCAGGTTCAATGAACCGCACATAATATTCCCAGCTGCTTGATTGGACAGCTGGAACGAGGCGTCTTGTAAGCAGTTGTGAATCAAATTAGATTTGCTATTAAGCCATTTGAAGGGAATGACATGGAGAGAGCACTATATAGAAGTAAACATATTTGTAAAGACATTTAAGGTGATTTAGTCTTATACTCAATTTCCACACATTCGTATCACCACATTTCTCAGTTGATAACAGGGAGCAGAGTTTTAGTTTTGATCGATAAGTCCATACATGTGGCGAGTTCGATTCTATTTCGGATGACCATGCAACATTCACTTCAATCAGATGAAAATAGGCTGAGAAACTCTATAGAGAGAGTTACTCCTAACTGTGATAAGTATAAATTTGAATAGTATTAAGAACTGATTAGTAAATACCAAAAATAAATTAAGGCAGTCTATTAAGGTTATCAATATTAGGCCAAATTAAAGCTCCAATACAAAGTGAGACAAATGTTTATTTAAACTCTGTTTACACATCGTTCTGGCTTTAGTATTTCTTCTACGTACAACTCCTTTCACTTCCATAAACCTTTCCTTATAATCTGTTTTGCATTAACCCCTTTGTGTGCCTCCTTCCTTTCTTTTGGGGTTTTTTAAAGAGCTTATAGGGTAGCTGGCATTGTGATTTCTTGACTTGTTGATGGGCTTTCATAACGGTTCGCCTTTCAGTGGTACATCAGCCATGAATACCCCATGATTAGGCAGTGTTTGGCTGTCCATCTGTGCATATACATCTCTGCTACCTTTTCGTCCGGCAATCCACTCAATTTTTATTCGTTATTTTGTTAGGCCAGCGAAGAAAAATAAAAGTAATGGAGCTGCTGCCCCAGAAAATACCCCGACGGTATGCCTTAAGCTCTACTCCCACTGCTTAGCTTCCGGTGCTGCTTTTCCCCTTTCAACATCGTCTTTATCCATTTATGCCCAATTTCATTTGCGTATTTCCATTTTGCGTTTTTATGCCGTCTACGTTTTTACCGAACTTCGGTTCGGTTATGATGAAGTGATTGAAGTGACTGCCACATCGTGTCCATTCAAATGGCCGCCAGACATGCAACAGAAGGAGGCAAGGTGTAGACCAGGGCTGGGGCTCGAATCGACGTGTTGCTATTCGCTTATTTCTGTTTCTATTCCCACTTCTATTTTGGACATTGTTCGTTTCGCCATTGCCGCGTTTTATTCCTCTTTTTATGTAGATTGCGTGCTAATTGGCCACGTGATGGCGACAAATCGAGTTTAAGTGGCCTACGACCTTTCCTCGCCTGCAATTAAATTCTATTCCTGTTTATCCGCCCCCCTCCCCCTTCCCCTGTGTGGCAGGAGTGGCACTGTTTGCAACTTATTGAGTTCCTTTTTGCATTTCAGATGCTTCATTTCCCAACTGTCTTCTCCCACAGTTTGGTTTAGTTTCATCCGACTGAACTGTACCTTTGCCAGCAATTTGCAGCAGATTAAGTAAATAAGTAAAGCCGACAACAGAGTTAAAGTCTCAGTACAGAAAATCACAGATAATTTGCTAGGAAATACGATTTTTGTCACTTGAATGTTTAAAGGGATTTGAAGAGTAGAGTAGAGTAGAGAGAAGAGTAGAGACTGGAGAGTAGAGAGTAGAGAGTAGAGAGTAGAGAGTAGAGAGTAGAGAGTAGAGAGTAGAGAGTAGAGAGTAGAGAGTAGAGAGTAGAGAGTAGAGAGTAGAGAGTAGAGAGTAGAGAGTAGAGAGTAGAGAGTAGAGAGTAGAGAGTAGAGAGTAGAGAGTAGAGAGTAGAGAGTAGAGAGTAGAGAGTAGAGAGTAGAGAGTAGAGAGTAGAGTAGAGAGTAGAGAGTAGAAAGTAGAGTAGAGAGTAGTAACGAGGGGCAAGTACGGATAGTTTCACAGTACTTTAGTGTCTCCTTTATATTTTATCTGATTAATGCAAATTGTGTGCATCAAGTTTTCTGCTTTCTACAGAGACTGTTACATATTTCCTTACTTGTTTTTAATTCTTATATTCTCTTAAGTATCTATTGCTAACAGTTACTATTTCTTCTGTTAGTCCTTTCGCTTGCGCCTAATCTACTCTACATTTACTGCGTGTTATCAGCACTAAATTTAAGTACAAGTCACTAAGCAAGTTCCCCTCGTTTCAACTGTTACTAGTGTCTGTCTTTTTTTAAATGTATGCCAAGTGGCAAAAGCCACGAAGGCTTGGCATAATGAGCCCACTGCCTGAGCCCCTGGCCGACAATTGCTTTGACCTTGGCTGCAGCTAAAACTGAAACTCAAACTGCGACTGAGACTGAGACTGAAACTGAAAGTGTAACAGCCAAGCTCGTTCGTGCCCCATGCCACCATTCGTTACCTACATACATATGCTCATCACTTGGATGGTGCAGACATTTGTTTTTATGTTTATGCGGCAACAGTTTCCATAATTTCGCAGCATTTGTATAAAATTCGCATATTTGCCAGCGGAGGAGACGGGATGGTATGGCGTGGTATGGCGTGGTATGGCATGGTATGGCATGGTATGGCATGGACTGGAAATGAGATGCTATCATTAAGAGCTTTACGCCAAGCGTCGACAATAAAATTAATTAAAATTCAATAAATTGACGCAGCAAATGAAACATTCAAATGGAACGACCCCCCTCTGCTGATGGTGCCGAGGTTTTTAGATAGAGGGGCGGGACGGCAGGGGATAGGGCCTGTCGGTTCACGTTTCAACGCTCCCTGATGGGATCTTTCCGCAGGCGAACCAGGGGTCGGCTGGGTGTCAGCTTATGTTAATGCTCAATTACAATTGTTGTCCTTGTTTGAGTTTCCGCTGCGAAATTGTATTCCCCAGGGGGGTGGTGGGAGAGTGGGAGAGTGGGAGACTGGGAGAGTAGAAAGTTGAAGCAGAGAGATAGGTGTAAATTTATTTGCAAATTTACATTTACATTTTGCGTTTCGTGAGAGAGTGAATCGGATTCGCAGCCATTCATTTATTACCATGGCAAAAACGCCTAATTGGCTTTGGTTATTAAACTTGAAAATGGCTTTTCATTTGTTCAACGGTTCTCTGTTGCCGATCAATGATTACGGTATCAATAGCGGCATCAGAAACATCCACAGGCATTACCCGAACCGAACCGTTACTAATTAAAAACGTTGCGACTAATTTCGAATTGGTTTCTAGATTAAGTTAAGCCATCATATGGGCTTTTGGTTTAATTACGTGTAATGGCAATTAAAACCTTGTCCCATTATTAAGCACACTCCCACACGTTTATGTAGAACTAAGCTAGCAGAGAGTGAATAAGCTTGCTAGTTACTCGACTAGTTACCGAACTAGTTACTCAACTAACTACTCACTCTAGGAGCGTACAATGTTATTGATTGCTTTAAAGTTTGTCAAGGAAATGTGCTAAAGTTTATTACATTCATAAATAACACACAATTCGAAGTATTGTCGATATTAGAAAATGGTTAATACACTGTTAAAGAAGACTAAAAATAAGAAATCCTACATTCCATTTATATCTTTGGTTCTATATTCCAAATAATCTCATACCCTATATCCGATTCCACTATCCTATGTCCTATATCCAATATCCAATATCCCGTATTCCATATCCCATATCCTATATTCTATATCCTTAATCCAGTATCCTATATCCTATATCCTATATCCTATATCCTACATCCTATATCCTATATCCTATATCCTATATCCTATATCCTATATCCTATATCCTATATCCTATATCCTATATCCTATATCCTATATCCTATATCCTATATCCTATATCCTATATCCCGTATCCCAAATCCTATATCAAGTACCATATATCTTATTCCTACATCATATACAGTATATCCTATTCGCTATATAGTTTATCCTATATCCTACTTTTATCCAATATTCTCTATCTCATATCCAATTTCCTCTATCCTGTATTCTCTATCCCATATATCACATGTCCTACATTCTATATCCTATCCATTCCATATCTAATATATATTCCATTTCCTTTCCTATTTGAAGAGTGTAAACGAAACAAAGACACTTCTGCATCAAAATAAAATTTCTCACTCTTAAATTAAAACTTTTCAGTCTTATTCTCCGAATTCTTGGTATTATTTCTAGCTGCTGTTTAAAACTACTCAGAATCATTGACGGTGTTCTCTTTTTTATCAGTGTACACGTCATTTTATCTCGCTCAAGCCATAAAGTTTTAATTTTCTCCTCTTGCAGCATTATACTACCTGCTCGAAGTAATTATAAAACTTTTTCTATACCAGCAGCAAGCATATTGAGTAATGAAAGATTCTTTTCACTGATATCACAATTACAGCTGATGCTACTACTTTTTTAATACCATATACAGGTGGGTGTGGTGTGTGGGGTGGGGGGTGTAAGCATTTTCATAACTTTCAGGAATTGCACTGGCTTTGCTGTTTGCCCTTGTCCTTGTTGTAGACCCTCGCACCTAATATATTACCCCTACTTTAGCTAGTTCACATTTTCTCGTTTTCTTTTTTCGATTTTACTTTTATTTATAAATTTCGCCCATCGACCTGTCGGCCAATAAATTTACGAGCAAGCCAAAATGCTGCCTCCCCCTGCCTGCCCCCCACGTGTGCCCCTAGCTCTGAGCCTACACTCGTGGCAATTGCGGGCAATAAACAAAACACTCAGCCAGGCACAGGTAATAAACAATAACAGCAGCAGCAGCAGCAGCAACAACAAACTATAGTACTATATAGTACAGACAGCAACAAATTATAATTTGTAGTTGCGTTTTTTCGACTGCATTCAGGCAGAAACGATGCACAAAAGCTGCACTTGAGTGTGTAGGTGAGTGTAGCTGAGTGTGGGTGAGTGTAGGTGAGTGTAGCTGAGTGTAAGTGTTGGTATGTGTACAGAGGGGGGAGGGGGCATTGAGCTACTTGCTAGGCACGCGGCATTTGGCTGTTGTTGTTGCCAAGACATTGCCAGCAAATTGAATTGTTTGTGCAGAGGGTGGCAACCCTGGCCAACAACAGGCGACTGTGACAGGGGATTGTTGGGGGAGGGGGACGGGGACGGGGGGACTGTTTGTGGCACTCGCTGGAATGTGCGTGGGAGCGTGTCCTTGTGGCAACAGTTGGCCCAACAAGCCGACCTACCTTCCCCCCGCCTCCCCCCTCGTCGCACGCCTGCCACCACTTCCTTTTCCTCTTGGCCAACAAAGTTAGCTAAACCAAAACAAAGCTCGAAAAAAATTCTTTGACAAGAGCAACAGCAAAAAAAAAGGAAATTGAAAAGCCTGCAAATGCTATAAGTATGCGAGTGTGTGTGTGTGTGTATGTATGTGTGTGTGTGTGTGCGTGTGTGTCTGCGCCTCACTGGGTATGTGAATAATATTGTCGCACACACAGAAAGGGAGAGAGGTTGTGCCACGTATTGCTGCAGCTTCGTCTCAGTTTCGATTTGCCAGTTACCAAAAAAGAAAAGAAAAAAAATAACACAGAAGAGAAAAGAAAAACAAAGGGTGCTCCACTTTTGGCTCTTTGGCAGAGTGTGTTGATTTTCTTGAACATCTTGTCACACTTTAAAGGGAAGAATTGATACAGCAAAATACAGTTGAAGTGAAGTTGAACTGGACTCATTTGAAGTCTGACTTCGTAGAAGATCTTTCTAGCTATTTATAATATAAAATATATTTATTTATAGCCAAATACTCTCTTTGATTAAATTAGTATAAAATAATGTGATTTTCTATCATTATAAAGAAAGAACTTTTACTTAAATACACAAATTAAGCTAAAGCAAATCATTGCTTAGAAATATATACATATATCACTCAAATCGAACTTTTACCATTTTCCAACTAGTCATATGGTATTTTAGGACAGTTTCTCGTAAATTTGATTAGGCTGCAAGTAATCATATATTTAGATATATTTAATATACATAAATTAGTTTACTTGAGACTACGAATCGAGGCAGATATAGTCAGGTTGAGTTACAAATTGTGTAACGCTCAGTACTTTATTATTATAGAATACTATACTGTTCACACTAGTAGCTCGGCTAGAACTAACTTTATATTCCAGCTGGTTAAACCCTATGAAATATTCCATGACGTTTGTGTCATATCCTACAAATTGTATACTATCTTTTAAGCCCATAGTAAGCGTTAGTTCTGAATGAAGTTCTAGTTTAAGTTAATACTGAAAGACTATAGAATAAAAGATCTATGTAAGACTATAGAATAAAAGATATATCAATTGGAATAAACGGAGATCAAATACCTTACTTAATACGTATCACTCTTTTTGATATCTGAAGCATATGACTGAACTAATAAGTTGTGATAAGACAATGAGAGAAATCATGAAATATAGCCTGACATTAAAAACTTTAAATTTACATTATTTTCTTTTATATTTTTTAAATTTAAATTTAAATTTATTGACATAAAATGTACCTTAACAACACAAGGACGGAAAATCATAGATGGAGCAAACCTTATAACCTAGTATGAGCATTCTTATTATACTACATAATAATTATGATATATTATTATTATATTCTACTATATATAATGAGGATTCTCATTTTCTTTTATACCTATTCAAATGTTGAGCTCTCAATTGTAACTATAACATTCACATTTGGGGTAATACATACATACTTTAAAGCAAACGACTGTAAGCCAGGGACTAGAGTAATAGAGTATATTAATTACAGCTCGCCATATGTTGTTCTACGGGATTGTTGGTATTTTTCTTTCTCTTTTTTGTAGTCTATGACTGTCTTAGCTGCAAATCAAATTCTTAATTTCAATCGCACGCGCGCCCAAAAGCAGGCAACACTTTTTGCTCTGCGCTTCGAGCCATATGAAACTGACACACACACACACACACACACACACGCACACACACACACACACACATACGCATTACGCTGGCTAAAATAACAGGCAGCCAAAAGCAAAAGTTCTGACAACAATAACCACAAGTGGATGCCACAGCTGGCCGAACAAATTTTTTCTCTCTCCATGGTTTCCCTCTTTTTTATGGCATCTTTGGTTCTATTTGTTTTTGCGGTAACAGTTGTCAAAATATGTTGAACCATGTTGCAGATGGCGGTGGCAGTGGAGTAGAGTGTGTGTTGCAACACTGTGAAATGATTTTCATTTCTCTAGTTTGAGCAAATCATTTCTGAATATTTGAATAGCAAGAGTAAAAAAGAGAAATTCTAATTTGAGTTGCAAAAAAAGTTGCAAATATTTCTGATATTACAAGAAGTTTTGAGCGCGTTATGCAACAGAATGTTGCTACATGTTGTGGTGGCCAAACTTTTCGAAAAGTTTCGTTTGTGCGCTAAGTGAAACAAGTGGACTAAAAACTGACTCGAAAACTGGTTCTAATATGCTGTAAGCGAAACTGTGAAACAACAAAAAGAATGCTACTAATTGAAGTATAGCAATCTATCAAATACAGTGGAATTTTGAATAGGAGTATGTCCAACTTTTGATTTCACTATAGGCAAATTAGTCTATTTGAAAACGTTGTGTGTCTACTAACAAATTGAGCTGCATTTGAGATCGGCTTACCCCATTACTATTCAAAGAAAGAAATTCAACATTCAGGTTGTAATTTATCAGTAGTCTGCAGTGATTTTGCATTATATAAATTAAATACAATTTGAATAATCAGTTGAGTTTCAGGCACAAGGCATCTTAACCTATCAAATTGTCATTGGGTTTCATTCCAGTAATGGCTTTAAACTGCGAGTTCAACTCAAATCCGTATTGCCGCATTGACTTTAAATGGCTTTCGCTTATCTTGTGCGCACATAATATCAATTTCATTTAGTGTGAAGACTAAGCTCTTTCCCCTCCTCCTCCTCCTTACTTTTCCTTCCTCCCTCCGTGTGTCTTTGCTTGTGTGTCGCCCCTCGCTCTGCATCTGTCGCTCTGCCGCGTTAAGTATACGCCATGTGAGCACTCCTCCGTTCCCTGTTTGCTTTTTCCGTTAGCTGCATATCATTTACATTTGTATAATTAATCAGATTTTATGCGTTTGCCAACGCATTATCCATTATGCTTGCCACACGGCGATGCGAGCGAGAAGGCGAAAAAGTGATAGGGACAGAGTGTGTGAGAGCTGAGCAACGCCTGAAGCTATTGCACAATTATAAAAGCTTAACGTACACTGCAACATTGTGGCAACTTTTCAAATAAAACGTGAGTTTTGCAGAGAGCACAAAACATATGTATTTTCTTATATATTGGTATACTAGTAAGTATATTTTTTATGGGTAGACATATCCTCTAGAGCTCAATTTCAGCTCACCTAAAGAGTGATGTTAGTTATACATATCTTTGAAAAGAATACCCTCTATATAATCAGCGGATTTTCGAATTCATTATGAATATATACCTCATGGTCAAATTAACATTTTATTGATAACTTAATAAACTGTAATAGAAATAAAATATCTCAAGCTGAAATCTTTAAGCTTCTCAGTGGGAAATCGAATTAGAAACTTATTTCCCAGTGTTTTTTATATATACCGATTCTGGTGGACGCTTTTTTGTGCATATACAGTTTGTGTATTATCAGATGCATATACATATGTATGTATATTTGAGAACTTTGCCCTAGCAATGCCGCATAATACTTGCTGGCTAAAAATAGCTTAAGGTCGCATAGAGAACCTTTTCTCTGGTTGAGTCTTGGCAAGTTCAATGCTAAAAGCCGTTAAGTAGTCTTATTTTCTGCAGGTGTACAGTCTCGCTTTCTCCCTCTCCCTCTCACTGTCTCTAACTCTTTCTCTCGGTTTCTCTAGGCTGAAATTTAATTAACACTCTGCAAAATGAAACTTTTGCCTGTTTTGCGTACCGTTTTAGAACTTCCCTGAGACTGTTACGCACAGAGGAAGAGAGAAGTGCAGACACACACTCACACACACACACTCACACTCACACGCAGGCAGAAGTGAAAAGTTTGTGAGCGTGTTCAGTGGGCATTTCCTGAAATAGTTGCTTAAATATGTTTGCACATTTTGTTTGATCTGCGGCGCAAAAAAAGTTTCGACAAAAAAGTTTGCAGTTTGTGTGGATTCTTCTCTTCGTTTTTTATTCTCTTTTTTTTGGTAAGCGAAAACATTTCAATAAAATCGTCTTCGCCAACGTCGTGTTGTCCCTGAGAAATGCAAATTAAAACTCATGAGGCTGCTTGGCGAGTGGCGCCACCTATTGTGGCGACTCTGTAGTTGACTTTAAACATTTTCGCTGACATATTTCAGTGACAGTGCGACCGAGACAGTCGGATAATGTGAGACAGAGAGCGAGCGTATGGCAATGGGAGTGGGAGTCGGAGTGGGAGTGGCAGTGGCAGTGGCAGTGGCAGTGGGCGTAAAAGCGAGTTGGCTCTCTAAAGAGCCATTGCTGAAAAATTCATAGCCCATGTTTGATGAGAGGCTGTGGCAAACTTTTGCACATTGGCGTACAAAACAAGCGCACACACACACACACACACACACACACGCACATACATTCAATACACCCACACACACACACTCACAGATATGCAGGTATGCTAGGGCAAGTCCCAGGGCAAAGGCCAATTTTGAGTTTGAATATTTTAGCTGCTAATTAAAATGTATTCGCGGTTAACAAAACGTGCTGCAGCATAGCTACCCCCGCCCCCTCAGCAGCCCCTGCTCGCCGCACATACCCTGCAGCCACGCCCCTCTGCCCCTCATCCTATCCCCACATCTACAGCAACAGGCAAGAAAATGAGCTTGGCAAAAGTTTTGCTGGAGCCGCAAATAAACACAGAATGTAATTGCAGACAAGGGAGAAGTGCGGGTGGCAACACGAGTGGGAGGGGTGGGGGAGGGGCGGCTAGTGGTATGTGGCAAGGCGTAGGCGTGTGTGGCCAGGCTTTTGCAGTTGCAGTTACAATTACAGTTGCAGTTACAGTTACAGTTACACATGGCCAAACAAGGAAATGCACATGCTTGCAGCTTGTGGCATGTGGCATGTGGCAGGAGTGAGGGTTGCCAGATCAGAGGTGCAACTACATGTCCACATGCTGTCCGAGCTCTGGTCAACCGGTCACAGTAACATGCAGCATGCAACATGCAGCATGCAGCAAGCAGCATGCACAGTGGAGGCAAGGAACAGGGGCATCATTTAACTACAGGCGGACATGTGCTGCCATATTGAATTTGCCAAGACACAACTGTCCTCCGACCGAGCAACAATACAATTCACAGAGATTACAGAGGGAGGGTCCACGTTGCATGTTGGCCCATGTCCACAACAATTTGGGGACAGATTGTAGCGGAAATAACCTACTCTGAGGTCAAGTGCTACAGCATAGTGCGTAATGAAGTGAGGAATAGAAACCAGTTAGCCCGAAGCAGAATTGGCAATCTCTAAGCAAGTGAATAACGAGTTGAATGGCGAAAGTAATGATGGTCACAGAATGTAACGAATAACGAGAAATAACTAACAAGCAGCGAGTAAACTATATACCCAGTAAACTACTAGCAAACAGCATTGACGAGTAGAAACACAACGTGAGTAAACTGGCGAGTGGCTAAAAATAACGAGAACTAACAAGCAACGAGTAGTAAAGTATCTAGTAGGAAAGTAGGGAGGTTAAATAAAGTAAGGAACTAGCAAAAAGTATTGACGAGCAGAAATACAAACTGACGAGTAGCTAAAATTAACGAGAACTAACAAGCAACGAGTAATAAAGTATTTAGTAGCAAAGTAATGAGGTTAAATAAAGTAACAAACTAGCAAACAGCATTGGCGAGTAGAAATACAACGTGAGTAAACTGACGAGTGGCTAAAATTAACGAGAACTAACAAGCGACGAGTAATAAAGTATCTAGTAGCAAAGTAATGAGGTTAAATAAAGTAACAAACTAGCAAAGACTATTGACGAGCAGAAATACAACGTGTAGTAAACTGACGAGTAGCTAAAAATAACGAGAAATAACAAGCAACAAGTAATAAAGTATCTAGTAGCAAAGTAATGAGGTTAAATAAAGTAACAAACTAGCAAACGGCATTGGCGAGTAGAAATTCAACGGATATTAAACTGACGAGTAGCTAAAATTAACGAGAACTAACAAGCAACGAGTAATAAAGTATTTAGTAGGAAAGTAGCGAGGTTAAATAAAGTAACAAACTAGCAAACAGCATTGGCGAGTAGAAATACAACGTGGAGTAAACTGACGAGTAGCTAAAATGAACGAGAACTGACAAGCAACGAGTAGTAAAGTATCTAGTAGCAAAGTAATGAGGTTTATAATAAAACAACAAACTAGCAAACAGCATTGGCGAGTAGAAATACAACCTGTAGTAAACTGACGAGTAACTAACTAACATATCATAAACCAACGAGTAATAAACCAAATCGTAATAAAGTCATGAGTTATAAAACAAAGAGTAGCAATAACGAGCAGCAAACTTAAACTTACGTTTAGCAAAGTAACGAGTGATAAAAAGCGTCTAACAAACCAGCGAACGATATAAAAGAGTGGGATTTGAATGTGTGGATGACACATATAAATATATGTATACAGATAATTGATGCACTTTATTATTCTTTGCAAACAAGTTTTGATGTCAGAGTTGTGAAAACCCTATTTAGGTGAAGTAACGAGTGCTTAGCTAAGGCATGGACAATCAACGACAAGTGAAGCCACAATCAAGAGTGCCAACAACATCAAATCGTAGCAGAATAATCTTGTTCAATAATTTAATTGGTACACTTACTGGTACAACGAGTCAATCAGTCAGTCAGTTGAATAACGAATGGAATTTCAAAAAGTCCAACGAGTGCCATTGACCGAGATACAAGTGCATGCCGCTCTTTAGCTAATGCCAGAGTTGCGCGCCCCCTCTAGCGCTGGCCAAGCGGTTAACGAGCTGACTGGAATGAATTGCATCACTAACGAGTATCAGCTAGCAACGAGTGCGGTGCATGGCTAATGAACACCAGAGTTGCCGCTAAATGTCAGCCAATTTGCAAACGAATCCTCCTGTCCCCTACCTCACGCTCTTATCTCCTCAATTACAGTCTTTTCTGGATACCAAAAAGTAGCCTCATCGTTATTGCAACAGTTTGAAGCGAGAAGTGAAGCAGAGTTCCTGTTCGACTGTTCAACTGTTCAACTGTGGCACAACTATGGAACTGTGCAACTCGTCTGTCAGATAGCAGCTCCATTGAGTATTCAGCTTGTCTCAATGCCATGGAGATTGAATGAGCTATGAATGGAAGCGGGAATGAGGGGAGCCAGACCCCAGCCCCCAGCCCCCAGCCCAGCCACCACTACTGACAAAATGACATGGCATATTTCAAGGTAAACATTGTGAATTTTGCATACCAAAGAGCCAGAGAGACTACAAAAAGGAAAAATCCCAACCAGAAATAGCAGAACAGCACAAAAAAAATAGAGAGGAAAAAGCAAAAAAAAAAAGAATCAACCTTTTCCACGAATTGCTTTGCAGACTGCGTCGACCCTCAATTCTCCCCACCCTTTATGGCTTTGCCCCACTCTTTATGCAGCCCCTTGAATGCAAGTTCTAATTGTGTAATTAATGAATTGCCTCACGGGCAACCGCATGACTTTCACAATCCCCCACCCCATCTCCCCCCTTAACCGACGCCCAACCGACTATTCCACTGACCGGCGACCCACATGGGACGTTAATTGAAATGCTCGTGGGGTGGCAGTGTCCTTGAGATCGTTAGTTCCGAAAAGAACATGGAGACGAGACGAGGCGAAGGAGCACGACTAGCTGCTACCCTACCTCAACATTCTCTATGCTTTTCAGCAGGATTTGAAAATATTGTAGGAAGACATTTAGTATTTTAGTAAAACTAAATACATAATACAACATTTTTAGACCCTGTACTTTAAAAAAGTACAAAGGGTCTATTAGGTTTGTGCAAATGACATTTGTGTGTAACAGGCAGAAGGAGGCGTGGCAGACCCCATAAAGTATATATATTCTTGATCAGGACGACGAGCTGAGTCGATATAGCCCTGTCTGTCTGTCCGTCTGTCCGTCTGTCTGTCCGTCTGTCCGTCTGTCCGTCTGTCTGTATGAACACCTAGATCTCGGAAACTATAAGAGCTAGAGACTTAATTTTTTTTTTGTTAGCTTTGTGTATTACATAGGCAGGTCAAGTTTGTTTCAAATGTTTGAAAAGTCATCCCCCTCCCCCTCAAATTTACAAAAATGTTCTTAGTATATACAGTTTTAGAGTCACTGGATTCATTTTTCGCAGGATTAAAGCTTTAGATGCTTTGCATGTTTGGTGCGATTTGCAACCCAATCGGATAATAAACACAGGAGATATTGGACAAACAATTTTCTATACTAGGCAGTTGGTCGGTGGAAGGGGGAAGCCACAGTGTACGCGGCCACTAGGGCGTATGCGTGATTTTTGATTGTGAGTATGAATGTCTGTATGAGTATTGGATATTGCTTGTATTTGCGCGTATATTTGTATGTATAAGTGTATGTGTGTATGTGCGTATGTGTGTATGTATAAGTGCATGTGTATGTGTATGTGAGTATGTTCATATATGCTACTGCTGTTATCGACGCCCAGGGCAAACCAAAGTACAGGGTCTCCTACTGTCGGTTGCGTCCGACTGTAGCTTTGCGTCCGACTGTAGCTTTCCCTACTTTTTTAAATTCTTTTCAGTAAATTTATGAACCATTTCAAAAAACAAAGAGCTCAAATGAACTGCGTATGGTCTCATAGGGTAACAACTGCTATGCAGAGAGAACTGCAACTGTCAATGGTAGTACAGTATAGTTAATCCGAATACAGTACAGTATTAGCTACCCATTGTGCTCTGTATAGTACACAGAGCAAACTTAAAAACCACAAAGGAAAAAGCACAACAAAGTTTATTTAAAACTGCTTAGAACTGCTTGAAATTCCAATCACTGCACTGCATGCAATGCGAGGGTTCTCTCATTAACTTACTGATTGACTAGAAGAACTCTATTAGAGGAAATTCAAAGAGAAAAATGTTTATAAATGTATTCTAAGTACAAGTTGAAGCACAATTTGGAAAAATAAAGTATTTTTGATTGAAATTACTAGAAATATTGTGGAATAGTAGGTTCAGCTTACTTTTTGATTCATCGATTAAGTAAATGACCTAAGCGTAAATTTATATTAAGAATTTAAAGTGATAATATAGAGTCATATATATATATAATTATATTTATTATAATATTTATTTATGTATTAAATTTGATTGTATTTTCTTTCAGTTTTAATTTCAATTTTCATTTAATTAATGCAAAGCTCTAACATATTGACCATATTAAATAAATGACCATTGATTAAGTAAATGACCTAAGCGTCAAAGAATATTAAGAATATTATATTAAGTATACAAATAGATAATATATAGTCAGAAGTTCATAAATTTATTTATTAATTTATTCATTTATTTTTTAGTTTTTTATATTTATTTTATTTATTAATAAAAGAAGGAAAACTTAACGTAATATAATTATTTGCAGTGCCTGATTTCTATTTATTTCAACAGACTTAACTCAAGTTATATTTTCTGCTTACTAACTGCCTAAATGATTACAATTTTTGCTTTTATCTGTATTTTTGTATAATATTTATCTATGTATATAAAATTTAATTGTATTTTCTTCCATTTTTCATTTGAATTTCCATTTAATTTATGCAAAGCTCTAACATATTGAGCAGAAACCGAGTTGGATTTGTTTCGCTTTGGCTTGATAAGAACATTATTAATTAGCCATAGCATATGATCAGATCAACCCACGTGTATCCAGCCATATCCAGTGCAATGTACTATAATCTCTCTCTCGCACACTCTCTCCTTCTCTGGGTCTCTCGTTCTCTCTCTCTCTCTCTCTGTTTACAATTGCCGCCCGCTAATTTATTTGAAAAGCCATTTGTTACCTTTGGCTCGGCTCTGTTTACAAACGTTGGGGCATGTGGGGACGTGGGACGTGGGGCGTGGCCTGTCCAGCGGACATATATCGACATATATACAATTGCAGTAATATATACAAACAGTTATACCAAACACACACACACACTCACACATATATGGACAGAGTATATAAATATACATATATACAATTCTTGGCATTTCTGTCTTTGGTTTTCGATTTTCGGTTTTTCAGTTTTTCAGTTTTGTTCGACTTTTCCGTTTATTCGCTATGCGTATTACATTTACCGTTAATTCAATTTGCTCTACCATTCCGATGTCATGTTACTTCATCTCACTCCCTGTTGTTCTGCTATTCCGTATTCTGTTTTTGCTTCATTCCATTCTCCCAGGCATAATTCGGCCTGTTATTGTTATTGTTGTTCCATGGCAAAGTTGAAAGTTCAACAACGACCACTATAATTAGTTAATTGTTTATGTAAATATGTATTGTGTTTTGCTGCCCGCAGCGAGACGGCATTTTAATCAATTCATTAGTTCCAGAACACAATACAATTATTTTGAATAGACTTCGATATTGTTATAAATATCAATATAGTATTTATGGCCAGCGTGGGTGGCTACTAAAATACCTGAGCGGTAAAGGAGCATGGGGACTTTTGCGCTTTCATTTTAGCTAAATGTATAACAAAAAGTAGCAAAAGCTACAGTCGCACGCAACCGACAGTAGCAGACCTTGGGAATCGATAACAGCAGCAGCATATACGTACATCCTCACATACAAATACACATACACTTATGCATACACACATACACTAATACATACAAATATACGCGGAATTACAAACGATAACCAATACTCATACAGACATTCATTACGAATGATTCATATTCACAATCAAAAATCACGCATACGCCCTAGTGGCCGCATACACTGTGGCTTCCCCCTTTTGTACTTTTTTAAAGTACAGGGTCTAAAAACTAAACATACTTATTCGAGGTACTCTGGTAGCAACCCTCGGCTATTGCAGTGAACAATGGGAAAAGCTTACAAAGAGCAACAGAGCCATAGCCACAGCAACTGCAACTGCAAATGAGGAATAATAATTGAAAAGAAAATGAGTTCGATTTTGAATTGGAATACAAGTACTTGGAACGAATACAATGCATATATACGCGATACACGCTGTCTGTGTAGTGTTTAATACCCCCTCCCCCACTCCCTCTCCCCCGCCACCAGCCTTATGGTCAACTCGGAAACGGGGCAATTGGGCAATGGGGCAACTGGCACATGGTTCATATACACACGTCTCGCACAACAAATCGCGCAACAGTTGCCCGTTGTACGAGTTTATTTAGTGAATTATCGCAAAAATCGGCGAAAAACAATAACAAAAAGAAAAACAACAACAACACACACACACACACAGGCACACACACAACGCACAAAGAATTTTCTTTTGCTTTTGTTTGTGTTTTGTTTAGCTTCAGTAAATACTTGAAAATTTAATGCCGTTTGGCCAATAATTAAGGCACAAACAACGCGCCTTGGCCAAGGTGCCAGTTCAGTTCAGCTCAGTTCAGTTGAGTTTAGTCAATTTTGATTCTTTTTAGCGTTTTTTGATAAGTTCGCCCCTCCCCCATTTGCTGGCATATTTTCAAATATTAATCATACGCACCAGGGGCAGAGGCAACATTTCAATTTCGCACACATAAATTATGATGAATCTAAGTGAATTTTCTTCGATTCTCTCTCGGTGTGTGCGGGTTTTCCTCCTGTTTTCATTTACGTACAGCAGATGGCGCCGGAAAAACTCGACTGCAACTTATGGCAATTGAAACCGGATGTAGATCCCAAATACTACTTACAAAGGTTGACACAAAGCAAAACAGGGCAAAAAGTCACGAGGAACTTGAAGCACATTGAGTGGAATAATATGACCCAAAACAGACCCGAAACTAATGAAGATAATGTATTACGCTTGTTCCACCATTTCCCTCTTGATTCAACAAATTTTAAATGAATTCCATTTCGTTTCGTTTCGTTTTTGTATTTATCAAGTCAGCGCACAATTTATGTGGCCCAAGTTTATTAATGTAAAAGTTTTCGCTATCAAGTCTTTGCTTTGATTTCATATTTCAATTTCAAAGCAAATTCTTGGCTGCCCAATAGAAAAATACCTATTTGTGTGGATTCATTCGTATTCATTTGTGTTTGTACTTTCATTACAATGTATGTAAATAAAATCGTTTAGTAGATTATAGTAAATACAGGCACATCTTCCAGCAGCCTATCATATGTATTACTTGTGTATAAATTCTATAAACTCATAAATATTTTAAAATATTTTCAGGTTGGTGCATAAAACAAATTTCAGTCTGTTAAGATTTCATCGAGGAATTCTCCCAAATTATTTGCCCTTAACTTTAGAAATAGTTTTACAAGTTCTTGAACTTGTTGTTCATAATCTTCTTGTTTCATTTTACCAATTTAGAAATTCTAAATTCAAAAACGTCATATGATTTCTTTAACTCAATTCCAGTATATGCATTCCATATAAATCAAATGCACTTCTGTTTATAGTTTTCCCACAGTGTATACTTGGCAATACTTAGTTTCCTCAAGTTAAAGCAAATCTCTTTTTACATAGTTCAAAATAGTATTACTTTCTCTTTAGATTGTCTCTCAATATGAAATATAGTTGGCATTTTTAATATATAGTACAAGTTATCTAATCTTTAACTTCAACTGTTCCCGCAAACAAACTCGCACGTTTTTCAACACTGAACTATAAATACACTCCCAACAAATACCTCATTAGTTCTGACAACTCCTACGCACAATTGCACTAGTATAATTGCTAGTAGTAGTAGTATAATTCCCCCACTTTTGCACACTTTTCAACACTGACCTTCAAATGGAAAATCAACAGCAAGAGGCGTGATTAACACACACATATTTCGATCATTCATGCATTTATTTCACACTTCACTCGTAGAATCGGGGCACTCGATGCAGTCTTTGAGAAACTTATGAATAAATACTGATAAACTGTAACTTACCTTTTCCTTTTTGCTTGTCTTCGCTGCAATCGCACTTGCTTTCGTATGCTTTACTTTTCCTCTTTGGTCTCGTGCTTTAACGGTGTGTCTCACTTGCACTTTATCAAGTCACAAATTATTACAATTCTCTTTGAAAAAAAAGCAAAAAAAATTGGTATTTTATGCGATAAATTCTTCAAATATTCTTCACAACAACAAAAATTATAACAGCGACCGACACGCGAAATATTTTCAAAAAGGAATATGAGAAAAAGAGAATAAAACAAACTCAATTTTTTTTTTCGAAAATTTTCCAAACACAAATTTGAAACGGAAAATTATTACTTGTAAATTGTCTTGGCTTGCTCAATTTTTTTTTATTATTTTGCTCGTATTATTTGGCGCGAGTCGCGATAGTACTCGAGAACGATATTCGATATTCGGAATTCGGAATTCGGAATTCAAATTCAAAATCGAGTTCGGCTGGCGCTTCTATGTGTGGCTCTATGCTTGAGGTAAAGTGTAATGATTGGCTGACTCCAAGAACTACAACAACGCAATGTTATCCGCTCGGAGGCTGAACGCCTACTGGATGTTCAAACGCGCGCCGAAAGCTGTCGCAGAATGCGACCACGACGGCGACGACGGCGTCGGCTAGGCTACGCAACGCAACGCGTTCGACGTCGACGCAGGCAGTTGGCCGAAGCTCAACGTGTATGGCATGGACGCTGCTGCTGCTGCTGCTGCTACTGCTGCTGCTGCTGCTGTCACTGCTGCTGCGCTTTTTAATTGCATTTCAGCTGGCAAAAGAGCAGCAGCAGCAGCAGCAGCAGCAGCAGTTCTGTTGCTGCTGTCTGCGCTTCATAAAACATTTTCCTGCTAAATTATTTAATGCAAATATAACGCAGTCTACACAGACACACAGACCAGGCAGCAACAACAACAACAACAACAACAGCAGCAGCAAACAAAAAACACAAACAAAACTCTACACTCAGCCACGCAGCACGCGGTCTGTGTTATTTCGTTTGCGTTCAGGTGGCTTCGCTACTCTCCCGTTCTGCCGCTCTCCCGCTCTCCCGCTCACTTGCGCTCTGTCGAATTCTCTCCAAAGCTTGGAAGCTTTTTTTTCGTTTCGTTTTCGTTTGCCTTCGGCTTTCCAGTCTCATGTGCTAACAAGTGGGGAGCAACAGTTGAAATGAATGAAACTTACTGCCAGCCATGGCGACGTCGGCAGCGACGTGCGCTGCGCAGTTGGCTTCATGTGTTGCGCCTTCATGTGTTCCGTTACACCTGTGTGAGAGGTTAGGTTGTGTGTGTGTGTGTGTGTGTGTGCGGGAGGCTGCGACAACGTCGTAACTTTCCAGTCACACACACAGACTGTTGCGCTCGCTGGCGTGCGTGTGGTCGTGTTTGTATGTGTGTGTGGTGTGTCCGTTAAGCAGCAACTAATTTTTGTTAATCACACCTTAATGACATGAACTTGACACCAATTCATGTGGCTGCCTGCCCCCGATATCCCTCTGCCTCTGCCTTTGGCTTCTTCTTCCATCGCTGCCTGCATATATTCAACATCAATTTTGGGCGGCCAAATTGACTGTGGTTCCGACTAGATATGTTCGCGTGTCTCGTGTCACTCGTATCCTCAACACAACTCACGACCTTCTTCACGATCCTTGATAAGGATTATGAACTTGCGTATTTGAGTCATAATAAATTAACCGAAAGATAGACATTTTGATTTATCGATTACAGTAGTTGCTGCATTTTGAGTAAACGATTCTAATGTGCTTTCGCTTTCTATATTGTTATTTCTCTCTTTCAACGCGAACACGTGCCCAACTCTAGCTCTGACTTGTCTATGCGTACGTGTGTGTGTGTGTGTTTGTGTGCGCTTGTTTGCATGCCACTTAATTACAATTTGCAATGAGCTTTAGAGAGCACCAGGCAAATAGAAGAACAACCGCAGTAACAACAACAACAACAACCGCAACAACAACAACAACAACAACAACTTAGGCAGCCCGCAGCTTCTTTACCTGCACCACAACCTCAAACACACATACACACGCATACCCGCACACACGCACACTCGCATACATATATATGCCTAGACAATGCAGCTGGCAACGCTGTGTGCAACGGTTTTAATGAGCTGCCAGGCGACAAATAAAACGAAATCGTTTTCTTCACTTTTTATGGGCCAAAACGAAAGGTCGTAAGCCATAACGGCGCGCAAGCATATACACTGTAAAAAAAATATAAAATAAAATATGCATATTATGTTGAAGAGTATTACCAGGCATTGCCCGACTGCAAATGTTATAAGCTTAATGTTGTTAGTACTTAAAGTAAACACTAAATTCATTATTTTATTTCAAGTTAAATTAAAATTTGGTTGAATCACTGTCACAGAAATACGTTCGCTCTCTTTTGACTGAAAGTGTTTCGTTTTTATTCATTTTTGGCGAATTTTTTTATATTCAAGCCAGCCACCGTTTTTTCCTCCTTCTTCTTGTGGCATGCACATAAATCACGTTTAACAACACTATTTGCATATGTATACAGTGGAAAGAGCTCAGCCTGTGGCACAGCTGTGATTCGGCACAAATTTTATGTTGTCAATTGTTAAAATTTCAAATAAATTTTTAACAATTTACACAACAAAATGAATTTTATTTCTACAAATTGGCATACAGTTTTTTACCTTTGATTTACGGTTTTTGGCATTAGATTTTATTGTAAAACAGCAGCTGCTGTGCATTATTACATTTTTATTTAAATTTTATGAGCTCTGCTTTTGATTAAAATGAAAATTTACAAAAACCAAACTAAAACGAACTGGAAAATATTATGCAGTCATGAAATACTTAGTATGTCAAGTACTTATACACACTATCTGTCGTATAGCCGCCGTATTATGGCACTATCAAAACTTTATGACAGCTACGATTTATGGCTTCATTTAAGACCTGTACTGCTCTGACTATACAATACAACGCAAGCAGAACCGTTTTTATCTGAATATAGACACGTATAAACAAACTGCATTACAATTTGTATTGAAAAGTTGTATTAAAGCAATTGACAAAAGTTTACGACTAGACACTACCCTAGAGTTAGCTAAAATCGGTAAACGATAGTATTCATAAGCGAACTTATAAGAAATAAATGAAGAAAAAATAAATAAAATGTATACATATAATTAAAATAAAAATAATTTGTAAACTGTTAATTTTATTTCTTTATTTTAATATTGATAATTTTTTAGTTTATACAATTAATGTGTTTTTTTTTTCGATTATTTTGATACAATCCTTCGAGTATTATGAAATTGAAAGGTATTACTCGCTTTGAACTAGTGTCAAACGAGTCAAATGCTGGAATTATTCTCTGTGTATTTTCTCAAATGATCATTCTACTCATTCAAACAAAATGTGGCCATTCGCCCCAAATTAATCTAGTATTTTATCGATAAACCTCAAAATTTGCCAATCGAATGGACTAAATTGAATGACTCTACTTGGAAAACGTCAAATGAATATGAGTCGAATGATCATCCAATGGAAACCATTTGCCATTTTATATACTTTTATTTAGTTTAGTTTTCATCTTGCCAAAATGAACAACTTTATCGACATTTTTGTCGGCTGTGGCTAATCAGTAAAGTGTTTGCTTAAGCGCAGTTATTCCATGATAATACTGAGCTGCCACAGCAGCAGCAACTGCAGCACGACTTCGCCAACTGTTCTCTGCACGGTCACGCCCCTGCCACCGGCGCCGCCCCCCTGAGGTGATGGCTCATCAAAGTAGTTGCCATAAATGGCAAAGGTCAGCAGCTGTGAGTGTGGCTTTCGCAGCGATAGCTGCACATGTGTGGCGCCACCGTTTGCCGTCGCTTGCCCCATCACCCAGGACATTTCGCTGGGCTGCAGAGCATAGAGGGCGCCACTGAGCGTGCTGGGCATGAGCAGGCGACGGGAATGTGCCACAAAATTGCCACTGATGCGCAACATGTTGAACTGCAGCTGCTGCTGCCCACCATGACCAAGCAAACCGCAACTGTTGACGCTTGCATTGCGGCATGCAAAGAGGCCGCACAATCTGACCGCACTGTATCGTGCCTCCTCATAGCGTCGCTGCCCCACCCACACACCCAGTCGATAGCTGTACTCCAGCTGCTGCTGCTGCTGCTGCTGCTGCTGCTGCTGCTCCTGTTCCGGTGGCAGCTGCAGGCTCAGCTCGAAGTCACAGCACAGATCCCACTGACAGAGTCGCTGCTGTTGCACGCTGTCATTGTGCAGCGGCACAGGCCAACTGTTGAACTCCCCCAGCTGCGGCTGTTGCAACATCATTAGCTCACGCTGTGCCCCATCCGCCGCACGCTCCACATCTGTCACAATGTCATCGTTCTCCAGCTGCGGCCAGCGTGGCACGCGTGTGAGCATCAACAGACGCTCGCCCACCGTGCTGTTGCCCACCATGCGGCGCACCAAGGCGCCACGCCCAGCCGCATAGATACCGCTGCCACTCATGCCGGCCTGGGGCAAGCTTGCTCCAGCCGCCAGCAGATTCACATTGTTCGACCAGGCCCAAGCCTGTTGCAACTGACTGGCTGCAAATAGAGAAACGCCATCAAGCGTAGAATAAATAGGGTGTTCACTTGACTCCAGCAGAGTTGCAAAGTTGCAAAGTGGCAGAATGCAAACGTCACATAAATAAACATAAATATTTTCTTCACTTTTTTCTAAAGTGCAAATCAAAGGCGATCGATTATCGTTATCGATGTTAGGTATATTTGGTATTTTTTAGTGCTAAACTTGTTGACATCACTAAGGAAAAGTATCTTGTATTGAGTTATGCTCGACTAGCACCCTACCCTGGAGAGTTGGAAGTGGTAAATATGAACTAGACTGATCCATCAACTCGTATCCCATGTTTAATACTATATGATGTAGCTAAAAATGAGTCACATAAATAAACATAAATATTTTCTTCACTTTTTTCTAAAGTGCAAATCAAAGGCGATCGATTATCGTTATCGATGTTAGGTATATTTGGTATTTTTTAGTGCTAAACTTGTTGACATCACTAAGGAAAAGTATCTTGTATTGAGTTATGCTCGACTAGCACGCTACCCTGGAGAGTTGGAAGTGGTAAATATGAACTAGACTGATCCAGCAACTCGTATCCCATGTTTAATACTATATGATGTAGCTAAAAATGAGTTGTTACTCGATTAATATATGCCCCATAGTACTTGCTTCGATCGACTGCTGTATACCCTAGATTTATGCATACAACATTCGTCATTTACTACCTAAGTAGAGCCTGAAACCGAGACATTTCGTTCGTTTTGAGGTAGGGTATGGTATGACTATCACATTAATACTATATGACACAGTAGCTTAACCCAAGTCGATCACGTGATAAGCTGATTAGCAAACTCACCCGTTAGAAAGGGTAGCTCCGACTTGAACATGTTTGTGACAATCAGATGCTGCAAACCGAAACGCTCTACCAGCTCCTGGGACGGGGTATAGAAGAGCATGTCGAAGCAAACGAAATGGCCAAAGGTCACATTGAAGTCCGTATCGAAGATGGCATATTCCGGCTCGGCGGTGCGATTCAGTTGTGGTTCCAGATATAGATTCCATTTGCGATACCGCGACACGATCGCACCACTGCGATCGAGCACCACATTCGTATTGAAGAGACGATAACCACGAACGGGGCAATCACTATCTGCATCCGTATCACAGCTCTCGCATTCCTTCACATTGATAACGAGATAACTATGCGCCTCGATGGCCGCACAGGCCAATTGCCGGAGAAAGTCGGCAACCTCTGCATCTGCACTCTCATTGTGGCACAGACTGTACCCAGTGGTGGGTGGAGGTACCGCTGTCAACTGCAGCTGACTGTTTAGCGTGTCCTCGGGGAAGACTATGATATCTGCCGTACCATTCGCCGAGTGAATCAATTCCAAATATGCCTCAAGATTCGCTTGCAACAGCTGCGAGGAGCTGCCAATAATTGCTGGACGATACTCTACCACTCCCGCTGTATAGTATGTGGCACTGGCTGCACCACTGTGCGGCACAGTGAGGCAAACACAGAGCAGCACAAGCAGGCAACACTTGCTACTCATCACGAGGCTACATGTGGACTGAGATTGCGAGCTGATTTGTCGACTCAGCTAGTGGATTTATGTACATATATATTTAATGTCTTTATCTCTGCTCCCTGCCCAACTCTTTCCCTCTCTCCCTCAAATCGTTAATCTCTCGAATGCCAGTGCTAAAGCTTTGCATACTTTTAGGCGAAAATCCAATTGAATGCAACTGGGTTTGTTATGGACTAACTGATTTATTTCGGAGAAAAGCAAAATGTATCTAGGAAAGCTATATCTTAAACGATCCCTCAACTTAAAGGCTATGTAGAGAATTAAATCATACTGAATAAGTAGCCTATAGCCACAAGCCAGAGGCAGCCAAGGGCCTGCAATGCGGTGGCACCGTCATCCACCGGCTTGAAGCCACAAGCGAGGTCCTGCTGTGGAGTGCCCGTGCCATAGGTGCACTCCTCGTCATAGTAGTTGCCATATATGCCAAAGGTCAAGAGGTTCGACAACTCCAAGGAGCTAGCCAGAGCGTAGCGCACCTTCACCTCATTCCTGGGGGCAGAGAAGGTAGAGTTATAGGCGCAATAATATCTTAATGTCAGGCTGAACTCACTCATTTTTCAACTCCTCCACAGACCACTCGAAGTGTGCTGGTTCCAGTGGCAAGAGTGTCTTATCCACCAAGCTATTGGGCATGAAAATATACTCCCTTGACTTGGGGTACGTGGCCTCAATCAGAAGGCGTGTGAATGCCACACGTGGCTCTACAGGCACCTCATTGCCAAACACCTTGCCACAATCCGAAATGGTGGGTCCAATGCAGGTAAAGAGGCCACAATTGCGCAGGTAATTAGCATCCACCTGCACCTCATTACGCCAGCCATCGTAGGCACCCAGTCTATAGGTGTAATTGCTGCTACCAGTGGCACTCGTTGTCAATACACGCCACCCCAGCTCAAACTGACAACAGATGCGGCCATCACAGACTTCTTCTTTCAGACTTGTCCCGGCCGAAAAGTTCACTTCCTTGGTCTTATAGTTTTGCAGATAATCTCGTTTCAATAGGAAATTGGCTGTGATGCTTGTCTCATCCACAGCAAATACCTCTGCCCGCTGTCTTCTCGTCGAAGTGGGTTTAACTGTGGTGCTGGATGTGGTGCTGGTGGTGCGAGCATACTTGGGCACTTGAGCCACATAGATGCGACGTTCGCCCACCTCCAGCTGCATTACACTGGTGAGGGTGCCGGCACGACCGTGATAGATGCCCGTACCGGACGAACCCACTGATGGAAAACTGGAACCCGAGGCCAATAGATTCACGTCGTTCACATAGGCCCATCCGTGCTGGGTTTGTACGGCTGAAATACATATAGGAGACAAATATGTGTAGGAAATGGAGAAATGATAAATTCTTATGGGGAATACCCTCAATAAGCCAGCTGACCCTTGTATGATTTTCATTCTTCTTAATCTGAATTCAAAACGTAAGAGAAACCCATATTCGATCAAAATTCAAGTTGAACTAAAGTTAAACTTAATTTAGTTGTTCACTTGACCCTAGAAGAATTGGGGGATACGATACGATATCTATCGGTTATAGCAATCGATGTAATAGCTTGTAATAATACACTATCTAGAGTGATTGAAAGATTCGAAACCGTGATACAAATGCTTACATCAAAAGCAGTTTTAGGAATCCCCCTAATAATTCAGTGGATCAATACAGTGTATTAGGACAACTGTATATATCAGGGGAACACCCTCATCTTTGTTGTCAATATTGTTTTATCCACAATTAGAGAATGGGTCGCAGAAGAAGTGTCTACTATGTACTATACCAGATTATCTATCTATTTCCTATCGAATATCGGATATCGGATATCTGTTTATCGAACAGGCTTGGAGCTTACCCCATGCCCACTTTCCACTCACTTACATGTTAGAAACGGCAGCTGGGAGAACCACATCGAGGGATAGATGAAATCACGCACACCCTGCTCCAGCAAGAGCTCATGAGCTGGGCTATAGAAGAGTATGTCGAAGCAAATGAAATGCCCGAACGTCACATTAAAGTCCGTCTCGAAGGTAACGGCCTCCGGGACAAATGTGGTATTCCTGGGCTCGCCATAGAGATGCACCTTGCGGTAGCGTGAGACGACGGTACCATTGCGATCGAATGCGACATTTGTGTTGAAGATATTGTAGCCACTGGTGGCACATGGACGTGTGTCCTCTGGGGTGGCGGAACAGAGTTGGCGTTCGCTCACATTGATCACAACATATTTGCTCACATTGCGAGCGGCACAGGAGATGGCGACTATGAACTCGCCGTAGTAGCTGGCATTGGGATCGCTTAGACATGGCGTGATTTGCTCCTCTGCGCTTGGCACAAAACTGGGTGAGTCCAGATAATTGAGCGTTGCCTCGGGAAAGACAATAATATCCGTATCGCTGGCATTGCTCGAATGTATGATGTCTACATAACCGACCAGATTATCCGTCCAGTTGTTACTGGCGATTGGACGAAACTCCACCACACCAGCCGTATAGTAATCCCCGGTTTCCCTCGCATTCCCATTATCGATAGATGCCTGCAATCAATAGGTGATTAGTTCACATTACGCCATTCGCTTATCGCAGTTCAAAGCTCAGCCCACCACACACCACCCACCACCCACCTGCTGAGTCATCCCAATGCCAGCCAAGATCAACAGCAGCGATGGCAGGCATCTCTTTAAGGCTACACCACATGCCATTGCCATCTTTCTAACTCTCCTCTTGCTCTACTTCTCTTTCTTCTCCTCCTAGTGTTGCCCTGCCTACTCTCGCTCTGCAGCTGTCGCCTCTGCCGGCTGTGGTGTTGAACTGTGACAAGTGCCGCAAATTCGATTCATTTTATAGTGGGTGGGTCAATGGTAGCTAAGCCCAAAGCTACGATGCCAAAGCCAATATCAAAACCGTTAATCTTATCATCAGCGGCCAATTTGCGGTGCGACAAGTACATACGTGTTTGGTTAGTTTTGCAGTCTGAACGCTGACCGTTGCACAGTGGGACAACAGCGCTGAAATGTGTGCAGAAATTGAACAAATAAAAACTATAACTGAGAGAAAAGTTTGTAAGAAGTTAACTATATAAAATACCTACAGAAGGCCTTAAGTTAAAAATAACAAAAAAAAACCCATTAATCTATATAGTATATAAAGTAGTTCGTTCTGACTGACTGACTGACTGACTGATCATCAACGCACAGCCCAAACGGTAAGATATAGCGACCTAATTTTTTCGCAGAATTATTGATTATGACCCTTGGATGCACGTTAAGAGCTCAAATCTGCCCCCCCCCCCCTTCTAACAGTAAAGAGCAACTGTAGCCACAATTTTAAAGTTAAAAACTTGGGGCTTAATTTGTAAGTACCTATTGGCTACCTAAATCTATTCTGAAAATTTCAGCCTAATTGGACAATAAACAACGGAGTTATTCGATATTCAATTAATTGGCGTGGGGAAGGGGGGAAAGTAAAATACTGCTCGCATGGCAGATGTGCTGTGTATACGTGTAATATAATAATACAGTGTAATACTGTTGTTCAATTATGTTTACGGCATAATTATTATTATATAAATATAAATTATTATTTCTTGTATGCGTTTTTCACTAAAATATAATCAGAAAGTTTGTACAATTTAACACCATATGAAATCGATAAAAAGAGACTACTTATTCAGTTTAGAACAACATATTTCAGTTGTAAATTTTACACCACCCACAATTGCCTTTTGCCCACTGTGCAGAAACGTGATTCAAGCACTTAACTGACAATTATTAAGCAGTTTTCTACATACTATATAGTAGTATGATTCGATTGAATCGCCCCATGAGGACTTTGAGTGATATCCGCTTTATTATTTATAGTAACTCTTTTTTATTGGTTTTTACCGTGTATTATCATGTTTATGCTGAATGATTTGATAACTCGGCAACAGAATTGTTTTGTTATTTGCTATTTCGGGTGCACATTGGACGACAGGACAGAAACTATTTAAGAAATGTTTTCTATTTGATTGTGGAACGTGTGTAGTCTGCTCACGCTATCAGGTTAAACCCAATTAGCCCGATATAACGGGATTTATGGCCATTTCAATGTTTATTAATAGGCAGCTGCAAAACACTTAATCACCCTTATCAATTAGCATTTGCCTGAACACCACTCAACACATAATACTGTCTAACTATTTGTTGATTTTTCATTGATTTTCACATCACGCGTAGGGCTTATCGTATACCCTATACGATGTTATCTGTCTCCTCTCGCTCCACTAGTTTTATCGCCCCATTTTCATCTAGTTGTGTTGATTTTGATCTATTCTGATATGGCATTATACGACCTGATTATATGTATGTACATTGTACATATGCTCTGCTTGTTTATCAGCTTTGGTGCTTAACAGTTTGACTTTATAGCGCCATTCGGTTAGCTTTTAACTTTTATTACCGTAAAAATCTCGCCTCTTATCCAAATGCAAGTTGTTGTTTCAATGCCAGTGCCAGTGCTTTGCCTTGGCAACAGTTGGTGTTGTGGTTTATAATGTTCTCAAAAATCAAAATTCTCTATCAAATTGGTTTATCACAAATTATACGATAAGGCAACCGATGACAAACATACATACATTTGGGCGATGCTCAATCAAAATGTATCTTATTGGCTTTTAAATTGCTTATAATAAGTTTATCCGGTTTTATCCAGTTTTATCCATTTCCCATTTTTCTATCTATACTTTTGTAGAGTTTAATCTGTTTTCGTATTATAATTCTTTTTCTCAGATTATCCTTATAATTACTTGAGTTTAATATAACTTAATATTAAAATAGAGTAAAAGTGTTTCATAAAATATATATTTGTACATTTAATACTTTATTTTATCCTCCTGTGTTTCTACTTCCCCCAGTTAAGTACCTTCATGTAGCACTCTCATAACTTCAGTTTAGGCCCTCATGGCTTGCGTGCTCTTAGCCACTTGCCAGCAACTATTGCCCATTAATAGGTTCTTAAAAGAAATCCCCAAAATATATTTGATCCGATTCAACCCTTTTTGCATGCCATCAACCCAAGGAAATTACTTTGTAAAGGCCTCAAAAAACAAGAACAAAAATACACAATAAAAATGAATTTTTATACTTATGTGTATAAAATTAAAAAATAATGTTGCAAAATTTCTTGGTCATATATTTTAAATACAAAAAAATTTACCCAAGGGAAACGAGACATGCAATACACACACACACACGCACACACACACACACACTCAGTACACTCATACATACTATGTATTTTGGCGTAGACTTGGGCTGCTCATTTTATGCGAAGGCTGCTATAAAGAAGAAACGAACGGTAAAACACGTTAAAAGGTAAGACGTGAAACAACAACAAAAACAGCTTAAACTTTGCGCCAGACAGATGATTAACTTTTGAATACCCTATATGCTTAGTGCGCGCAAACTCATTTGATTTGGGATAAAAAATAGAATTATAAAATAAATAAAGGAAAATTATACTTAATTTACATATCGTAAGTAAAGTATACGGTATTGCCTTGCAGTTCGTGTATACCCTATGCAGACAACGCTTAATGGGTGCAGGGTATAAGAAAGGCAAGCGAAGGCAGCTTCATTTAGCTTTTCCCTGCCTAAGTCCCTGCTCCACATATGCATAACCAAATGCTTGCCATACATATATGTATGTGTGTAGACATGTGTGTGTGAGAGTGTGTGTGGTTGACTGCCGGGTCAGCTGTATGTGTGTGTGTGTGTGCGAGTGTGCGAGTGTGCGACTTGCTACTTATGTTTAAGCTTTGTATTTAAGCTTTTTGCACGATTTCCTCTAACAAATGGATTTTCACTTGTTGCCCTCATATGTGTGAGAGATGTGCATGAGTATGTGTGTGGTTGTGTGTGTGTGTGTGTATGTGTGTTATGTAATCTGTATGTCCTTGTTGTCATGCTCGTTTTTCTAGATGCCCTTCATGGGCTCGACGTCTCACAGTTTTGCTGTCCTCCAACATTTTTACTGCTAACAAATAATTTAATTTCTTTGGGCCATCTTTTCACTTCGTGTGTGTGTGTGTGTGTGTGTGTGTGAGTAACTATGTCTGCATGCGTGTGTGTAGTAACAGAACTTGAAGCATCCAATCGAAGCTGAATAAAAGGCAGACCAAGTATGTGAACGGCACAATGTTTGTTCATTTTGCTATTTGCTGTTAATAATCTATATAAATAAATAATTATATGAGGAGCAAGCCTATAAAACTGTAGCAAAATTTACGAATAATTTATAAAAGTTTTAAAAAAATAAATAAAAACTTCAAAGTGAGAAATGAGCATAGGAATGAAACTCGAAAGTCGATGGCCTTAGCTGCTAGCAGCATTTTCTTCTATTAGTTGTTGTATTATTTTATGTATAGTAAATAATTAAAGAATTGATTAATAATGTGAGCAAAAAACTCAGACATTTGTTATAAGTTTCAATTTGATTTCAATTTATTTAAAGTATTTTCAATATTATTTTCCGTTTGATTGTTGTTGATATCTAATAATATAACTGAATAAAAAGAGGCTTCAAAATAAAATAAATAAACGAGTGTAAAAATAGACAGACATTTGTTATAAGTATAAATTGGCTTCAGACTAAGCTGGCGACTGTACTTGGTATTAAATGAATCAATAAATAAAAAGTAGGGAAAGCTACAGTCGGACGCAAGCGACAGTAGGAGACCCTGTACTTTGATTTGCCCTGGGCGTAGATAATAACAGTAGTATATGGGTACATACTCACATACACATACACATACACATACACTTATACATACAAATATACGCGCATATACGAACATTAACCAATACTCATACAGAAATTCATACTCACAATCAAAAATCACGCATACGCCCTAATGGTTGCGTACACTGTGGCTTCCCCCTCCCCATGCCAAATGCCTAGAACATAAAATTGTTGTTGTTTAATATCTCCGGTGTTTATTATCCGATTGGGCTGCAAATCGCACCAAACATTCAAAGCATCTAAAGCTTTATTCATGCAAAGAAGGAATCCAATGACTCTAAAACTGTTCATGCTACGAACATTTTTGCATTAAACTATCAACGGCATCATCATCATAATCATCATCACCTCCTTCATTGTCATACGCATTGTTCGCGTCATTGTTATCGTTATCGTTATCGAATTGCAGCCAAATGACGGCATTGTCAACTCTGGCCGCAGGCTCTGCCAGATTTCTGTTGTCTCCTTGATTAATTGCAAGTTGAACGAGCCACCACGTATGCGGGCCCAAGGGGGATGGGAGCAACAGGGTTGTAGTCGTGTCATTTGTTAGCCTAACCCCCCATCTCTACCCCCCCTTGACTCTTTTAGGCATGCAGGCAAACTAAAAATATTATTAATGATGGCAACTCTGGCGGCAGTTCTCAGTCTGCATTTGACATAACTCATACGACGCGTTGTCTGTTGTTGCCTGAGATTTATGCGTGTGCCACTGTTACCTAAAGTAACAGCCCACAATGGGCGTGGCAGCGGGCAGAGGGCAGAGTTCAGACACATACATACTATAGAGTATACCCAGTACGCTTTCCTGTATTGACTGATTAATTAGCAGCTCTTAATGCCAGCAGCAAAACGAATTGCCGAATTATGAAGCTTCTGCGATTAGCAGACTTTGTGTGTGAGTAGTGTGTATTGGTGTGTGAGTGTGTCTGTGTGTGTGTGTGTGTGTGTCAGTCCTTAATCCTTGTGCATAAGCTCTGGCTGTTTGCCTCGAAGAGACTTTAAGCCACTTGACATGTGTTTACATGTGCGTGTTAAGACGCCTCACCGTTTCGCTTGTCAGTCGTATGTAGTTAGAGGTAAGAAAAAATCTAACTGAAAGAAATACTCAACTCTATAGAGCTAAAGAGCTGCTAATAGTTTCATAATTTTAGCTATAAATAACACTAGTTGTATTAGCAGCTTGAGCTGGAAAGCAATCGATGCTACTATTGAAATTGGTTTGTGATATTGAAGCAAAGGAAATTTGGTAAAATCAAGTTTTATTTAAGTATCTAATTAGACATCATATATAGGTCTGATTTAGGCTTTTCAGCATATGAAACCGAACTCTTTTTGGGTAAATACTTCAGATTTTAGAGCCAATAAAGTAAAGGCATCTTTTGATGTTTCACTGAGAATGGGCTTAAACGCAACTACGTCTAAGAGGCATACACAACTTTTTAAGTAGTAATCGCAGAGGAAAATGTTGTAGAGCAAACTATTAGATATATTCACTATCTATTTAGAACATTAAACTGATCTCTTTTTGTACTAATACTTTAGATTTTAGCACAAATTAACTGATGGCATCTTTTTTTATGTGATGCTGGCATCCTAAGTTAACTGCTTCTACTTCTTTATCACTTGTTATCACTCAACTGTAAATTTATATATATGCCCCAGTTATTGTCTATATATTTAGCTTTCACTTACTTTTCCTCATTTTCATCGGTCAAACTGTACTTTTTCACCTATTTGAAGTCAATTACATGACTCACTTATGCTCATTTATCAGCTGCACTCTTGTCTACTGTTTTTCTACTTTCCACCTTCCTCTCCTCCTTTTCTTCCTTCCCCCTTATTCATTACACTCTCCTGCGCTCTCCCAGCAATTATTTAATTAAACTTTACGTAGATCTATTACACTTTTTTTGCGAGGCGCAAACGTTATTTAATGCTGATTATCAATTTGGTCTGGCTTTTTTGACACAGACACACTCGCACACTCACAGACACACACACACACACAGACAGCATATGTTGTCTGTCTATGACACACACATACGCACTTATATGGGAACTGTTGGGGAAACCAATAAAGCGCCCAGAGCCAAGTCCATAGCTCAGTGGCTGTTGGTGTCGGAGTCGGAGTCTGGGTCGGAGTCTGGGTCTGGGTATGGGTCTGATTTATAGGCATGTGCTCGAATGCTGTGACCTGACCTAACCTGGGTAGCAAAGTAAACTGAACTAACCTGAACTGAGCTAGAGGTTCGTTCTGGACCTCACATCGAGCAGCTGTACCTATGGCCAGTCACCAGGCGCTGGCTAATAAGTTTCAACTTGGTCCAAACAAACTACTCGTAAAGCCAAGCGAATCGCGTTTGCCTTTTGCTCTTTCGAGATTTATTGACATATAAATTTAATACTACCCACCCCCCTCCCGGCCCTCTTCCATCCTGCCATTGCTTGCCGGATGAACAAAGTTTAGGAGCAGTTGATTGAATGCGCTTTACTGCTTGGATTTCCGTTAGTAAATTGAAAAAAAAACGAGCAGAAATAAAATAAGCGATGGCAGGCGAACAAGCGGAGAATTGAGATAGGTATTGCAAAAAACAAATTTCATATTTAGTTTAGGCAAACTATTTTAATTTCCAATTTCCACACAGCTCTGCACATTATTGAGCATCTAACGGCAGACGGCAGTTACAGTTACGTTCAGTCGACAATTTGGGCAGCAATCATCCAAAAAAAGAACCTAGAGAAAGCCAAGCAGAAATAATAAGTGACAAGTGGGAAGGCGCAGTCGAACAGATACCCTGTACTTGAGCTGGGATACTATCGATGGTGTCCTTATTCGATAATAATTTACTTAAGTTTGTTTCAAATGAATGCATATTCTTTATGGAATTTCAGTTATTTGTTATTGAAATTTAAAATCAACGAAAATGCATTGAAAACTATAAATTTTAGCTTGATGTGTAAAGACCCCTTACCGACATCACATAGAAAAGATGCCTTCAGTTAATTTCCGCTAAAAGCTAAAGTATTTGCTCAAAATGATTTCAGTTTAATGTTTTAGATAGATAAGGAATATATCTAATAGTTTGCACTACAACATTTTCCTCTGCGATTAATACCTAAAAAGTTGTGAATACCTTTCAGCCGTAGTTGCGTTTAAGCCCATTCTCAGTGAAACACCAAAAGATGCCTCCAGTTGATTTGCTCTAAAATCTAAAGTATTCATCCAAAAAGAGTTTGGTTTGATGAGTTGCAAAGCTAACACTTAAAGCTAAAGATGATGTCTTAAACAATTTTCTCTCTGATTATTATGTGAAAAGTTATTAACACATTTTAGCACAACATCCACAAAAATCTATGCAATATTTTGCATCCACTTCCAAAGCGGTATACAATGGGTATTAGTCTGAATGGAACTTAGTCACAGCAAAGAGCAATAGCCTTAATACTTTTCTTTTGATTATATCATGAGCTTTCTGTGTGATTGCTGCAACGTCTTAAGAGTTAAACTGTGACTTGACTCAGCTGTTATACTACCCCATAGCAGGAAGTTCTCTGCGTACAGCGTATAGAAAATGACTGCAATTTCCTGTGGCGCAGGTTTCACTTTTCTATATCCCTGTTTTCCTTTTTCTTTTCGGCTTTTTTGGCAATTTTTTAAGGCCTTGCTCTTTGATTAGCATCAAATTATGGGTCATTCATTCATTCAACATTCAATTTGAGGTATAGAGACGTGACACTGAATCACTCACCATTACTATACCTACGTTTTCAGCCCCCATCCTCAACCGATTCCATCCATTGTCATCATCAGCTGTGCACTTTCTCAATGTCAGCATAATGAAAAACTTTTCGGTTTTATATATATGTATATATATATATTCACCACTTGCAATTTCAGTGGGAATACGTTTTTGGACTTCACCTTGAGGCTGTCGCTGAATAGACAGAATCAGAGACAGAATCTTACGACATTAGTTCAACTAAATTTTGCAATCGTGTCAGCTCACATCTTTCTCGCACCGAATCGAATTGAATCGCATGACAACGAATGGGAATTGTACGGCAGCCTTTTGCACCATCGAACGCGTGACAATGTCAAGCTCATCTATGAAATGTCTGCCCTGGCTACCAGGTAGATGTCGCACAGGAGCGGATCTAAGGGGAACATATTTACATATTCCTTTGACTAAGTAAACTAAAAGAAGTCGATCGAGGCATTAAAAATGTAATTGAAAATCCAATTAAATTTAATAAAAATCATTATTATTAAGCATATTTCATAAAATGATGTGACCTTGATAGGATGATGTGACCTTAATAAGATAATGTGACCTTAGACCATTTTACCACACCAAATTCCACTTATGGGTACCCTGTCGAAATAATCAGCATTTCCTGTTAATAAGAATTTAGTTTATCTGAGAACAGACCTTAAAAGATTAACAGCTTCACCTGGCACTAGTTGTTGTCCTCCCTAAATAAAACTCCATTCAATCTATCTACCCTATAGGAAGGGCTTCATTTCCCACCTAGTTCCGGCCCAATTCGATACGCTCCTGTTCAGTGCTACCTGCACACAGATCCATAAGTCAAGCTGCACAGACTCAGGGACACACAGACAGACAGACAGACAGACAGACAGACAGACAGACAGACAGACAGACAGACAGACAGATTGGTTGGGGAGAGGGGGGAAGCAAACGCCAACGACAAAGACTTGAAAATCCAATTCAATTTCTTAGCTCATGAAACGCCGCCAATGTCGCGACATTGCCAGCTGCTTTGGTCTACCGCTCAACCCGAACTACAGTTATGCTACGCCCACTCCCAGTCCCAGTCCCCCTCCCCCTGCCCCTCTAGTATCACACCATTTTTCTATCATCCTTGCTTTTTTTCTGTATTTTTGCCCCGAAACGGTTCAATGCAGTTGAGTTCAGTAAATATTATGCTAAATTGAGATAATTTGTTGCCTGATACTCGTTACAGAATGTTGTCGTCGTCTCGCTCTCTTTCTCCCTCTCTATCTCTGTCACTATCTGTCTCTATCTGTATGTGTGTGTGTGCGACAGTCAGAAAGATTTGCATGTAAATTTGTTCGCGTTTTATAGTCGCAAATTTTTGCTCCATTTTGCACATTTTCTAGATTTCAATCGTAATTGGCGGCTTGTTGTGGTCTATTCACAATGCACCGCCCCAGACCCATTTCACCCCTCGCTCCCTATGGCAGCAACAGCACCGGAAGTACGAGTATCCGTTTCCGTATTTCCTATACCTAGTATTTGCTCTGACTATGTATTTGCGGCTTTAGCCAGTCGTATATGAGAGCACGACGTATTTCACATGCTTTGTAGCTTCACTTATTTGCAGTTGCCTTCATATGGCATACACTGAGCCAAATTGCCTGTCAGATGGCGTTTTACAACACTGCTTTCTGTTAGCACTCACTTGGCATTCACTTGGCTTGACTTGTATGTGGCTTATCCTGATTGAGCTGACTCTGCAGGTAGCTGAAAAATGTTGAGATAAAATACAAATGTAGAGAATAATTTTTAAAAATAATACAAACATAAATAATAATAAATAATAATTTATACTTGTATATTTAATTGTTTATTATATTCATATGTAATCATTCCCTTTTTAAAATCCAACTTCAATTTAACGTATTTGGATCTTTAATTTATTTCTCGATAGACCACATTCAGTTGACATCAAATAAAAAATTAAATACATATATAAACAAATAATGTAATAATTAAATAAATAAATAAAATAAGGTTAAAAATAGTGATTTGTATAACTGAAAAAACATTGATGTCTATATTAATATTTTAAAATCATAATTAATTAGTTTTTATCATTTTTTTCTTATTCTTTTACTCATCATTTTCAACCTTTTCTTTAATAATTTGTTAGAAAATTGTAAGCTAATACTTTAGTTTGAATATTTATTTATTTATTTAAAGATACAAAAATTTATGAATCAATCAATCAAGGCAATCAAACTTTTATGAATCAACGGAAACATTGATGACTTCTTTCCAAATGTTGGCAAATTTTGATGGAATCTCAGCTCTAGATTTCGTTGGCCATTGGCCAAGAGAATGATAATTATTGTTTACTATAGTTTCTGTACACAAGGAGTGTTGTTTGCATAAGTCTTAATTCCGAATAATATTATTTTATAGAGAAAAGTGTCTGCAAATTTTACAAGCAAATTTTATACTTCCGTTGGTTGAGCAGAGTTTTAGCACAGATGACTTACTTTTAGGATTGACCACGACAAATATAAAATAAGTATTAAGTACACTAATAAAAATATAGAATAATTTTAGTGAGTATTCTACTTAAAAGAGTCACACACTGAACTCCAACTCAGCTCATCGTAAAGTCAGACTAATCAAATTTAATACTATTTCTGTTTATGATGGTGATGTAAGCCGAATCATCTTTAATAGTTTTCTATCTATCACATAAAATATTAAAGATACACTGTACTAACTATAAACAATTAAATATTTATACATATTTTTATTCAATTTAAAATTAATAAACATTTTGCTAGACTTTCTTTGAATGAAATTTGTATTGGCGATGCTTATGTGACACAAGGCACAGACCAAGTTTTAGAGTAGAGTTATTTATCTGCAAAGTTATGTCGTGGCTATCAAATGATATACAATTTATATATACATATATGTAAAATGCAATGCAAGTCTCTGAAAGTAAGTTTCGGCTAACTCAATAACAGTTTGTCAACAGTTTACACATTTCACAACACAAGAGCAGAAATAATTTTGCAGCAAGTCGATTGCAAACGTTGCATATTTCGTAGCATACTTCGCAGGGCTCCCCACAATAACGCTGCATACTTTGAGGCGTTAAATTCCCAACTGCTCCAACAAGTTGCAGAGTGAGAGCGCTCTCTCTCTCTCTCTATGTGTGTGTGTCTTTTTTCTGTTCAAGTCAGTGACCGAAATGTGTGCCAGAGCTAAACCGTAGCCGTAAGCCGTACAATAATAATAAATCGTATGGCCCAGCGTCAGTCGTGTGTATAAAATAGTCATTAAAAGGACATGTCCCATAGTAGAAGCAGCTACCAAAAGGATGAGCACAATTTACACACAGACATGTGTGTGTGTGTGTATGTGTGTGTGTGTGTGTGTGTGTGTGTGTGTGTGTGTGTCTTCACAATGCAATTAATTGTTTTGTTTATCGGGTTTATCTCACTGTTTACGCTTGATTTGACCCACAAAAAGGCAGTGTTCCTGCTCCTTGGACTAGCCCATGTCCAGGCCAGTGAGGTATTCACAGTTTAGTTATTAGTGTCATTACTTATAGACCTATAAATGTGCCTCACTCTCTGGCCAAGTGAAGGATGTTTCGATTAAATTACTCATCACTGAGTCGCTCCATTGAATATTCGCTTTTGATTTGGGTGCAAAGCCGAAATCCCTTTGCCTTTTCTTCGAAGTCAAATTTAAATGGAGCATAAATGCGTTTTGGAACTCGATTTGTTTCAGCATGAAATGGACAACTGTTAAGCTGAGAGTTGTTGAAAGTTTCCCTAAAAGAATACAGGTTTTTTCCCTATTTTTGTAAAGGTTTCTTTAACTAAGTACACTGAGGTTTCTGTCTCTATCAAATCTCTAATAAAACTCCACAAAATCAACTTGCAATTCACATTAAAAGAAAAATCTTGAACAGCTCGATTTGTTTCAGCATGAAATGGACAACTGTTAAGCTGAGAGTTGTTGAAAGTTTCCCTAAAAGAATACAGGTTTTTTCCCTATTTTTGTAAAGGTTTCTTTAACTAAGTACACTGAGGTTTCTGGCTCTATCAAATCTCTAATAAAACTACACAAAATCAACTTGCAATTAACATTAAAAGAAAAATCTTGAACAGCTTTAATGATATGCAGTCAGTGACTGCTCTCAAGGGTAGTTCTTTCTAAAAACTTCAAGTGTTCACTGCCAGCACACTCGACTAGCGCATGCCACAGCGGGCATTAGTGCTACTAATGGGCTTTCGTCTCTACTACTACTACTACTGCTCCATGTTAAACTCTCTCTCTCTCTCTGCACAATTGCTGCTGCTCATACTAGTATAATGGCATTACTAAACCGCTGAAAGAAGCGTGCGCTGTTCTGTTGGCGAAATTGTGGTGAAAGAGATTGTGCAGCGTGAGATTTGTGGCATATTGATTTGTTAGCTTTCAACGCGTGCTGCATGCATCCTTCGCATGCAAAATTTTGCGCTCTGCCACCGCCTGTTGTGCGAACAAATGTGGACAATAATGGCGGCCATTATATGCCCACACACACACACACCACCACCACACAGAGTAATGCGCTTTTCAAAACTAATATCAAAATAATATTCCATTGTGTGTGTGTGTGTGTGTGTGTGAGTGTGTGTGGGGAGTCAATGGGATGCCATCAATGCCAGCTGCTGAAGCAAGAACAACTCTTGCGGCTGCTGTTGTTGTTGTTGCAACAGGAAATGCACGAAATACTTATAAAGCATTGACGTCGATGAATTTCTCAAACAAATTCCATATGTACTTCATTAAATGCCAACATTCAGCACTTTCAAAAGGCCCCACAAATTGCCAATACTCTAGCTAAAGGTTTATCAAGTTATTTTAGAAAATTAGTTAAATATTTTAAATACATTAAATATATTTATTTATTTACTTAGTAGAGAGACAAATTAACTTTAATTAGAGGCAATTAAGAACATTCAAAGAAAGCAAAAATGTTTGCCATGGAAAAATGTTAATTCAGGATTGAATTATTTAAGAATATCCAGGATTGAATTATTTAAGAATATCCAGGATTGAATTTTTTAAGAATATTCAGGATTGAATTATTTAAGAATATTCAGGATTGAATTATTTAAGAATATTCAGGATTGAATTATTTAAGAATATTCAGGATTGAATTATTTAAGAATATTCAGGATTGAATTTTTTAAGAATATTCAGGATTGAATTATTTAAGAATATCCAGGATTGAATTTTTTAAGAATATTCAGGATTGAATTATTTAAGAATATTCAGGATTGAATTATTTAAGAATATCCAGGATTGAATTATTTAAGAATATTCAGGATTGAATTATTTAAGAATATTCAGGATTGAATTTTTTAAGAATATTCAGGATTGAATTATTTAAGAATATTCAGGATTGAATTATTTAAGAATATTCAGGATTGAATTATTTAAGAATTAATCAGGATTGAATTATTTAAGGATATTCAGGATTGAATTATTTAAGAATATTCAGGATTGAATTATTTAAGAATAAATCAGGATTGAATTATTTAAGAATATTCAGGATTGAATTATTTAAGAATATTCAGGATTGAATTATTTAAGAATATCCAGGATTGAATTATTTAAGAATATTCAGGATTGAATTATTTAAGAATATTCAGGATTGAATTTTTTAAGAATATTCAGGATTGAATTATTTAAGAATATCCAGGATTGAATTTTTTAAGAATATTCAGGATTGAATTATTTAAGAATATTCAGGATTGAATTATTTAAGAATATTCAGGATTGAATTATTTAAGAATATTCAGGATTGAATTATTTAAGAATATTCAGGATTGAATTATTTAAGAATATTCAGGATTGAATTATTTAAGAATATTCAGGATTGAATTTTTTAAGAATATTCAGGATTGAATTATTTAAGAATATTCAGGATTGAATTATTTAAGAATATCCAGGATTGAATTATTTAAGAATATTCAGGATTGAATTATTTAAGAATATTCAGGATTGAATTATTTAAGAATATTCAGGATTGAATTATTTAAGAATATTCAGGATTGAATTATTTAAGAATATTCAGGATTGAATTTTTTAAGAATATTCAGGATTGAATTATTTAAGAATATTCAGGATTGAATTATTTAAGAATATTCAGGATTGAATTTTTTAAGAATATTCAGGATTGAATTTTTTAAGAATATTCAGGATTGAATTATTTAAGAATATCCAGGATTGAATTATTTAAGAATATTCAGGATTGAATTATTTAAGAATATTCAGGATTGAATTATTTAAGAATATTCAGGATTGAATTATTTAAGAATATTCAGGATTGAATTATTTAAGAATATTCAGGATTGAATTATTTGGGAATATTCAGGATTGAATTTTTTAAGAATATTCAATTAGTTAATATTTTATTTTTTTATTTATTTATTTATTTATCTAAACTCAAGTTTTATGTATGCTTGAACTAAGATTGATGCACTTATTTGGAGGATTTTTTCAAACTTTTTATTCAAGTGATATGTACTTAATTAAAACCGAGTAAACTTAATAAGAGATTGTCTGTAGCGTCCGACTGTAGCTATTCCGAATATTTTTATATTAATTGAATTTAATTTCTATTTTCTTTTCATTTTTATTGTAAATGAAATTTTAATTGTAAATTAATTTTGACTTTATTTTAGTTTTAATATACATATTTTCAAATTAGTTTATATTTAAATTTGAATTTAATTTTAGCTTTCAGCTTATAATATTTGATAGGGTAGAACAATTCGACTCGACTGTAGCTGCACATGTCTCAAATTAGTCAGCTGAAAGCTACAATCTAGCGACTGTTGCAGCAGAAATTAGTATGCATTGGGTTGTTGTTGTTACTGCTGCTGCTGCTGCTGCTGCTGCCAGTTGCTGGTGTTGTTAGAGCTGTGGGTGCTATTCCTGGAACTGTTGCTGCAGCCAAGGCAAAGTATGCAGTGCAAAATTGTCAACGTCAGCGGCAACACGTAGCTCATACGTGTTGAAAATAGCTGTGCGTGTTGTAGGCGGCCAAGAGCAGAGGGTGGAGGGGGCGTGGCAGACAGTGTAGTAGCACGTGCGGTTATTGCGATGGCAATAAAATGATTTTCAATTGAATTTTGCACAGTTGCCGGACGACAACAACAGAATTTATGATTAACTTTAATAACATTTTTCAGCTGTTGCTGTTGTTGTTGCTGCTGCTACTGCTGCTGCTGCTGCTGGTGCTGCTGCTGCTGCTGCTGCTGGCACCTTGTGCGTGTGCATAAAAATAAAAATAAAGATCTGACTTCATTTGGTTAGCATAAAAAACGCGTAAAAGACGAGCGAGCGCGGTCGGTCAGCAGCGTGCGCCTAAAAGTATGCAATATAAAGTTAAAATCTTGAAAGGCCCATATTGTATGCACACACACACACTATCACACACACACACGCACACACACAGAGACAGAAACTTAACAAACAAAAAGAAAAGAATGGCAACGCAAAGAAGAGAAGAGAAGCAAAAAATACGGCAAAGGAAATGAAGAAAAACTTGATTTATTTTTATGTGCTCAACGAGCTGACTTGGGTGCGCAGCAAGGGGCGTAAGGGCAGGTGTGTCTGGGGTACGAGGGCGGGGCAGGTGACTGTAGCAGCGTCCAATGCTTTGCCATTCATACAAGTGCTACGTGCGTAATGACCAGGCACACACACACATACACACACACACACACGCACACACACACGCACTTGAACTTTAAGAAGTTTTTCACGTTACGTATACGTAATCATATTCTGGCTATCTGGCCTCTCCCATATTCTTCTGCAGCTTCGCGCTAAATTATACATCTGCATCCCATTACACACACACACACACACACACACACACACACACCATGTGCGTGGACAAGTGGCCAAAAGGCCAAAGCAACCCAATGAACTTGAAAGCAATTGGCAAAGGAAAAGCGAAAAACATGAGAATGAGCACAGGAAAAGGAATTGGTGTAGTATCAGCGCAAACGTCCATCAAAAGCCAATAAATGTTACAAAATTACTGGGAATCAGTAGTTCACATATCCGAAGCAACAACAGCTTCAAATAAATCCCAGGCAATTTTGCTTTACTCAATATGATCTGACTTTAATTTGCAGCCGTTGCCCGGCACACTGAGAAAAACGAGCTACTGCATAATTTCGAAGTATATCAACACAGATTTTATAATATTTTTAGACCCTGTACTTCAAAAAAGTACAAAAAGGTCTGTTAAGTTTGTGCAAGTCAGAAGTGTACGTTTTTTCTTATAATTGGTTTTTTTTTAATAAATAAATAACCTACTATATTTCTAATACTTTTGTTCTAGGTATGCTGAGCATAACATCGTACTATCTAGGGCTATAAAAATCGATCTATAGTATAGTACTTACTTGTATTATTCCCATGAATAGCATGAATTTTGATTGGAAATTTGGCATAGTTATAGTAAAAGAATTCGTTTGCTTAAGCTGCAAATTTCAACTGAAACCAGCCTAGAATCCCCGAGATCTATGACAAACAATTTCACTATATATAGCTATATTGCCCGAAATTGTAAGAAACTTTGCAATTATTACATCATGCATAAGACGTTAAGGAGAAAAACATGCCAGGTCATTATAATGCCATTAAGTCTTACAGGCGTAACAGGCAAGTCATTAAAGCCGTATTAAACATACCCAACTACGTGCCATACCCATCGAACCCGGCAACCGTTAGGGCTAACTCGATGAAATTTGCTAGGTAGTTGGTGTCAAGTGTCATAGAACTAAATAATACAAGAGCCACGTGTTAACTAAACTGATTAACCAAATAATATAGCAAATCGAATCACCCTGTATTCGAGTCCAAGACCAAGCCGGTGGGTAAAGTAATTAGTGAATTACGAATACATTTACAAGCTGTTATCGAGTATGCAAAATATGTGATTTTCACAGATTTTATACATTTTTTCTGCGAGAAGCCACTGCAAGTGGTTGGGGGTACAGGAGTAGTACAACCGAAAAAAAAAGCTTAGAAAGAACGTGGCGAATGCCTGGGAGCATCATAAAAAAATATGAAAATCAAGTAAAATCATTTCCATTCAAATTCAAATGGCGCAACTCAAGCGATGAGTACGATGCTTGTCGCCAGCGGCGCCATCAAATGAAGAAAGGAAGAAGAAGAAAAAATACTAAAAATATTGCAGAAAAAGAAAAAAAAGAAAATATGCGAGAAACGTGAAAAATCTGAAAACCTGAAAACTGATATTCAATTCAATCAGTTTGTGTGCTCCCCAGCCCGGGGGCAACAATGCCCAGCTGTGAGTGCTACTGGGTAGAGTTGGATGGGAGGGAGGGGGGTGGACAGGGTGGGCGTATGTATGATAAGTCTGAGGCTGCTGGATTGTCAGACTTTTTGATTTTGTGGTCGCCGTCGCCGTCTTCTGTTCTTCTGCTCTCTCTCTCCCGCCGTTCAAAATTGGCAAGTGTTGAGTACTTCAGTGTTCCCGAGTCAAATCACTACCTACCTATACATTCGTATGTATGTGTGTGTGTGTGTGTGTATCTGCTGCAGACGGGCATTAAGCACCAGTCAAAGACCTACCACACACACCACCCTCATGCCCCATGCCCCATGCCTCGCAGCCGCGCTTGAATTCACTTTGCCAACTGGGGGCAACTTTACAATAAATTTCAGCAAATAAATCAAAATGTAACAGAAGCCGTGTGGAATTTTCAAGCGCCAGGTGCCTGGCTGTAAACCCACAAAACACCCAACAGAAACGAAGAAGCAGAAAATACAAAAGTATTGCGGAAAGACTTTTCGAATTCCATAAAACCACGAACAACAATTACACTGACTTGAAGTTGAAATAGACTAGAATTATAATGAAATAATAGTAAACTAATAATTGACTTTTAATATGAGATCTAGTTCAGCCTTGTGATATATCAAATCTCAACTCTATTTCACTTCTTCCTTTTGATTTTGTTTTTTATAGACCGTTGGGGAATATTTTAAATAATATCAGACAGTATCAACCCAGTTCCCAATTCCATTTGCGTATCAATTTCATATAACATTTTATTGTTTACTTTTGGGATGCCATATAATTCAACTTGAATTCTTTTAGCATAAAGGATACAATAAGTTCTATTAAAAAGTATTTAATAAAATGTGTAATTAAATACACAATAAGGAAGTATGTTATAAAGAAATATATAATAAAATAAAAATTCAAAATTTGCTATCAGAAATAAAATAAAAGAGAATTATGAGGCCTGTTCCCAATTCCCGTTGCGTATCAATTTCAATTCAATTTTAATTGCATATTTTTGAAATGCAAAAAGAATTCAACGTCCAATATGAGATACATTGCTTTACTCATCCCAAAACAGTACTGATATTTATAAAAAAAAATTTACAAACAAAACCCACATACTCATACAGAAATTCGTACTCACAATCTTAAATCACGCATACGCCCTAGTGGCCGCGTACATTGTGGCTTCCCCCCTCCCCTAGCCATTGATTGTCCAATATCTCCGGTGTTTATTATCCGATTGGGCTGCAAATCGCACAAAACATTCAAAGCATCTTAAGCTTTATTCATGCCAAAAAGGACTCTTGTGACTCTAAAACTGTATATGCTAAGAGCATTTTTGCAAATTTGAGGGGAAGGGGGATGAGATATCAAATTAAAAATATCTACAACTAAACGTAAAATTATTTCAGAAAAATTAAAAATAATATCTTTGTAGAGTATCATTTTTGAAAACGAAAACTTGGGCACGTCTGAAGGCGGCTACATAGCCAGTGGGCGTGGCAGTGGCGCAGCTAGCCTGAACTTTGGCAGCGCTAACAAACAAAAAACGAAGAAGCACACAACAAAAGGGAGAGAGAACAAGAGAAAAGTTTTTGATTTTTGTGAAAAATGTTTGTGCGTTTTTTTTTCGTTTTCGTTTTCGTTGTGTGAAAAACGAAAATGTGTGAAGAATGAGAGAGAAACAGGAGCCACAATGAAGGAAATGATGACGGGCGACGTCAGTCGAGGGGGCGGTCAGAATGCCAACTAATGGGCGTGGCAGACGCCTGCCTATGAACTTTGTTTACACGCCCAGCGGTGGAGGGGGGTGTGTGTGTGTGTGTGTGTGTGGGTGTTTGTTGTTTGCAGATTTTGCGCGCACTAATTGACTTTTTATGCTATGCGTCGTTCTAACATTTCAAAAAGAACAGTCCAACTGATGGACAGAGTGAGATATACTACGCTGACAGACAGCGATAGAGGGGCAAGGGGAAGAGGCAGAGGTAGAGGAAGAGGAAGAAGTGCTGCCCGCTCTGATCTGCGACTGCAAACGTCTAGACAAACAAACATTGAGTGAAAAGCTTTTGTGGCGCCTACAGGCAAACATGAACTTGACCACAAAAAAAAAACAAAAAAAAAACAACTTAACAATATTGGCAGGGAAAATGGCACAGAAAAAATTGCCCTTATTATAGGAGAAACTAAGTTTTAAACAGGCTTAAACACTAAGTATTAGCTTAGAAAGCTTAAAATCATATGTGATTCAATATATTTATATAATATGTATAATAATATATATTTATATAGAATAATAAGAAAACATTTACTTAAACTCATTTGATATTGAGCTTATTCTCTCAACTATAGTTATAAAAACTCGCAAAGCTACAGTCGGATGCTACAGAAAATAGAAGACCCTGTAATGCCTAGTACGGAAACTTTAATCTCGAATATCTTCGGTGTTTATTATCTGATTGAGCAACAATTCACAGCACTGATGAAGGTTACCATAATATCTTTGTATGCTGAAGCACAAATTTGTATCTTTATAATTGTGGCTGTGGTGGTTTTTCGCGGTTTTTGGGAGAGGGGGGGAGGTATCAAAATTCTGACACAAACTTGATCTGCTTGCACTAAAGGGGAATCTAACTATCATTTGCACAAACTTAATAGACCCTTTTGTACTTAAAGTACAGGGTCTAAAAATAACACTTTCCGAATGTAATAGTTTCTTAATTACTATTAATTTCTGATTAGAACACTTGTACCATCGGATTATGTATGTTTCCAAATTATTATTAAATTGTGCTCAGAACCCTTATACCATCAGAATATGTGCGACGATTCCGACAAGTAGTGGGGATAAGAGTAAAGTTGAGAAAATGTTGTTCAATAATTTCCTTCTTACCAAAGGTAAACATCAGGGAAAACCCACATGAAAACGAACCTTAAACAGATTTAAGGAGAGCAAATTTTGTCCATGATGCGTGCCTTGTGCCTTTTCCCTAGGAAACGTCAAGGGAAAACCCCTTCGAAAATGTATTCCCATAAGCAAAAAGAAACAGAAATAAAGTAAAGTGGAGTGGAGTTGAGTAAAGGAGAATGCATTTCGCAAAGCCTTTCAATCAATTATGAGGGATTAATTGAAAAAGAAACCTGAGAAGCCTGAGGTGGAGCGAGAGAGCACAGAGAAAAAGGGAAAACAAAACACCAAACAATTGCAATAAAAATTTTCAAGCTTAAGACTGCAAATTACGAAAGGAACAAAACAAATACCAAAGACAGAAACAGAAACAGAAACAGAACCAGACACAGAAATATAAACAGAAATTTGAGTTTTTCTTCGAGCTGGATTTAATGCACACTGAGACCCCATTTTGGAGTAACAAAAGGAAAAGCAGAGGGAGGAAGAGACAAGGGGAGGAATAAAGCAATGTGAATGGGAAAAGTGAAGTGAAAAATCTCAACAAGTTTGCATCATGTGAAGCAATTGGCAATGCCACAAATCCCACACAGCGGGAGCACTCTTCACAAAAACTGAAAAACAAAAGGTTCCTCTACACAGTGAGAAAAATAACAAACTGAAATGCATTTTAAATAGCTCGGAAAGCTACAGTCGGATGCCACCGACAGTAGGAGACCCTGTGCTTTGATTTGCCCTGGGCGTCGATAATAGCAGCAGCATATACTATATGTACATACTCACATACACAAGCACATGCACTTATACATACAAATATACGCGCAAATACAAACAATACCCACGTACACATGCAGAAATCCATACTCAAAATCAAAAATAACGCATACGCCCTAGTGGCCGCGTACACTATGACTTCCCCCCTCCCCCAGCCAAATGCCTACTACAGAAACTTGATTGTCCAATACCTCCGGTGTTTATTATCCGATTGGGCTGCAAATCGCACCAAACATTCAAAGCATATAAAGCTTGATTCACGCAGAGAAGGAGTCCAGTGACACTAAAACTGTACATGCTAAGAACATTTTTGCAAATTTGAGGGGGAGGGGGAAGAGCTAGCAAATTAAAAACATAAACTTGGCCTACCAAGTCGTACTTGTTTCAAGACATTTATTTCTAGTTTTTAGTGAGTTATTTAAAGTAAAATTTCAAGCAGAAGATACTTCATAGTTTTCTCTAAGTGTAGGGTTTTCGGTTGTGATGTTTGGGTTTGGGTTTCGGTTTGTTTTGGTTTCGGGTTTCGATTTAATGCTGACGACACTCAGGTGTGGCCTGTAGTAGTTTTTTTGGAGCTGAAGCTGGGACAGACAGTTGAAGCTAAAGCGTGCAGCTGTGGCAGCAACATGGGGCACAGCATGGGGCATTCACTTGTACCAGAGATACTCGGTCAGGCTCAGTTACAGCAGCAGCAGCAGCAGCAGCAGCAGTAGCAACATCAACAGCGCGTCAAGTGAAATGCGTATACGCCATGTGGTGCACGGCATGTGGCATGTGGCAAGTAGCGTGTGGCTGGAGCCCCAGCTTCTATCTCTGCCTTGGCTGGCCTTGTGCAACAGCCTCATTATAAATAGCGGCCATGCCACATGCCACATGCCGCTCGTCGACTGTTGCACGGCAGCGACGCCGACAGTGACGTCGACGCCAACGCTGGCTACCTGTTGGAAATGCAAACACGCCGTCATCCTGCCGAGCAGCGACGCCAGCAGCGGCAGCGAGCAGCGACGGCATTACGCATGCGCTGGAAGCAACTCTACACAGGCCAGAACATGTTCTGACGTGTCGTTTCATGTCGAGTTTTGTTCAAAATTATTCCAGTGTCAACTGAGCGCAATTTTTGAATAACAAATTGTCAAGTAGTAGTTAAAAACTCTATCGAAATAAACTGAAATGATAATAGTGATGAATTCAATAATACACTGAAAAAAATGTGATACAATATGTGTAATAGATTTGTGTATTAAGTAAAGAAAAAATTCAGATAGAAAAATAAGTTTCGTTTTTTTTTTCATTTAATGATTTAATAAAAAATTTAACTGATACAAAAAAAATGTTTGTAATATAAATATGTAATTCAAAATATAAAAAAAAAGAAGGAAGTTTGATTTTTAACGCATTATTTTCAGTATTAAATATTTCGTATAGTACAACAAGTTTGTTGCAGTGTATTAGAACTGTGCAACGAGGGGTAAAAGCAGCAGACTGAGGGGAAGAGCAAACTGAGCCGTCAGACCGGCAGCACCACCCGAACCATTCGAATTACCCGGAGCCCTGTAGTCAGGCTGTAAGTGATTCAGATTGTGAGTGGAGGGAATGTCCGTGAAGTAATTGGCCCAAATGGCAAAGGTCAACAGGTCGTTCTTCGGTGCGATCAGCTCCATTTGGACGAGAGTGTCGTTGAGTTGCTTAGCCGGCGGGGACTCGGTCCAACTGTACTGAGCCACCGACAAGGGCATCAGGACGGCATCCAGCGTGCTGGGCATGATCAGGCGACGAGGAGCAGCCGGAAAGACGCCGGAGATTTTAATCGATTCGAAGTAGTGCGAATTGGCGACACTCCGGCCGGCGGGGAAGATACGAGCACAGCTGAGGAGCTCCTCATTCAGGCAGGAGAAGACGGCGCAGATGGCCTGCTCGCTGCGATCCACGCGGATCAGTGCGGTCTCGTTGCCCAGATAGGAACCCAGGCGATAGCGATAGGTCTCATCCGCGGAGCTACCAATGAGGCGCCGCTGCAACTGGAAATCACAGCAGAAATCGCCGTGGCACAGTCGCTGGCTCACATTCAGGAAGTTCGCGTCGAGCAATTGCGTCTGGAAGATGTCCACATTGTAGTCCCGGTAAGTGGCCACTCCCGTATAGCGTTGGGTCACCAATTGCGGACTGAATGCGGGCACTATCTGTGGTGGCAGCTCATAAGCTGGACCCGTGTATCCACTGCGTTTGGGCACACGTGCCTTATGGAGTCGTCTAGTGGGTGTCTCAAAGATCTCCGCCACCAGGCGACCGGCACGACCAGCATAGATGCCAGAACCTGTGGTCTTGTCATCCGGTTGGCTGCCATCGGCTGCTAGCAGATTGACATCGTTGCCAAAGGCCCAACCCTCCTGCAGCTGCACTGCACTCAGGAAAGGCAACTCCGAGTACCAGTAGGTCGGATAGATAATGTCCGTCACGTTGCGTTCCATCACCAGCTTGACACCCGGCTCATAGAACAACATATCGAAGCAGATGAAATGGCCAAAGGTCACCCCAAAGTCTGTATCGAATGTGATCACATCCGGCTGACGTTGCACCGCCCGGGAGTGGTACTCATGGCGCCACAAATGTGTTTTCCGATAACGCGAAACTACGCGACCCTTTCGGTCCAGCACCACATTGGTGTTGAAAAAGCGCACACCATTCTCTGGACAGGGATTCCATGTGTCTGTACCCGTGCCATTGACACACAACTCCTTCTCCGCCATGTTGAGCACCACATAGGCACCACGTGCTCTGGCAGCACAGGACAATTCGACCAGGAACGTCTCATAGTCGGGCTGAAAACAGGGTGTCACATTCTGTGATGGATGCGGCACAAATGTGGCCGTTTCGGCAGTATTCAGTACATGCTCCGGAAAGACAATTATGTCCAGACCGGCGGCATCGGCGGACTCGATAATCTGTATAAAACCATTTGCGGATTCGATAGTTAGATCCTTCGGGGTGCCGGTTTGCACCGTATACTCCACCACGCCGGCATAGTAGCTGGAATCCGTCGGAAGCGAAGCCTTAGAAGGGGAAAGGTAATAAAAAGACATGTTTAAATGTTAAACAGTTACATTAATAGCCTTTTAAATGATTACAAACTACATACATGCGTTATTTAAATGTTATAAATAATTAACACATTGTATAACGACACTTTTCACACACTCGCAGAATTTCAAATTACGCGCTCAACTCAAGAGATGTGGCAACGCCAGCACAGCTTACCTGCACGGTAGTAGATGCCAGCAGCAGGCCAAAGAGCAGCAATCGCAGAGCGTTGGCGTTCATCATGTGGCTGTGGCTGTGGCCAAATGTAAACTGATTTTGATGTGATCTTTTGTCAGCCATGAAGACTATACACCATGGATGTTTGCAGATCAGAGATCAAGCCTATAAAAAGTGAGTATATCTCTTATGAGGGCTATAGCCCTGCTGCAGTCATTAATTATATACGATATGTAGATATCTTATGACCGATTAGATTAAAAGAAAACAAGCAACATGCGAGTGCAATATTTGGCAGATATTAACTAAATGACTTTGGTATGAAATACTTGGGAAATCATTGGCATTGGCTCAAAATTTATTAAACATTAATTACAAGTTGCACTGAGAACGCTAATCACCTTGGTTGATTGCTTTATTTAGCGTATAATTGACAGTCTGCATATAAAATATACTAAATTCAGATACTCTTATCACAATATAAACAATAAGCATTCTGTTATCAGCAGCCATAAAACAACAATCAGCCATGCTCCGGTTTTCACTTTCACATATTTTAAGTGCTTTACTTTTCAATCCGCAAAATTTTGGTGCTCCGGCTTTCACTTCCACATATTTTATGTGCTTTGAATTCACTGAACTTTTAGTCAGTGAATTGAAAAGTAAATCGCAGTACAGGCGTGAATATTAAACAAAAAAATATCGACGATATTTTTTATATATTTATACATCTTTTAAAATTAATTTGCCATACTCCCTATAATAAAATTCATTGTATTTATTTTATAATTTAATATTTAGTGAACCTGCCTCATTTTTCATCTGGGCTGGGCAACAACAAAAAGTGAATTCGTGCGTGCGATAACATCGGTATTTGGAACGATATTCGATATAATTGCAGGGGCTGCCAGCTCATCGCTAGGAACGTGGTATCTTATTGGAACACTTTTTATAATGATTTTTATGAATGAAAAAGTATATGGATTGTTAAAATAATAATGCAAAACGTATCAAACAGTTAAAATCAATGTATTGCGCATAAATGCATATAACAGGATAAGGAATTTGTGACTTCGTTATTAAAAAAAAAACCAGCAGCAAAGTTGGCAGCTCTGCTAGAACAATTGGCTGTTTCAGCGGCCGCTTATTACAAAACTTTTAGTATAAAAATTAAATATTTATAGAAGAGCATACATGTATGTTAATTAATATATTTTTTGCGACAAACATAAAACAAAAAACCCAGTCGAATTCATTAATGCAATTAAACAGCTGTTTTTATCGATATTCACTAAAGTATATCGTATGCCATACGTTCTGATATGAAAAAAAAAGTGAAAACCGGAGCACGCAACTTTTGAATTCACGTATTTTCGTCAAAAAGTAAAGCACTTAAAATAAGTGAAAACCGGAGCATGCCTGAATGAGTTCTTTTATTCTGCTTTCATAATGACACTCATTTGATGAGACTTTACAGCCGAATAAGCATCTAACACGTAAAATATGCTGCGTAGTGTTTATTCTAAAATAAGCATTTTAGTCATTTGTTTATTTTGGAGATAACCGCCAACAATCCTGCGGTAGATGGCAACGCTTGGCAAACATCTAAGGCAAAGCAAAAAAATTATGTAATATTTATGATATTCATAAACTTAGCAGCAGTTAGCTAATGCTCTATTGAATAATTTTAATTTTTATATAAATAAACTGCTCTGTTGCATTTGCATATACGACTCTTTACAATTTAAAATTTGCGCCTACAACGCAACAGGTGGCAATGCTGCGCAACAGACTGGCAACGCTGTTGAATTTGTTTGGTATTTTTTTTTGCGCTGGCAAAATCGATAACGATTGCCGCCCGCATAGAATTCAGCTGATTTTGGTTAACAACAAAACAACAACAGTAATAGTAGAACGACAACATCAACGTGCAGACGTATTTGTAGTTAAAATTAATAATAATTATAAGTTATATGCATACAAATGCAACTGCTGCAATAGGACGTAGTTCAATTTGAATAGTCTTAAGCTGCAAAAAGTGGGCACAAAATATCGAAGGTCATTCAAATGCCGTAACTACGAAAAAGACGAATCAAACAAGCTACGAGTGCAAGCGATCGTGCGGGGAGGGAGCGGCGCAGAAGCAGGAAGTAACCAGAGGTGATTTCTTTTTAGTTAGTATCAATGTGTGCGTGCTATTAATTAATAATTTATTCTATTCTATTCTATCTCGGCATGACACAACAACAGAGCTAAACACGAAATACAACCGTCACAGCTACTACTACTACTACTACTACTACTATCAATTCGAGTTCGAATTCGAACTTGACCAAGCGTGTAGCAGTTAATACGGTAAGTTTGCCAGAGTATTGTGAAACTTCTAGCTCGCGTCCTGTGCACGTGCGTATGTATGTGTGTGTGTGTGTGTCTTATCAGCAACGTGCTAAACGTCACTTGGCTGAGCGGGTGTGATAAGACACCAATCGTCGATCAGCTGTTACTACATTTCTTTTGCTCTAATTAACGTAATCATCTCAAGCAGCGGTGAGGGAAATCGCCAGCAAACCATTACTTGCACTTTTCTTTAAACCATAATTAGTGTGTCATCATGTGTAGTAAAAATCTATAATTTATACCCTGTAGTTTCTGATGTGGAGTAGTCCAAGTAAGCATCTAAAGACTGGAATATGAGATGTAAATGGAAACATAATACACATCGAATCATATCGTTTATATATAACTTTTTCATCGATTTTGTAATATATTGATTTCATTTTATTTCTATAAAGTTAATATTATCATGAGAGCAATGTTTTACAACAATAAATTCCAAAAGTTTTTTAGTCTCGCCCGAAAGAGTGAATGGAAGCTTATGTAAACATTCGAAAGACTAAACAAACGTTACTTTTGATCTAGATCAGAAAAGAAATATGAATTAGTACAGTGAACAGACCTTTCAAAGTGTTCACTCTTTCGAACCTTTAATCAAATTTTTCATTTTGAGCAAATTTTGTATAATATACACACACGATAGCTGTTATACCTTCTTCGCATACACACACTTGCACAAACTGTATATTCCCTTTATACTTTAGCAGCTCAGGTAATGCCAATAGTTTGTCATTTGCTGAGCTTTGATTTCACTTTATTCTCCATCACTGAACTTCACTAATCTACCCCATTTCTTCTGCTACGACCAGGTCACAACATGGCATTAAACATGAAGGCTCTGCTGGCGATGATGTGCGTCTTTATAGGCTGCTGCAGCAATGTTGTCTTTCTGGAGCTTATCATAAATATAGACCCCGGCGCGGGCAATCTCATCACGTTCCTACAGTTCCTGTTCATTGCACTGGAGGGTCTGATCTTCACATCGAAGTTCTTTACGGTGCGGGCCAAGATACCGCTGAAGGATTATGTGATACTGGTTGCGCTGTTCTTTGGCGCCAATGTGTGCAATAATTATGCATTCAACTTCAACATCTCTATGCCGCTGCACATGATCTTCCGCAGTGGCTCACTGATGGCCAACATGATCATGGGCATCATCATACTGAAGAAGCGATACAATCTGCGTCAGTATGCATCTGTGGCCATGATCACGGCTGGCATCATACTCTGCACCTTGGTGTCTAGCGGGGATGTCAAGGATAATACGCATCATTCGCTCAAGGTGGACACATCGTACTCGGAGTTCTTCTGGTGGAGCGTGGGCATAGCACTGTTGACCATTGCGCTGCTGGTGACCGCCTACATGGGCATCTACCAAGAGGTGATCTACAAGCGTCACGGCAAGCATCCCAATGAGGCGCTCTTCTTTACGCACATGCTGCCACTGCCTGGCTTCCTCATCATGGCCAGCAATATCATGCAGCACTGGAGCATTGCGGTTAGCTCAGAGGCCGTTGCCATACCGGTGCCCGGCTTTAGCTGGTCCGTCTCCTTTCCTCTGATGTTGTTCTATCTGCTGTGCAATGTGGTCACGCAGTATGTGTGCATCAGTGCCGTCTATGTGCTGACAACGGAGTGTGCCTCGCTCACCGTCACCCTGGTGGTCACACTGAGGAAGTTCGTCTCGCTGCTGTTCTCCATCATGTACTTCCGCAATCCGTTCACCCTGAGCCACTGGGTGGGCACGGTGCTGGTCTTCTTTGGCACCATACTCTTTGCCAATGTGATCAACCAGGTGCTGGATGCCCACAGGTCGCGAAGCGACAAGAGTAAAAAACTCAAGACGGGCTAAATATACAGCCACAGCGAAAGCGACAGCGACAGATGCTCCTCCAGCCTCTCCATCCAACAACAGCCTATGTTATCAAATCCAAAAGCCATTCGTACCTTTCTTTCTATTGTACCATATGCTGTAAATAGTGTATTTAATAAGTTCAATATTGTTTACTGTATTCCCGTCTATCCGTGACCTGTGACCTGTCCCCTTTGACACCCTGTAAACCAGCCATGCCCACAAAGAGAGCTGCTCTCTCGCCTACGCAGTGTTATTCACTACCTCGAGCTATGGGTGGTCATGGCTGCTGTAACTATTTCCACTGTGCCCTGTATTCTGTACGTTTCTATGACCATTGTTTGCTTTTTTAATGCTAAAGTATAATTAGAGAATTTTTAATTTTGTAATAAAAAAGAAAATACTTGTAAAGTCTATAAATATGTGCACTCTTTAATAAGGAGTTATCACTTTATCGATTTCCTCTTTGAGCACTTTACTTTAACTGTTTGCTGTGTCTGTCTCTATCTATTTCATTTCGATTAGGTCTCTCGCTCTCTTTTATGTTTGCTATATGAACTTTGCTCTTAAATACTTATTGTTGAAATCTCTCTTCTAATCCACTCCTCACGTTTCCCTTTCATACCCTCTCCCATCTCGTTTACTATACTGTTATTCCGACTCTCTACTGATTCTCAGCTTTAGAGTATTCAATTTCTTTGCTCAATAAATGTCTCTTAACTTTCTGCTATTCTCTTTATTATTATTTTTTGGAACAGCTGTCGAAATATCAACAGTAAACTACAAAGAAAAAGAGTGAAAGTACTCGACTAACAGTTGTGCTGTAGTCAGTACTAGATTCTAGTCCATTATCTATATATATTTGCTTTATACATAATTCCGATCACTTGAAATTATATAGTAATTTATTCACAATTTATGTACACGGATTTTTAATTCGGAATCTTGAGAATCGGTTCATTTACAGATTCATTAGACCCTGTACTTTAAAAAAGTACAAAAGGGTCTATTAAGATTGTGCAAGCCCGAAATGTATGTAACAGGCAGAAGGAGGCGTGGCAGACCCCATAAAGCATATATATTCTTGATCAGGACGACGAGCTGAGTCGATATAGCCCTGTCTGTCTGTCCGTCTGTCCGTCTGTCTGTCTGTCTGTATGAACACCTAGATCTCGCAAACTATAAGAGCTAGAGACTTAATTCTTTTTTTGTTAGGTTCGTGTATTACATAGGCAGGTCAAGTTTATTTCAAATGTTTGAAAAGTCATCCCCCTCCCCCTCAAATTCGCAGAAATATTCCCAGCATGTACAGTTTTAGAGTCACTGTTTTCCATTTTTGCATGAATAAAGCTTTAGGTGCTTTGCTTGTTTGGTGCGAGTTGCAGCCCAATCGGATAATAAACACCAGAGATATTTGACAAACAATTTTCTGTACTTAGCATGTTGGATGGGGAGGGGGAAGCCACAGTGTACGCGTATGAATGTATGTATGAGTATTGGTTATTGTTTGTATTTGAGCGAATAATTGTATGTATATGTGTTTGTGTGTATGTGTGTATGTATAAGTGCATGTATATGTGTATGTGAGTATGTTCATACATATATACTGCTGCTGTTACCGACGCCCAGGGCAAACCAAAGTACAGGGTCTCCTACTGTCGGTTGCGTCCGACTGTAGCTTTGCGACCGACTGTAGCTTTCCCTACTTTTTAGACCCTGTACTTTAAAAAAGTACAAAAGGGTCTATTAAGATTGTGCAAGTCCGAAATGTATGTAACAGACAGAAGGAGGCGTGGCAGACCCCACAAAGTATATATATTCTTGATCAGGACGACGAGCTGAGTCGATCTAGCCATGTCCGTCTGTCTGTCTGTCCGTCTGTCCGTCTGTCCGTCCGTCCGTCCGTCCGTCTGTCCGTCCGTATGAACACCTAGATCTCGGAAACTGTAAGAGCTAGAGACATCATATTTGTCAGTTAGATGCCCCTATAGTGTAGGCAGATCAAGTTTGTTTTAGATTTTTGATACCTGTCCCCCCTCCCCCAAAAACCGCGAAAAACTGCCACACCCACAATTTTAAAGGTACAAACATGTGCTTTGACATACCATAATCTTATAACAATCTTTATCTGTGCTGTGAATTGTGGCTCAATCGGATAATAAACACCAGAGATATTCAAGATTCAATTCCCAGTACTAGGTAAGGGGGGAGCAGCGCGAGCGTATGTGTGGTTGCGTTTGACTTTGCGCTATGTGTGCATGTGTGAGTGTTTGTTAGTGTGTGTGTGTGTGCGAAGGAAAGTACAGGGTCTCCTACTGTCGGTAAAATCCGACTGTAGCTTTCCGAGTTTTTTAGTATACATTAGTTGATATATAAGGAAAGAGTCCCAACAAAGAATTTACTCTCCTTATGAAGATGAGGAAGCTTGACGCCTTTTGATTCAATAGGGAGCACTTTCGATCACTTTATTATAACTATTTATGTATATATTATACTATTTGCTCTGTCTACTAATACAAACACTGTATACCCCATATTATTTCAACAATAAGTTCTATAACTTTATTAGACACATGTGGCGTTATTTACCAAGCGAGGTTCACTGAATTACATATCGTTTGTTTGCCTCCGAATTTCAGCTGGGATCGCACTTAACACTTGTTCCAAAACAGTTTATAGTTAGTCTCCCGAGAATTCCCTGAGCTGACCCAAAATACTAATACAGTTATTATCTAACTGTCTAATACGACTTAAACATATTTGATAATACTGTTTAAATAAAATATAGCATTAGACAAAATGATGTTCTGCATTTCCAAAAAGAGAGTATTACTATCCTCAGTCGGGCGCACTCGACAACCTATAATATTATCAATTTCAATTTAATTTTCATCATAGATTAACATACTTTAATCTTCGGTGTTTATTATCCGATTGAGCCGCAATTCACAGCACAGATAAAGGTTATCAATAATAATGTTTGATAATATTGTACCTACATACTTGAAAACCTCCGACGTTTCACTTTTTATCCCAACTGTTTGCACTTAGGCAAACATTTCCAAAGTACTTAGGTATTAAACGATAAGAAGGTTCCTTCCGCTCCTTTAACTTCGGTTTTTCTTATATGTGTGTAGTCGAGCCCCTCGAGTAGAGCAAATTTCAGGTCATTTATTCTATACATTTCTTTCAATTTTATCACTTGCCGAGTTGAGATTGCATAATGCCTTGTCTAATATTGAAATCGTGGCGCAAAAGACGTCATGAAACAGCTGTTACAACAAAACTCAAAAGAATAGGAAAGAAAGACGAAAGAAAAGCTAATGGAACCGCACGTTATGTATGTGTATGTAAATACATATATCTACCTGTTCTACGGTTTGAATCTGCTTCTTTGCCTCCCCTCATTTGGTATTCACACGCGTCGGAATGAGGATCGTTTCGTTGTGCCACTAACAAATACTAAAGACAAACTAAAATTCTTAAAAAAAATAAATAATAATAATAAAAAGAAATCAAAATTAAAGTTCATTGGAAGTTCTATATCTTATTTTTACGCGTGTTTTAATTAGGCATAGATAAGTTAACTGATATCTAGGGAACGCCGAAACACACTTAAATTGGAACAAAATCAAGTACGAAATTTATCGGAAATTGTTTTTTTTTTTGTTGTGATATTGGATTTTTGTATACCTTCAACTTTAAGTTTTACAATTTCAAGTGAAGTTGCGCCGAAAACAATCTGCATATATGTAGAACCCTTTCCTTTCATCTACAAATCTATGTAGATTAAAAATTCTTCCTCAGATTTCTGAATATCACATTGAAATAAGTTTATGCCGGTATCCGTAAAATTCTGTTCCATAGACGAATATCAGTTTCAAAATCGGAGAAACTTTAATCTTCAGTTTTATTTTAAATTGAATATGACTGAAATCTTATTCCTTACGTGAAAATCAGTTATAAATGTGGAGAAACTAGAAACTCTTCTCTAAAGAAGAGAGATCTTAGAACTATCCATAGTGAACTTTAATAATAGTCTCAGTTTATTCAATAGATCAATAACACTTATAGTTTTATAAAGAAATTAATGCCAGCGTTTAAAAAATCTCAAACCGAAGCAAACAAAAAATATCTCTGGCTTCCAGCTGTAGTTCAGGCTATATCTCTAATCGTGGCATTACGTGACCTGACATATCTAAAAGAAAGAAAGTGGGTATCATTCTCACACCTTGAGTTGGCTTGGGAGTTTTAATCTCGGTTTAGAGTCTGTTGAGCTGCGAGGTATACGCATTCTGTGGCTTAAGTACGGAGAGTACAGTCGTACGGTCTTACAGACGGTGTTAATCGAACGTTGTAGAAACCTAAGATTTGTGCGTGAAAAAGTTCAAGTTCTTCAAGTTTATGCTCAGCATGTTGTTTGCCACCAAGTTTTTATAGAAAATTTCGCTACAACGCCACATAAAAAATGCTTAGATAAGGGTACTATCATTCAACTTCTTATTAAAGTCAATTTATTTTGATAAGTCTGCACAGAAGATTGCCTTTAAGGCATCTTTATCAGTTTCTCAAGAACACAACTAGAGAAATATAATGATAATAAAGTCTTTTACAGAGTATGTATGCAATTGGGTTAAATAAATAATTTTAGTGTACCATATACCCATACTAACTATGTGAACTCGTAAACTAGAAGTGTTGGAGGTCTGCAAATTTTACAGTGGTTCGACATTCGTATCAGGGAGCACTATAACAACTATAACAACAAAAATTGAAAAATTGACTCTCTATATCTACCACAGTTAGCAAGCTGAAATTTCGACATTTCCATTACAATATTTTCTAGTTTATTCTAACATTTGCTTCGTACATCCAGTATATAGTATACTCAGGCTAACTATTGAAACTTGACATCTAGTAGAGCTAGAGAGTCGAAATTTTGAGTGGAGTGTTCTTGGAGTATAATGTTTCAGCTGTTGCTGAAATTCCCTTAATACATCAAGTATTCACCTGACTAACTATGAAACTCCTCCTCTGGTGAATCGAAAGATTGACTCTGATGCTATAACAGCATATACTACTTACTACTAAGTAAAAGTAAGTTGAAATTTCAACTCTAGTGCCCTTGCAGTTTCTTTAGACATTTTCTATATATTATATATGGACTTACTGTAGTAACTCGGTCGAAATTTTGTCTATAGTTTCTTCAAGTCGTAAAATATGCAAACAGAAACTTGAAGGTTATCTTACAAATTTACTGAGCAACTGGAATTAAAGGAGCTCTGCAGTTATGTAGTAGCATATTCGCATGGGCTAAAAGCCAAAACTCAACTAAACACCCCGACACAACTGAAGACGAACCTCTGTCAGCCATTATCTACGACTGTCTGCAGTGTCTGACTTAATTGTGCCACTAAGAAGAGATAATAAATTAATAATCGAGTTCTGTGTTTGACAAAAAGACAAAAAGAAAAAACTACACTTATCTCTAGCAAATTGGGGACTCGATTGAGAACTCGATGCTTCTGCCGTTTTGGCATTTGAGTCAACACACAGTACTAAATCACTTTACGGCATTCTCTGCAGGCATCCTCACACTCATCATCATCATGGCAATCAACATGAAGGCGCTGCTGGCCATGATCTTCGTCTTTGTGGGCTGCTGCAGCAACGTCGTCTTTCTGGAGCTGATTGTCAAGATCGATCCTGGAGCGGGCAATCTGATAACGTTTCTGCAGTTCCTGTTCATAGCAGTGGAGGGTCTGATCTTCACATCCAAGTTCTTTACGATACGCCCGAAGATTCCGCTCAAGGATTACGTCATGCTGGTGGCCCTGTTCTTTGCCTCGAATGTGTGTAATAACTACGCCTTCAACTTTAACATAGCCATGCCGCTGCACATGATCTTCCGCAGTGGCTCCCTGATGGCCAACATGATCATGGGCATCATCATACTGAAGAAGCGATACAATCTGCGCCAGTATGCGTCTGTGGCCATGATCACGGGTGGCATCATCCTCTGCACCTTGGTGTCGAGCACCAGTGTCAAGGATAACACACACCATTCGCTCAAGGTGGAGACGTCCTACTCCGACTTCTTCTGGTGGTGCGTGGGCATTGCGATGCTGGCATTCGCTCTGCTCATCAGTGCCTACATGGGCATCTACCAGGAGGTGATCTTCAAGCGGCATGGCAAACACCCCAAGGAGGCGCTGTTCTATACGCACATGATGCCACTGCCGGGCTTCCTCATCATGGCCAGCAATATCATGCAACACTGGACCGTAGCGGTCAACGCGGAGTCGGTGAGTGTGCCTTTGCCTGGCCTGGATTGGAGCATCAGTTTCCCACTGATGTTGTTCTATCTGCTGTGGAATGTGATCACGCAGTATGTGTGCATCAGTTCCGTCTATGTGCTGACCACGGAGTGTGCCTCGCTCACCGTCACCCTGGTGGTCACACTGAGGAAGTTCGTCTCGCTGCTGTTCTCCATCATGTACTTCCGCAATCCGTTCACCCTGAGTCACTGGCTGGGCACGGTGCTGGTCTTCTTTGGCACCATACTCTTTGCGGATGTGCTGGATCAGCTGGCGTCGGCGTGGCGTACGCGCGTGCTGCGGCGCTTCGAAACGGCGCCAACTACGGCAGAATACAGCCGGCTTTAGGGCGAGGGCCATCTACAGAGTTAAGCTAAGATTATAGAGAGACTAAAGAGCAGCTAAAAGACACACACTGTTTGCTTTTAATGGGGGAACAGCAGATCTCACGCGGGAGCTGTACGGTATGTATTTGTATCTTGGGCATGTTTCGATGAGTTAATACTTGTATGCGAATCGGGAGAAAAATACATTCACATTTCACATTTAGATAATATCGTACATAATCATATAAAAAGTGTGTTTTCTTTCTTGCTTTTCTAAATGCGTTGAGAAGTGTTACGGAGCAGTTACAAATCAACAAACAAACAAAATATGAATTGTTTAAATAAAATGATTAGCATAATATTATATAGTTATTATATATAGTAGGCATATCAAAAGTTGGACAATTAAATAGAGCTGGATGCTTTTCAAATCATCTCTTGCAATCCTCACTCCTCTGCTCTGTCTTTAAGTACTGCTTATTGCTCATCCTTGTCCTTGGCACCGTGCTTGAGAATGCGTGTGAATTCTAGATAGTCGAAGAGTCCGTTCTTAATCGGCGCCTCGCGGTACATCTCATCCACCTGCAGGGCAAGAAGAGAATGTGTATTAGTTAAGATTCAATAGAGCTGCTCAACAATCGCACCAACTATCGCTTGAGCTTGACTCACGTGCAGCTGAACTGAGATAAATCCCATCAAATATCGTATCAAATTAAAGCTGTTAAACTATCGCTAGTACCATCGTTAACTAGTGTACTTAAGTGCATCAATCTTGTCTTAGTTAGAGCTACTCTACTTCTGCTAACACCTAGTCTTGCTCTTGACCAAGCTGCTCAGCTATCGCTTGTACTATGGCAGTATCATTACCACCATCTTAGATAAGGGAACTCCACTAAAATTCATTAGACACAGGCTCTAGTTACTAACTATCGTTGACTTTTAAGTAACAGATACTGATTCATGAAATATTCACAAATGCAAAACTATTGCTAATGAGTGTCTTGAACCCATTAGACAGCTATACTATAAGTTACAAGAGAACTGTTGAGCTATTGCGAAACTAATTCATATCAGAACAGATCAAGATCTTCTATAAACCATTCGACTGTCATACTCGAACGATAGTTGGTTAGTTTTTCGCCTGTGAGCGATACGCACATCTTCATCTGAGAAGCGATCACCCATTGTGGTTAGGAGCTCACGCAGCCTGTCCTCCGGCAGTACGCCCATATTCTCCTCGTCGAAACAACCAAAGGCATTCTTGATGACATCCTCGGGATCGGTGCCCTGCAGCCGTTCGCCGAACAGCGTTAGGAACATGGTAAAATTGATGGGACCCGGCGCCTCGTTCATCATGCCGTCGAGATAATCATCGGTGGGATTCTTGCCCAGCGATGCGAGCATATCGTGCAGATCCTCCTTCTCCACGAACCCATCGCGATTCTGATCGATCATGTTGAAGGCCTCCTTGAATTCGGCGATCTGCGCCTGATCGAACATGGCAAACACATTCGATGTGGCACGTTGGGCGCGCTTCTTTGTGGTCGCACGACGGCCGGCGGTTTTGCGTGAAGACATCTTGGTGTTCTGTGAGTGTGAGTGTGTGTGTGTGTGAGTGTGTGTTGGTGATGTACTGTGCAGTGCGCTATGTGCTGTAAGTAAAAGAGAATTGAATCAATAAGTGCATAATTCACAGCAGCTGCCACACTGTGCCTGCCCCCTTCCCCCCTACCACCATTGGGTATGGGGTATGTGTGTGCATGTCTATATATAGCCATAGCATTGCAGCAAGGCGGCAAGTTCAGCCAAAGCTTCCCAAACTGTGTCAACACACACACACACACACACACACACACACATGTAAATGACTCATATGGCGAAAATGACAACGTCAACGGTAGCCGCTGTATGACTCCATATTGTATCTGCTTGTTGTGTGTGTCTGTGTGTGAGTGTGCGTGTGTTTGCTGTCTCCAAAAATTTAGCTCAATAAACAAAGCGCTCACACACACACACTCAGGCACTCACACGCACACACAGAGCTTAATTGAAAGCCCATATAAGGCATAAAAACAACAGTCAAAGCTTGACTTTATTTGCCGTATGTGTGTGTGTGTGTGTGTGTGTGGTGCGTGTGTAGCAGCTGCCACTGCAATTGTTGAAGAAAACGGAAAAACGCCAAGATAAAGTATTAACCACGCCCTATTTTTAAACTCCTCGCAACGCGCTGCTATCACGAATTCCACGTAAAAAGAGCGCACACAAATGTATTTACTGTTGTTGTTTTTTAGGGCCGCGACGCTGACTCATGAACACACACACGCACACACATGCACTGATAAAGCCAGAGTCAATGCTCGCTTCTTGCATGCCTTTACTTGCTTATTAGTTTTTTAATTCATACTTACAGCTGCCGAAATGAACTTTTGTTTTGTTGTTTCGCCTTTAGTGTAATTAATACTTGTAAAATTAACTGTTGCTGCAGCAGCTCCTCTTTGTTGTGTTGTATGCAGTCAAATGCTGCGTCTATCGATATGCACGATAATTTATATCAAAGTTGGGCGATAACTTACAATTGATATCAAGGCAACTCTGCGCATGCAAGAAAACGATAAGAATTTGCTAGCGCCTGTTGTCGGCCAATTAATGAACTACGGTGCCCAGTGTTGCTAACTGGCTACGTCAATAAGTTTACTCATGAAACTAATGTTAATATGACTCTATAGCGCTAACTAATACAAATAAATATTTTATATATCAAATGGCATGTTGTTTAACTAATTAGAATATTGTGTTTTAATAGCAAATATATTTTTCGATTGATATTCGCTGACGCCATCTAGCAATGATTTACTTGCAGTTGCGAACATACATTTTGAATTAGGGCGCGCCAAGTTAAGAAAAGAAGTGTCATTGCGGCATGACGTGAAAGCGCCAATTTTGGCGCAAAAACGCCAAGTGAGGCAGCCGTGGCTATTAGGCCGTTTGTTCAATTCGAAGCGCAGCAAATACACACGGCGACGCGAGAAAGGGCCAAAAGTGTGTGGCAACAGCAACAGGGATACACGGGCAAAACGGATTTATTAAATGCACTCGCACATATTTATTTATAAACTTGTTAGCCAAACGTGTTAAATGCGCCGCAAAGCCGCCGCCAGCGTCGCAGTCGCGTCTCTTTGGCCGTGTTAGTGCCAAGTGCAATTATCGAGCGCATCGTCGGTTCTTCTCCTTTTTTTGTTGTTACTTGTGCGTTGTTGCCTCCTGACCCATGCCTCCCGCCCCCACCCCCGCCCACATGTACTGTTGTTGTTATTTGTATTTTGTTTTCGAGTGCTAATATTCTGTACGTGTACGTGTGTGTGTGCGAATGCGAGTGTGGAAATTCTTATTCAATTTTCAATTCTGTTGCGGAAATTGAATCGTCGACGCTCCATGTCTGTGCATCTGTGTGAATCCATGTCTCCACTATCTATGGACGTGTGTGTGTAAAAGAAAAGGTGAAGCAGAAAAATAAAGAAAAAAAGGCGCAGTAGCGGCAGCCACAGCCGCAGCAGAGGCCAAAGGCATTCGTATGCAAGAACTGTCGCTGTCGTCAAACTAAGCGTCGACGCCGACGTTGACGTCGACGTCGTTGGCGCGCTGCGTCCGGTTTAAATTCAATCAAGCGGCAAGCAGTAAAAAAACCAACAAAAGTACAATACAATAAAGCACAAAAGCAACACAACAACAACAACACACACACACACACACCCAATCAGACAGGCAGCTCACACGGTGCTCTTCTGTTTTTTGCCCAAAATTCCGTTAAATCCAATTCGAGCTCGACGATCGTGCCGTGCCGTGCCGTGAGAGAGTGCATTCAACTCACGCACGCACATGCTGACCCTCGCAGCAGCAGCAGCAACAAGAACTACAACTAAAGCAAACAATGCTGCAGCTGCTGCCTCTGCCTCTGCCTCTGCCGCTGCCACTGCTCCACTGTCGCCAGTTGTAAAGTTTTTGCATACGAAACTGAATCTCGCCAGTAAGAAAACTTTTATTAAGCTACAACAACAACAGCAAGAATCCCAACTAGCGTTAACCACAATGCTCGCCGCCAACGCAACGCCGTCAACTTCAGCCAGCTCTGCCAACGTCGCAGCTGGCGCCGTCGCTGGCTTGGTGGATGCCTGCGATGAGCGTACTCGTCTGCTGGGCAGCGGCACACCGACGCCGCCGCCAGCGTTAGCCGCATCGCCGCCAACGTCGCTGACTTTGCCACTTGTGCACACAACGTCAGCAGCGACTGCGACTGCGACTGCAACTGCGACGCATCCGTCCCGCCAACACAATAATATTAACAATAATAACAATAACAACAACAACAACGACACCATGGAGGTCAGCAGCAACAACAACAACAACGACAACAACAGAAGCGACATTGACGATCTGTCCGAGGAGACGGCCACCACGGCTGGCGCTGCCGACTCCAGCGATCAAAGTGATAAGTTCAACCGCCCGCCCACAAATCAGAAGAAGCCCAAGCTGAGCAAGCTCGGCACCAAAAGCGTTGGACTCAAACGGTAAATAGCGGGCGAAAAGCTTCTTATTCGAATAACAGTATATAATTGTAATTATGATCTCTGTTTCGGCCAACAGCGTTTCATTTGGCTCGTCGAAAGGCTCAATGGTCGAAACGTTGGTATTCGAAACGCCGACGCCGCTGTCGGAGCACGTGGAGCCGAGCTTTGGTTTCGATGCAGCTGACGCCGCCGTCGCTGCCGCTGCCGCTGCTGGTCAGTCGCAGTCGATACAACAATTGTCAGCAACAGCGACGCATTTGCCGCTGGTCTACAATGACTATGCGAAACAGAACATGGATGACAGCGGCATCGAGGTGCAGGAAGAGTGAGTATACAGTATAAGGCGAAAGAACACTCTTATACATTCTTTATTTATAAACATACATACTATATTACAGTGCATTGCTGCCAGCCGAGAGTGCTCGGTTGCCAATTGCAATACACGAAGAACACTAATAAACACCGCTTTTAGCACAATTCTGCTTTGGCGCATCCTTCTTGCACTGCTTGTCTCTGCGCTGACTCATCTCCCTAGACAAGCAGTGCATGCGATCAACACTGCTTCCTCTGCTACTACACTGCCAATCAGTAATGTGTGCATGTGTGTGTGTGTGTGACGTCAGAGTTCTTATACATTGCTTTAGCGGATCCTTCTTGCACTGCTTGTCACTGCGCTGACTCATCTGCCTAGCCAAGCAGTGCATGCGATCAGCACTGCTTCCTACTGCTACATTGCCAATCAGTAATGTGTGCATGTGTGTTTGTGTGTGACGTCAGAGTTCTAATACATTGCTTTAGCCGATCCTTCTTGCACTGCTTGTCACTGCGCTGACTCATCTGCCCAGACAAGCAGTGCATGCGATCAACACTGCTTCCCCTGCTACACTGCCAATCAGTAATGTGTGCATCTGTGTGTGTGTGTGTGTGACGTCAGAGTTTATTGTTATTTATATGCGCATTGCATGCTCTGGGCCAATTAATGTTTGCCTTAGGCCAAAGAGAAAATTTCAACTAATTTTGTGAAATTTGATTAGAGCTCTTAATGCTGATTGGTTTTGTCAGATTAATAAATTTTCATTTAAACTGTTGTACACTGAGCGAAAGTAGCAGAGTTTTTAGCAGTAAGAAAATATTGAAGAATATTTTAGTTCTTTTTGCTTGGTTTCCTTTTCTTTATTTTTGGCGGTTTTTTTCGAGTGGGAATTCACTTGCTCAGCGCTAGTCGAAGCTAATGAACCCGTGAGTGTATGACTTGATTACACTACAAAAAACTACACACATGTGTGTATGAGTGTGTGTGGTATTTGTGCTCGGAATTAGGCCTACTTTTACTGCGCTCATTAAACATGAACAAAAACACAAAACTAATCAGAATAATGACTTTTTGGCAGCTTTCACTAGTAAGCTTTTGTCTGATCTGGCGCTTAGCCTAAGCTTTTACACACACACACACAGATACACTCATAGATACATTGCATGCAATGAACTCTAGCAGCAACAACAACCACATCCAACCCTGCCATAAAGTTTTTAATCGATAATTACGTTTCGGATTTTAAAACGATAGCAACACACACACACACACACACCATGTCACACAGGCAGACAGACAGACAGGCAGACAAAGCAGAGATACAGGATACGCCGCTCTGTTTACCAACGGCGCGCTCTCTCTGCTTCTCTTCTCCACTTCACCCACTCTTATTCGCAACCCATTCCAATTGGGTTTGCCCACCACCAACAACTCCAATTGGAGTCGTAACTGTGTGCTCTGTCTGCGCCGGCGCTGCTGCTGCTGCAGTTGAGGTTGTTCTCAGTCGCCGTCGCTGCGATGAGGCTTTATGAAATACCGTTAAACTGCGCTGTCGCCGTCATTTATTACATAATGCTACGTTTTGGGCTTGCGTGTGGGTATGTGTGTGTGTGTGTGTGTGTATCTCTGTTTGCATTTTAAAGCATGATGTAGGTCAACTCCATTTGGTGGTTGTTGACCCACATCTTTTTCCACTGCATTAGTATGCGTGTCTGTGTGTGTGCGCGCTGTGTCTAATAACTGCCTTGCCACGCCCACGTAACGCCTAGCATGAAACCCAGCGAGTACTACAACACCCACATGTACTTTTCTTTTAATAACTCACAAAATTTCTGTTTCGATAAGTCGATAAACTGCCGATAACAGTTGACTCTTTCTTAATACGAAATTTTCGATTGAAAGTCGATAACAGCTCACAGCACTGGCTGACTTTTACAACTCAATTAATCGATTAATAACATGTAAATTTACTATCGATAACAAGTGCCAATACCTTAACTAATTGGTTATCTTTACGATAACAGCTCGATTAACTATCGATAATTGATTGTTGATTCATAACCACTTGAATTGCTACTATCGATGACATTTCACAATGTCTCAACTATTCTTTGTTTTCTTTTCTTATTTAACATTTCACAACATTTTCTCTTCGATAACTAATCGATTGGCCAGCCTTTAAACTACCGATAGCAGGTCAGAGCTATGCGCTGACTCTGTAATTTGTTTGGTGTTTTTTTGACCTTTTGCATGTGCTTTAATTTGCCGGTAAAACATGATGTCATGCGATCAAAGAGAGTGGGAGAGCGGGAGAGCGGGAGAATGGGAGAGCGGAACAATAGGAGGAGAGCGCGCTTAGGAGCGAACGTCACTTGCTATGCAGAACTTTCTATTGTCAGAGCAGCAGCGAATGCAGAAGAAAGCCGAAAAAAAACAATTTGTTGTTATTATTATTGATTATGTTTATGAGATGAGCAGCGGGCGACGTGTGGAGAGCGGGGCGGCCTGAGGTGAGGCTGTAGATTAACAGCTGGCCCGAACCCGGTGGCCTGGACGGGCATGGCATCATTTTGGTTAGTCATTTCTTTTTTCTGTTCAAGTGAATGTCTTGAAATTCGAGCACCTTGTGCATGTGTGTGTGTGTGTGTGTGTGTGTGTGTGTGTGTGGGCATACGTCAATCTATATCTATTGTGAAAGTGGCATATATAGTATGCTACAGTCCAACTACGCTAAAGATAATTAAAGACACACAAAACCATATTAACTAATGAAACATTACATCAAAAATTAAAATTTAAAAAAATTCACAGCACAGATAAAGGTTGCCATAAGACTATTGTATGCCAAAGCACAAGTTTGTGTCTTTAAAATTGTTGTAAGATTGTAACTTGATCTGCTTGCACCATGGGGGCATCTAACTGCCAAATATGATGTCTCTAGCTCTTACAGTTTTCGAGATCTAGGTGTTCATACGGACGGACAGACGGACATGGCTAGATCGACTCAGCTCGTCGTCCTTATCAAGAATATTTGTATATACTTTGTGGGGTCTGCCACGCCTCCTTCTGCCTGTTACATACATTTCTGAGTTGCACAAACTTAATAGACCCTCTTGTACTTTTTCGAAGTACAGGGACTAATTAATGTAAAAATTTAAATATTTACAGTGGAGTAAACCAGAAAGAAACTCACATTTAAGTTGAGTCTTATTATATATTTTACAATTTTAAATGTAATGAATTTGATTGGCAGTTTCGCTTAGCCTTGCCGCACTGTGGCTTAGTTGAACTGTCAGTGAGTCGTCGGATTGATTTTCCGGTACATGCAATGGCAGCGCACCGCTCGGCACTTGACATGCATAGGCGGCAGGAAGATGAGCGTACGTAGATACACTCGCACACTCGCACACACGCACACACATGCAGCGAACAGAGGGCAACCATTGTCACATAGTAGTGCAGTGTGTGTGTAATGCTAACGGTAATTGTGCCGCTGGTCAGCAGTGTGTTGCTCTGATTTGTTGTCAGTCCGTCTGTCAGTCAGTCAGTCAGCCCTATTACCTACATAACACACACACACACACATACATGCATGGCATTCTATACGTGCCACTGTGTGTGTGTGTGTGTGCTCTGAATAGTTTGTGGCGGCGGCAACACGACAACAATAGACACACACACACACACACACAACAAACGTCCCCAATTGTCAGCATCATCAGTCGCTGCCGCTGCGGTCGGTCGGCCGCTCGCTCTATGTCGGCCGGCGCCGTGGCAACCCTGTTTATTAACTGTCAAGCAGACAACAGACAGCCCACCGCTCCCCCCTGCCCCCTGGCCAGCCCACATCACCCACTTGAAAAGCAGAACAAAACACACACATTTTTTTCAATTCTATTTCATTTTTTTGTTCTTCTCTTCCTCCTTCCCCCTTTACAAAACGCTTCCCATTTATCAGTCAGCCCCAGCTTCCCCAGCGGGCCACTCAGTAGTACCTTTTATATAGTTACGTGTTTATGTTTCTTATGTTATTATTTTTATTTTTGTTCGCGCTGCTGCCTGCTGCTGCTGTTATACACAGCCAGCGAGAGAGAGAGAGCGCCAAAGAGAGCCGGTGAGAGCGCCAGCAATGCTGAAGCGGGCGCTTGCTCTCTCTTCTTCTCTCTCTCCACATTACTTTGCATTCTTGTGAGTGCGCAAAAAAAGTGATGTCATGTTTGTTGGTTTAATGGCGTTGCCAGATGTGGCGCGTTGCCGCTGTATCGTTTTGTTGTTTTGTTTGTTTGTTTGCCTTTGTTATTACAATGTGCGTTGTTGTTTTTGTTATTGCGCATCTTGGCAACACAGTCACGGCGTATTGTAAGCAGGAAGATGCGAATCACGACGCAAAAGCGGCAATTGGCGCAGTTCTCGCAGAATCCACGGATTTTGTTGTAACAGCTGCCAAATATTAGCTGAAAATGCTCCGCCTTTTTCTTGTTTCTTTTTCTTTTCCTTTGCTTATTGTGTTTGTTTTTGTTTGACCTAAAATATTTTGCGCGCTTTTTTCGGCTTTGTTGGGTTTCGAACAAAGTGAATTCCAGCTGTCGGAAAAAACTATTTTCAGCAGTGGAAATATGAGCTTTTGCAGCAATGGGCCATGGTAATATTTCAAAAGCAATTACATGTCTGCAAGTATTTCATAATCCTCCAATCTAAAACCAATGTATATTCCTTAGATTTCGGGTTTTATTAAATATATTGTATAGTTAGGCCTGTTCCCATTTTCGAATTCGTTGAATCGATTTACGTTTTGAAAAAATGGGGTTCCTAAATTCTATGTATCATTTTCGAGAAATGAAAATGTTTATTGTACTTACACACGAAGCTAATCTACTACGAAATGAAGCACATATAAAGCTAATCGAAACCGATGAAATGAAATTTAGAACCCATTTTTTTTCAAAAAGTAAATCGATTGAAAGAAATCGAAAATGGGAACAGGCCTGAATATTTTGAATTTTCCTTTTTTTTTTTACTTATATTCAGCATATACTGAAAAAGTTGAGGCATGCTCTAAATATAAGGCCACTACTGCTCATTAAATTTTTTTACATGTATCGTTACATTCAATGTCAATACATAATTTTTAATTTATTTATTTTCTTATATGTTTACTTTCCATTTACAATCGTAATGTTATCATTGATTTAACAGATTTTTAGTATGGCTTTAATTAAATTTGTTCTGTGCAAACATTTCTTCATGTTTGTGTGCAGTTCGAATTCCAAAGCGCGCAATAAGAAACAGAAACTCGAAAGGTGGCAACGCCAGCGTGTGAACTTCACTGTGGGAGAGTGGTCACGAGAGAGAGCGCCAGCCAGCAAGCACACTCTCTTACAACGGCAGAAGCAGCGCGCGCTCCTGCAAACATTTCGTATGTGTGTGCCTGTATGTGTGTGTGTGTGTGTGTGTATTTTACTTTTTAGCAGCAAGCTTGCAAGTTTAGCTAGGCAAACGCAACGGCAACGCCAAACAGCCAACAACAAACGAGAAATACGTGCGGGGCGCTCTCGTCCGCTCACTGCTTGGAGATTGCCTTCATTAATTGTTAGTAGTGTATTTTACTATAATAATAATTGTAATTGTTGTTGTTGCTATCTGCTACTGCTGCTTCTTCTTCTACTACGATTTGTATATTGTGCGTAAGTGTGTATGTGAGTGTGTGTTTGGTTAGTTGTTGTTATTGTTGTTGGTGGTATTGGTGTGTTTTTCAAACAACCCCAGCAGCAGCAGCAGCAGCCGCCGCTCAGTGGCAGCAGCAGCAGCAGAAGCAGTCGATTCGGGCAGAGACGACAAGAGGACGGACGAACGAGCACACGGTGGTCGCAAAAGTAAAACGCGCGTAGAATCGCCAAAGAGGAAGCAGAACACTGAACTGAAAGTCAGAAATTGTCAAGTGCGTGTAAAAAACAATTAGTTCGTTAACTAATTTAAATGCCAGCGAAAATACCAAGTGACAGCTACTAATTTTTCTCTCCTTTTGCTACAACAATAACAACAACTGCAAAAGTCAATCGTGCGTGCCAAAGAGGGGCACACACACATACACACACACACGCTTATACATGTGTGAAAGCAAGCAGTGCAAGTGGTTGTTGGTGTATTAGTAAGAGAGTGTTCCCGCGAGAGCGGGGGTGGTTGGGTGTTGTTTGCACTCCCAAAGCAGTGTTGGTAAATGCCAGTGCAGTGTTGAACCAAAAAAACAATATACTAAATGGCAAATAGTTTATAGCGAAGAGCAATACACAACAATGTGAAAGTAATTGTTGATTCGAGTGATTTTGTGTGCCCCTCCACATACACACATAGTACATACACATGTACATACTGTACACACTGTTACGCTTTGCCTGCTGCCTATTATTTTCTTTTTGTTGTTGTTTTTGTTGTCCATGGTGGGATGCGCGCAGTGAGTTCATCGCAAAAAATAATACACACCATTCCGATTGCCAAAGTGCCCCCTCACCACCCCCCGCGCTCGTTCTGCTGTGCGAGCTCTCACGCTCTCTCGGCACTCTCGCTCACTCTCTTTTGCCGCCGCACACCTATACACGGTTGCCACATGAACCTTTCAAAATGTTCCTCTAATTAATTAAACTCAAAAAAGGTCCAATTTCATTCAACTACTACTACTACTTTTCTCGACATAACAACATTGTTATTATAAAAAAGAACCAATGTCAATGAAGAAAACACCATTATTTTAGCACAATTGCCTACTGTGCACCTACACACACTGCCTTGCCACCCCACAGCAGCGCGCGCTCTCTGCTGCTGCTGCTGCTGCTAATACGCTGAACGCAATTAAAATACACTGCCTGAGACTAGCAAGTGTATGTGCGAGTGTGTGTGTGTGTGTTAAAATATAGTGCCTTGTTTGTACATAAATTAGACATAGCTTTAAGTTTAGACGCTGTTCGTGCCCGCTGCGACGTTGTTATTTCTATATATATACACATTGATATATATAAGTATATTTGTGTGTGTGTATAAATTCTATAATATACCCATGTGATCGCATTTGTTCGTGTGTTTTCAAATTTTACTTTATTTTTTGAAAATGAAATGCCGACAACAACAACAACAACAACAACAGCAGCAGCAGATAAACCACAAACAGCAATAGCAACAACAACAGCTCAGGCAGCGGCAATTGCGCGCCGCAGTGCAGTTGCAGCTCTGCTTTTATCGCATGCAAGCAGTTGCTTTCAATTTGCATGCCCATAAATTGCTCTCGACTGCTTGACGTCAAGTGCAAAAACAAAAACAAAAAAAATTCAATTAACATTTCGTTCAACTGTTAATTTCATTTTTTAAAACGTGCGTGTGAGTGTGTGTGTGCGGGTGGGGCCATTCGCTTGGCATAGTTCTACTTGTGGAATACCACACAGTATTTACATACATATGTACACACATAATATACTATATGCGTATGTAATTTGTTAAATTAATTACGTTGCGCTCAATAGTCGACTGCGTGAGTGTGCGTGTGCGTGTGTGTGTGTGTAAGCGCGCTTCTCTGCAATGACGTCTGCGAACTAATTGAAAGCTTCGCTGCCGATGCGCTCATCGCCAGCAGCAGCAGCAACAACAACAACAGCAACAGCTGTCAAGCAGTTGATCTTCAAGTTCGCCTTGCAGTGACACTGCTTGCCTTCTGTAACCACACAAAAACAACAACTCTAGTTTGTAATACTGCTTGCACTGCTGCTTAGCTGTGTCTACCTGGTTTATATACTTTAATATCACTGTATAAAGTAAAAAGTAAATGTCCATTGATTGCTCTTGCACTTAAGTTGGGGCAAAGAATAGAATCAAGTTCAATCAAATAACACAACTCTTCGCTCAAGTGTGCTCACTGTGGCAAGCGTGTGACATTAGGTTCATCTTGTAAAATACTGCTTGCTGGCACAGACTGCTTGGCCGCGTTACAACATAGCGACAGGCAACAAGTCAAGTTTCTTATGTTTACTTAGTTTTGACACTTCTCTTATGAGAGTTGACAGTTGTAGCTGCGTCTGTTATACGCCCGCCCGCTACAACAGCACTCGAGCAGAGGAAACATATTCAAAAAACTTGTTTTGCTCTTTACACTGCTTGTAACTGCTTGTCGCTGCTTGGGCCTGTTACAGTTGTTGGTGTTGCTGTCGCATTGGCATATCAATTTCGGCACATGACGTAATCTTCACATGCTCAATGAGCTGCCAACAACAACAACAACAAACAACAACAACATTAGCGCAATGAATTTATGAAGTGTATTTGAAATGTAAACAGATAAAAAGCACAAAATAAAATAAAATCGCCTGGGCGATTGCTGACGAAATCATTTCGATTCTGATTCTGATTCCATTCAATTCGTTCCGTTTCGAGTTGAACAACTTTTTGGTAACACGAATAAACGAATAACGAATAAACGAATATGACTGGCAAAATAGGTAGAACAACTGCCTAAACAGACAGACAAAAGACCGTATATAGACTGCGGGGAGGGGGAGGGGGAGTTAAGGTTAAAGCAGCAGCTGAAGAATCGTTTGATAGACAGCAAACGTTCAAAGTAAAATGTATAAAACGTAGATCATGATAATATCATGGTCAAAAGAAAAAAGAGAATTCCAACTTAAGGCCAGGGCCAACAACATTAGATAAAAGCCATGTATCGGCTCTTAACTGTTCCCAGAAACAACGAAACAGCCAAAAATAGAATTAGACATAGCATGGAGAGAAGCATACTATAAGAAAGTCACAACCAGACACAATAGAAGTCTAAAGAAATGGCAAGACAACAGCTCCAAGTTATAGCTCTCTTTTTGTTACGCTTCTGCCAAATTATCCGAGTTCAAAGGCATTAAAAAGCGGTAACCCAACTGTGATTACAAAAAACACCAAGAGACAGGCCGATCGTAAAGTGAGTTCGTCTTTTTTGCAAGTGCTAAAACTTGAAACTAGTCGCAAATTACTAGTATAAGGCAAAGTCTATTCAAGAGCAGCCAAATTACACTTGCGAATCTCCCTCCCTCTCCCAGAGAACAGAGAACGGAGAGAATAGAATAGAATGAACTCTTTAGCATGTGCTTCAACCCAAGAGGTTTACGTACCAAAACTTTTGTTTACTTCTGCTTGATCAATCAGGCCTATGGGGTTTACGGCATAAAGTTCCCCGATAAGGATATGTATATTTTGATGAGATACTATGAAATGTGATTTGACATAATGTGTGCATTATTTTTTCAAACATACTTGTGATGGGTTGAGCTGAGCTGTATTTAGAAGTTCAACAACTTGAGATTAGATTGAAACTATGAATATATATACTATATAGTCCAACGATGTTGGGCAAGCAAGAAGTGCTTAGAAAGTCTCATAATTGGTTTGATAGGCATATTTATAGAAAGAACAAAGTCACCTACTATAGTTATAGTTAGTTAGTATATAGCCATCGAGTTTTCGTCACAATAACCGGACGGACGCTTTAAGCAGAGTCGTTATAACCGGATTCTACTGTAGTTATAGTTAGACGCTCAAGATTGAGTCACTTGTAGGTGGATTTGGACAAATTCGAGTCCTTAGGGGGCACCTAAAGGCCTTCAGGCATCATTTAGCCATCGAAATTAGACCGCTGTCTTACCATTAGGGCTGTGCGATGTGGTTCAGTCAGTCAGTCAAGTCTATCAGGACTGAGTCAGAGTTTTTGTTGATAGCACTACATAAATCAGTTAGTCATTCAGGACTTGGTCTGAGTTTCGTTTAACTCAAACACTGAATAAGCACAGCAAATAACCACACATTACACAAACCTAATATACCCCTTTGTCAGATTTCAGTGCAGGTATTACACGAACTGATAAACTGTGCAAACTCTGTGTGTCGTAGGAAGTGTGACTCAGTGTTTGCCTTGACATATCGTGTTTACTTAACTGAAACCTTAACTTTTACTCTGACCAACCCCCTCTCCCCCCACCCCTTTCTTTCACTTTTTCTTAACTTTCTTTCTGCTTTCTGGCTGAGTGAAGCAGTGCAAGGCAATTAGCCTAGTGCAGGTCAACAAATACACACACACACACACACACACACCATGGTATAGAAATGTTGGAAAATTAAGACGAAATGTTAAAGCCCGTTTTGTGCTGTGCTTTGTCTTTTGTCTTTGTCTTCTGTCTTTGCCTTTCCTTTGCCCTTTTTGCGCTTGTAATTCGCGAGTTCTGACACGGTTTCTCATGTTCGTGTTAAGTTCATTTTACAATTATTTTCTATTGTTCGCACATGTCTAATTATAAGCTCATTTAAAGGCGGGCAAACGATGCAATTTTCTCAGAATGTTTCCTCTTGTAAAGCTTTATAGTTTCTAATTAAAAAAAACTCGGAAAGCTACAGTCGGATGCAACCGACAGTAGGAGACCCTGTACTTTCCCTCGCACACACACACACACTAACAAACATTCACACATGCACACATATCGTAAAGTCGCAGGCAACCACACATACGCTCGCGCTGCTCCCCCCTTACTTAGTACTGGGAATTGAATCTTGAATATCTCCAGTGTTTATTATCCGATTGGGCCACAATTCACAGAACAGATAAAGATTATCATAAGATTATTGTATGCCAAATCACAAGTTTGTATCTATAAAATTGTGGGTGTGGCAGTTTTTTGCGGTTTTTGGGGGAGGGGGAGGAGGTATCAAAAATCAAAAACAAACTTGATCTGCTTGCACTATAGGGGCATCTAACTGCCAAATATGGTGTCTCTAGCTCTTACAGTTTACGAGATCTAGGTGTTCATACAGACGGACAGACAGACGGACAGACGGACAGACGGACAGACGGACAGACAGACAGACGGACAGACGGACAGACGGACATGGCTAGATCGACTCAGCTCGTCGTCCTGATCAAGAATATATATACTTTGTGGGGTCTGCCACGCCTCCTTCTGCCTGTTACATACATTTCGGGCTTGCACAATCTTAATAGACCCTTTTGTACTTTTTTAAAGTACAGGGTCTAATTAAAGTGTTTCGGCAGAAAGTATGTACAACTTGTTGACTTTATGCTCAGCTTAACAGCTTTTAAACTTGAGCTTTATGACAAGCTTTAATTAAAGTCAGCTTTAAGTCAAAAGCTGAGGCAATCATTTCAACAAGTCAGCCTCAACTTGCAGCTCGTCTATGGAGGGGAATGACTTCTATAAGCTAAGCTGAAATGTAAAGCTTTTCAGAGCTTTAAGTTACTTTAAAACTTGCAGCTCGTTCATGGAGGGGAAAGACTTATATAAGCAAAGCTTAAATGTAGTATTTAATGCAAAGCTTTTCAGAGCTTTAAAGAGAGCTTTAAGTTACTTTCATGTTAAGAAAACTATCGCAATAGTTTGGCTTTAAAGCTTCCTAAAGAGCTCTCACTTAAAAACTTAACTTGAAGCATGTTTAGCTTTTGAACTTGAGCTTTATGACAAACTTTAATTAAATTTAACTTAAGTTAAAGCTGAGGCAATCATTTCAACAAGTCAGCCTCAACTTGCAGCTCGTCTATGGAGGGGAATGCCTTCTATAAGCTAAGCTTAAATGTAATACTCAATGTAAAGCTTTTCAGAGGTTTAAAGAGAGCTTTAAGTTACTTTAATGTTAAGAAAACTTGCAGCTCGTCTATGGAGGGGAATGCCTTCTATAAGCTAAGCTAAAATGTAATCTTTAATGTAAAGCTTTTCGGAGCTTTAAAGAGAGCTTTAAGTTACTTTAATGTTAAGAAACATTAACATGGCTTTAAAGCTTCCTAAAGAGATTTCACTTAAAAACTTAACTTGAAGCATGTTTAGCTTTTGAACTTGAGCTTTATGACAGACTTTAATTAAATTTAACTTAAGTTAAAGCTGAGGCAATCATTTCAACAACTCAGCCTCAACTTGCAGCTCGTCTATGGAGGGGAATGCCTTCTATAAGCAAAGCTTAAATGTAATACTCAATGTAAAGCTTTTCAGAGCTTTAAAGAGAGCTTTAAGTTACTTTAATGTTAAGAAACATTAACATGGCTTTAAAGCTTCCTAAAGAGCTTTCACTTAAAATTTAAAGCTTAGCTTGAAGCATGTTTATCAACCAGTGTTGGTAAACGGCAAACTGCACTTATATAACATTGAGGAAAATGACGTGAAACGTGGCGGAACAACATTTGCGGTATTCCCTCACTTGGCTGCGATTTGCGGTCTGGTCATGTCAGTTTCCATTTGTGAATCGAAACGAAACGAGACGAGACGAGACGAGATGAAATGAATGTTACGAGTCGAATGGAAAATTGAACTGAATTGAAAAGTTCAAATCGCTGACGGACGACGCAATTGGCAAATGACTTAATTTAATTGACATTGACGACGCGATGGGATGGAATGGGGAGGGAATTTCGCTTTTGGTTATGACATTCATGTTTAACTTGAATCTTGTTTCGGATTTTCATCTCAGCAACGACACTCGCTAACTGTTTGCTCTCTCCTCCGCTCTTCTCATTACAGATCGGAACGTTCGATAGTGCGCGTTTCCATTTACCAAAGCAGTCAACCGCAACAGATTTGTCCACCAGCCGAATATTCGTTAACGAGTTTCGCAGATAATTTAGATAATACGTTTAGTAGCTACAATTGTAACTTAGACTATACCACAATGGCGACGGCGACGGCGACAATGCAGCCGACAGTGGGCCTGGGACCGGCCTATGACAGACAGCAGAGGTACGACATCGAATCAACGCTTTACAACACTGTTTTCAACACTAAACGCACTCTTTACAGCACTGATTCTGGCTGGGATAATCCTTTTCGTCCTGGCGGTGATCTATCCAGAGAGGCTGATGAAATTGTTAGCATGATACGTGGTAAGCTTTGACTCTCTCCTCGACTCATTCCACTCCTCACATCTCTTCTTCTTCTTCTTCCTGTTTAGGTGGCAAGCCCATCACGCCCACAGAGGACCGTACAATAGGCAATGGCAACGCACAGCATGGCGATGATAACTGTAATGGAGCTAGCACTGTTATAGGCGAGAGCGTAACCAAAACAAATGTAAGCCGCCAACTTCAAGCAAACGAAAGCTTTCGAGCTGGTGAAGAGGTTGTTAAAACAGGAAGGATACTCTTAGAAGAGATAAGGATAGGATTCTTTAAAGGAAGTTCAGGCCAGCGCAAGGAATAATTCATAGTTTGTTGGCAAATGCTGTGAAAACTCGCACTCGCTCGTTCTGAAAGCTTTTTAAGTTAAAGCTCGCGAGCAAGCTTAAAGCTTTCGAGCGTTTTATAAACTTTAAAGCTGAAGAGAAGCCATTGACAATAAGAACTCACCCTCAGTAGCTTTTGATGTTCATTAGAATAATCCACTATACTTAGTCTTATCGATTCGTTAAAGAATCGTAATCGTTAGCTACATTCATTTAGGATGACCTGAAGTAAACATGGAAGTCTTATGGGATGTTATATAGGGGCATTAAGTATTAAGCGTATATATAGAGAGGAAAAAGTAAAGCAATTCATAAGATATAGTGTATTGAAGTATAGCTTGTTTATCGGATGACTTGGATGATAGAAGGAGCCATCAACTCGTTGCAAAAGGAGCTCTCCCTCTCGCTAGAACTTTATAGCTTATACTCGCTGTAACTTCACTCGCTAATTCTGTTTTGCATTTTGGTTGTTGTTACAGCTTTCGCAGAATCAAGCGACAGCACAAAATGGTACAAATTCCCACGGCAGCAAGGTGGCCAGTGCGACAGGAGGAGCTGGAGGCGGTGCAGGCGCAGGTGCAGGAGGAGCAGCTGGCGGCAAGGGGGGTGACAGCACCAATGGCGTCACCTCTCTCGCCCAAGTCTCAAAGCAAGTGGTACCTGGACCGACTTCGGCTAGTCATGTGGTCATCGACGAGAAGAAGAACAAGAAAAAGGGCTGCTGTGTGGTGCAATAATCAACGAGACGAAGGCAACAAAAGGCAGCGAGAGATACAGCCACACACACACGCACACACACACACACACAGATACCACACCAAATAGAAAGGGATGAAGGGAGAGGCACAGTTGCAGCACTCTGGGAACTAACGAGAGAGTGGGTGGTGTGTCGAGTGTCGCCGGTGTGTGGGGCGTATTATATTTAATGTTAATGTTAAATGCTAATTTTTGATTGGGAGGGGAATACAAACAGAAGCTGTTGATATTTAAATGCTGCTGCATTAAACGCTTGCTTACAACACAAAAACAGAAACAGAAACCAGAACAGAAACAAAAACAAAAACAAAACGAACACACACACACACACACACATAAGCAAAATATTGTAACTTGAGCTCTCTGAACAGAAGACCAACAATGATGGCAACGAAAGCAGTTCAATGTCAAGCAGTGCTCAACTGCTTGCGCTTGCCGCACTGTTGTTACTACTCCTTGCATGCATATGTAAATCTATATAAATGCTTAGTATATATCTAGAATATATATTATACATGTATATAGATGTTGTTAGTCTGCCTGCAGTATGTGTTGAACAAAAAGAAACATCATAAAACGATCATGATGCTGATTATATATAAATACGCATTATATATATATAAATTATATATAATATTTTTTTCCTTTTTTTTTTTGTAATGTGACTCGACTTTATATATATACATACATATATACATATAATATATTTTTTTCGTATTTGTAAAATTAGTGCAGCTTTTTAAAGGGTATTTAAAAAGTCGTCGAGAATGAACAGAAAACAAAAACAGATAACAGTTTTGCCTGCATGCATAATGAGACGAAATAGACGAAGAGGAAGATGAACAGAAAGAAAATGTAACAAGAAATGTATTTATTTTTTATTTATATGACAATGAAACAAGTAAAGAAATTAAATTAAATGTTAAAACCTTAAACAAAATATACAAGAAAATAAACTCAAACACACACACACACCCAAAGTATACACCTATATATATATATATAAACACACACACACACACGCGTACATGTGAATTATACGAGCAATGTGGAGACAACTGCAAAGCATATTCCAAGCAGTTCAATTCACGCATGAGAAACGCACAGAACTCTTGAACTGCTTGCCGCGCTTTGAATTTTGTGCTCGCGCGCACAGTTGGTAAGCAGTGTACGCACTTGGGTTAGAGCAAGCAGTTGACCGATCGCACGTATAAGCAGTGCAACTGAAACTGTGGCCAGTATGATCCAAACTTGGATGCTGCATAGTACTATGGTGCTTTTCATGTTGTCTTACATCCGCACACACGCATACAACTGCATGTGTGTGAGTGTCTGTGTTGATTTGCCAGTTAACATACACACACACACACACACGTACGCACTAGCCTTAGCTACTAACAGAAAGAGCTAAACCAAATAGTTGAAAGAGAAATAACAGAAGTTACACCGATATGAACCGCCACAGACACACATATACATACATACTTACACACACATACATACATATACAGCCTAAGCACATTAATATGTGCTGCATTTGATAAATGTAATAAATATTATTAATAAAATAAAACGGATAAAAATATATGTAATAGCAAGTCCCAAAAATTGTGCTAATTCAATTTCAATTAACAAGCAAATGAACCGACAAAAATACTAAAACAACAGCAAATCAAAAGGAAAATCATCAAGAAAATGAAAACGCAGAAGCAAACATTAAAAAGCAAATGCAAAGAACAGAAATCAATATTTAATATTGTATATTTCCGATTCCAAAAAACAAAAACAAAATGTTAAGTTATTGTATAAATCCTAAATAAATAAAAGAAAAAACGAAACAAAATGAAAAATAAAGAAAGAAACGAAGAAAACAAATCAACAAAGTTTTGCACGAATTGAGAAGCTAACCAAGCAGTTCAAAAAGAAATGCTGCCTGCTTTACGGCAACTGCACACTGCTTGTAAACACACGCTGACTCAGAGTAAGCCAAACTTCATGTTAAAAGGTAAGGAGAGTCAAAATGAGCTATGATCAGTTAATCAAGCAGTTCAAAAAGAAGTGATGTCTGCTTTCAGGCCACTGCTTGCACACTCTGTAGCAAAAGTAAACACACGCCAGCTCAGCGCTAGTCAAACTTCAAGCTAAAAGAAAAGGAGAATCAACTTGATCGATGATCGTTAATTTTGGATTGTTTATCACTGCTTCCGCATAAATTGTCGGACGCAAAGGTAAGAAAATGACAGGCACTGCGCAATAACCTTTCACCTCTAGCACAATCGATTCAATTATAGACGAAAAACATGTGTAGAATCAGATGTAATTAAATACAGCTAGAGACAGAGTTAACGCTTAGGGAACTGACCCCCTTGGAGTTGGAGTTTTCTACACACACCCCTTGTCACACCCCTTTGCCATCAATGCTAGATGGTGTCAGTAGAGACTAACGATATCTCTTTGGCATATCCAAATTGCCAATTTTTGCCCAATTTTTTTTTCTTTCGTTTAATTTAAATAGCTTTTAAATGCCAGATTCACTTATGGTTATAGCTTTTTAAATGTTCTTTAAGATTTTAATAAACTTTATGGCTTTTTTTATATTCAATCAACCACAGGTGTGGCATGACTTGGCAGATATCCTGCAAACTAGGTGGTTCTATAGCTTGTGAAAACTAATAAGAAAACAAGTTAAAAAAAAAAAACAAGAAGCCAACGTCACATTGTATTCGTTATCGTCACGAGCCGCGGCAGATTGTTTCTTTTTTTTATATGTATTTCAGTTTTGTTTCAAATTTCCTGATGCCAAAAAAAAAAGAATTTATAAACAAAAACCGAAAACCTGCACACAACTTTCAACTATTGGAACACGAAATTTATGGCTGACATTTTATTTATTTAGCCATTTCGGCGATTTAATTTATGAACTTAATTCGTAAAGACATTTATAACAATTTATCTGGATTTTGATTTGTTTAGTTTTCCATTTAAATTCTTTGCATATGATTCTCGTATTTTGTGTTTTTAATTTCATGTTAGATTAATTGGCGGAGCACCTGTCAATTTTTAAATTGCCTAAGCAGTGCGAATGGCAGCAGCAGCAGCAGCAGGCGGAAATGTCGAATCGATTCGTTTCGATACGAAATGATTTGGTTAGTGTGTCCATTAAAGTGCCAAATGATGATAAAAAAGAAACATGCACACACTAGCACACACTCTCCCACTCACAAACACACACTCTGAGCCACAGCTAAAATGATGTATTACTCATGAACCGCAGCCTGATAAAGCAGTAGGTGTAGCTCAGCTGCAGTCGTACGCAACCGACAGGCAACGACACCGCAATCAACTTTGTTACACTAACACACTTGGGACTACCCTTAGCTACAGTCGAACGCAACTGACATTTCAATACAGTTTTGGCTTATTGAACTTTATGAAATATATTATTATTACATATGTACATACTTTAATGTCAAAAGTTAAACGAATTTCGAAGTCGATTCCGTACTTTATAGCGAATACTACATTTGAGCGAACTGTCTGTTCCACAAACCTATTATACCCTGTCTAAACATTTACTTAGGCACTAAAGAAAAAAAAACGATAAGTCTAGATTCGTCCATCTAATGTTGAATACAACTTATCGCATCACAACATAGACTATGCATTCTAATGGGCTAAACCCGTTTTGCCACATACCATGACACATGAGCCACTCGACAGTGTATACCCAAAGTCTGCGTCGCTGGCCACAGAAGCGGATCTAACTGAGCTAACTAAGCAGTAATTATAGTTTAACTAGCAAACAACCAAATAGTCTATAATTTAGCTGTAACAAGCTGATTCAGCTGATTCTACACTTAATTAGCATGCATCTATCGATTGATTGAAACTAATCATGTTTATTTTATGCTCGCAAAATAAATAAATAAGAAACTACAAAAGAGGAATACAATTTAGTGACTGTCTCTGATTCTAAACAAAGTTTTATGTCAGCTCTGTGGAATAGTAGCTCAAGTTAATGGAGAAAGTTACAGTTTGGAAGAAATCTCTTGATTTATAGCCTTATGTTAATGTCTCAGAAATTCCTGGAATATACAAGAATTTCCATATAACGAAAATACTTTTTTTTCAGAATTTTCTAGAGATAGTTTCTGAAAATACATTAAAAAATATAGTAAATATTAATATATTTTCGTATACTTAATTTTTATTTTATTCATATTTATTTACTTTGTGTTTCTTTATGATATATTTTATGTGTTGGAATATCCCTATTCTATATCAAAACTATCATTAAAAGGAAATACTGCTTAAGTATTATTTAGTAGATATAGTTGGTCACACTGAAACATTTGTTCCTCCTTATTGTTTCATACTTCGTAGAGTGTACATGTGATGTTGGTGTTGCGCGAGCTAAATACATATATAAAATACAAAATATATAGTAATTGAAATATAAAACCAATAGTGAGTTATTTATTACAACAAGATCTATTTCAGTTTTCCAACATTATGTTACATTTTATTTAACAAATTACAGGGTATAAGCTGATCGTCCGCCGATTCACATACGCTTTGGGCATTTCCTATTGCAGATGTTTACTTATGCCGCACACTGTGCCACCTGCCGCGCCTTAATGAACCTAATTTGCGAGTGCGGTTTCTCGTGCAGGTGCAAATTATGACAGCCGAAAAAAAGCAACAACAACGAAAACAAAGGCAAAAAAAGACATAAAAAATGAAATATATATTATGGCTAAACAAGAATAATAAAATATACGAAAATACGAAAGAAAAATAATAATAATATTAATGTTGCACAAAGAAAGCAGTGTAAGAGACAAAGGCGATGATCAAGTAAGAGGCGAAGAAGAAGAGTGCGATTGTGAGTATGTGTAAGGCTGCGCATGCGGCGCACGCGTCGTTGACATACATACACAGGCATATAAGCAGTGCAAAAGCGGGCGCACTGCTTGCTTATCTTATGTCTGTCTGTATGTGAGTGACTGAGAGTCGGCGCACGCGCGTTGAGGTTGAGAGAGCGTTGCACAGTGGCTCAAATCGATAGCTTTTAAGCCAGTTGAAATATGAGACTGAAATTTAGCTTAAAATTTAAAAGATTGCGAAAATGTGATCAAACTCAGCAACTAGAAAAGAACAAATTTAAAAAACCCTAAAAATTAATTCAGCCAATAGAATTTGTTAAATTTTCATCGTATCCATTAAAAAGTTTGATTGAAATAAAAAAAATTAATTTTTTCCCGATGATTTTGGATTCTGTGCCATAGTGCGTTGGCTCATTTCGTATTGGCGCATGGCTGCCTTAATAACTTACTAACTGTACCCCCCAGGCTGTTGATCTTCTACTTGTTGTTGTTGTTGCTAATATTTATTTATTGTTGTCAACGTCGCACACGCTGCTGCCGAGTGTGCGACTCTGTGTGTGTGTGTGTGTTGTGTGAGCTCTTTGGAGTCGCGATGTCTGGCAGTGTAAAACCTTTTCGAAGTGGAGCAAGTGCCTTGATTTTTCATTGATATCCAAGCCGCGATCTGTTCTCTGTCTCAGCCTCTGCCTCTGCCTCTGCCGCTGCCTCTGCTACTGCTCCATCTTCTACTGTATCTATTTGTTGTTGTTTTCCATTTTAGCATTTAAATGGAAGATTTTGTTATGTCATTTGGGCAAGGGCAAAGCGTTTTGTAACTGTACTGTAAATAGAAGCTGTAACAAAAGCTTTAATCAGTGTGTAACTGTGTCAGATGTAAGCTCAACTTCCTCTGATTGTGTAACCTTCTAGGGCGTCCTTCAATCGTCCACGAAACTTCATTGATTGACCGCAGCTAAATGATTGATTGACAGTGGTTGGAGCAATTGTAATGACCTAAACAATATGATTGATAGTTTTAAGTTAATTTTCTGGTATAGTGATAATTCGCATTTATACTTTGTTCAATTCTAAGTTCTAAGGGAAAAGGTTGAATGATTGAGCAGCTTTTTGATGTATGATTTGATAATAATTTTCGTAAATTTTCAGCTAATTTTTAGATTGATTCTTCCTATTGATTAGGATTATAAATTACAATAAAAATATCTATTGTATACTAGAGACAAACGAGCCAAATGTTGGAATCGTTCTCAGTATTTTAATCATTCGAAATGAGGCCCTGACATACTTTGACAACTCTGAACTTGCCAGTCACATGTAAACGAAACCGAACGAGTCTAATGGTCAAATGAGGATGACGAGTCGAATGATCATCCACTGGAAAGCGGGTATTGATTAGCGTTCATATATAAAAATACCCACCGATTGATGAGTGATTGAGCACTCTAACAACATTAAGCTATAATTATGCTTACCATTTGATATGCAAGAGTTAATATTTATTAGATCTTGTGACTGGCTTTGGCTATTTTTAGAACCCGCTCTTAACAAGCCAAAACTCGATCCGCTATAGCTTTTATGGCTTTAAAAGCGTTACGGAAAACTCTAAAAAAAAGTAGCTAAAAAGATATGCTTAAACTGAACTCGATCTGGGAACTCATGCAACAAGAGAGTTTAAAGACTTTAGCATGCAAATTATAATTTAAAAAATATAAAAAATAAAACAAAGAAAATCGTATAAGAACAAAAAATAAGAAAGATGAGATTCGCAGACACACAGAATAGATCATAAACATAATGATTAGTTTTATGGCGTTTCCCCCCCGTTGGCATTTGTTTTTATAGTACACACATATATAGTATACCCCTTAGTCATAAAGTGTTCAGATATGGGTATAATGAAACTCCCACTGTCATAAATTTGTCAAAACTCAAGCCATCAGCACATAAAATGTGTGATTTTATTATTTTTACTATTTATTGGTTTTTTTTTATTATAGGGAAATTATACAAATAATTTACAGCAAAAGTTGTGCTAAAATGCTGCTCAGTTTTGAAGTGAAAAAACCTTTAGAAATGTGTCTAAAGTTGCGATATATATAGAGCGTAATTCCTATCACATGTGCGCTTTGCTGAGCAGCGCTGCTTTGACACACACAGCAGATTTTCTCACATGTGCAGGCGTCACGCTTCGCTTTCTACTTCTTCTTTAAATCAATACTTATTTGATTTGCTAAAATGTTAGGGTGTTTTCTGTGGTAGCATTTAGTCAGGCATACCCCCATCGAGTGCTATAATTTTACAATTTTTATAGCGTGTTAATTGGAATGAAGTGTCGAGTGTGTGTGGGGTGTGCTGGGTGTGATGCACCTGTCGTCACGCCCCAAAAGCAGTTGAGATCATGGATGTAGTGAATACTCAGAGGGACTGAGGGGCGCATGCAGAGAGATAGACCGGGAGACGGCAACTGGTATACTTAGTATAAATTATGAGCAGTTCCTGTATGCTACACGCATACGATTTAGTAGATCTCCCACCTACCCAACTAAGCCAAGTTACTAACTAAAAAAAAACACACTTTACGTTTCGGGGTAAAAGCAAAACGTGTTTAGCTTTCTATTTAGCTTATGCAAATTTCGATCGGTTATTTATCTTTAAGGCATTATAAATATATGCGAAGCTGTTGGGGGAAAAAAAACACCACACACCACACACCATATACTATGGTAGAAAACACACACGGCGTACATAAAAACAGCCATAAAAAGGAGCACACTCTGCGAGAAGGAAGCGGCGGGAGGCTGAGCTGAGGGTAGTAGTAGTAGAATGATATGCATAACCGGTCAACGGACCGCAGAGAACCAGAACCAATACCCAAAAGCAAAAAACATAGCCAAAAAAATGAATATCGAAAAATAAAAGAGGAAAAAAATTAATCGAAAACCTGATTCTAATTCGGATTTAGTTACTGATTCTGACTGTTGCCGTTTGCCAAATCTACAGCAAATCTACAGTTGGTTTCTTTCTGGTTTTGTTGTCATTCTTCTCGCAGTTCTAATTGCTGTTGCCCGTCCGTGGTGTATTTCCTTAAGAGGCCAGCACAACTGATCGACTAGCATATGCCTGCACCAAGACAAGAAGGATTACAAGTTATGTACAGATTTATACAGCACTTTATTAGAGTAAAAGATGCGTGTCTTCCACAAATCCTTGTTATAAACTGCGTATACCCCATACTTCAATAAGTGCAGGCATCAATATGCAATAACTGAACCTCAACTACACATTTTGTAGACTCTTTACTCAATGCAACTGTTTACGCACCACATATATACCCCTTAAGTGCCGTCGAGGTACAGGCACACACATTATATAGCCAGTTAGATATTATTTATGGCTTGAAAACTGTCGACAATAGCCAGAACAACAACAATAACAACTTTTTCGTGTTGTTCTCTTCGACCAGTTTATCAAATTTCAAGAGTCTGGATATATTTGGGGGAATCGTGAATAAATGAGCCGGCACATGGCGTGCAAATGCAGCCATAAAATATCAATTATAATAATTTAAATTAATAAGCCACAAAATGCTCCAAATGTGACAGCTAAAGCCAGAACTTGAGAGCCGTGTGGTAATCGCAACCGACTCGACAACCCGACAACCCGATAACCCGAGAACCCGACAACCTGATAATCGATGCAGAACTCTCAATAAAAGTTTGGCTAATTTTAGAACTGAAGCGGGTTCTATTAAAATATTTAATTTAATTTCATTAAATTTAATTAAATATGTTTATTATATATATACTGAGTAAGCAGGTTTTTCGAAAGTTCCACATGAGATCAGCTTGTTATAATATATAGATAATAAAATAAAATATAGATGATAAAATGAAATCGTAAACTGGAATCGGCGGTCGGATAATGAACTTCTTTATCGCGCATAGCGAGCAGCTTTTGTCCAGTAGGCTGTCTACTTTGAGCTGCTGTAGCAGGCAGCATTTATTTCGATGCAATTGAAGACCTTCAACGTCTTTTGTGTCAATAGTAATCGCTACAGATCTTTTGATCCCCTATGAAGGAGCGTTAATCCCCCCGTTAATCACGGTATATTTATTTTATTTTTACCTCATTTTATTACACACTTATTTCATTTGATTTATTAAGTACATATTTTAAATAATTTATTTTTATTCACGATAAACACGCAAATGTTACTGCGCATTACAGACGTGTGATTCTATTGGTCTTGTCTCATACCAATTCGCCTCTGACTGCGTGTCATACCAAGTAGCTTTTGTGCAAGACTGCTGGTAACTGTTACAGCTTCTTCACTTCCGCAGTTTCACTCTTACATAGCCAGCAGCTTGTGTCAGGCTGCATCGTGGAGCAACGCATTAATCCACGCTTAGTTAATAAGTTGCCATTAGTCATGGCTTACAAATATACGGATGATACCATGCCACAAATCATCCACGCCTTGAACTTTACATAATTTTACATACGAGACAAGTTCGAGTTCGATATACTACGTATTCGTACGTCCAGAATAATGGGTTATAGATTCTCTTGGAGATGTTATGATGGTGTTATGGTGTTTTTGGTTTTGTTGTTCTGTGGTGCGCTTCTTGGAAATCTTGTTTGGTGTTTTGCTTCTACTACTGCTGATGCTGCTGCTTCTTCGTATTTTGCTGTCTTCTACATAATTGCTAATTTATCGATCCGCGCTTTTAATTGCCTTCTTTATTATCTATCGAAAGACAACGAAAATAAATAAAACGAACCTCGCATTCGGCGCATTTCAAAGGCGATGCGTAACAAGTCTGTGTGGTGTGTGGATACACGTACATATGTATAGTATCATTGTGGTTGTTGTTATCGACCGACCGACCGATCGACCGACCGATCGATCGATTGTTGTTGTTATTCTATTGTTTCTTTGGAATATCTGTTAATTTGCCAACGATGTTAATACAAAATAAGAAACACTTTCTTTTCGCTGTCGCCGTGCGAGCCCGTGTATATTTATTAACATTGCAAATTAGCTGAAAACAGAGCAATAATTGTTATGCTATCGATAATGTATCGATATTTGCATTTGAATAAACGCGCATGCATATACATACTATACTATACGTAGCTGTATTCTCGCGGCAGAGGGGGGACTTTAACTGTCAAGCGTTAAGTTTTGAGTGTTTTACTTAGACTTTTAGACTTTTACCCACCCATTTTAGCCGGAATGCATGGCATGACTCATGGCTCTACTAATTGAATTCTTCTGCATAAATTCTATTAAGCGATTCTTAGAATTTAGGCAGAGTAGGGAGAGAGAGAGAGTTAGCACAGATTATTGCCAAAACAAATCCTAAAAAGCACCGTCTAGGTACACGTGTACCTGCATCTCTACGCTAGATGGCGCCTGCTAGACTGCTTGAAATGCTCGTGTGAATAATAGCTGTATTCATCATGCGATTGATGTGAAATTTACCACAGGGATACTTTGAATATTCAGGTATAGTCAAGGGAAGTTTGACAGCTATAAGTGAAGACAGTTTCAAGATATCAAAAAAGGAACTTGCAGTCAACCTTATATTCAGTTTTCTTCCACAGTCAGTGTCTGTAGTAGTCAGTTATCTTCAGTGATGACTTAATCACTCGCAGAATTTAATGACACTTAAAGTAAGCCATCAAATTTGAGCTGAAAACCCTTGGCAACAGGTGTTTGCATTTCTTTTTGTTTCTACTGCATTAGGGTGAGTCACTTTGGAGTCGACCCATTAAGATCGTAAGTTCGTAAACTCGTTTCGAGTTGAAGTGAAGACATCACTCCGCAACTGTCAATGGGGCGTGTCAAATAAATCAGTTTTGAACCGACTTGGCCGACCGTTTAGGCATTTGTTCGTGTAGTGTTTCGGGGCGTTAAGTTGTCTAAATTTGACAAAAAAATAGAAATAAATAAATAATAATAATAAAAAAGATGAGAAGTAGCAGAAGATTCAGTTTAGTTTGCGGCTGTTGTGCACAACGAAACAGACGTCGAAAAAATGAAGAAAAATACAATCCAAGGCAATAGACATGATGATCGTCATTATCATATTATCATAATGAACATGAATAACATCATTAGCTGAGTCTTGACCAACTGACAAGCTGCTGAAAGCGCTTAACGTTTTCATTATTAACGCTGAAATTACCAGCAAATCTAATTTGTCAGTGGAAACACTATAAAGAATCCAAATCGATATACAAGAAGTCGTTCAGTAAGTAGTTGTAGTTGTAGCCGTATAACATCCGAAACCTGACCAAAGGAGATTAGACCTCTTGCACGCTAGTAGTATAGTATATGACTTGAGAAATATGAATGCCAATCGGCATTCGTTTAGGTTATTAAACATAAGCGAAACATTCAAAAAGCATATTCAGCATTCATGATTTCCATTTCCATGATCTGTGTCCGGTCCGGTCGGATCGGTTCTTAGAGTCTTAACTAGAGTCTTGATTAGATTTGTGTGTGCCTGTTGTTGCCAATGTTATTATCATCACGTTTAGATTATCATTTGGCTTGAATTAGGCTACAAATTTGCTAAGCGTATGCAGAAAACAGAAAACTTTAGTTTTCAATGGAAATTTGGCAACAAAGCCTAACACTGCAATGTGGCAACAGCGCATTCGCAACAAGCGGCCTCTTTGCCTGTGAAAAGTGGCAGCTCCGCTTAGTTATTGTACTTCCGCAACAACTTGGTAAGTCAGCCCCAATTGGCAATAAAATCAAGTTGCTCCACATAAGTGTTAATGCTGAAATTCGATCTTGATAATGATACTTAATTGCTTGAACTAATGCAATGTGGCAACAAGGCATATCGAATGCCAATTAGCAATTAACCAGCTGCGAAGCCCCAATGGAAATTGTCAACTCATCCGAAATTTGATAGCTATTTAGAATGTTTTTAAGTGTTTTTAATGATAAGGTCTGTTCTTTTTTTTGTTTTCTCTGTTTCTTTTTTGGCGAAAAAGATGTTTGTTTTTTTTTTAAGCTGTTTCGGTCTTTTTCCCCTCCAATTGGCTGTTAAAGACTTGATTTAAATGCCTCAGCCTCGCAATAATGTGAGATATCTGCATCCAAATGAGGCGTCTGCCGCTCATTTGATCGGATCAACGAGCGTCTATGATAAATGTGATAAGATCCAAACGGAACGAAACGGAACGGAAAGCAGCGAACGGACTAATTAAGCGAAGGTTAAACCACTGAGATTAACATACGAACTACAATCTGAACCTAAAACAGAACTGTATATCTGGTAAATACGTACCCGAGTACCTCCATAATGTATAGACATTTATCAAAAATACAAAAAAGAAGAAGAACGGAGCAGAACTCAATTTAATCCCATTGCGTCGGCGTCGGCGTCGAAGTCGATGTCAGTTGATCATTCATTCATTCATTTCAGATGGAATGAAGCCATAGTCGTAACCATTTGATTAGCTTAAGCGTTGCTTTCGCAGATCGATGAGATGATATCAAACTCGGTTTCAGCTTTAGACACAAATTCAAATTCGGTTTCAGATATCACAGCACATAGAACATAGAACATCTCTTTGACTCTGGCAAACTGGTCTTTCAAATGAATTCCCAAATCGAACGCATATCGTTTCGGACTCAGCATTTTTTTTGCGCATATATTAGCGCTTCCCCATTGCATGATTTCCCCCTTCTTCCGCACTAACCTCTGAAAAAAAAGAAAAAAATATTTTAAAAATATAAATATATATTTCAATAAAGACCCAAAAGGCTCAATAACTCGCATCATACTGAAGTTTTGATACTCTAACTAACTTTTCACGTTCGGTTGATGATAACGTGTAGAATTATCCGGCATTGCCCGTGAAAACTCTAATTACTTGAGGTAGTACGTGATTAAATGAAACTCTGAATACTTTTTTGTAATATATTAAATAATGTTATATGTCATACGACCAATCCTTGAGGATTGCTTGAGGAAGCTTAGAAAAGGGGAAGAAAGTTATGAGGGTGAAATGAGAAAAGCATGACGGATGCATAAAAAAGCATTCTATCTTATTGCCTGAAAATCATCATAGCCATAACTAAGTCTATTTTTAGAACTGACATATCTCGCTCCACTTTCTACAGTTCTAGCCTTACGTAACTTGAAGTTTTGTTTACCTAGAAGACCCTTTTAAGGGTATTCAATACGGGGCAAAAATATGGTTTGTTTTCTACAAGAAATAATATGCATACTAGCCAAAATAGAGATACACATACATAAATATGAATTCATAAATATATATGTATATATAAGACACACACACACACACACACGCACTTAATAAAAATCATTAGACTTAAACGCGTATGCTAATTTGATGATGGCGGTTTTCTAATTTGTTGTTTTCTACACACAAGTAAAAGTGTGTGTGTGTGTGTGTGTGTGCGTGTGTGTAAACCAGATTTCTTTAGTAAGCTATAGCAGACGAGCAAAGCCTTAACCCCCGCTCGCCCCCTGTGGCTGGCCCACACACGTAATACAGTTACATCGCAGCGACCCAACAACCCAGCAACCCACAGCTAACCTGTCACTGTCACTGTCACAGTGACTGTAACTCTGACTGTGACAGTCACAGTGACTGCCGTTCGTTGGTTCGTTGTCCGGTTCGGCTGGGTCTTCTTTTTTTCCACCTATCTGACTACTTCTTTTTAACTTTTTTGCGACGCCGGCAGCGCAGTCGACAGCTACGCTTATTTGGTTTTTTTTCGACTCTTGGTTCGTTTGGGCTGGGATTTATCAAAAAGACCATATATAAGGAAACAAGAAGTGGCAGCATTTGTATTTATTTGTTAGAACCTGTGCGCAACGCACGTCTTGGCGCTCCACCAGTTCACACATCCCTAGGATATTTCGTTTTGAAACTCTACACGACTCTACACACAACACATACAAAATGAAGAGTTTTGTAAGTTGAAACACAGCAGAATATTAAAACAACATCCAAGTGTTTTGTGCAACAAAAACTAAATTAAATAACATAAAAGATTCGCGCGTTCAAAATACTCGACAAAAACACATAAAATTATTTATTTTTTTATAGTGTCACACGTCTATTGTTGCAGTGATTCTACGAGTGTCTTCTGTGAGATCTTTCAGAACATTAATTTGACCATTTTTTTTGTAAAGAAGAATTCTAAGTAAAATTTATAACCGAGCGAGAAAGGATTTTAATCAAAGGATACTTTCACAAAAGTGCAAAAACATTTACAAACATTTATATTTAATTTAATAAAGTCATAAAGTCATTCCAGTGCTTTAAAGTTCAAAAGTTCTACAAGTGTTGAAATAGAATTTTAACTAAATTCAGTATATAGCAAGACTATTTCGTAAGATTTTGTTTTCAAGTCTAATTTTTGGAACTTTACAAATTAATAAAAGAATTGTACAAGTGCTAAAACTCGAAATAGATTAAATTAAAATTATATTTAGGCCTGTTCCCATTTTCGATTTACTGTTTGAAAAAAATGGAGTTCCAAAATTCAATTCATCGTTTTCGATTAGCTTCATATTTGATCCATTTCGAAATAGATTAGTTTCGTGTGTAAGTACAATACACATTTTTATTTTTCGAAAACGATACATCGAATTTAGGATTTTTTCAAAACGTAAATCGATTGAACGAATTCGAAAATGGGAACAGGCCTGAATATTATTATATATAATTCATTTAGTTACTATTTTAATTATTATAAACCTGCTAATAATACTATAATTAATGAGAGAAGAGGCACAATTATTTAATATCAATTTCGAATTGCAAGTCAAGTTTTTTGCAGCGTTTTTATTATGTAAATAAACTTAATAATGAACTCAAATTTGTATTCGCCAAAAACTTTCATATTATTGTTTAACGATCAGCCAAAAATGATATACTATTCCTCCATTTATTGCACTAAAAGTAGTTTATTTTGGCTTTATTTAGTTTGACTTAGCCGGTATGCTAATTGGCCTGACCAATTCACACCTGCTCCCAGCTCCCAGCTCCATAAAAGACGAGTTCTCCTCGAGTATATAGTATTATTATTATTATTATTTATTATTAATGCATAATTTGAACAAAGCCTTTTCCGTATACTCGTATGCCTGCAGTATATATGGCATTTATCAGGAACAAGGGTTAATGCCTGTTTTGACACTGTGCTGCAGCCAAGGGTTAAGCGCAAACGAACGCCGCTGTCCGCGTGCTTTCTCTGCCGACTGCAGCAGCAGCAGCAATAACAGAAAATTGAGAGTAGCTAAGAGCAAAGCGAGGCTGAGTAGCTAGAAACAATACGAAAGAAGACGACAAACATTGAAACGGTTTAAACGCAAATCAAATAAATCAAAACGCATTAGCAGCAAAAACAACAAACAGCAATAGGAACAACAACAACAACAACAACGGTTAAGCCGAACGCACGAGACAAAGCGACGGCAGCCAAGGCAAAGCAGCGGCAGCGGCAGCCGCGTTCGAAAGACGCCAACAAAACGCGAGCAAAACGCGTGAGCGTGCGCATGCCGCGACTTTGATTAATTGCCCATTGTTGTTGTTGCTGCCATAAAGAACCGTAGAGAAATGAAATGAAAACATAAAATGCATAAAATAGACAACTCGTGTGACACTTGGCACAGACCACAAGCCACTTGCCTGTGATTTATGGCCTCATCGTAAAACTAATAACAAAAAAATCTAATAAAACGCGACACAATTTGGCGTCATTGTTGTTGCTGGTATTAACTTGTTTCTGCTTCGATCACTCCGAAGTGACAGCTTCGTTTACGATTGTTTTATACCACTACTACTATACAACTAAATACAACTAAGAAACATCAATCGCCCAATCAACTTAATCGCATAATCTTCATCTATTTCCAGCTGGTTTTATGCTTTGCGGCGCTCGCGTTGGCCGATGTTAAACATCTAACAGATCGCAATCTGGACCTGTTCAAATACAATCCAAGCGATATCTATACCCTGCCCGAGGACATCGACGATGACAAGCCGGCGGTGCAGTTCAGCGGCGATGTGATGAAGGCCAAAACCGAGAAGCTGCAGAGTTTCAATTCCGGCAAAAAGTTTAAGCTTGAGTGAGTTATCGATAACCAATTAGCATTTAGGTTGACAACAGTGAAAGTTAATATTTTGTAGGGGATTATGCATTATCCGTAGGGGTATTCACAGTCTTGTATAAACTTGTTGTTAAAATGTATTAAGGGAATTCATTAAGGGTATTCCTAGTGTGAAGCAGATCATACCTTCAAGTCAGTAGAGGCCTTCTAAGTAGGGGTATTCTTAGAACATAATACATCTTTTTTATCAATTTGCATAGGGGTATTCCCAGTATGCTAGAGTTACATTGAGCAGAGACTTACTAATTAGGGTAGTCCATATGTCAATTAGTTTCAAACCTCTGTAAGGGTGTTCCCAACAGTATTTACAATGAGTTTTACATCTCTGCAGACTGAAGACCCAGAACGGCATTGAGGTCAACAGCGTGGGAAAACTGAAGGATGACAAGACGTTCGTGGTGAGCGGCTCCTACTCCTTCACTGGCGCCGATGGCAAGCGCTACAAGACCCGCTACACTGCCGATGAGTTCGGTTACCATCCGATCACTGAACTGGATCTGGATATACCCGAGTAAGTGTGATGGTCAGCTGCTGGTCAATTGAGCTCCTCTATAGTAGTTTTTCTTATTGACTTTACAGACCTCAGCCCTTGGTAGCATCCGCTCAGCGTCCTAATGTGGATCCCAGCAGTCTGTTGGGCAACAAGAATCGCTTCCAGTTCCTGCAGCAGAACCTCAATCTGGATAATGGTCCACTGCGCGGCAGCGGTCAGAGCGGCGATGACTATAGCTATAGTGCTCCACAGGTTGGCAACTCCTATGGCTCTGGCAATCCCTATGGCCCCGACAGTGACAATGGATACGGTGCCGGTGCCGGTGCCGGTTTTGGCTCAGGCAATCCCTTCGGACCCGGCAGCTCCAGCGGCGGTCATGGCAATGGCTATGACTATCAGCCCCCATCGGAGCCGTCGCGCCTGTACCTGCCGGTGGCATAATAGCCCCCGCTAATTCGAAACCCCCACTTCGTCCCGCCTACTCTGTTTCCCCTTAAAATTTATACTATCTATACCTCCTCCGTCGACCCTAAGCTGCAAGTATTTAGTTTTTAAGCGCAACTCCAACAGGCAATTAACAATTAGCGAAATTTTTTTTTATCATCTTATAGTGTTATATGTATTATGTATTCCTTTTAAAAAGTTGAAAGAAAAAATTCACACACACACACCCGCACACCCGCACACTCCCCCACAACCCGCAAGTATCCCCCCTCCCCGGGTTTCCCAATCCCCAGCACAAAATGCCAGACAGGATATGACACAAGACGCCAATTGTACATGACAATGAATCTATATATGAATATATATATATGTATATACACTGAGTGATATTAGTAGTAAATAAAATGGCTAAACTAACGTTCGATGAAATTTTCTTTCGTCTTGCACTCATTACACAAAAAAGGAGATTTTATGGCATTGAGCGAAGTTGGAACTCCCTAGTATGACCATAAATGTGGTGGCATATCGATAGTACCCGATAGTAGCTCGCCAATTAGCGACCTTAGGGGAGACCTAGGGCGCATAAACTTTCATCTCGCGAACGAATTAGGTCGCTATGTCTTACCATTTGAGCTGTGCGATGCTGAGCAGTCAGTCAGTCAGTCAGGACAAAGAACTTTATGTGAATACATAGCTAGATAAACAAATTTGAATTGAAAGTTTAGAATATCTAAACATTCTACAGCGAGTGACAGCTTAATCTATTAAAATGCTGTTCATTTATTTGAAGTTTATTTAAGTTAAGCCTCAAAGTATGCTATATTAGTTGTATATATGTATTTGGTATATAAAAAACGCTGGAGTTATGCTACAGTTCGTTAGTTTGTAAAAAAAATAGTGGAATTAGAGTTAGAGTTATCATTCAGCTGCATCCCATGGCCACCTGGGACGTGGAGGGCCCTAGCATTGACTCAATGCGCTCCCTGGCCTCCATGAAGGCAGTGAGTACTTCATCCAATGTGCTCAGGTTGGTCGTCGAGTCCAAGTGCCTGTAGGGAACATCGCCATCGGTCTCGTCATCATCGGCGCTGTCGGCTGTGGTCAACTGATCGGAGAGATGGTGTTGCCGCTGCTGCATTTTCTGCACGCACAATGTGAGCTGGCCGGAGCTGCGCATGGCACAGGCCTTGTGCCGCTCAAGGCGATTGTGTAGTCCATTCGGAGCGAAGCGGCTCTCACGAAAGCTACTGTTAAAGTAGCCCACAAAGTCGAACAGCTTGCGGCCGCCAATGAAATAGCGACGCAGTGCATCCAGCCAATTGCCGGCGGGTCGCATGCACTGCAGTTCCAGGCCAGCGGCAAGTGTGGCCGGCAGTGGGCCGAGCAGTGAGCAGGCGTAATGGGCATAGCCCTCGCACCGTTCACGCTGCCAACTGTCCACGCTGATGACCTCAAAGTAGATGTGCAGCAGCTCATCCGGACGATGTGCCTCATCGCAGAGCAGCGTCAATTGCCAGCAGTGCGAGAAGTGGGCCACATTGCTCCCAGGCATGCCATATCTGCGGCTGCGACAGGTGGCCGTGGAGCCACGCAGTGGAAACTGCTCAGCCCGATGGGTTCGCTCCACCCGTGTATGCTCCGGCGGATGCACATAGTAGCGCACATGTACGTTGGGGTACTCAAAGTCCTGCCCCTGGCGCAACTCCAGCAGCAGCGAGACACGTCGCATGCGTCTCGGCGGCAGCGGCAACTGCAGCAAGCGACGTGACTCGGCCATACGTTCCCGTTGCTGCTGATAGTGGTGAAGAATCTCCTCGGTGGTGGCATCCACATCGGGCAACGTATCGCATTCATCGAGTGACGGCTCTGTATCCAATTCCTCCTCCGATTCCAGCTGCTCCGTTAGCTCCTCCAATGGTGTAGTGTTCTGGAAGCCATAGGCATAGAGCAGGCGGTAGTCGTTGTCTATCTCCAGCACATAGTCCAAATCGTCCACGCTAATACTGAAATCCGGGTACACATAGAGCAGTCCCTCGTCCGGCTTGTAGCGCAGGCTCAGCAGCAGCGTATCCTGCTGCAGTTGCGCATACACGTACATCTGCTGGTAGCCCAGGTCACGCAGTATCTGCGCCTCCGGCGGTAACACTATACCACTGTCGCTCAGCTCCTCCAGATCGGCATCGATTACCGTATGTATGAGACAGGTGCGTGCCGCGAAATTCGGATCATCCGGCAGTAGGCTATAATCGGAAATCGCCAGTGACGAAATGGCCGGCGTCTTGATGGATTTCTTCTTCGATTTCTTTGGATGGCGCTGGGCACGCATTCGCATGCGCTGCAATTGCTCCTCCTCCTCCATCTGCATCTGATGGAACATCTGCAATTCGACTATGTCCTGTGCCCAACGATGGTAGCGACGCTGCAATGTCGTGTTGCAGTTGCCCCCGTCCGCAAATCGTTCCAGCTCGCTGCGGCTGAAGTGCTTCCGCTGCCAGCCAATGCACAGATTCGCAGTGGCTCCATTGCAGAGTTCTCGGTTCACCCTGTAGAAGTCATCGCCCTGCAGCTCCAGATCAGACAGATAACTTCTACTCGGTGTTGTTGGGGTCGCCGTTGTTGCTGTTGTTTCCGTTGTTGGTGTTGTGCGCAGTGATGTTGTTGTTGTTGCTGGTGTGGTAGTTGTCAGTGGTGTGGTATCATTGCTGGTCCTGGCGCTGTAACTGGTGCCGGGATACTCGCTGCCCGGATTGTAGTAGTTATAGTAATTGTAATACCCATTGCCATTGATGTCGTTGTACGGCACATAGATGCCAAAGTCTGACCAGCCGCTGCTCTGTGGACTCTCCGTAAACGAATCAGAGCCCGTTGGCTGCAGACTCGCGCCAGTATATTCAAATTTTGGCACGGGCAGCCACTCGCTAAGGTGGCGCAATTTGAATTCCATTTGAAAATCGGCCATATCCCCGTACACTCGATAAATGCCAGTGCGTTTTGCTGCGCTGCGTTTAAACATTTTTGTGATAATTATCCTTGCTTTGAAAATGTTTGCTATTATTTTTGTTGTCTACGTTGTTTCGTTTTGTTTTTGTTTACGTTTGTTGAATTTGTCAGTCGTTATAGCAACGACAATGATAATATCGATAGCTCGATTGTCTGCTAGCCAAAATGAGCACTTTTTGGTATTTTTATGCACCAACTCCAGGGCGGGCTATTTGAATTACTTTAACTAATTATTAATGATAACAAATTTGTGTTTTATTTTTGGCCTATTTTGTACATCTTACTACATTCAATTCTATTATATAACAATTACAAAGAGAAACATTCATTCATTCAATTTCTTTCGTTTATTTAACATTTTCACTTATATCAATATTGGGTAATTGTTTGGTTTGGCAGCAATGCCGTGGCAAACGAAAATACCAAATACAGCGTTGCCACTAGCTGCCGGAGTGTGAGCGCGCGCTCAATGTTCAGCGTTGCACCAGCGCCAGGGCGGGCTATTTGAATTGCTTCAACTAATTATTAATCACAACAAATTTGTGCTTTATTTTTGGCCAATTTTGCACATGTAGTAAACATCTAGTATATAACAATTACAAAGAGAAACATTTATTAATTTAATTTCTTTCGTATATTTAACATTTTCATTTATATCAATGTTAGGTAATTTTTTGGTTTGGCAACGCCGCGGCAAACGAAAATACCAAATACAGCGTTGCCACTAGCTGCCAGAGTGTGAGCGCGCGCTCAATGTTCGGATTGGTCTCTCTTTGATATGCGCGCGCGTGTGTGTGTGTGTGCTGTGAGCTTTTCCACTGCGCTTGCCTGCATTGTTTATCGCCAGTTGCTTTTCATGCCGTTAGTTGTTATTTTGTGGCGCAGCGTGCTGGTCGTGCATAACGCGTTCTGATTTTAATTGTTTGCTGTGTGTTTTCTGCGTTCATACAAATATTCGTTACGTTCCGTCTCGAAGCTGTTGATACTACATTTTTTTTTGCCCTGTACTGCGCGCGCGCAACCAATAAGAAGCTAGCAACAATATTGCAGAGCAGAGCAGAGCAGTAAGGCAATTGCCACCGTTTAACAATAACAATTGTAATAATTGCATTTTTTTTTCATTGATATCAATGTACAGTTAATATTTTTGTTGAGCAGTGAAAGTGCTTTGTAGTTCATTTTTTTGTAAATTGTTTTCTGTTTGTTTCTGTTTTGCTTGCAGTGCTTTAAGATACGATTAAAGCTGTTATTATTTCCACTATTTTTGCAGCAAAACACGCGCGACAACAACGACAATAGCAACAACAACAATAAACGACAAAATGCAGCAAAAGGCCGACGAGGTGAGTACCACACACATACATACGTATGTACATGTGTATGTAAATGCCATAACTGTAGTTAAAAATGTTGCTGCAACATCTGTTGACAAGCACATCCTGTGCAACATTTGCTGCTAAGCACATCCTGTGCAACATCAACATTGTCAACCTAATGGTAGACCGAGCAGAGACCTGGCAAGCAGTCTCCAATTTCTCTCAGCAGGCTCGAGAGGATTCGACGCGGAGTGTAGCCGGAGTTAGGACCCAACGACTTTTGCAGAAGCTGTCGTGACGAAGAGAGGAGGAAACAGTCCATCACCTCCTCTGCTCTTGTCCTGCCCTATGTAGAACCAGGTTTTCTCACCTGGGAGCCTACAATCTGACAGACCTGACGGACCTTGCTCCAATAAAGCTAACGAATCTGAAACGGTTCATAAAAGCCTCAGGCTGGTTCTAAAGCGAAGTAGTTGGGAATTATCAAATCTGCCCATGCGGTACCACAATGTGCCTCTTTTGGCCTAAGTGAGCTGAGGTCTATTCCTCAGCTACCGCCTAACCTAACCTAACCTAGGACCCCTTGAAGCCTTGCCTCGCGGTTTCTCCCAAAGGGAGTCCTGCCCCGTCTCCACAACATCCACACAACTATATTACACCTAATACTATTTTCTATTCTCTTCACCTTCTTCTATCATTCACAATAAATACGAATTTACACATCCTGTGCAACATTGTTGCTGCAACTGCAATTTCTTCTTGCTCTCTTCAAATTTATCTTCTTCTTCTTTTTGTTGTGTGTGTGCGTTGAACTCTTTCGTTGTCTTTGCCCATTGTTATTGTTGTGGTGGCTGCTGCTGCTCTTACTCTTGTTGCTGCTGCTGCTGCTGCTGCTGGTTCTTGTGCCGTGACGTTCCATTGACTGATTCTCGACTATCACTCAGCTGCGCAGCGGCAGAGGCAGAGGCAAAAACAACAACGGCCTCATTGTAAACGTTTTTTGTTTGGCTTTTCATTTAAATTTTGGTCTTTTTTCACGCGTGTTTATTTATGTTGGCTTTTGTCGTCTTTTTTGTCTCTCCCACTCACTTCTTTTTCTCGTTTTTCGTTTTCGTTTTATTTTTGTTTTTGTTTTTGTCCTCGCGCTATTTGCACAGTTGCCGACAACAACAACAACAACAACAACAACAATTTTGAAGCTCTTCTTAGCGCTTGGTCTTTTTTTCGGAGCTTCTCTCGCTTTAATTGCTGCCACGCTGACGCTGACGGCGACTGCGACGTCGACTGCGCTGCGACTGCGACTTGGCCTCAGCTCAGTTGCTTTCATGTTTCATGGCATTGTTTATAACAAAATTTGTGTCTCTTTTTTGGCTGCAAAGTCAAAGTCATGGCAATATTTCGTGGCTGTCGTTGTTGTTGTTGTTGCTTATAGTGAAATTTCTTTGGTTAGATTTCTTTCGGACGAATACTTCTATTGTTTGCTTTGGCTTGCCGCCGCGTCTTGTTGTTGTTGTTGTTGTTATTATTATTATTGTAGTTGTCTGTCAACCCTGAGATGTGCAGTTGTAGATCTGTGCCACAAGTGGCAAGTTCGATAAATAAAGTGCCGACCCAGAACTGACAACAACAACAATGCACCAACAGCTGTTTTTACAGCTACATTTAACACGTTGAGAAAAGACAATAAAGAAGTGAACACAACTATAAAAAACGTATTCCGAATATCAGAATTAAACTATGTACAAATTTACGAAAATTACTAAAAAAATTGTAGATAACTTCTTTGTCGTTTGCTCTCTGATGTATTGGAAAGCCAAGCTCGCTTCTCTATATAAAGTTCTTTGTCCTGACTGACTGACTGACTGATCAACACCGCACAGCCCAAACGGTTAGACATAGCGACCTAATTGTTGCGAGAGATAATACCTAATGGGCCCTAGGTTTCCCCCATAGATACATATAGTATGTTGCTCTTCGTGCAGGATACTTTCGTGAGGTCACATTTTGTGCCACAGTGCAATTTATTTACTATTTTTTAATTCGAGAGAGCGAGAACGAGACGGAACCCAGAGCTGTTGTCTGGCCTGGCTGCATTTAGTCATTTAGCCTTGCCACAGTCGCTGTGGCAGTTGCAAGTAAAAGTCGAAAAACCTGTAGAGCAGTCACTGCTCAAGCCTGGGCGGGGGAGTGCTGAGAGTCAGAAACTGAGACTGAGACCGAGACCGAGACTGAGACTGAGAGCGTAGAGCCATATAAACAGCAGATGACTGTCCATGACCCAAATAAATGCAACTAATCGAAAATTGTTGCAAGAATCGCAAGACAAAAGAGAAGCAGGAGATAGCCAGCTAGTTGTTGCTGTAGATGCCACAGTGGAGAGAGCAAATTTGTCATGCGAGATGGCATTTCAAGAGGATGTGACACATGGCAAATATTTGACCAGAGTTGACAAGTTTTTCGCAAGTTTTTAAGCAAAAGTCGCAGATACATACGACTAGTCTGTAAAACTGTTTGTCCTGACTGACTGACTGAGGGACTGACTTGCGAACAATGCTCAATGCGTATAATCTAGAGATGCACTTATTTCCACAGAGTCAGAGAGAGTATGCAGAAGTGTTGGTATAAGAAAGAATTCTTGACATTTGTATGGATATAGTCGTTTTTAAAAAAGTACTAAAGGGTCTATTAAGGTTGTGCAACTCAGAAATGTATGTAACAGGCAGAAGGAGGCGTGGCAGACCCCATTCAGTATATATGTATATTCTTGATCAGGACGACGATGCTAAGTACAAGGTCACCTACTGTCGGTTGCGTCCGACTATAGCTTTCCCTACTTGTTTATTTATAAGATAATCGAGTCTTTTGACCAAGAAATGCATTTTTTCAGTTTCTAATTAAGTTTGTCAATAAGTTTTTATTTTTAATTTTTAATTTATATACATATTTTTATTAAATTTTCGGTCTAAGCCAGGGGAATTCTATGGTCATATGCGGATTCAAGTCAATATCGTATAAATCATAAATAATATTTGCTTGATAATCCAATGGAATACTATGCAATGCACTTGATAAACAGTTTAGTATATAGTTCAAGTTATCTTTTGTAGATAAACGAATAACTATCAAGTTATACGGCTGCCTTATTCAAGCACTTCAATAATATTCTATAGTTCAACGATTTGAAGCATATTTGCACAGCTTGTTGTTAGCCCATGTCATTAACTTGAGATTTGGTGACTTTGGTTGAGAAAACATATAGAGTTTGGCAAATGAGGAAACTCGATTTTGAAAAGAATGAAGGTTATATGAGGAATAAAATACCATACGCATGTGGTAGAACTTGTATCATTGAACCACAATCAAAAAGAAGAATCAGGGCCACAGGTCTTTATCTTTTTATATAGTTTTTCTATACATTTTTTAAACTTTACTTTCCTCATTGACAATTGAAATGCAAAACGTATAAGATCTGGTTGATTATAAACCTAATCTGAGCGATCTATCCCGCCTCTAATCGGATGAAGAAACTCTCGCTTCAGCAGCAGATACAGTGGATATCTTCAGGTGGCGCAATAGATGTCTTCAAGTCGGCCTAAGCTAATAGCAACAAAAGCCATTATGCCTAATCAAGTATTAAAGACAATTACAGAATCTTTCAGTGCGCAAACCGTAGACAGATTTCAAGCTCTACACTCTGTAGATGACGGATGAGAAGAACCAATTCATCTTCTAACTTTATCGCCTCAGACACAAGCTTCAACTCGAGTCTGAGTTCAGCTAAACCGGTCAGAACTTATATATGCAAATGGTAACTGGCTGTGGCTCTGCTGTGGCTTCTGCCACTTTTATTGGCCAAGTTTCGCTTTCAGACGATGACAAAGTTGATGGTCAAAGCGAATTTTCACGTTTAGCGGCAATTTTCGCCTGGCTGCAATTGAAAGTAAAAATGCCAAAACCGGTCAAACGGAACGGAAAATGCGCATAAAAAACACTGAAACGAAACGGACCGAGCAAGATGCAGTTGATCCATGGAAAAGCCGCATGCGGATCAGCCTGATCCGTTAGAAAATTGAATACCAGTATTACAAAAAAATAATATACAAAATAAAGAAGAGGCGGAATTATGATAATTTGACAGGGAGAGGGAGAGGAGGTGGATGATGGGTAGGTCAGCTACCTGGTCTCGTTAGCCCAGAGCAGTCAAAGAATGATTATTGTTTGAGTATGGCTAAATTAGAGGGGAACCAGCAAGTAGTTAGAGCAGCGAAGGGGGCGTGGCGGGGAGGCGATAATCACAGCCGAAAACTCTGAAATGCCCAAGACGCTCTGGCCGAAGCCAAAGGCGTTTGCGGACCAAAGAACTCAACGCGACTGTAATTACTGCTGCCCCTCGAAGAGGAAGAGTGAGGTGGAGGGGGAGGGGGGAAGAGCAACAAACAGAGGCAAATGAAAAACGCAAATAACAACAATGCAAACGACAACAAACACAGAGAGAGAAGAAATAAAAAACTGCGCCAAACTCGAAACTTGTCGCTGGCGATCGTCGGCGAAGCGAACTTGAGGGAGATAAGTGGAGATTGTACAGAGGAGATTGCGGAGAGGGGAGCGTGGAGAGTGGAGAGTGTGGAGTGTAGACTGTGTGTTGTTGTGTGTGTGCGAGGAATCGTGAGGTGTAATGTGGGGGACAATGCCGAAGAAGGTGGAGGTCAATGCCTGGGTCAATGACTCTTGACCTTTTGCCTTTTTTCGTGTAGTCAACTGGCAGAGAGGGGCAGAGGGGAGGCAACCCAGTGTTTGGGCATTAAATTGGGGCAACACTTAAAAAGGAAGCCGGAGAATAGTCAAAGCCAAGCGAAGTACCAAAATAACATTTAGTCTACGTTTGGTAAGGATCTCAGCTACGTCTACGATAATGTTCTTAGCTATAATTTATTTGTAATTAAGGCCTGAAATATGTTGTATATGTAAGAGAGGTATGTAGCACATTTGTAGAAACAATACTACCATATTTTCAGTTTATAATACTATAGTATATTGTATATTGTCAAGATACTCTTAAAGAATAGTTACGCTATTTAAATATAATATATAATTTGATATATGTATAATATATAATAATATAATATATATTATAATAGAATAATATTATTCTATTACAACTTAGACCATAGAACTGTCTAACATTACTTGGCAATCAATTGCTGTTAAAGCTAAAGGAAAATCCTTAACACATAACCCGGAAAAAGAATACAGACTTTAGGAATTGTTGTATAACTTTCTGTCTTAATTCAACAAAATATGTATGAAGCTTAAGGCAGTAACACTTACTAGAATAATGAATAATAGTACTCTAATAACTTCATAGAATTCCCTGGGAATATTCACCAACATTATCCATAGCATTTTCAACAATTGTAAAACAGATATGTAAATATTTTATAGCAATTCGGATTGGTTCTATTTTTAACAGCAATTGTAGTTGTAATTAAAAGTTATATATGCTTCTCAGAAGCGGACAAGAGATTAACTGTATGCACTATAAAAGTGCCATAATCCAACAGTATGCCATAATTTTATAGCACACCAGAAAGTGATTCAGTTTATAATGATGATGGTTTTCTTTTGTAGCTGTTTCTGGAGTATTTGGTAAATTACTCGGCAACCGAGCACATTTCCCTTTGATAGAGAAAAGTGCACACAGAAAAACAGTTGAACATTTCTCAAGTTCGATAAAAAATAAGAAAAAAGAAATAAATGAAAGCAGTCCGCATTTCTGGGAACATTTGGATGGTGCTCCAGTCGAAAAGGCTTCCGGGAATGAACTTTCGACTGCACTCAGAGATTCGGGTGCACTGAGATCGTTTTGCCTATGATCCCAAACAATAGCGAATAAAACTACAAGCTTTTTTCTTCTCTTCAACTCTTTTTTTGCCTCATAAATTTCACCGCTAACAATAAAAGAAGCAGAAGCAGAAGCAGGAGGAAAAACCGGCTTCCAGTTCTGACAATGAACACAAACAGTTTAACAAACTGTAGATTAGAGATGAAAAACGATGGAAAAGCAGAGGATGGGGAGACCCAGATAAAGACCCAGTTAAGGTGTAAAAGCGAAGGTTTTTTCTCTTCTACATACTACGTGTGGTATTACGAAATCTATGCAAGAAAACGAAACAAAACAAAAGCCGAAATGATAAAATAATAAAAACATAAAAAATGATATCGAAAACGTTGAGGTTAGAAATTTAAATGAGTTGAAAAGTGAATGTTATGAATACACGGCGACTGAGTATTATGAATGTTATGAATACACACACCGTTAGGCGTATATTTATAGGAACAGTCTGCCATAACAATGCCATATGGAAAGTCTTTTGAACCCTAGACTCGTAATACTTGATCCAATAGTAATTTTTATTACTATTATTATTTGCTGAATGTGTTGCAGCTAATTGATTGAGGCTAAGTCGTTTACCGTTGCACTGATGGATGGACCGATGGACCGACTTAATAGTTCCCCTCTTTTCGATTTTATAATATCTAAAGTCAATTTGCCACAAGCCATAAACCATGTCAACTCAATCACAGTGAAAGAAGTCATCGTCAATGGAGCAACGCGATTAGCTCATACTGCTAACGACACTATATACATATAGTACTATATAGAGAGAGAGATACCATAGTATCTCTGGTGGAGACTTCGCTGCGATTACCACAAAGCAAAAAGCATAATTGCTAATAAATTGACTGCAATTAGTAAATGATTTTTGTTTTTGATTTCGCTTTCGAGCTACACGTTTTGTAAGTCCTATTTATCTCTGAGTGTATGATTTCAGTATAATTTCAGTTATTTGCTGTCTTTATTGATTCACGAAGTGCGATTAGTTTTACGATTGAATGCCCAAAAACAAAACTCTTGATTGACGTAATCGCTGGGCAAAAACACGAAAAGACAAAGACAGTTTAAGATTTGATAACTTTGTATAGTTCATAGGAATTTCTTGGCAGTGCAAGAACGTGCCGAAATACCAAGCTGCAGAGTGTTATGGTTACACTGATAAAAAACAGAGTGTGATATTAACAATTCGAGCATTAAAACTGCTTTAATTTAGATGTGAACATTTGCTGCTGTTTAAAGTAAAGAACGTCCGACGCACACTGAGAAAAAAGCTAATATATTTATAATTGAATCTAGCATTTCCGGTATCAAAAGTTTAGTATGCCAAAAAAGCTCTTGATAGATATAGATAGATTTAGACAGATATAGATAGATATAGATAGATATAGATAGATATAGATATAGATATAGATATAGATATAGATATAGATATAGATATAGATATAGATATAGATATAGATATAGATATAGATATAGATATAGATATAGATATAGATATAGATATAGATATAGATATAGATATAGATACATTGAGATCTTGAGTAATACAATATCGATATACATAAAATATTCGCTTCATTTCAGAAAATCTTTATTAATTTCTTTCAGTGTAGCCAGAGCTGTGCGCAATTATGAAATTGTTGGCTTTTGTCTGAGTGTTTGTTTTAAAATTCTCAAGTATTTATGACGATTGTGATAGTTAATAACTAACTGAGCTGCGACTCGGGTATTGTATGCAAAGGGAGTTGAGAGTGTTGGGCATTGCCTCAGCTCAGGCTGAAACGTAACCTTAACCCATTGGCACATATGTGCACACCAGTCATTAGTCCACACTTACACACACCACACACACACACAGAGTCGTGCACACTCTCTCTTTCAATTAGCCGCAGCCCAAAAGACAACACCTGTTCGTTTTCCCCCACAGGTGATATGCAGACACATGACCATGGTAAAAGTATCAATTGCTTTTGAATGCAACAACAACAACACTACTGCAGAGTGGGTGGTATCTGTGTGCGTGTGCGTGTGTGTGTGTGCGTGTGAGTCTTGATGAGTTCGGGAATTTGCCCAGGTGCAAGCTGATTTTGTTTCTGCTCGAAAGGGGCATACAAAAGATGCATTGTTGTGTGGCTTTTACTTTATTATCATATTTTTTCGCACAATTTCTATTGACAAGGGCCAGAGTCGGTGGCGTTGGCAGAGTTGCCACCCGGCTGCAATCAATTTGAATGAAAGCGACAGCTCTAACAGGCACAAATGTCAATGGCAGACGACAAAAGCTGAATGCCAAAAGGCAAAGGCAAATTCACAATCAAAAGCGTGTCGCATTTTTCCATCATTATCATTATCATCGTCATTATCATCGTCATCGTCAAATACCTAACAATGCGACGCGACTCTCTGCACTTTCTCCAATTGAATAGGTATGATATGGCATGGCATACACTATAGGTAAGGTATGTGGCGACCTCCCCTCCCCGTCCCCCTCTCCACCCACACAAAATATGATTATTATTGATATTAGTGAGCAATTTGTCAGGCTGAAGTGAATCGAAACAGTATTGGAAACGTTACGATATCGTAAATACTTCCAGATACGGTATACCAGTACCAGGGTACTATATACATCCATACCTGCTATATAAGTCAAGGCTCTCAATCGATTGAGCTGATAGCTTATCAGTTGCATTAGCTGCAATGGTATTGCCTAAGCTCTGCTATAATATACAACTCTATTTTGATCACTCGCTCTGCTGCAACTCCCTCGAATCATTCATCAATGTCAAGGGTGTTAGTCTAATTAGCATTTTGACTATGACTGTGTGTGTGTGGGTGTGTGTAGGTGTGTGTGGGTGTATGACTGTGCTGGCTGGCAATAGATCCAAATGAAATTGTAAAACTCGTGAGTGCAGAAAGCCGCAATTAGCATGGCCAAGAAGTGTGTGAAGATAAACAGACAGACTGTTATAAAACTGTTATACTCGTGGCGAATAACACCTGAGGCCTGTTTATCAGCTGGTTTACTACTGTGCTAACCAAACCGCTCTCATATGTGAGCTAAACAACTGTTGGTGCAACTGTTATACAGCTGTTATACACACGGACATCACTTTTGGCCACAATCCTAATGGTTTTCCAACTGAATTACGCTAATATAGTCAAGTTTTCAGCGTTGAATCGTTTAAACTTTTATCTAATCAGTGATTTACTTTAGTCGCTGTCATTTCTACTTTTAAATACATGTGCAAGGTGCGAATGTAAGATTTATTATATAATAACGCAAATATATATATCAGTTATAGATATGATTAGCTCTTTTTGTAAATGACTCAAGAGTTTTTGGGGGAGATGAGTTCATGCCTATGTAATTTTCGGTGTAATGCTACTATGATTCGAAAAACTCATGGACGGTGCCGATAAGCGCCATAAATAATACCGTTAGCCATGACTCAGACACACACACACACACACACACACACACAGGTATATAGCCTGGCCTGAACTTGAAAGTCATTGAAAGCCTTGAAAGCTTTTCGTTCTACCACGTACCAAGTGTGTACTTGGTATTGGTATTGGTATTTACCTGATATCGATAACAAAGTGATAGCTGATAAGGCTGTGTTATCAGGCGTAGATTTCCACACACACACAGAAAGCGGTTATTTGATCACAGCGGCGCCAAAGAGTTCGCACTGTTGTACACTGTAGTCTGCCTATATACCAAGTATATACCTGCTATGTATCGGAGATAATAGAGCACCAGAGCCATGTAATAGGAGGCACCTGTTCACCGGGTAGTTGGTGTGTTGTGTGGTGTGTGGTGCGGCAATTGGCAAAAGGAAACGAGATAAGATACTCGAAGCTTTTACCAATTTAGGTATTTGCTATTTGTTCTAGACACAAGCAAAAAAGCAAAACAACAAAAAAAAAGAACTAATTGAAATGCCAGCGTTAATTATAACAGCAGAAAACTTCCCCCTCCCTGGACAATTGCAGATTTCCTGTACTCGCTCTCATGAGTCAGACGTATCGACCATAGTGGGGAGTTTCTAGCGAAACATTTGTCACAAACGCAACTATTTTGGGCTCGAAGCGAAAGCACCATAACTGTTCTTTTTATTTTGGCCATAGATAAGCATTCCGTAAGGCACTTTTGACACTTTGACAGCTGAAAGCTCACCCTCCATTAGCTCATCTTTAGAGTCGTATTCATTATCTATGGAAAGCGAGTTGAGAGTTTGAGATAGTCGAAAATGGCTTGAAGTTAGTTATAGCCGACTATTTGAACTAGTTTTCCGTTGGTATCTTGAATACATGCAAGCACTTACCAGTGGATAACCGAGTGCTTATCATTTACAAGTGTTTATTTGCTAATGAGTTGTAAGTGAATCAATTCACTATAAAGGTAATCAAGTGGTTTATAAGTATTGAGTTAGACCGACTTAGGCATTTCCATTAGTCTGTGGCTTACATCTTATACTTTACTTCATTAACAGCTTAATCGGTAGTACAAGTTATTCGAATATTGATGACTGATTCGAATCACTTGGAGGTTTATTTTTAAGCAAATATGAGTTAGACCGACTTAGGCATTTCCATTAGTCTGTGGCTTAATCTCAAACAAGTGAGTACAGTATCTTATACTTTACATCCGTTACAGCTTAATCGGTAGTACGAGTTATTCGAATATTGATGGCTGATTCGAATCATTTGGAGGTTTATTTGTAAGCAAATATGTCTTGCATTTTATGTGCCTTGTGTTTTACACCACAATTCGCAGTAGTCTCCAAACGAGTAGACAAACAAGTGCAAATCACTCGGTTCATTTGCTAACAAGCAAGTGTATTTGTTTGCTATTTGCACAGCGTTTAACGCTCTATTACGGACATGCCATATAGATACAGATAGGTGTATGCCATTTGCATATCACTTCCGCTGCTGTTGGTCATTTGTGAATGTGTCTCTTTGTCTAGCTGTCCATCTGTCCGTCTGTTGTTTAACGGTTGCCGTATTATGCACACTTAGTAGCGCCATCATCATCACCATCATCATCATCGGCAGCATTAGCAAACGTCATGATGGGGAGACGTCATATAAACACAGTAACATAAATAAGACGAGAGCGACAGTTGGATCCGTTGGACTTTTTGTAAAGCTTACTTCTTTTACAAAATCTATTTGCCACCACGAATGGGAGTCTGTCCCACTGTCTCTCCCAGTTTATGGCATGTTGGCTGGCTTCGGTTATCTCTGGCATGAGCTGACCATTCTCCCCCATTCTCCCTCGCTTAGTACATCAATCTTCTACTAGGCACTATCTGTCCGCTATTGTCATCAACGAGTCGCCATTTTTGTTTGCTCTTTGCTTCTAAAGCGTGGGAAACGCAGGATTGAGAGGCAGCTTTAAACTGTTATACCACTCGTAAATTTGACTACATTTGTTTAAATTAGCAATCTCGAAGAAATAATAGCAAAAACAGAAACAACAACAAACTCCAAACATATTACCATTTGCTTTTTGTTTCATGCTAAATTGAAATGAAGCTAATTTGGATTTCTTTCGCTGTGGACTGCTGGCTAGTGTTAAGTAGAGTGTAACTAGGGGCTAGCTGTTACATATACTAAACTAACGATTAAACGAGTTGACTGACTTGCCCCAGCACAGACGTGCCGTGCCCACTGTACCACAGAAAGTGCCGCTTAATGTTCAAGTTGCCTACTCCAAAGCCCCACAAGAGGCTGCTGTTATAATGCTCACTTAGTGTTATACAATCAATTACCGACTCTCGAACAGTTCGCTAAACTCTCGGCGTTGTTTTATGGCTGTTATACGCACACACACACACACACACACACACACGCAGTATTGCACTCATAAATGACTTAGTGCATGAATCAGTGTTAAAAGTGTTATACGACCGTTGTAAAACTGTTGCATTCTAATCGATAGCTCAGTGTGAAGGTTAAAGTATACTAAACGACAACTGTTATACGACTATTGCATAGAGGTAAACATACATAGTCACTACAACATAAGTGTCATACAAATTGACATACTCAATGAAGCGAAATGAACTAGGAAAACTGTTATACAATACAGCACCTTACTCTGACTACTACTACTAAATGACAACTGTTATACGACTATTGACTGGACATAAACATGTATAGTAACTGCAACATAAGTGTTATACAAATTGATATACTTAATGAAGAGAAATGCACTAGGAATGAAGAGAGATGAACTAGGAAAACTGTTATACAATACAGCACATTACTCTGACTACTGTTCCACAACTAAACCAACTGTCATACTGTCATACTACTACCGTAGAATTTAATGACACACGCGAACCAAAAAAAGTCTGTAGAAATTCCAAATGATGCCCTTGGGCATTAGGCGATGCTTTATGGGCTGCATAACAATGGCAACGGGGAAAACGCTTGACCCACTCGCCCTGCACTAACTATTCGAGCCAATTGTGAGTGCAGACAATAACAGAAACAAATTTGTAAATAGTAGCAGTAGCAGAAGAGGCAGAAAAGTGAAACCACTCGCCTGACACTTGAGTGAATCCCAAGTGGTATCAAGCCACACACACACACACACACACTCACACACACTCAGTTGGACGCATCATCAAGCCAAGCTCTGGGAAAGTGCCTGACAATGATGTCCGACGGACATCAGACAGAGTTAATGCCAGCATAAGTATAATGTAAACTATTAAAGCGCCGAGCAACGGTTTTGGTAATTTACTAAGATCTTAACTGTTTAATGCCAGCATGCTCCCCCACCAAGAGCTGCATACTTGGACATCAGATGGTCGCTAGCCGAGCTCAGCTGAATGCCAGCCAGCATGTGTGAATGGATTTTGCATGAATGAAATGCCGGTTGCCCACGGTCAGACAGACAGACGGACTGACAGACAGCAGTCCATCAGTCCCAGAGAGAGAGAGTCGGACCAAGTTGCCACTGTTTGTGGCAAGGTCTCATGTCCGAGGTGCGCGTTTATGACATTTAGCGGTACGTTAAGCCACTGCAGCCAACGGTAAAGTGCTTAACACATGCTAACTGCACTTTACAAACAGCCAGACAGTCGGACGGACGGACGGACTGACTGTCAGACATGTCTACACACTGTCTGTGCGGTTTCTGGGCATGATCATAAAAATTATCATTATCATAAACATAATCATTATCATTATCATTATCGGGCCTGGGCTTACACCTTTTACTGTCTGCTGTCTGCTGTGAAAGGCTCGAGTCTACATAGAAATTTGTCATCTACCTGTGATGCCTTTCACCCACGTGTTGGCACTAAAACACACACACACACACACCCACACACACACACACACACAGTAAGTAAGTGTACTACTTGCATGTCGGATGAATGCGTTTTATAGGTCGAGTTGTCTGTATGAAATGCCAAGGCTATAGAGTTTGCTCAGCCAATGTCAAGTTGTTTGAGTATATTTATAACAGTAGTATAACAGTAAGCAAGCAGATTCGTATAACACTTGGGCAACTCACTTCAAAGAGCTGCAACAAATTGGGATATGGATAGGGAAAGATGACTAGCCTACAACTAGCTGTATTATAACAGTGCTTTAACATAGTTCGTATAACAGTTATGCACCTCCCTTCTACCTTCAACAAATCGTCATATAACACTTGGGCACCTCACTTCAAAAAGCTGCAACAAATTGTGATATAGGGAAAGATGTCTAGCCTACAACTAGCTCTATTATAACAGTGCTTTAACATAGGTCGTATAACAGTTATGCACCTCCCTTCTACCTTCAACAAATCGTCATACAAGAGCTTATCAAATGTGGTGCTGAGTCAATAGAGAATGATGTCTGGCTAACAACTAGCTCTATTATAACAGTGCTATAACAGTTTCAATCTGTTATAACGAACTGATTTCGCTGGTTCCTTGAAACGATCTTCTACTCTATGTTAAGATATCAGTACATCTATGCCAGAATAGCTCATAGAACACTACACTAAAGAGTTGGCTCATTTCGGATGAAACGACCTCAAGATCATTGCTCTGCTGTGCATACTATATGTGTATAACAGTTTATCCAATAGCACATGTATCTGAATGGCTATGCTCTCAAGAAGTGAGTCAGTTGCCTATTGATAAACTGACTCGAAGATCTTCAAAGAAAGGCCATTTGTCAAGGGCCCAATCACTCAGGGTCTTGATGTCTCATTCAGTCTCCGTATTCATTTGTTTACTTCACTTATTATTATTTGGTTTTCGTTTTGTTTTGCGTTATGTGTTCAGGCAGAACAAAGCAACTCAATTAAAAATTGACTAGTTCGCATTGGGCAGGGGGTGGCAGGGGGAGGCAGGAGTCTTTCAATAGAGTTTTGTATCTGTATCGCACCGACAAACGTTCCGCAAATATTTGCCATTGTTTTGTGTTATTGTTTTTGTTTCTCCTTTTTTTCGTTTTCATTTCGGGTCTACATTTTTTCAATCAGCAAGAGACGTAGGAAGAGCGAACGTTTTAATTACAAGACAAACAAGAAGCGACCCAAAACAAGCCAATTACAAAGACTGCAGAGAGAAGACTGCAGACTGAAGACCGAAGACCGAAGAGACCAGGCACTAGTAGTATATTTGTGGCTCTATCTATGCTTGTATCTCTATCTTTTACGTGCTCCATCTAGCGTGGCAGCAACAGCAGCAACGGCAGCAGCAGCAGCAGCTGTGGCCAATAATAAAATACAAGCGCGCTTCAAGTTCACAAGAGCCCAAGCGTCTGTCCGACACGCAATCGCCGGGCATTAAGATGCAGATACAAATGTATCTGCTAGATGCGTTTCTTTTGCACTGCCCCTTCCACTGCTCTTCTTCTACTTTTTTCGCTTTTTGCACTGTGGCGCTTGGCCCGCCTGCATGTCAATGGCCCAGGGCAGCAGCTGTTGCTGTTTTTTTTACTTTTTTACTTGTTGCACTGCTGTTATACATGACATAATGTGAGCTTGACGTTGCTGTTTTTTGTTTTTTATTCGCTTTTTTATACATTTGTTTAGTCTTCCGAATGCCGAGCACGTTTTCTGGGTTGCTCGACTCGGTCGGCCTTAGCCGGGCATTGGCATGCAGTCGATGCGAGATGGGTGACATAATTTGATTCGAAATGCGTACAGATATGTCTCTATGTGGTAGCTTGTCACCTGGCCATAAAACTGTTATACAACTACATTATGTTGCTTGTGAAAAAGTTGTGATACACCCTTAGAAAGGCTACAACTGCAGCATAGACAACTGTCATACAAATACTTAAAATGACAACTGTTATACATAATATTCACAAGTTCACACATAATAATATTACTGATCTACTGGTTGCCTGTCTCAGTGATGGGTTTACATGCCTTTGAGGCCTACTTCATAACTTTTAAACACCCACAAACCTTAATGAAAACGTTTTCGCAACTGTTATACAACTGTTGTCATAATTTGAGTTTTCTATATCGTTTAGCAACTATTATACAGCTCTAAAACCAATTGTGGAGGACTAATAAGTTCCATTGACAACTGTTATACGCCTGTGATGCTACAAATGCCTAAACGGCTGTTATACGCTTCTGAAAATATTGCAATGTGTCTATGATGTCATTATTCAACTGTCATACACTCGCAAAAGTATTGAAAAGTGTTATACACACATTACAGATTAATTCAAATACTTTTACAACTGTTATAAAAGTCACAAATATGCTAATTGACTTTCTTCTTACTACCTTTATCTGTATAACACAAACAAAGGCGGGCTAGAGTGTTATACGACGGCCGGAGACACTCCTCGAGCGTAAATTTCTAAGAATACATATGACCAATTAACAGACTTTATCACTTACTCTGATTGCAATGCAATTGAGTGGTATACAACTGTTATACTGACTGCAGCACACCCTGAACAACTGACATAATCGCACGGGGAATACCCCAATTGGCCGCCAAATTGACGACAGTCGCGTCAACAAGCACTTAACCTGATGACCTAAGCGACCAATAAACGATAAACCTAAACCCAAACCTAAAGCGAAAAAAACTGAACTGAGCTTTTCCATTGATTTGGTCAGGTCACGCTAGCGTATGACCCAATCGCTTGCCGCTTATTATCAGTTGCGTTTTGGCCATGAATTTTCCGACATTTTCATTACGCTCACTTATCGCGAATTCATTTCAGTAAATAGATTCGATTCTGAAATAAAATGCGACGTAGTTATGCGATAAAGAAGTGTTTATACAGAGAGAGAAAAACTAGTGTGCTTGGACTCTTTGCGTGTGTGTGGTGTGTGTGTGTGTGGAGAAACCTCTTAAGCATGGCTTAACCTATAACTAGCATATGCTACACATAGATATTTTTGTTTTTTGCCTATTTGTGGCCCGAAGTTGCCTTTGTTTACCAATTTGTCAGTTTGCTAATGGTGCGCCTAGGCAGCGACTGAGACGTGACTTTCTGCATCGATGTAGCCTAAAGATTTTTTCGGTTCTCTGTTTTGGTTATTGGGCCAAGTCAGCCCAGTCAGACGACGACGACTTACCCATGGCAAATGTATTTAATAACAGCAATTGGTACGAGCATAACGGTAATTGCAATACCTCCACTCCACGGCATGATAATATGGCGTCATAATTGACACATGCCGGCCAGATCAGATGCATCCGCCTCATAGCCAGATAGCCAGAGATCGCAAATTGAAAAGCGAAACAGAATAGAAGGAGAAAAAACGTAATTCGTTGCCCGAGAATAGATCACGACTTTTATACGCCAGTGTAATCGACTCTCGAAATATCTAGGTCGAACGCATGAACCGAGTATCTATGACTCTTTGTCTCTAATCGACTTGAAGTCCAAGTGTGCCAGAGATATGATACGGCCAGTGGCAGGGGAGGGGAGCGAGGTGTCAGCGAGAGTCGGGGCATAATCGATAAAGCATTAGGCATACTAATGATACGTAAACTAGACAACTGCTCCACATTTACTTCTGCAGCATCAAGACTAACAGGAGCAGAGCATGGAGAAAGGAAACCATTCGAGATGATGAACCAAGACTAGAAATAATCAATCTCAAAGTAGACATTTGAATGCGCGAAAGAAATACGTTTAGTTATAGACAGCTTTAGTCTTGGAAAACTTGTGCAATACGAGAGATTCTAAGGAATTACAACTGTATAATTTCTATATAGTAAATATAAATATATTCAAAATGTTATAAAAAGTTCATCTCCAGGATAATGTGAAATATTACTTCTATTGATGTAGGTTAGGTCAGTAGCTTAGGTCAGTCGGTTAGGTCAGCAGGTTAGGTCAGATTACGTTAGGTTACGTTAGCTCAGGTTTGATTGGCTTAGCTTCGGTTAGGGTAGGCGGTAGCTGAGGACTTTGGTCCCCAGCTCACGTAGGCCTTATTGATGTTAAAAAATTAATATGAACTGTAAAAAAAGCTAGATGCTATTATTTACATCTCTAAAACCCTTCTACATCATAGAAAGAAACTACATAGTGTTAGTATTAATCATGAAAAACCTAGCTCAGATTTAATAGAGTCAATTAATAGCGAAGCATTAATAAAGAGAAGAATTGAAAATGTAAACAAAGCCAACTGGACTTATCTGTAATTAGAGAGCTACAGAGCAAGAATACTGCTATCTATAGAGCTGTGAATGATTTAAATTTCACGTTTCACCAGATAGAAGAAAAGTCAGTGGAAAAGTAGAAATTGAAAATGAGACACGCCGATCAGCATAGAAGTGTTTTTTTTCTTCTTCTTTCTTTCGCCAAGAGAAAACTTGGTCTGAAGCAAAGAACAGCGCGAAAGACGGCAAAGAAGAAGAATGAAACGATAAGCGTAGACAGCAATGCAATTGACGTGAAAGGTGACGAAATGAGATGAAAGATAACTGAACCGACTAAGAGAGAGGGGGAGGGGAGGCAACAGAGACTGCCACGCCCACTTGGCGCACAATTGTAGTTGTAGCTGTAGTCGTTCAGTGTTTCTGTTTTACCTTTTGTTATTGGCCCGGCAGCATTACGAGTATCATTAGCATTAGCATTAGTATAAAAAAATGATCATTGCGTGTGTTGTTGTTGTTGCTGTTGACCCAAAATCCCTAAGTACACGCCCCCTTTATGTTTTGTTGTTGTTGTTGCGCTGCTCTTGCATATCAATTTGGCATTGTTGTTGTTTTTTATTGCACGCTTCGATTGCAGCTTCGTCGGTCACTGCGAAACAGCGAAGAGAGCAACAAAAAACCAAGAAGCAACAATAACAAAAACACGCTAAATGAATTGCCCCAAATACGTGTGCGATTGTTGTTGCTGTTGTTGGTAAATTTGACGCGCAGCAGCAGCAGCATCATCATAATTAACAGCAGCATCATCGCTCTCTGCAGCCTCTGCCGCAGCCTGAACCTCTGCGGCAGCAGATAGATCATGCTAATGCGCTGATCACTCGCCTGGAAACGCTGCTTACGCCAACGCCGACGCCAACGCCAGCGTCGCACAGTGGGCCTTTGCACTAGAAGTAGAGTAGGTTGGCAGAGAGCGCGCCAAGCAAGAGAGAGAGCGCTGCGGAGAGAGGAACGTAGTGAGAGCGTAGCAGCAGTGAGAGCAGCGGCAGCGGAGAGAGTGCGCGTGCAGTCAAGTCACGGTCACGTTTCACGTCACGTTCTGCTGCTGTCCTGCTGTTGTTGTTGTTGTTGCTATTGTTGTTGCTGTAGTAAATGTACGAGTATAATTCTGCTGCTGCTGCTGCTTTCTTCTTCTCGTTCTTGTTGTTGCTGCTCATTTGTTTTGTGCTTTGTACTGGCACATCGTGTGCTTGGCTGATCGTTCAGGCAGCCTTAACTCGAGCTGCTGCTGCTGCTGCTGTTGCTGTTGACCCCGGCCACATGCAAATGAGTTCAGTTAGTGCTGCACATGCGCTTCCCCAATTGCCGTTATACGATAGCATGTGCAAAACGAAAGCAACAGAAGACAAAACGATCGAAAACATAATGTTGCGGTAAATAAGCGAAGAAGCAAAAGGCAGTACCAGCTGGCAGTATCTCCTGCTGCAGCTGTCGCACGTACTACGTAGCGTTGCCAGCCAACAGTCGTTTATTTACATAATATGTGTGCATACACACACACACACACACACGCAGTCCCCCTTCTACTTAGTTTTCTTCTGCTTCCTTGCTCTATATTTAGTTTTAATTGTTTGCCATTCATTAGTTTTAATTTCCGCGCGTAATTGCTGATGTTATTCTAGCTGCAGGCTGGCAACACTGGCCAACACCACCATCTTTTTGTATGGGAGCTATAAGATATAGTTCTCCGATTTTAAGCAAATTTGGTAAGGATATATAAACCTGCAGATTGGTTAAGATATCTTGAAAAACAAAAAAGTTTTTCGTACTAAATGTTGATTTTTAACCGATCGTTCCTATGGCAGCTATATGATATAGACGTACTATCTGACCAATTTTTTTATTATATACCTAAAATATTTTTTTAGATTTTTGGTATTAATTTCATAACGATATGTCCACTAGAAGTGGCAACACTGGCCACTGGCCACTGGCGCTGGCAACATGTTGCTGGCAACATTGAACTTCCGCAACATTTTGACAGGTTGTAATTTGTTTCGCTTTGGGAGTGAAAACGACAGTTTGTTCGGGGGGTTTTCCTCGATTTCCCCCATTTGCTGCTCAACGCACAATTGGGAAGAAATATTGCGCAAAGATTTGATGAGCTATGCAGCTAATAACAACAATGCGAAACGTGTAAGCAAATTGCAGTCGACGTCAGTTTTGGCGTTGACTGTGACTGCTGACTGCTGACTGCTTATTGGCGCTAAATGCTTGCAGCAGACAGCAATAGCAATTTGCTGCCACTTTCTAATGCGAGGCAACAACAACTGCGGCAGCAACAACAGTTATGCGGAAGCAACAGTCGACAGTTGACGCACCCGCATTAAGAGCCCAGACCTCAGTCAACGGACACAGAAGACCATAGACCCACGACTAGACCTCAGCCCTAAGCGTTGACCCGCAACAACAACGGCAACAACAATAATATAAATGTGACCAGCTCTTGCCACTGACACCAGCTCTCGCTGCCCCCCTACCCCTCCCCCCACTCCACCTCAGGCAAGTCTCTCTGCGCATTTGCCATTCTTTTAATGCCACACACAGGGGGGAAACATTTAGACCACAAATTGCATTTAATCGCCGCAAAATGCTGCAGAAAAATTCTACTCGAGGCAAAAGCAGAAGGAAAAACAAAAGAAAAAGAGAAAGAAATGAAAATTAAAGAAAAACACACGATCTCTCTGTTGCTGTTGCTGCAGTAAGTTCAAATTGAGCTGTTTGTTTAGCTTTGTCTCAAGCACCCAGACAATTTATGCTCAGTGTTGCAAAACGCTTTAAAACATCTGCTAGGAATGCGCTGCACTTTGTTCAAAATGGGTTCATTTAGCTTGTGCGAAGTACTAGAAGCAGAGACATTTGGAATTGTCTATAAACTATCTCTCAAATTGAGTTTACGCTTCTAACTTAACTCGTAGCTACTATAGTCTTGTTTCTATATTCTATACTCTCTCTCTACCTGCTAACTTCTACTTTTTAAGTGCTTACTACTAATTTGTAGCTCCTTTCTGCGTCTCCTAGCCCTGATCTTTTATCTTCTATATTGCCTATCGGTTAGCTACCCTAACTCCTAACTCCTAATTGAGTCCTTTTTTTCTCCTATCTTCTTACTCTTATCTTCTTTATTCCATCTCCTAACCTAACTTCTAACTTCAACTCCTAACTACTTACTCCTAAGTCCTAACAACTAACTTCTAACTGTTAGTTCTGTGCTCCTAGCTTCTATTTCTTTTATAGCCTAGCTCCTTTTTTCTATCTTCTATCATAAGTCTCCTGTCGTTTGACTCTCTCCTATCTCAAGTGCTATACTAATACTCCTCTCTCCTTACTCTTAATTCCTAAATCTTTTCTTTTCGTTTGCATCTCTTAAGTTCAATCTCCTACTCTAGTCCTATATCTTACTTCTTAGCTCCTATCACCTTGTTCCCAGTTCTCGACTCCTAATTTCTTAATTTCATTTCCTAACTTTCATTTACAATCACTGAATTCCTATGTCCTTAACTCCTAACTTATAACTCCTATATCTTACAGTATATTCCATCTGCTATCAAATATCTTCTATCTTCTATATATATTCTGCAAATTCCTTATACCTAAATCCTTTCTTCTCTCTCCTATCTGCTAATTCGTATCCCACAACTCTTTTCTCCTATACTAAGTCCCAACTTCAATATCCTACAATATGTTTTCTCTCATATATTCCATTTGCTATCACCTAGCTTCTATCCTGTCCTATATTTTATCTCCTAACTTTGTATTCCCATACGATACCTTCTCTTCTCCCAAGCCTCAATTCGCAGTGCCTTCCCCTCAGTACCTCCACTTCTTAGGCTACTGAGGCGCCAGCTGCATTACTCTACCACTCTTCTGCCTTTTTATCTATATTGTTTGTCTGCAATCGCTTACACTTTAAGCTAATGTATTGATGTGAATGGCAAGCAGCTTAAAGCTCACTAAGCACAGCTTAAGCACAACTTTAAGCTCATTAAAGTGCTGTCGTTAAGTCGGACTAAGACTGTGACTAGCATAAGTTTTACTTGGGCCACAGTTGGCAATGTTTATGGCTATTAAATTGAAATTGAAATGGAAATTGAAATTGTTGAGTTGCATGGGTGGGGGAAGACCTTTCGCTGTTCCCTCTCGCTCGCTCGCTGGGTGTGTGTGTCTCTGTCGTACACCCACACACGCAGAGTGGGATTGAGTTACCGTTCACTCAACCGCATCCGCTAAAAGCTTCCCATTTTCATTTTCAGTTTGATAAATATTTTTCCCATTTTTCTCTGTTTATTGTTTATGCTGCAGACGATGTCATAACTCCGAGGTTGCCTTTTGTCACGCCCATCGTCTAATGATATGTGACACATAGACAACAACAACAACAACAACAACAACAACAACAACAACAACAACAACAACTGCAACAACTTTATGCAACACTATTGTTGCTTTTACTTTCAAACACTTTTACTCTCGTTGGTTTTTGTCTCTTCGTTAATGTTTAGCATTTTTACGAGCTCTTTGACAGCTTTGACCCCTCCCCCCCCCCACACACACACACACCCGCATTTAATATGTATGACATATAGTATGTAGTGTGCCTGGGCTTTAAGCCTTTTGTTTCGCTGGCTTTGAATTCAATTCCATTTTTTGTGGAATTCCAAATTTATATTTTAATTCTCTCACTCTCTTTGTGTGTTATCGCTTCGCATGTCACGCAACTCGTCTGCCCCTCGTCTGATCGTCTGCCGGCTGGGTGGCCTGGCAGCAGGGGAGGGGGGAAGAGGGGTAATGTTGCTGTTGCCATTGTCAGTTGAGGTTATGTTACAGCACTTAACACTTTTCGCTGCATCTGCTTTTGTTGTGGTAAAAGGCAGCGTTGCCCCTGCCCCTTGCCACATGACCCTTGCCCCTTCTTTTCCCCTTGTTTTCTTGTTGCACACACTGCTCAGCCATTGATCGTGCCACTGCAACTTGCCACATGCAGTTGCAACTACAGTGAACAACAGTCTCAATTGAAGTAGCTTTGAATGGGTTCTGAAACTAAGACTGAGACTAAGATTGAGACTAAGATTGAGACTATGATTGAGACTAAGATTGAGACTAAGATTGAGACAATGATTAAGACTATGATTGAGACTAAGATTGAGACTAAGATTAAGACTAAGACTGACTAAGATTGAGACTAAGACAGAGACTAAGATTGAGACTAAGATTGAGACTAAGACTGAGACTAAGATTGAGACTATGATTCAGACTAATATTGAGACTAAGATTGAGACTAAGACTGAGACTAAGATTGAGACTATGTTGGGACTATGATTGAGACTAAGAGAGAGACTGAGATTTAGACTATGATTGAGACTACGGCTATGACTATGACTAAGACTAAGACTATTGCAATCTAGTTTGCTTTTATTCACTTTGTCTTACCTTAATGCGTTTCACTGTAGCAGCAACAGTTGTTGTTGTTGCTGCTGCAGCTGCAACTGTTGCTGTTGCTGTTGCTGCTGCTGTCGTCGTTTCGCTTGATTATGTCGATATGTGGGAATATTCGATTACAATCGATTGGTAATCGGAGCACTTCCTGCTTGAGTAACAGCTCGGGTTACCCAAGTCACAATCACCTCTCTCTCTCTCTCTCTCAGCCCTCTCTTATGCCACTTCATTCTCCTCTTTGCAGAAAGTGGATCCGCTGACACGCATACAGGAGGAGATCAAGGAGGTGGTGCGGCGCGAGGAGGAGTACCGCCAGCTGGTGACGTCGCTCTCGAGCAATGGCTCTGCCACGCCCACTGGCAACTTTGAGGCGTCGGTGTATACGCTGAACGGCAATGTGGAGGAGGAGCAGTTGGAGCAACTGGAGCTGGAGCAGGAGCAGCCTGGACAGGATGTGCTGGCATCGGCACTGCTGGTGCCCATCGAGGAGCAGTCGCCCTCGAACACACCATCGCTGGCATCCAGCGTCAATAGCCACAAGGAGGAGTCACTGGACGAGCACCATTCGGATGATTCCGGCATCTCGGCCTCCTCGCTGAAGATCAACAACAACAATTTGAATGGTGGCAGTGGTGCCGCCTCTGCCGCTGCTCCTGGTGGTGGTGGTGGCAAGCAACCGCTTAAGCTGACCATTGTGGGCAGGCAGGAGCAGCGTTACATCGGCCCCAATTGCTATAATCTGACGCCAGAGCCGCCACAGCAGAAGCTAATGACGCGCACCATATCCACGCCCCAGCTGCTCCATGGCCAGCGGCAGTTCGCCTTCAATCCGGCCACCAAGGGCGTCATGCAGCGTTTCATTGCCTCCCATGGCAAGCTCCAATTGAACACAGCCGGCAGTGCCACGCCTCTGCTGCTAACGCCCAACATCAACAACAACAACAGCAGCAGCAACAACAACAACAACAACAGCAGCAACAACAACAACAATCAGAATTCCACATTGAAACTGAATGCACGGAATGCTATGGCATTCCTCGAGGGCAACACCATCTCCGCCTCCTCGCCCATTGCCGTCTCCGTTTCCGCCTCGTCACCCCTGGCCCAGGGCGCCATCGAACGCGACTCCGAGGGCCGGCCCCTGAGGCGTGGCTATGTCCCCGTCGAGCAGAAGATACAGCGCGAGCTGCAGGACCTCAAGTCCCGTGAGTCCGAACTCAAGCGTCTGCGCAAGCTCAATCGTCAGCATATGCTCGATAAACTGTAAGTTCAATTGCCCCCGCTTCCCTCTTAAACTCCATTTCCTAACTCTCCTGTTGATCCTTGTCTTCCTGGCAGGCAGCTGAGCACGGACGATGAGGCCGACGCCGATGATGACGATGATTCCGAGGTGGAACACTGCTATGGTCCGGGCAAATTGCGCAATGCTCAGTCCACAATGGAGCTGGATAGAGAGAAGTAAGATCAAGAGGTAGAAAGTAGGAGTAGGAGTAGGAGTAAGAGTAGGAGTAGAAATAGGAATAAGAAGTATTTGTAAGACTAGAAGTAAAGTTAGAAGTAGGACGAGAAGTAGAAATAGAAGTAAAAGATGAAGTAGAAGTAGGGGCAGGTGTAAGAGTAGGAGTAGGAGTAAGCATTAGCGGATTAGGATTAGGAGTAAGAGTAAAAGTAGAAATGGGAGGAAGAGTAGGGGTAGAAATAGGAATAGCAAGTAGTAGTTGGACTTGAAGCATAATTATAAGTACGACGAGAAGGAAAGTTGAAGTAGAAGTAAAAGATGAAGTAGGAGAAGGAAAACGGGTAGAATTAGGAGTAGGATTAGGAGTAGGGGTAGGTGTAAGAGTAAGCATAAGCTTTTCAGTAAGTGCCATTGTATCATTAGGAGTAAGTGTATAATTAGAAGTATAAGGAACCGTAGGAGTACAAAAAGGAGTAGGAAGTAGTAGCATGAAGAAGAAAAAGTAGAAGTAGAAGTAGATGTAGAATTAGACGTAGACGTAGAAGCAGAAGTAGAATTTGGAGCAGAAGGAGGAGTAGGATTAGGATTAGCAGTACAAATATTAATATATATGAAAGTAAAATAGATGCGTATTTCTTAGTTTTATATAGCAAATGGAAAACCTTTTCATGTACATCTAATTCTCCTTTTCTAATTTTGCCTTTTCCTCACATTTTCAGCACTGATGTGGAGCTGATGGGGCACAAGTCGTCAGGGAATCGCAGCCTGAATGTGTCCGCTGTGCTGGCGAATGGAGGTGGCGGCAATGGACTGGCCACAAGTGGGTCAAACTCTGGCATGCGCCCGGCCATGTCGCTGGCGGAACTCTGTGATCTAACGCCGGAGGAGGCGCCATCATCGCATCGTTTGATTGCGCAATGGGAGAGCCTGATCAAAAAGAATGCTGAGGGCATTGAGGCGGCCATCTGAAGTGACGATGAACCGGCTACAGTTCATTCTCTCCTAAAGAACCAAAAGCACACCAAATTATTATTGTAATATCCAGCAAGCACTATTAAACAGCTCCCCCGCCCTCTGCCCCCTGCATTACCCCATGCCCATATATAATAATAACTAAAATAATATTGCCAGGTGGTTGGCAATTATTTTTTTTCCTCTGAGTCGTCATAGAACGACGCTGAATCGATGTTAAACTACTATATCCTATATCAACGAATTAATGTGGTTATTTTTGTAATTTTTTTTATTTGTTTTGTGTGTGAAATACTGCAATGTACTTAAAACAATTTCTTTTGTAATGTAAACTGTAATATCCGCAAGAGATTCTTAACTGTTGTACATAATTCTTCATGTTGGCCTGTCCAAGTAATTTATTATCAAATGAAAAACGAAAAGTAACGTGAAATTATCATAATAATAATCATAAACATAATTATTATATTTGTATACAAGCAGAATACAAGAAATACTTACATATACATACACATATGTATAAACATTTATATATATAGTATATACATATACTACATATACTTACGATATGCGAAAACGATTTAATAAAATTATAATACATAAAAACAGTATGAGACCTTTTATTTCTTTTCATGAACCATTGGTGCTCTTGGTGGCCCCCAAAAGTATGCAATAAAAACGGATCCCAAAAAATGAAGGAAATTTTGGTTAAATTTATAAAATACTTGTTAACTCCGGTACACCTGGATACGCTTATAATAAGACTTGGTTGCGATCCCCCAAATCTGTACTCCATAGACCCATATGGGCACAACACAATGGGCATACACCGCCCTCTTGCAACTCCGCATAAGTAGCAGGTAGTTCGATTTCTGAGCGGCGCCCGAAAGTATGCTGCACAATTTTTACACTTTGCGCGGCTCAATTTAAATTCAAACCGGCAAGCGCCAAACTTTAAACATTCGAGGTTGTGGCACGCACTAAGCTTGTGAGTTTGGCTAACTTAGGTTGTGCGCCTGGCTTAACTTAGGTTGTGCACTTGGCTAAAAAGTCTCCTCGTCTGCCTACATTAGCTGCTCACCAGCCATGATTTGGGTTATTTAATTAATATCAGTTACTACTGATACTACTACTATACACTACTATATAAATTGCATGTCGTCAACCTTTTAATATATGTACATATATGAAAGTTTTTCCTGTGTCCAGTGTCCAGTGCGCCACTGAAAGTGCTGTTAATTTTTAACATATTAAAGACATTACTATGAGTTTTATTTATGTATATGTGTTTTTTTTTATTTCATTTTCTTTTTAAATATATTTTTATTAAATACATTTCGTTCTTTATTGGTTTTGGTTTTGTTTCTCTTATTAAATTTGTATGCATTTGTTGCTGTTCATTGTTTTCATCTCTCATTATCAATAATTTATAATTATTTTCTGCTTCTCGTATTTGATGCTTTATTTCATGTTTACGATACATTAGCTACAGCACATACATGGCAGATATGTGAATGTATGTGTGTATGAAAATATCTAAAAAGACAGGGACTGAGAGAGAGGGATTGAGAGAGATCAAAAGAGATGTCTATAGTAATGCAGATAGTTTGATCTGATCTGTAGCAAGAAATATGTATGTAAGTTGTACTACTGCTGACACTACCATAACGATAACGATAACGGTACCGTTTGCGTTATCGATTTCTTTGAAAAAAAAAAATATTACTGCTACACTTAGGAATTATTGATTCTGTTGTTGTTGTTGTTGTTGCTGATGATGTTGAATGTGAAATGCAAATCTTATGCTTAGAATTGTATTGCAAATGAAGTTCTATGAATTACATACATATATATTTACATAAGCCCTGTCTCGTACTCTCACGCTCACTCTCACTCTCAATCTGTCTCTCATTCCCTCTCGCTCTTGTCCGCTCGTTCTTCTTCTTTAATTCTAACTGTGACTAGATAAGTGTTGCTTAACTTAACTAAAGGCTTAAAACGAAATCAAGTGATAAACAGGAAAACGATTAGCGAATTGAAACAGTGCATAATTATCGCCTATCGATAGGCACCTGTAAGTCCTACATATTGCACAGCGTTGCCAGACTTTGCATTGGTGAATTGCATTTAGAAATTAGACAACAAATTGACAACAGAAGTGGATGAAATCAATTACATAATGGCAATCATAATTAATGAATACTTAAATACGTTTGGCACACATAAAAAACATACATAATTGCATTCTAAATAATAACTGTATATTGCACATAATACCGTTAGATTGAATAAATCATTATCTCTTCTCTTTCCGTTTCTTTCGCATTCTGGAACCAAAAAACCATTGACTGCTCTTTAAATATTGTGTATACATACATATATAATATAAATAGTATATATATAGATCATTTTTGTTATCGTTTATCGCTTTTACCGTGTACGCGCGTGTATGTGTATCTGTGTGTGTATTCATATAGTATATATATCATATATTTGGAAACTAACACTTAAAACCGATAATTCATTTGCGTTGCCAATCGATACTGTTATCGATAGGCGTTGTGCCATCGATTACCAACTACTACATTTCGTTTAACCCCATTATATTCAATAATCAAAAGCGCTTTGAGCGTTCTACTTATGTTTCTCGTTCTTTTAGCATGCCTGGCCTAAAACTAGGAAAAAAAAACATATCGATATATTTATATATAGTATGTATATATAATATATATATATATGTATGACGATCCACATGTAATCGCGTGCTAAACTTATGCCTCGAGTGTAAGTTAGTTATAGCGTATCTCTCTATATATAGTTTGGAACATAAAATTAATCAACAAATTTTGTAATCTTAGAGTTTTGCTTGGCTAATGAAACAAAACGCGATTCGATGCAACGTATAAACGTGCCTGGACCACGTGTAAACGTTGCTCCATAGACTGTCTGGACTTTGTAATTATATATAGAGTTATGCATAAATATGCCCGATATAACTAACACTAGTTTCGGTTAGTTTTGAGTGTGAAGTTGCATTTACCGTCTACCAATTACACTATGCAACAAGCTGTAGGTTTTTAGTCTGAGACACAATTTCAAATTACATAATAGAAATATTCTCGAAATTAGTAAGAATCACTTTTAGTTTTCGTCCATAAAACAGCTAAAATTATGATCAGAAGTCAGCTAGTTTATAGCTAAAGTTGATCAAAGTGTCGCTTGTTGCATAGTGTAACCAATGTGCATGTAGTAGTTACATATATAGTGTATGCAGTTGATCTATGTACGTATGTATATGTATATGTATGCTAAGAATGCTATGTAGAATTTTCATATTCATATTCATGTTCTCTTCCCATTCGGATTGATGCGTTTTACTGTTTTCATGTATTGTCTGAAAGTGCTACGTACTGTACTTTAATCTCTATACTAAGCATAGTTCGTGACTGAATTAAAACTATATAATAAACTATATAAAAAAAAGGATTATGTTAAGTTTAACAGTGTTAGAGAGTGTTGTAGATACTTTTACAGAGTTTAGTTAAGACTACAGTTAGCATATAACTAGTGCATAGATATATAATGGAATTTGTAGTATCAGTTTCTATATCTGTATCTGTAAATGTATCTGTATCTGTATCTTTATCTGTAGGTGCTTATTAAAGTACTTTGCTTTAGATGCTAACAATATGTATGTGGAATTCTTCAGCTCACTGTCAAACAGTTAACAGAACGTTAACAGAGCCTTTACAGCAGCTGGGCTATAACCGGTTCGATCAGACACATGTGCTCCGCTCCGCGAACAGGCAAACGGTTCAGACAAAAGTGCCGTATCATATCCGGCACCGTCTCGAAGGGTCGACTGAACTGTCCCAGTATATACTGTCCCGATTCGTTGCGCTGTATTCGCATATGCATGAACCCCTTGGCGCCCCTACAAGCAGACGAGAAGAAAGTATATTAAAGTCACTGTAGATGGTTTAGAGCAGTGGTGCCCAAACTTCATAATTCCTATCACATGTGCGTTTTGCTGTGCAGCGCTGCTTTCTCACGCACAGTCGATGCTCTCACATGTACGTGTCACATGTCACGTTTGCTGCTACGCAATCAAGCACAATGTTTGATAGTATGAGTTTGGGCACCACTGGAGGAGGTACCTACTTTAGCGACAAGGAGTAGTCCTGCTTGGTGGACTCACAGTTGCGCACCAGAAATGAACCCTCTGACAAGGGACGTAGCGTTGTCTCCGCCTCAATCCGTGTGATGGCACCGTGGTACCAGCTGAAGAGACGCAAGACAGTTGCAATTAACAAAAGATAAGAGCGAGAGTATACACTATAACTCACCCCTGACGCTCGAGTGGTATGGACACATCGATGAGATCGACGGCGGTGACGTAGCCCTGGCACAGATTCATATTCATGTTCACCTCCTTGTGACTGCTCAGACCGCGCAGGTCGAGGCTGCCAAACTGCTTGCTCACCTGTCGCGGCTCATTCAGATTCAAGGTGAGATTCTGACGGAAGAGAGCGGTGTCTGTAAGGAGAAAGAAGAAGACTCTTAGAGGAATTAAGTCCTAGGGTAATTGGGGCACACACTCACCCAGTTTGCTGGCCAGCTTCTGGTCATCGCGCATGGAATGGCTGGAGGATGCCTGCGAGATGCCGCTGGACTCGGTGCTGTGCATGAGCAGATTATTGATCTCGGCCTGGTTGGCGCGCAGACGCCGTCGCAACTTGGGCATGTCGAAGGGCAGATCGCCCAGGTCGACGGAGGTGGCGCTGCCCGAGGTGCAGGCGGCCTCTTGGGCCTGCAGCGTTTTGCGTCGCCTAAGCTTGGGCATGTCGAAGGGCAGATCACGCAGCTCCTGGGGCAGACCCATTGCACCCGATGTGCCATTGGATGTCTGTGAATCCGCCACGCTGCTCAGCTGCAGCTTTGGCAGGGTGAGTCGCTGCATCTGCAGTGTGGCAGGTTTGCCATCCTCGCGGGAATGCAACGAGATGCCGCTGTCGGAGCCGAGCAGCTCATCGGCCAGCTGGAGCAGTGCCTTGTTGGGCGCCGCAGCGGCAGCGGCTGCAGTGCGTCGCTGTTGCTTGGACAGCAGCATGGAGGCGCCACCGCCGACTGTGCCACTGGCAGCAGCAGTCACCTGCAACAGTCCCGAGTCCGTGCTGCACTCCTGTGTGGCTGTGGCCGTGGCTGCTGCCGTTGCCGCCGCTGCTGGCGGCTGCTGTGATTGGTCCGACACCGAGGCAGAGGCCGAGGCCGAAGCGGGCTCTTGCGAGGACTTGTCCGAGATGGGACTGAGTATGTGCAGCTTGGAGTGCAACAGCACCGGCACGGGGGCACGCAACGGATATGCCACACTGGAGCTGGCACTGCCGCTGCCACTGTCCGAGCTGTGCGAGCTGAGCGAACTCGAGTGGCGCGACTCCGAGCTGGAGGTGCTGCGGTTCCCCTCGCTGGTGCTGGACCTCAGCGATTCCATGCTGCCGCCGCTGCTCGAGGTGGCAATGCTCTCCGTCGAGCTGTAGTTATGCGCGCTGCTCGCGCCGCCAGCAGCGGCAGCATGACGCGAGCTGCGACGCTGCTGCGAGTGTTGCGCGTGCTGCTGCTGCTGCAGTGGCAACTGTTGCTGCCGCTTCTGCAGCTGCTGCTGGTGTGGCTGTGCGCTGCGTCGCAGCTCAAGCACACGTCCCGACTCCAGCACAAAACTGCGCGGACGCACTGCCGAGGCAGAGACTGAGGCAGAGGCAGAGACTGAGGCTGAGGCCGAGACAGTGCCGGCTGCCGAGTTGGAGTTGCTGGAGGGCGGATTGACGTAGGCGCTGTCGGTGAGACTGTTGTCATTGCTGCTGGCACACTGCTGCAACTGTTGCTGCTGTCGGAGTGTCTGCAGCGGCAACCGCAGATCGCGCAGTCGCGGATGCGCTGGCTGCGCTGCCGGCAGATTGGGAGCACTCTTGATGCTGTTCATGTAGCGTTCATGCTTCCCCGGGAACTTCATCGGCAGCGGGGCCGTGGAGGGCGGCGAGGGGGTGTAACCACGCGCCGGCAACTGTTGCATGGAGGCAGCAACACTAGACGATTGCTGATGCTGCTGCTGCTGTTGCTGCTGCTGCTGCTGCTCGGTTTGACTGGAGATTTGCAGCTGACTGAGCTCTGCCTGCACCTGGAACACCACCTGGCCATCGGGTGACTCGAGCAACTGTTGCTGCTGCTGCTCCTGCAGGGCCTGATTCTTGCTGTTCTTGGCCCGCTTGCACTCCAGCCGCGACTTGGACTTGGCCGTCGAGTCCTTCGGGCCGTTGGTCTGCTGCAGCTGCAACAGCACCGAGTGATTGGTGATGCGATCCACCTCGTCCAGATCGTCATCCGACTTGGCTATCTTACAATCGAATGCCGTCTCATAGATCTGACGCCGACGACTGGCCATGTTGTCCTCGGAATCCTCCTCTAGCTCCGCCTCAACTGTTGCTGTTGAATCTGTTGTTGTTGCTGCTGCTGCAGCTGCCGCTGTTGGCTCTGCCTCTAGTGTTGCTGGTGTCTTTGTCTGATTGGGTGCTGCACACTCGTTGCACTCGTGCACGCCATGGGCATGCACATAGAAGATGCTGCGTGGCCGAAAGTACTCCTCCAGCTCATCTAGCTCATCCCCCACCAGGACGGAGCAGCTCTTGTTGGGTGCGGGTATGCAGGCTCCGCACACGGCTGCTGGGCCCAGCAGGCGGTGCGGCGGCATCGACCCCAGCTCCTGCTCTACCCTTGGCTCCTCCCCCTCCTCCGCCTCCTCGTGCTCGTCAGCCTCCGCGTCGTCCTGTTCCTGTGCCACTGGCGGACAACACTTGAGCAGCTCACCCTCGCCGGCGTCGCAATGTTGCAACTGCAGCTGCAACTCCCCGCTGCTGCCAATCGATTGCTGCTGCTGCTGTCGTGGTTGCACGTTGCACGTCTTACGCACTAGAGCCAGAGCACGTGCATGCCACTCGCGTCGCTTGAGGCACTCGCTGCAGTCCGACTCCTCCGAGGTGGAGGTGCTGGGCGTCTCACAGCGTATGATCCGCACACCCTCCTCGGTGAAGCTATATCGCTTCGGCGTCGACTGTTCCCCCTGCTCCTGTTCAGCCGACTCTGTATTAACCAGCTGCTCCTCCTGTTGCTGTAGATGTTGCTGCTGCTGTTGTTGTGGTGCATCCAAGCTGCTGCTCTTGCGATAACCACCAAGCAGTGGCTGCTGATGCGGCTGTTGCTGTGGCGGCTCACTGGCCGTCGACTGGCGACACTTCTGCTTGTCGAGCGTCTGCTCCTTGGCCTTGTCCTTGTCCTCCTTGTCCTTGTCCTTGTCCTTGTCCCGTGTCTTCAGCAGGTCCGAGTAGTAGTACGGCGATGGCTGACGCTTGCTGTGCTCCGTCTGTGCAACGGTCAGTTTGCGTGGACTACGCTGCAGCTGCGGTGGCAATGGACGCACCAGATCATCCGATATGCTATCCGGTGAGTTCAGCACTGCCACAGCACCAGCAGCTGTTGCTCCGCTCCCGATTGTTCCGCCAACTGCTGCTGCTGCTGCTGCGACGGCGACTGGTGGCTCAACCTCCTCGTCTATGTCCGCCTCCTCGTCCGACGATTTGGGTGCCGAAGAATCTAGAGCGAAAGAGGGGAATACAACATTAATATTATTATGCCAAAAGTAAAAGAGTTAAGTCTATTTAATACCCTGCACTTACATAGCACTTGGGGTATGATACGATTGTGGAAACAGTCTGTCACTAGGCATATTTGAGCTTCGCCTAGATATATACTTATAGCTGTAGTTCTAGATAAAATCTAGCTATCAACTAGCTATATTCTCTGGCTAATTTCCGCTGTCTTTTAGCTCGCTGCTAGCTATTTTCAAGCCATCACCAAGCTACTACATTCATACGTAAGTAAGTCAAAGTTTTAGCGATTTTTTTAGCTATTATATAGGTATTATTTGGCTACTATCGAGCTTCTACCTAGCTACATATATTAGTTCCCCTCTAAGTAGCTTCCAGCTATATTCTAGCTGTCAGTCAGTTTTCTGTCAGCTATCATCACTTGCGTGTACATCATTTAGCCATTATTTAGCTATTATCTAGCTATAAATCAGCAGTTATGCAATTTTCTTTTAGCTATCACCGACCAATTCTCTATATACACATCCGCTGACAATCTAGCTGTTGTTTATTATATCTTAGCTGTTTTCTAGCTATATTCCAGCTGGTTTAGTACATTTTCTCTCCAACATCTCACTTTAAAGCCAAGGCAAACACAACTTGAAGTGTACTTTTAGGTATTGAGGGACTTTTCCCATCTTTTGCAATTTCTAGTTTTCCATTTTCACAATTAATTGAGTCAGCAGTCGCGACGCATTGGCTGAAAGAGGCAAATCAGCCAAAGGGGCATCCGTGGCAGTTGTAGTACCGTTACTCACTCGTCTCTGTCGCAGTCTATTAGACGCTTGGCTGCCTCTCACTCTACACTGTGAGTGAGTCTCACTCTCTCTCTTGCTCTTGCTAGTCTCGTTACTGCCAGCTGGTCCCTGCTGCCGCAGCGCCAAGTTGCAAGTGTGTGCGGCAAGTGCGTCTAATTGCCACTAGCTCGTAAAATTAATGCACAAATCTGAGACACCCTCTGCCACACTCACACCAACAAATCGAGAGTGGAATGGAGGGAAAAACGCCAAAAATATTTCTGCAAGTTTGTTTTAACTAACGGTATTGCCATAGCAGCCAGCTTGCTGATAATATAGCATGCTATGCAGACCTTAGCACTGCTTTGCTTTAGCTCTTTAACCAGCAACATGTAGCTAGCGTATATAATTTCTGCACTGCTTGACTGATAAATATAGCATGCTACAAATACTGAAGCACTGCTTTGCTCAGGTCAGCAGACGTAGCAACATGTTGACAAAGCAGCGAGGCCTCTACACTGCTTGTAGCCGCACTCTAAGCAACAACATGTTGCTGTACATACAAGTTGCAAACTGATCTGCTGATCTGATTGCAATATGTTGCTGCTAAAGACTTTAGCACCGCTTTGCTTTAACTCTTTAACCAGCATCATGTAGCATACACGTTCTGCACTGCTTGTCTGTTAAATATAGCATGTTACAAATACCTAAGCACTGCTTTGCTTTAACTTTAACTAGCACCGCACTGCACTGCTTGACTCTAGGCAAGCAGACGTAGCAGCATGTTCACAAAGCAGTGAGGCCTCTACACTGCTTGTAGCCGCACTCTAAGCAGCTACATGTTGCTGTGCTGATCTGCTGATCTGCTTGCAATATGTTGCTGCAGCTCATAAAGTACATGTTGCTAAAGCAAATGGAAACACAGTTTAGCAACATGCTGCGAGAATCGAAACTTGGTTTCTATTAATTTAATGCATTTTGAAATGTATATAGTATCTTTAGGCAACATGTAGCTAAGCTTCCTTCTAGCTGAATTTGTAACTCTGCTATATTGTTCTCCCACACTTTTTGGACGGTTCTAGCCCCGCCTGTAAGTATGCTCTGTCTTTTTTCCTACTAGCCACAAGCTGTTGCCACATGTTGCACAGCTGTGGCGGCACTTACCTGAATTATAATGACTGTTGCGCTTGTCTTTCTTGTGGTTGCCGTTATTATTATTGTAGGTAGAATGACGATGTTGCTGCTGCAGCTGTTGCTGATGTCCGCGTGGTGTTGGCAGCGTTTGCAATTGCTGCTGCTGCTGATGCTGCTGTTGGTGTGGTTGTTGCTGCTGCTGTTGTCGCTTGTGTGTTGGCGCCGAGCGACGTTTGGCCTTCTTGTGATAGACCTTCTTGTGCTGGGCGTGATGACGCGTATCCTTGGGATCGGAGTAACCCTCGATGAGCTTAACCGACGCCTGTCTAATGTTGCTATTGGGCAATGGCGGATGTTGCAGTGTGGCCCGTTGCTGCTGCTGCTGATGCTGCTGTGGCAGAGCTGGCAATGTATTGTTATTGTGCGCGTGCAATTGCTGCTGCTGCTGCTGCTGTTGTTGGTGTTGTTGCTGCTGCTGATTGCTGTTGCTGAAATTGTTGTTATTGTTGCTGCTGTTGTTGCCTAAAATAGCAGCAGCTGCTGCTGCTGCAGTTGCCGCTTGACTGGGCAATGTCGACAAAGGTGCAGGCGGCGGTGGCACCAACACAGCTGCCGCTGCTGCTGCTGTCGATTGCTGCTGCTGCTGCTGTTGCTGTGACGCTTGTTGGGCTTCGCTAAATGGCAGCTAAAAAAAGAGGAAAAGCGGAAAATGAAATGAGTTAGTTGTTGCTGTTGTAGTTGCAGCTGTTGTTGCTGCAATTGCGGTTGCGACTAATTTGATTTGCGTTTCAATTCCAATTTGCTGGCATTTAATTGAAAAATGTGCGTGCGTCATGTGGCTGCCCCACCAAGCTGCCCTGTTGCTGGGGGTGTTGCTGCTGCAACAGCGCTTTTAGGTATTCCCTTGCCAAAAAGCAAAAGCCAAGACTCAGTCTACAAAGGGCAACCTTCACCTACAGGCAATTTCACCCTATCACACACACACACAACCCTTAATCCACAGCAACATATAAACCTAACCTCAATCGTTTTGTAACTAAGTGTAGTACTAGCGCACCTACAAACCTTATTCCTTTCAGTTGATTTTTATGTATGCTTAATAAATATTGAGTATAATTAATAACACAACAAAAAGTGTAAAACATCAACAAAAATAAAGGCGAAAGAGGCGTGGCAACCATAATTTAAAGTAAACTTCATCTGTGTATAGTACACACCTGCCTACATGCCAAATTTGATGTCTCTATCTTTTATAGTTTCAGAAATCTAAGTGTTTATACTCACAGACGGACAGACTGACAGACAGATTGTGCGGCTCAGTTCGTCGTCCTGATGAAAGAATATATATACTTTTATACACTTTTATACTTTTATACTTTTATACATTTGCGCAAAGTTATCGTACACTTTTTTCGCATATTCAATGGATGCTGGATATAAAAATAATTAAACATTAATTTAAAATAAAATATATACTACATTACGCAATATTTATAACATTTTTGAAACATTTCTAAATTGAATAAAAATTCTGTAAAATATTTGCTTTATCAGGTAAAGTTTTAGCTCCATCCTAACAGACCTCCGCAGACCTTAAAGATCTCTCCACCCAGTTATAAATAGTAGTTAATTTAATAAGTATTCAGCTTAAGCTTGGACTACTTCTCATTAATCTCTAATTTTATATTATAAACTAAATAGAAATTCAGATTTGGAATGTTTAACTTATGAAATACCACAACTAATTAAAAGCTAAAGTCTATTCAATTTTATCCCCTTTATGTATTATGAGTAGTTATGTATATACCACTACATATATGTACATATGTATGTATTCATAGTTTTACATCTGCTCCTTGTGCTCGATGTCAGTTGACACATTGACAGATTATCAATTTGATCAATCCATCAATCAGTCAATGCACCCTCCTTGGGCTGTGGTCCTCCGCTCATCTTTCAATTTATTTCAGGTCAGCTGCTCGAACAGCGTCCGGCAAGTAGACTATGACAAATAGCGGTACACAACAGCATTACGAGTGACATTAACGTGTCCCTAATGTGCACACATTATAAGCAGCAGACTGACTGCTTACCCCCCCAACCCACACACTCTACTCCCTATCCACTGCCCTGCGAGTGGGGCGGAGGTTAGCCGTAAATATGCGCATTATTGTTAAACATAAATTTCCGTTGCATGCAGCACAGCAGCAGCCAAGTGGAGGAGCTGATGGAGCTGGAGGAGCAGCAGGCTGCAAGTGGAGCTGGGTACATGTTGCAAGCGGAAATTGATGCCACGAGACAGCAGTGGGGGGGATGGCAGTCCGGAAGTTGACCAGTTAGACTAAGCAATGTCTGTGCCATTGTTGCCGGACTTTTGAAATTGAAAGGAATTTTTAATTGAAACTCATAAATTAAGCGTCAACTGCGATGGCAACTGCTGCTGCTGATGCTGCTGCTGCTGCTGCTGCTGCTGCCTCATCGATAAACCAAACACAAAACACACTTTTAATGAGTTTGAACTTGTGGATGGGGAGGAGGAGGAGGAGGAGGAAACCCATGCAATGCATATTTGCACTCCACACACTTTTCACTCTCCCCCCACTCTTCAAGTTGCCCCTGGCAGCGGCATTTTGTTTGTGGTTTGTGCCACGTTGCCAGGTTGCCACTGATAACAACCAACTGTAACGGCAGCTCAACTCATTGCTAAACCAACAACTCAGCTCTCATAAATGTGCAAGACATGGCAGACAGAGAACATCGGCATGGTGAGTGGAGTGAGAACAATAGAGGCACAGAGAGAGCGGGGGAAAGATACATTCATATGTAGATACTTTAAAACGGAGCCATTAAAGGGGTTCAATGTGGAGTTCATCTGCACGGAGATGAAGTATCGTATTATGAAAATAATTTCCATTTATTTACTAAATTAGAAAACAGTAGAAAATGATAACTCATATGATATTATAAACTTAAAGTTTGATTTTGTCATAGTTACTACAACTTACTTTAGGAATTTTCAAATGGTATCTCCGGTGTTTATTCACAATTCACAGCACCAATGAAGGTTACCATAAGTACCACAAGTTTGTATCTTTTTTCGCGGTTTGTTGGCGAGGAGGGAAGGTATAAAAAATCCAACACAAACTTGATCTGTTTGCACTATAGACCCTTTTGTACTTTTTAGTACAATCTAAAGTCTAAAAAGAAAGGATTTTTTCAATATGCTTTGACGATATGGTCAATATGTCAATATCAAGTACATTTTTTTTTAAATTTTGGCAAAGTTTTAGTTTTAGTTTATCAACATTTTTCCCATACTTTTGTTTAATATTTTTAAAAACATTTTAAATCTTTAAAAAACTATTTAACACCTCTACAACAATTGCTCTCTATTTCTATATTTCTATCCATAAAATTGACTATCGTTCAGCTCATGTGAACCAGCGCTAGTTACAGTTCAAGGGGTGCGGATTGCTCACATGTATTAGTCAGCACACACACACACACACACACACACACACACACACACACACACACTCAAATACACACACACATATTGTGCTCTTTAAATATTTGCCCTTGATTATCGGCAAACGTGGATTTTATATAAGTACCTTAGTCTGTCGATTGGCTTGCCTACAGCATGTGTCTTTCAATCAATAGCGAATGGAGGGAGAGAAAGAGAGTATGCGGAAGACAGTGGGAGATGAGGAGAAAGCACAATGCAAGCAGAGGAAGTACAGAAGAGCAGAACGTAAAGAGGAGCAGGAGCAGCAGGAGTTTGGCATTAGGAATGGACATGGCACATGGAGAAGCTGTCAGACTAGACAAACTACAATCAAAATGGTTAAACGCAAATGCCAGGAGTGGTGGAGAGGGTGGAGGCGAGGAGGGGAGGAGGGGTTGGAGTAGAAGACCTGTCTCAATGTCTAACGGTCGTTGTGCTTATTGTTGCTGTTGCTGTTGCTGTTGCTAGAGCAACGTGATTTTTATGCGCACGTTAATGAAAACGTTGCCATTCCCTGCTGCTGCTGATGATGATGATAATGTGGCATCATCATAATCACGTTTAGTTTGTTTTTTGTCTCTCCTCTTCCTTTTTTTTAAACGTATGCTGTCTGTCTGTCTGTGTTTGTACTCTAGCAATCTTTTATGCCTTTTAGCCATCTCTTCATTTCTATTGCTGTTTGCCAGCCTAATGTCCGCTCGCTCCGCTTTGTATACACTCTCTACGCCCTACGGGTATCATAATTCCAGTGACTAAATAACAAAACTCAATTCCCAGAGCCAACATTATGACAGACTAGTCAGCAAATTGCACAAGGAGTATACTATATTAACACATATAGAGTGGAGAGGCTGGCAACTGCCAACAGGCAATGGGAAGTAGTGGAAACTACAATCAAGTTTAGCATATACAGATGAGTATATGATGAGTATATAGGATATGAATATGCAACACATAGAAAGAAGAAAGAGTCTATAATAAGATGAATATATAATGAGTATATAAGATATCAATATGCAATACATAGAGAGTACTATTACAGGGTCTAGCCTAGCAAAAGCCAAGAACAAGTTAAGCTGAATCTATCCTAATATCTAGCTATGCCACAGTCAACATTTATATCTTAATGTCTAGCTATGCCACAGTCAACATTTACAGTTGAAATGCATACTTAATACGCCTTTAATTCATTGTTTTACTAGTAAGCAGAACTGCATGAAGTAGCTATAGCCAAAAGCACTTGACAAGGACAAGGTATTCATTTGTCTGCTAATGAAAACTCTGCTCATAATTTATGCATTAACATAATTGCATTATTACATTACATCTATTAGGTTACAGCTTCTTTTTTTGCAGTGTATACAGCATTTAGTGCTAGTCACTCAGCTAGACCCACATGGCGTATGAGTAATATTTTGTCGTGCACAAAAGCCTGTAGCCAAGTTATTGAAATAAACAGGAAAAAAGGCCACAGGGCGAACATGATAAAGGGCCAGAGGAAGAGAAATTTATAGAGAAAGTGTGCGTGTGTGTGTGTGTGTAAGAGAGAGGCAGACTGTGTGTGTGCAAACGTGTGTTGTTCAAGCTGCTGAGTTATCGCTGATATTACTCCATGGAGAGTAATACAAGAGCTGTACACGCGGCAAATTCTCACCAAGTGCACTTCACAATGCACAGCAGACGGGCACAGAGAGGGGGTGGGGGTGGGGTGGGGTGCGGGGAGTCAATGCTGTTGCTAACGGTGTTCATATCGAAAAATGTCGCGCGCGCGTTTTGCCATTAAAACGTGAGCTGCCGCCAAAAACAGCTAAAAAACAACAACAACAGCAAACACACACACATGCAGCATATAAATACATGCCACACACACACACACACACACACATGTATATACGTATATGTGAACACGCGTCGCGTTTACGCAAAACAAAAGTCATAAGATAAAATTACATTAATAACTGTGGAGTGGCAAAAACAGGCAAAGCGGAAACTAGAGAAAGAGAGAAACCCAGTGAGAAAGAGGGAAATGGGGAACAGGGGGAGAGTGCGTTAGATACAACGGAAAACGCGAGTACTCAGTAAATATGAAATGAACAGTCGGTGGCACTCGACTATAGCATGCCCTGCCTCACTGCTTACGGCATAGTACTATTTTATAATTATTGTAATTAAAATGTAGCACATATTAAACTTGTATCTTTATTATTTATAACTAAATAAAACAATAAAATTAAATAGTTGGTCTTGTTTTTAGATCTATACACATTGGAGAGAAATGACGAGGGTATTCCCTAAAAACTTGAAATAAATTTACTAATTCTCATTTGTTATATTACTTAAGAAAAATCTATAAAAAGAGTAAAAAGAAATCTGAATCGGAAACAATACTATTATGGGTATAAACCTAAGGCAGTGAAATGTTTAGGAATCGAAATATGTATCGAAAAAATGGCATAATATGAAAGTAAAACGATATCGCATCGATGTATAGTAATTCTTCTTAAAGTATATAGGATTGAGGAGGCTTCTCGACACTTCCCTTCCATAAGGAGAGTATAATAAATAATCAGACTGCGGAAGTTCAAATTGATGCCAAATTCAATGTAGCCAAGTTTATTTAGACAGAATGTCTTCTGCTATTATTGTTTTTACTTGATTTATTATTACTTTAATTATAATTATTACATTATATTCCATTATTATAGCTATTATTTAACTATATATTATTACAAAATAATAACATTAACTCATACGAAAGTAGCAGAAGCAGTCAGCAGTTGCTCAACTAATGCCAACAGTTTTTAATGAGGTAGTGTGGACTATCCCTAATATTACTGACGAACTAACTAATCGAATTTAATGCATAAATAATAATAATATTATAAACTCAAATTCAATTTACGAGTGGACTTGACAACTTTGCATAAAGTCGTATTATGGAGTGGGAACAAGAGTGGGGATATTGGCAGAAAAGCAATTAACTGGCCTCAGGCAGCTAATTGATAAACTGCACGCACAGGCAAAAGGAGGATAACGAGGAGAGGAAGAGGAGAGGAGACAGTGGCGAGATGCACTAATGAAAAGCATGAATAGAATTTACTCATCTTCTCACTTCACTTTCCCTTTCGTGTAGGCGGAGGCTTTTGATTATTTAACCGAAGCTGAACAAAAGCCTCACTCGAACAATGCAAGTCTATTGGCTAAATATTTGCAAAAAAAAGGGAAGACAGTGAGCAAAGAGGGGGAGCATAAATATGCAGGGAAAGTGTGGGAGAGCGAGGAGTGAAAATGTAGCAGGCGTATTCCCTGCGGGTGGTCAGCCATAAAAAAAGCTGAATGCGAGCCAGATACTAAATATTAGGTGGAGCATGGACAAACCTCGGGCTGCAGCAAATGTTGGCCACAAATCAAATGTTGTATGCTGTACACTCGGCGAAAAAACCAAGTGAATTAAACAGAGAGTGAATAAATCTGAGAACAGAGAACTTTACCAACAAAAATCTATAGAGAAGAGCTGAAGGATTCTTAAAAGCTTTGATATTGATTGAAGCCATTCTAATTAGGTATGACATCAACTTAAACTAAGTTAAGCACATCTTAGTTTAAGTTTTCAACTGAAAACAAGTTCCCATTTCAAGACAAAGTATGACTCTAATTAAGCATGAAATGAACTTAAACAAAGTTAAGCTAATCTTAGTTTCATTTCATTTTTATATAAAAAAAAAAGAGTTCTTTTACTCTCAACCTCAGATCGATATTTTCGCTCAGTGTATGGTATTGTTTGTTGTTATTTCCTCTGTAAAAAACAAGGAAAATCTCGGCGCGTTATCTATGGAGCATTTTGTTTTTCCGCTCTCTGTCTCTGGTTGGAATTCAGTGTTTTTTTATGGCTACATACGAAATATTTTGTATAGTCTGCTTGTTGTTTTTTATTCCCCTTATTGTTGTTGTTGTTGTGTATTGTTTTGTGTGTTGTTGCTGCTGTCCTTTTGCATATTGGTCGTAAAGTGAAAGCGAAAGCGAATGCCGCTGCGCCGCATGAGGCGCATAAAAAGTGCTCTGCCTGCCACTTGAATTTCTTTTTATTGAAATTTGTTTAGCCGCAAGGCCTGTGCTTTGGGTGTGTGTGTGTGTGTGTGTGGTGTGTGTGTGTGTATTGTACATGAGCATAAATACTATTGCGATTGTGTGGCACAAAATTGCGCAGCAAATGTATTCATTGTGACAAAGTGAGGCGGCCTGAAAGATACAGATACATTTTGGCAATGTTCGCAAATAGTTAGCCACTGTTACAGTTGAGCAGATTGCGAGCATAAATATTATTGGATTTGCTTGACTTCAGCTCACATTCAATTTCCTTTACAATACGCATTCCTTAACAGTTCACTGAGTGTGAATCATGCCAAACGAACTCTATGTCACTTCTAATGCCACAAACCTAACTAAATCCCATTATTTATTAAGTACAATATTTTGAAGTCTGGCAAAGGTAGGAAGCCTTATCCATCCTATGGAAATATATGTAGAATTTTATAGATTTAATATTATTTTACTTTCTGCTTTTGTCGTTTCGCTTACTAAACTTTTCAGTTATAATAACATTGTTTGCGATTTGAGGTCGGCTCCTTCATTTTGTATAGAATTTTTCTTGGATTTAATAAGTTAAGATTTAGAATAAGACTATTGAGAACATATACTATATATATTAAGCTTGTTGTAAAACCCATTCCGCTTAAGAGTATCTATATATTCTGTGTATTCTCCGGCAAGCACAGAGTCTATAAAGACGCGAGGTATAGTAGACCATTTAGCCAGCCAACTTAAAGATATCTACTTTCAACTTCCACAAAATGTAAATAATATATACAAGTGATTGATTATATTTCGTTGTAATTGTATTGCACTCGTATCTACGAATATGTAGATGCTCAATAAAAGATACATTTATGTGTATACTCACAAATTCAGCTTGAGGACTGGGCACTATCCAATGCTCGGGATTCGTTGGTATTGCCTCGGCCAGGCAGGGATCGAAACTGGACGGTCGTTTCTTAACAAAGTCTACGGGCAGGCTATAATCATCACAGATGGCAATCTGTAAAATACAAAAAATAGATACACAGTTAGAGAGAGGAAAAGGATAACAAACAGAGAGACAGAGAGAGAGAGAGAGGCAAGGCAAGACGACCATCAACCGTTTGCTAAAAATAACATTTGCAAGCTGACAAAAACAAAGCACAACATGTGCACACACACACACACACACAGTTATTTTGCCTTGTATAAAGCACATACCTCCCACTGTAGCCATACCCCTCCCCTTAGCTATGCTCTGGCTGGTATTTTGGGTTGCTTACAAAAGACGTTGCATACCACCAGGCGCTGAGCTCGACTGCATCAGCAAAAGTGGGAAATACAATGGGTAAATTACAGTTACAATTAAAAATGGCGTACTGGCTGCCTCGAGTTTCTTTTGTCAAGTAGGCGTGGCAACAACGGCAAGTCACGAGTTTTGCAATTAACGCTGAGTGGGTGACAATTATCCAAGGAGAGTGGGAAAGGGGTTGCATGTATGACGTAGAGAAAGCCGTTAGAGTTGATACGATTTTTAAGCAGAAAACGTAGTAAAAGATGAAGTTCTGCTCAGTGTATCTGCTTCTTTGAGATGTATCTATATAATCCAGAGTACTTTTATACACAGTTGAACTGCTTCTATCTAACAATATCAATATCTTTATCACTTTTCATCAACTGAATTGTCTGTATCTTTTCAATGTATTTGAATCTGTAGCTGCATATCCAAACTATATATCTTTTACACATTGTCTACAACTGTTTCTTTTTGTCTAGCTGCGCAACTGTACCTGCTGCATTCATATATTTGAACTGTATCTGTGAACCTTATTTGTATCTTTGTTAATGCATGCCTAGCTGCATACAAAGCATGTATCTGATTTGCATATATTGTAACTGTATCCGCATCCGTTAAATGTCAAGTGTATCGAGGCGTGGCCAGGCACAAGTATCGCTTATACAAAGACACACACACACACGCATACACACAGATGTATTTCGCTACCTCGAAGTACAATTGAAGGCGATAAAGTTGACGACAATTGCGACAATACCACTCCACGCCTGAGCCACGAGGCAAGTTGTCCGTGGAGCTGCCGGAGAAGATGCTGTTGCTGTTGCCGCCTTCATTGCGCCGTAACTCACGCGCCAAGTCCCGGGGGAGATTGACACAGGTGGCGTGATAGGGCCACGAGCAGGGACCGGAGCACACCACATAATCCTCGCCGGTGGTAAAATCAATCCAACAGCGTCGACAGAACATGCTGCTAATAATTTTCCGTTGTGTGTGTGTGTGTGTGTGTGTGTGTGAGGGGCCGAAGGATAACGCCACTCAAGGCGTCTGTCTCGCAGGACAAACACTTAGGAAAATTACGAAAAATTTGCAAGAGGCAAACGCGAAAGGAGTAAAGTATAGTAGAGCCACAGCTGCGCCGACAAGGTAACACGAGACACTGGCACAAACACAGACAGAGACACAGGTGTTGACAGGTGAACGGGCAGTGCGGCACTGGATGCTCGCTGGATAGCCAGACTCTGACTTTGGAGACAACTTTTCCTCGACTATATATACTGTCACTGTATGTGTGCGTGGGTGTGTGGGTGTGTGTGTGTGTGTGTATGGCAGCTGCTATTCCCGTGCTGCCTCTAGGGCATTTCCACTTTGAAATTGAAAGGCCAATCATAGTTAATGAAGGCAGTTGGTTAGTGTGCATAATGCACTGCCCCTTTGCCACTTTCTGTGGCACTCACGGAGTCGATCAACTGCTGCAACCACTTAAGCCTTAAAGAGCAGAGAAACTAAAGCCAGATATAGTATAGTTATCCTTTTATTATTGAACAATATGAATATGCAAAAGTGACCTCGAGTAGGAATTGACAATTAGATAGGCTTGAAGGTCAGTTAAGATAGATGGACAGATTCAGAGAGTAATATTCATTATTATATATACCGGATCGATTAGATGTATATACTGATAGGGTAAATAGAGAAATAGTGGGCTAGAGTAAGAGAATGATATTTGCATGAATAGAAATATCAATAGACAGATTGATACATAGCTGGATGGAAACATCGACAGGTGGATGCAATGGAAGATTAGTCTATTGATAAATACGTAGATAGACAGAAAGGAATGTAGATAGACAGACAAGAACATAGATAGACGAATGCAACAATCTATAAATATATAGAGATGGTTGTATAGACTGATGGATAGGTTTATAGAAAGGCAGATAGACAGATGCATGAATGGATATATAGTTAGGTGGATGAATAGTTAGAAAATATAGATGATAAAATATATTTAGATACAAAGATAATGAAATAAATATATAAACATATCTAGATATACAGAGAGATGTATAAACAGACAGATAGGTTGATAGATTGATGATAACCATAAATATAACAAACTATTTAGATCAGAGTTTAGATCTCTGTACCTCCGCACAGGCAATAAGAATCTACTGATATACTCGAAGTAATAATAGAGTATCTTTCAGAGTGTTATGCAAGTATCTACGATGCACATTCGTTGAATCAATTAGCTGCGATAGAGTTGAACTCAGCTCCTCCACGGACGGTCTATAGGGTACCACTGAGTCCCGGCAGTTGCACAATCTATGCGCTGTAGTTAAATGACTCATGCACCCACTACTCTTCCTCTCTCTCTCGTTCCCTCTATCTCTTATCTCTCTTGTCTCTTCTCCCAGTCTGTGAAGAGGCTACTCATTGGCCTGCAGTGCACTGTGATTGCCAAGTTGTTGGCATCTAAAGAATTGGCTTTGATGTGCAGCCATAAAAAATGCATAAGCAGCCTTGGTTTGGCACGTGTCCACGCCCCCAATATTTTGTGGCTAGCCCACCTGCACTGCACTCTGTTTCCCTCTCCTCCCCCTCCCCCTCCCCCTGGCCACCGCTCAGTTGTTCTTGGTCTTTTGCTCTGTCTGCTCGAGTAAATATCATAAATTTTAAAGACAGCGTTAATGCGGCTCGTTTCAGTTTCAGTTTGCAAGTTGCCGTTGCCCGTTGCCCGTTGCCTGTGGCACGTTGCAAGTTGGCAGTTGCCACCAGTTACCAGTTACCAGTTACCGTTACTCAACCCGCCCCCACACCCACTCCTTAACCGTTAGTTAGTTGTAAGCAGCCTTGATGGCAGAGCCTCTGTGGCGCATAACCGCAGGCACTTTGGCAACGCGCCCGAATCCGGTCTCCGCCACACACACACACACACACACACACACACCTCTACACACTGTATAGCTGCCACATGTTGCCAACTTTGACACAGTTTGTTGCACAATTTTAGGGGCCAGGAAATGAATCTGACTGCAAGCTCTTCATTGCTTACTTTGCTTTACTTTCTTCTACTTTCTCCTACTCCTCCTCCTCCCTACTTTCTCATTTCGGCATCTTGCGAGTGTTGCACGTAACGGCTCAATATGCTGCCACCAATTGCAAGGAGATTGCATAGATACAAGTACTCTAATATTTATATTAAAGTAAAAGCTCTAATCAGTTAAGCTCAACTGTCTGTGTAACTCTTGGCTCAAACCTCGTTAGCTTGACTTGGCCTTACTCTATGCCACTTGCTGTTGCTACAGTCCTCGTTGTTGTTGTTATCATTGTTGCTATTGTTGCTGTTGCTGTTGCTGTTGTTGTGGTGTCTGTCAAAGTCGCGTACTAATTGCAATTAGCAGCCATCCGCAGCAACACCTTCTGCCATCCCATCCCCTGCCCTCCCGCGGCTCCTTTGACCTTTTTCTGTTTACCAACTAAAGTTAACCATTTGACTGAGTGACTGATTGACTGATTGACTGATTGACTGTTTGATTGATTGATTGATCGAATGTTTAGCTGATTGATTAAGCGAACGTGCGGAGCGAGCAGACGCTTTCAATTACCAATAAAACGCCACTCGTACTCCCACCAAACTTTCCCGCTAATAACAAGCGTTAGCAGCACCTGTTGGGCGCTTGTTAATAGACGTATTGAGGTGCCTTCAAGGTAGGTGGTAGGTGGCGGGTGTGTGGTGTGTTGGGTGTTGCCACTTGCGTGGCCTTTAACGCTCAATTGATTTGTTTGCTCTGTGGTGCGATTACAGGTAAATTTCCGCCCTGCCAGCGTCAATTGCTTTATGAAATGTTTACTCGACTTATCCAAATGGATATATGTGGCACACACCCTGTACACAGGTCGTACACTCCCTTACCTCCGGCACCATCACTCAACTCTGTCTGTCATCCCTTGCCGTTTGAAACGTTGCAACTTTTTTAATAGCTCGCATGTGCATTGAGAGTGGAGCAGCACGAATAAGCTGCATATGCCCTTTGGCAGATGTATTTAAATCTGATACCCTGTAATTTATTTAAGGTGTATAAAGGGAGTATCATATTATGAGGAAAAATAGAAAATATTAAATATAAAACATGAAAAACAAAATAACGTATATACGCATGTAAGAGTGTACACATCATAGATCTACTCAACATTGCTAGGAAATTAATGGAGATCTCTGGAACTATAGTCGAGAGAGTTGGCAAATTTTGTAGAATTGCTTTAGATAATCTTATCTACAGTTAACATACAATGCTGTAAAGATAGGTCTAACAGTATAGATCTGCCTGCTTAAGTAGACCATCGTAGGCTTGATTATGGATACTATCTGTGCAGTTTCAGAAGGTATGAGCCCTACAGCTGTCCAATTAAGTGGAATTCCTAAAGTTAAGTTTCAGTATAGATAGCTTACGATAGTTGGCTATAGAGTAGGCTCGATATATGTAGATAAATGTGAACTATCTTCAGGAGCATCTTGCGATTGATTGAACTGCTATAACTCTGAGGTCATTTAAAAAGGTACAGGGTATCTGAGCCGTCGAGTGCTCTGCCAAAGCCCCAACTACTTCATGTTTGTTTGTGTTTATATTTGTAATTGTTGCTGTTGCTGTTGTTGTTGCTCTGCCTTCAAGTGCAGGCCATTAAAAATGGCCGTCAATGAGACATTTGGGAGCACAAAACTTTCAAGTGGATGCCCAAGAGGGGCAGGGGGAGTGCAAGGGGAGTGGATGTGGAATGTAAAAGTCAACATGGCGCATGGAGTTACAATCTGTATGGAGAGGTCGACAGAGGGTGGTGTCAACGTTACGTTTGGCATTTCACCGACTGCTGATGCCAGGCCATCTGTCTGTCTGTCGGTCTGTCGGTCGGTCTGTCTCTCCATCCGTTCGTCTGTCTGTCTCTCTCCCATTCGTCCGTCCGTTCGTCAGGTGGTCGCTTTTTGGCTGGCTGCACCCTGGGGGTTGCGCCATAAATTTTAATTAAATATTTTTGGCATTGTCTACGCTGGGGTTACACTGTTGCTGTTGTTCTTCCTATTGTTGTTGTTGTTGTGCTATTTTTTAATGTCGCGAGTGAGAGAGATCAAGTGGATCCTCAGTGAGCACAACAACACTTGTCTATGGCACGCACCACCTGACTTTTTGGGTTCAAAAGTCTATAAATTTCAATGTCGCAACCACGCAACCGCCCAAACCACATGCAAAAACCACACGAGGGTTGCTTCAACAGACACGCAGACAGACGGACGGACGGACGGACGGACGGACGGACGGACAGAAGGAGTCATAGGCTGGCGCATCTCGTAGACATTTTTTGCAATATTTTTTCCATATATTTTTGGGTATGGGTGGCAACTCTGGCATGCCATATAAATTGCTCAAGTGGAATTGCAGTCAAATGAAAAATTTCCAACTGAAAAAAAATGTAAAAAAAAAACAATTATAAAAAAAATATATGTAAAATATTTAAAAATATATGTAAAATATTTAAAAATATATGTAAAATATTTAAAAATATATGTAAAATATTTAAAAATATATTTAATACAAAAAGATACTTAAAAATAAATAATAAAAAAATAGAAACATATGTATATATTTCTGTAAAAACATTTTAGAGTGGGAAAGCCGTTGCAAGGAGGGCGTGGCGCCTACTGCAACATAAATAAATGCATTGCTGTTGCTGTACACTGGCCAAGGCCATAGTTTTGCTTTTATTTTTGTCAGTTTTAAATACTCTACAATTCTAAACACACACACACACACAAGTGGCATGTGGCATGCGGCATGTGTGGCACTTCCTGTTTGCAGTACACGACACGACAGTCGCTGCCTCTGCCACAAGCCGTTTTGCCACTACAGTTGAGCGCACATTGGAAATTGTTCTGCTTGTGGGAGCAGAAGTTGTGCAGGGCTACAAAGGGAGTGGGTGGTTGGGGGGGTGGGAGTAGAGAAGGGGGCACCCACTGTGCAGTAGTTATAGTAGTTTTGTGAACTTTGCAGAAATGCAGTGACCGGAAAGTTGTTATATCCAATCGCCACTTTATTTGCGAACTTCAATCCCTTTCGCTCTGGCCCCCACCCCCAACTATCTCACTGTATTGTGGCTGCCACTGATTGCTGGCGTCTCTCTCTCTCTCTCGCTCTGTCTCTCCCCCACTCTGCCCCACTCTGACCTCCTCTCCGCTCAATCGAGTCACTTAAATGGGCATTACGTGGCAAACCAATATGTATGGCCAGCTGCCAATGGGCAATAATTGAGAGACCCAACAACAACAACAACAACAGCGGCAACAACAGCATTCGAAAATATTTGCAATCACATAACGGTAAATCGCCATTTGCCGTTTGCCATTTTGAGCATTTTTCAGGCATTTTTGGCCATTTGGTTCAAGTTATTTGTAGCGCATTCACATGAATACTCATATGATTCGAATGATTCACTTCATTTGTGTCACGCATGCATAAGCAAATTACTGTGCCATTTGCTTTTGTTTTATGCATTTGATTCTGATTCTAACCTCACTTTCGTGTGTGTGTGCTCAATTAGTAATCTAACCTCACTTTGTGGCTGACTTTTCTGTAGTTCTACTATTTTGTGTGTTAAGGCTTTTTCAATATCAAATTTAATGCAACATAACCTCAACCCTTGGTAGTATTGTAAATTGGAATAGTTTCTCTCCATAACCCTACTTTTTACACATAACCTCACTGTCGTCATTCTCTCTTTATAACCCTACTTTTACACATAACCTCACTTTCGTCATTCAAACTGTAATCTCAGCGGCTCCTGCAGCTCCCTCAGCACCATGGTGGCTCAAGCTGAGCTCTATTTACTTCAGCCAAGTGTATAACAGTGTCTGTGTGTGTGTGTGTGTGTGTGTCACCACGAAGCCGCAACCACTAAAAACCACCCAAAAACTACACACACACACACACACACACACGTACACACACGTATGCACAATTGGTATAGTCTCCCCGCTGCATACAAAGCATATGGGTCCAATTACGCAGCACATCCGGCGTTTCCTTAGCCCATGTGCCCTTCCGCCTATGCTTCCTGCCCCCTTTCAGCCCCCTCCCCATTGCTGCCTCATCATCGCACCACGAGCGCATCAACAAACACTTCACGCCTGACATTTGACAAGACGTTCCCCCTCGCAAAAGGGGGAGGGCTGTGGTAAGAATGACGTCTACAAAATCCCGAATGCGAAAAAATGGCAATAATATTTTTATGGGCATAAATAATACAACAGAAGAAGAAGAGGAAGAAGAAGAAGCAGCGACAGCGAGCAGATTTCTTTGTGGGAATGGAGAGTGGGGAAGTGGCAAGTGGCAAGTGGAGAATCAGGGGGCAGGCACATGACTATCTCCTGCTGCTGGGGAAACAAGTTTTTCACGCCATTTTCATGCAGGGAGAGTTTTCAATGAGGGAACTCCAAGTGGGGCCGGAGCAGTTACTCTGGCTAACCGCACGCATTTAATGTTAGCAAAGTCGATTAAGCGCCGTCCGTCCCTCCGTCCTCTGTCCTTTTGACGGTTCTTCTTCTTGGCTTCTCCAGACAAAAGCAGCTGCTAACCGAGTGGAGTGAGTGAGGAAGGACAAGAGATGGAGATGGAGACGGAGTATAACCAAAAAACCGCTAAGCAAGGCCAATACTAATATGTCAGTATGGGATAAGGGGATAAGTCCACCACCACCATGCAACTACACCAACAAAATTGACAAACATTAATGTCCATGAGTCAGCCAAACATTCGAAGGGGAGGGGCAGAGATACTCTACCGCATAGACAAGCTCTCCACCCCATTCCAGAACTGTTTTTGTGCTCATTATTAGTTGTGTGAGTGCCAAATAATTTGAGACAGAAATTAAACAGACGGAAGTATTTAGAGGAAAGTATTTTAAGCCCAGCGATGGAGTCAAGTCTGTTATAGATTCATTAACGGTAAACTAAGGTTCTCAGTAGAATATTTAAGTAATTTGAAGTTATTAAATAATTTAGAATATTTCTTATATATTTCTCTAAAGTATTCACTTGGGTTATATGATAATATACTAAATTTATAGAGTACATCTATTATTCCTAACTTTCCTCGCATTTATAACTTATTAAAGAGTATACTTGAAGAGAAAGTCTCTTTATCTTTAAGCCTGAAAAACATCCTCATTCATTTTTTTAAGGAAAGCAAACACAAGCGCAGTTCGAATTGAGCTAAAACGATTTTCAATTGAAATTTTATTTAAAGCGTGCAAATAATAATAATGAAAATCCATTGAGCGGGAAGAAGCTTAATCATTCTGCAGTCTAGAAATCAAGCGAAAGAAAATATTTACGGAATTTCATTTATGAATTTTTCACTCGAGGGTTAAAACGATGATGCCGCATTGCCTTTGAGCCTTGACGTTTATTTCTTCTCATTTTTTCCAGGAGGGTTGTCCCAACGTCTGCTGTCGCCCCGCCTCTTCGCCTTCCACTGGCAGGGAAACGCATAATGCTAAACAAATAAGAATTTTGAGAGCCCAAAGCATAGAGAGCGTCAACGAAGCATTACATTAAGGCAAATAATCGCGTCGTATGTCGATGTTGATATGCCAGAGCAGATGAGACTGAAGAACGAAGAGGAGAAAATGGAAGCAAGTGGGAGGGAGGGAGAGGGAGAGTGAGTCGCTGCTGACAGGTGGTTTTGGCAAATGATTTTGAAGCCTATTCAAACTGACGAGCTGACGAGCTGACAAGCACAGCGACTAAGTCTGAGTCGCAGCGATAAAGCCACCAGACCCAGACGCACAGACATCATTTCAAACGCACACAGACAGTCAGACACTTGAGCCAAAAACTCAGCGAAAAACCACCCCACCACCCCACCCTACACACTGAAAGCAATTCAGCAAAGAGTGCTCTGCCTGTTCGAAAAAAAAGTAAGTAAATGTTTTCATTTCAAAGCTAACCGTATGCGTGAGTGTGTGTGTGTGTGTGTTTGCCTTGCATATACAGCTCATTAAATACAAATCAGCTTAGCAGCAGCTTGAGCAACAGCCACAGTCCCCAACAACCAGAGCCAACAAGAAAACCAGAGTCACATCGACGTAATACCAGACGAAATCTCGCTCTAAGCCCGCTGCAACTATTGCGTTTTTAAATACTTTTTTAAATACTTTTGTATCTTACAGATACTTTTGTATCTTACAGATACTTTTGTATCTTTCAGATACTTTTGTGTCTTACAGATACTTTTGCGTCTTTTACAGCATTTTACATTTCATATTTCCTTTCCTACTTCTAGCCTTGCATACTATCATTATCATTAACTTCAATTAAGGTATAGTTGTATTATTTAACTTTAATTTAATGTGTATTTCGCTCTTTATTTGATAAGCACAACTATGAAAATTAATTACAGCTCTTGAATTTCACAATGTCAAAGAACTTGAGCGCCAGCCAAAGCATATTAAGCTATAATCCAACATGCCCTGTTGGAAATGTACACACACTAATAAAACTGAAGCTGCAATTAAGCGGACACGCCCCCGTCCCCCTTGGGGCCACACCCCCTTAGCTTACATAGAGAGCAGCAAAAAATAGCAACAAAAATTTCACTTAAGCCGCAGGTAACTACAGACATGAACGCTTATCAGACAGGCAGACAGACGGACAGACAGCCAGTGATAAAGGGGTGGGGTGTGGCGTTGCGGAGAAGAAGGGGCGGGGGGGTTAGCAGCTGGCATCCCTGGGCGTTGTTGTCCCGTGGACAACTCAATTTGTGGGCGGCAAAGTCAATTTAAAAAGCAAATATCTTAACGCTGCAGGGGAGGAGTGTGCAGTGTGTGTGTGTGTGTGTGTGTGTGTGTGCACTTAAGCCCAAGATAACAGCAGCACACACGCAAACACAGAGAGAGATAAAACCGTAAAAAGCTACAAGAACAAACATCAAGCGTTGTCGTTTCGGTCGTCAACGTCCAGACACTAATTAGTAATCCTTGACACGAGCTTCATTGTCATTAAATATGCTACATGTGGCAGGAAATGCGCCCCAACTATGCCCCCCCTCCCCCGCGCACACTACCCCTACACCTTCCCCATTCAGGTTGTTGTTGTAATTATTTGTCTACAGGTATTAAGCCTGACATTACTTTAGCCGCATATCAAATTATGGCATTCCCACTCGTCTCAACTTTCCTTCCCTCCCCCCACGCTCTTCGTCTTCGTCTTCGTGTTGGTCTGGTTCGTCTGCTCCTCGTTTTATAGCCGTACATGAGTCATAACATAAGCCCAACTATATGCGCAGAGCACAAGCTTACATTATGGCCATCATCATTTGCGTTAGTCCGGCCATTTGCCAGGGTTGCCACAACTGTTGGCTGATCAATAAACTCGCAACATCCACCAGCTGGGTGCCAGTCGTCCCATTGGCAATTTCCATAATCTGCCAATTCGTAATGTGCGAATCGAACAGAGAAATTCTAGCTTCAAGTCATGTCTCGCTCTTGCTCTTCCCCATCTTCTGCTGCTCCAGTGCCATCTCCTTTGTGGCAACAGTGGCACGCGCATCGCAACGCATAAATCAGATTTACAGATTTATTCTTTATCTTCGTTCCATCTTTTTCAACTTGCCTTCTCCACACACTTTTTGGCTGCATGCAAAACCGCAGCGCAGCCCACGGCAAAGACGTAGACGGTAACGCCGGTTGCAGAAAATGCCTGCACAGTGGTTCATAAGCATGCAAAGTAATGTACAAATATTTTACGGCTTTTGCAGGGAGTAAAATGCTCAAGAGAATGCAATTAAGTATTTTACTTAGTCGAGAGATATAACCATGTATTCAACGATATTCAACTCTTTATATCTGTAACTAATTTCGATTGAAAAAATGTCAAAAAAAACCAAATTTTTGGTTAATGAAAGTGTATGCAGATTATTCCTATAGCTTCTCACCAATTTAATTACTTTTTTAAAATTTATTTATTAAGTGTAAAACCTGTACTAACATAAAATGTATTTTAACAACACATGGACGGAAAATTAAAGATGGACCAAACCTTATAACCTAGTATGAGGATTATATACTATATATATACTATTGTGTATACTATTATATACTGTTATAATCTCTTGGCCTTAGAGGTCGAGCAGGCAGTAGTCTTCTGGCAAGTAGGCTGCGGTGTCTCAGCAATCTGTCACTGTATCGGCTCGTGTGCCTTCCAATCTGCTTCACCAATTTAATATTTGCATTAATAGCAGATATTACTGCAGAACTTAAATTCATTAAGAGCGAAAATAAAACACAAATTACATTCACAAATTCCAAAATAAAATGCAGGAAATATATAAATATAAATATATAAATATTAAAGTTAATAATAAATTATTAAATGGTTGTAATTATTTATACATAAAACTTAAAATTTTTATAATAAACTATATATACCCAGATCATTCTTAATCAATCATACAATTTAACTAAATTATACTTTTATTAGTTTAGTTAAAGTTTTGGAATTCTCTGCTGTTTGTATCTAGTTGACATTAACAAAACTATAAATATTCAATAAAAAAACTGGAGTATTTTCGCATTTTATTTCATTACTCTCACTAGCAAACTTTGATTGCTTTTATTTTATGTAAATCACTGCAGGCAAATGCATTTAGTATCACTGTGCAGCTGTGACTGCTGAGATTGTATGCAACACACCGTGTGTGTCTCTCTCAATCTCCCTCAGTCTGCTCCCTCAGTCTGCCCTGTCTGTCTGTCTGTCCGTGTGTCTACGCCAGCCTTAGACCAGGTTTGCTACAGTTATTATTTGGCACGCTGCTTTTGGCTCTTGCTGTCAGCGTGAAACCTGGCGCCCTCTGCCCCCACTCCACCCCGCAGCCAGTGCATTAACGAGCATATCGATGCTCGGCGTTGCAACGGAAATGTAACCGCAAAATTCCAAAACCCGGCAGACGCAATTTGTTGCGCACATGTGACGACATCAACAGCCAGAAAGGTAGTATGAGTGTGCGTGTGTGTGTGAGGCAGACGATGACGCATAGCATAAGTGTGTGTGCCCCACTGGGACTGCCAACAACAGCAACAACAGCTTGTGTAATACAACACGAGTCGGGTGGAGAGTGGGAGCATGCTAGGGGGGGAATAGCAACTAAAATTTGTGGCACGTCGCATATGACTGAGCAAGTAGGAGAGTGCGCCAGTGGCAGCTGTAGTTGAAATTAACATAATTCACAAATTTAACACGCTGTCGCCGACTGACCAGCGGTCACACACACACACACACACACACACACACACACCACAGCGCCATCTGTTGGCTTCATTGAAAGCCAACCGTGTTTCGGATCTCACTCAACATTTAGAGCTATGCGTACGTGCCAAAATCCGCGTAGGCCAGGTGCTCTTCCAGCTAAACAAAAACCGCAACACGACGACAATGTTTGGCCCCCCTCCTTACTACTTTTCACTCCCCTCCCCCGACACTGCATCCGCTTAACAGCAAATCGCACTTTACATAACTAATAGAGCCTGTTGTTTCGCTATTCGCATAAATTTGTAATTTGGCAAAAAGTGTTGCCTGCTTTTAGGCCAGGCCAACTAGTCCTCATCATGCGACCTGTGACTTTTTGTGGCAGCCTCAGCAACAGCCACAGCCAAAGTTTTTGAATAACACGTGCTTAAAATAGAATACAGCTGAACATCCAGTCAGAACATGAATGACAGCGCACCAGTCGAGTGTGCCTGATTAATGAAATTGACAGTTCGTATAGGAGGCTGAACATTAAGGGCTTATGGAATTTGAAGCAGGAATTAAATACTATTTAATTGAGATATAAAAATACTTAAAAAATACCTATAGTAATAAGAGAATTCAGTCTTGGAGTTGATTCTCTGTAACCCTTTTCTATGTCGCTGTAATGTTCTCTATGTTGTTGAAACTTTGTATATATGTAAGTGTATTTGAGTCTTAGGGGACACCTATGGATCATAAATTATCATGTGGCCAAAAAATCAGGTCGCCATGTCTTATCGTTTGGGCTGTGCGTTGATGCCACATCAGTCAGTCAGTCAGTCAGTCAGTCAGTCAGTCAGTCAGTCAGTCAGTCAGTCAGTCAGTCAGGCCAAAGAGGCCTGATTCAACTCAAAATTTCGCTAAATTAAATAGAGATTTCTCACTCTAGTAGTTCGGAGTATTTAAACACATGTAAAACCACATTTAAAACTATTTATTAATACTGTCTTGAATACGAAAGTTGTAGATACATTAACTCGTAAGATAGACCTTCAAATGAGTTTGCTTTACGACAGTCAAATCCCAACTTAAGCCAAGTACAACGAAATGCAGTGAAATGGAACCAAAGGGAACAGAAGGAAACGGAACACAGGGAATTGCCAATTGGGAAATCAAAGTTATGAACTTCAATTGGGCAGAGTTATGAAACCGAGCAACTGGAGCTTAAAGCGCTAAAGACAAATGGAAAAGACGCAAGGCGAAAGGCGAAAGACAAGGGCAACAAAAACGACTCGAGTAGATTGAAGATGTTTATTGTTGTTGTTGTTTTGGTAGCGTAAACATGTTGTTTACCACTTGAGCACTTGACACATGACAACGAGACAGCGAGAGAGCGAGAAACGAGAGAACAACAAAGGCAACTCCACGAGACACTCTGGACACGAAGTGAGGGCGAGGGGCGATAGTAGGCGGGGTTAGTAGTAACTGCGACTTTAATTTTGTTGCTGACTTGGTTTAGCACAAACAAAAACAAAAGCCAGAAACTTTTTTCATTTTGGCGTGAAAATTTGTAAACATCAGCGAATAAACGGAACTTGCATGTACAAGTACCGCCACCAGGGGGCGTGTGTGTTGTGTGTAATGTGTGTATGTGGGGAGGGTGCGAAGAGAACAAAAAAAACAACACACGAAAAAAAGGGTGAATATTTAATAGAGCCAAAAGCAGGGCAGGTAAGCTGTCTAAACCGGAAAACTTCCCAACTTGACTTGCTTTCATTTTGCCAAATGACAAATTGTGCTGTCCAGCCGGTTGGCAGGGGTCTGGGTGGGGGCTACTCGGGCTACACCCCCCGCCCCTTGCCGAGTTAACACTTGTTGTTACACGTGTATGTAATGCACACACTCAATAATACGGGAAGAAAAAGTTCAATGTTTCGACCTTTCAACACAATTTACATGAAGATTTCACATGGGAGACATACAACACACGGATCGCTGCCTCCATGGGCAGGGGGTGTGGGGCAAGGGAGTGAGCTGTGTTAGGGGCGAAATCTACTACTGACAACTGTGCGTGCAGTTGGAGTTGGAGTTGGACTTTGTTCCCCTTGGAGAACAGCTATAACTTTTGCTTTAATTGAAATGCCATTTGGGAGTTTCATCTTTTTAACGGGGGAGAATTTAAAACGCAAGTAGGTTAAGCAATGCAAACTTATTTAAGCTAAAGTTTTACATATTTGCTGCATATAAACAAGCATATTAATAAAGTAAGCTAATGCTTCAGGTAAGGTGAAAAAAAGTTGAGAAAGTTATAAGAGAAACCTTACAGAAAATACAAATACCAATAGAAAGCTTTCATCTATGACCTAAATGACCTAAAATGACCTTACTAAAAAGGTTTTTATCTAAAAAACAAGTATGTAAAGAATAAAGAATAACCATTATCAATTAAATATTTATTTTAATGCCTTACTTACAGAAACTAGAAAACTGCGAACTCTTTGAGCTTATTTTCGCATTAATTGATATTTCAAAACTTTGACACAATGAGGAATTCTCATAAAAAGGAAACAAATTCTTGCTACTCCTACTAATGAGCCCTATTTGAAGAAGTAAAATGTTCGGAAGGAACCGAAAGCACAAGCAAAAGAATGCACACGCTTCATATGCCTCTTTGCTTTAATTTCATTGATTTATGTTCTTGACAAGCTGTGCTTCCACACTTATCACTTATCACTTATTAGGGAAAGAATCGTTGGCAATATTTCATGACAATTTCTCAAACAGTTTTTCTCACTGTTTATTGTATTTGTCGCACCTCTAATCAATCTATTGACTCGCTTGCGCCTCAGCGATTTGTGCTGTCGTCATCGTTTTGTCATAAGCAGAAGACAACAGCGAAATGCTTGAAAGAAAAGCAAAAGGAAAAGTAAAACATTTTAAAATTCCATAAGCGTTTTACGCCAAAAGCATTCTCACTTGCTAGCCACCCATTCCCATTCCCCCACCACCGTCACCGTCACCAATTCCCCAAACAATCCCATCCATGGCAATCCCCACCAGTGAAGAGCGACCCTGTTTCGTGTTGGCCTTTTGCGTTTTTGGCTTTTGTCGCGCCGTGCCTATTTATAAGTATATACGATACACACTTGACTATATACAGACACATTTATATACTACGTATTTATATAATACTATTAGCATTGGGCAAAAGTTGAGCTTGTCAATTTTAATTTGGTATATGGTTTTGAGGCTGAGCCACAAAGCCTGATCCACTCGGTTGCCAGTCAGCAAATCCTTTACTAATGAATGTAATGAATGACCTGTCCTTTCTCGACCCCATTTTTTCCGATTTGCATGACGACAACAACAACAACACCAACACCAACAGCGTATATTGAATGCTCCGAGATCCTTCAGATATTTCCAAGTGAATGAATAAAGGACACACAGGATGAGAGAGAGAGAGGGGGCTGGGGGTTCACATTAAGTGCATTTATCAACACTGCTTTGTCTGAGATTTGCAACAGCTGCAACAGCGGGAGAACGAAGACACCAAGACACAGAGACAGGGCGGCTGTAGTATGAGAGACTTTTGCTAAAAAGTTTTACATTTTGAGCGGCTTTGCGCTCGAGGCGCTTACAACTTATGGGACAACAGGACGACAGGACGACAGCCATTAATCATTAGCGCAAAAATGTGAGCGAGCCACGGCAAGGCAAAAGCTCAGCAACCACCAGGTTCCTCACCCATCCACCCATCCACCGGCGAGCATTGTCCATGTCCCTGCTCGGGCGCTAAGCGGCTTCTAAGTTGCTTTTTCCACTACTGCTGCTGCTGCTCTTCATTTTTTTCCTTTTTCCTTTTTGTTCGGACACAAATACTCGTACTCTGTACAGCATGACGTTACAACAATGCCATTGTGAGGCCTAAATGTTTTTTATCTTATTTTGCAGACGTCTGCCGGAAAATGGCAGCAGCAGCAGCAGCACCCATCCACACACACCCCCACCCCACGCTGGTATGCTGGTGTATCCTGTGCTCACTCCTTTGCAGTTAGAGACAAGAAAATGGTAAACAGTAAACGGCAAAAGGTACTGAAAAATTGTGGAAAATCACTTCATGACACACAGACTTCTTCAGTTCAGTTCAGTCACAGGCTCAGACTCAGACTCAGACTCAGTTTTAGCCTCTGCTGTTGCCAAATCTACACGCACGCACACACACGCCTTGTTCTTCCTCTTCTTCCTCCTCTTCTATTGTTGTTGTTGTGTTCTATCATAATTTATTATTCATGCATTTGTATGGCATGTATATTTGCACAGTATTGTGATTATTTTCACATACCCTGTAAACAAATAGGGGGCTCTAGGTTGGCCACGTTGCCCAGCGATGGTTCCAATGTTTCGATAAATATCGATAAATATGATATCTATGATATGATCTCATTTTGTTATGCAACTGCTATAGAAATATTTACTCAAAACTGCTGTAACTCTTTTTTTTCTCACTTCTAACTTAAACAACTTCTACAACGATGAGTTTAAAGAGGTATTATCTATTTCCCGTCAAATTTGATCAAATTCGGACATGGGAACTACTCATAAAACGACTTTTAAGGAACAAACCCGTCAGTATGCCGAGAGTAACTTCATTTTAGATTGGGTATATCATATTCATTTGCATCATCACAAAAGACCGAACTCTTCTTCATTCTACAGGGTAGCTGTCAGTCGTCCATACTCGTCGTCACACTCTCGCACTGACGTGTGCCAAGACTTATTTATTCTACTGCTTCTGCTTATTTTCCGCACGCGTGTTGTGTGCTTATTTTTCATTCGTGTAAGGCCTTTTTACAGAGTGTCGCTTACTTATATAATTTGACAGTGCTGGCAGAAAGTAAAGTGCCGGCTGTCTGTCCCCCCACCCCCTCCCCACATTGCCAATTGCAGTTGAGCACATTAAATAAGCTTCAAATTGATGGCAAAACATTTGTTAATATTACGTCTCTCGACTCTAGACTCAAGACCCACGACTTGACTGCCCTTTGATTACATTTTGACTCTTGTCAACTCTATTATTGGGCATCAGATTCCTTCCGTTCGAAAGGGGCGGGGCAGGGGCAGGGGAGGAAAGGTTGGGGTCCTGTTGCCTCGCCTTCTGATAGATGTACGTACTTATTACGTGGGCAACAGCCAAATGGCCACGCCTCCCTACGACCATAAAGTTTTTGGTATTACAATTTCTTTTTTCTCGGAGCTTTTCATTTGCATTTTTTTGCTCTTTCATTAACTTTCGTCCTCGATATGGTCTATATAGTGGCAGTGTGGCAGGCAGCCAGAAAGCCAGAAAGCCGCCTTGCCTGCACTCATTAGAGGCGCTTCATTAAAAGGCTTAAAAGTTGCCCACGCAAACTGTAAAAATAATACGAGTTTTCCATGCCAATGCAAATTTTCCGAAGCGAAAAAAGTATACGTTAAATGAATAATGGAAATTAAACTTTGAACTTTAATTAAGCTATTTAAATAAGAAAAATAAACAAAATTCATATTGTATAGTTGGAAATTGTTGATGCATAAAAACAGAGCACTCTGGGCTAAAATCAATAGCCCATTGAAATGCTGTATAAAACTTATTGTATGCATTAGCCGAAGCCGCTTTGCAACTTTTGTTTGAACAATAGGAAAACAAATATCACATCGAGAATATCACGTAAATAATTAAGTGATGGCAATTTATTTAAATTACGGCAAACAATTCGCTTTTGCTTTAATAATAATATTTATTTTTCATTTTAACTACAATAGAATTTATTTCTTTTTTTGTAGAAATCACTAGGGCGTATGCGTAATTTGTGATTGTGAGTTTAAATACCTATATGAGTATTGGATATTGTTTGTATTTGCGCGTATATTTGTATGTTTTTAAACAGATATATTTAAGATTAAATCTAAACCAAAAAAATACAATCATAAAACTTTAGTCACCAATTCTTTTTTACTGAAGTTTAAAAAAAAATCATTTTATGATGGGGAAACTTTGGAGTTTTTATTTAATACCAATTGGAATAAATCCTCATCACATAATGTTTATAGATATCCCATATACTATTTTCTAAACTAACATCTATATCAAATCAAATCAAGTCTTATTCTTGACTCTAAAACTTTTTGCTACAGATTTTATTTATATATCCCTAAGTTTTATATAAAGATTAACGACATTTTTAAAGGGTATCTAAATAAATTATAACAATTTATATTGCAATTTCCAAGCTCTTAAATGCCTTTTACTTGAACTGATCAAATTTGTTTCCGCTCACAATTTCAAAAGAAATATGAATCCCCTCTAAAGTATGCTATGGAATGAAAGCTGGCTAAGCCACTCCCAGGTACTACAGATATGCATAGCGATAGACGGAATATTTGGTATTAAATTACCTGCCAATGTCTGTTTTGCTCAATAAGCTTAGATGGCTTGGCCGAAACGCAAGTGTTTTGTTATTTTCAAAAGCCGTTAAAACAGTCTATAGTTGTTGTTGTGGTTGACACAGCACAGGTGCGGCTGAAGAACAACAATTAAATGTGGCCAAAATTAATGAACAAAATGGCCAACTATAAATTAGCCGCACTCCAATTTATGCAACAACAACGAGCGAACCAAAGCAAAAAAAAAGACATTAACAATGCCTGCGGACAATTTATTTAATTAAATGCGCAGGCGAAACCACAAAAACAACAACAAAAAAACACAAACAAAAAAAACACAAACAAAACAAACAGAAACAGAAAAAGCCAAAAACCAAAGCAAAGGGTGTGAGAGAGGCACAGTCAAGGCGGGCCATGCGGCAGCACGTAGCCGTCTCTCTTGCTCTTGCTCTCACTCTCCCTCCTGCTCCTGCTCCTGGCAAGGCAAACGATGAGTCATGAAGGTCATGACGAAAGCACAGCAGCAGCAGGCAGCGACGGCAGCGTCAGCAGCAAAAGTCGCTTTGATTAGTTGTCGTAACAACAACAACAGTGCCAGCGGCAGCGGTAGCACAGGCGCTGCTCAGCCCAGCCGCTGTTGTTGTTGTGACAGGTTGACGACGCGCCTGGCAGACATTTTGGCAGCGCGCTCTCACAAAGAGCGTAGCAGCGAGAGAGCGAGCGGCTATGAAAAATCAATTTCGCAATGTTACGACCAGTGTTGCCAGTTAAGCCTATTTAAGGCTAGATCTAGCTTCTTAAACAATGTAAATGCTTATAAATTTCCCAAATTAACCTATAGCCATCAAATAACGCTAAAATCTAAGTTATGTTGTACACCAACAATTAAGCTCGTTTCGTTAACATTATTTGTAAATTTAATTTCATTATTCACTTTAGCTATTTTTAGCTATTTTCACATGCAAATCCTGCTAGCTGGGCAACACTGGTTACTGATGTTGACGCTGACTGCGCTGCCGCTGCCGCTGCAGTTGTGTTTGTTTATTTGCGTTTTCTTTCTGTTTTTATTTCTATTTGTTTTTCGCTGCAGCTGTGTTGCGTCTTAATGCTGCTCATTAGCTCAACTCACTTCATTTTAGTTTCCTTTGATAAATTGCACGGTAACTGCAAATGTTACTCGAACTATAACTGTAAATAAAAGCCGCTCGCTGAGAGCGTAATTGTTGTTATTGCTATTTGCTTGTATGTACTCACCTCGTCTTGTTGTTGCTTTTTAGCCCACTTTTCTCGTGATATGTGTGAGTAAGTGTGTATGTTTTGGATTCTGTGTGTGTGTGTGTTTATGTGTTGCTTTGCCTGAACAAAAACAACAACATTAAACTATTAGCTTTTCTTTTTTAACTTTTGCAAACAACCGAAAAAAATTTACAACAAAATGTGCGCAATGTGAACAACAAACGCAGCAAGTACATATGTGTGCTCGCTGTTTCTGTTGTTTTGCTTTTGTTTCGCCGCTGCAATTGTCACTTGGCGATGTTTTGTTTCTTCTTCTTCTTCGCGCTTATTTCCGTTATGTTTGTCACTTGTGTTTTTAATTGTTGTCGTTGCTCTGTTTCTGTTTCTATTTGAGTTTTCGTTTTCGTTTTTGCTTCTGTTTCTGTTTCTATTTCTATGGCCGGCGACGACGACGACGACGCGCGCTTTGCGTTAAGCGTTGACGTTGCCTTGACGTTGGCGTTGGCGTTGCGTACACTGCAAAGGCTACTGCTGAACTGAAATCAAACCTGACACGCGGTTGCCAAGTTAGCTCAGTGGCAGCAGCAGCAGCAGCAGCAGCTCCCAGCTGCAGGCTCCTCTCAGCTATTTGCAACCCCCAAAGAGCCCAGCGGCACGTGCGACAGCCACACACACACACTCGGCACCCACAGCAACAACAAAGACAAGAGCAGAGTTGACACAACCCTGTATTGATATGCGGCGTTGCCGGCCTGAGTTTTGGCGCATGCGCCCAGTGGCAACACTGCCCGCAAAGATAGTGCCTGCCAGCAGTTATGTAACAGCAATAAGAAATTGCGTTAAAAATAAAATTAATTTTGTTTAACATTTGCTTTTATGTTGAATTCGTATTGAATTGCTTAGGAATCATTCAGAAAAGGAAATAGAGAAAGAAAAAGAATAGAAACTGTGTTCTGTATATGTATAATACCTGCCTAGGTTACAAGTGCGGAAACTTAATGCACGCACTGTGCTCAAAGCAAAACAAACGCACGCACAGAGAGACTGTGAGAGAGCAAAAGCTGAAGAGAGAGTGGAGAGTGGAGCCTGGCTTTGGCTTGGCACTGTGGTAATATTGGCAATTAACTAACATAAAATGGGGTTGATTTTTGAATGGATGCGAATGCGAATGCGACTGCGAATGATGATGATGATGAGTATGAGCATGAGAATGAGCATGAACACATTAAGCTGGTGGTGGGGGGCAAATTGTAATGTGGAGTAAGCTGTGTGGAGTGGGTGAAGTGGATGCTGAGTGTGTTTGTGTGTGTGGATTATTTGTTTTCCTTTTGACTGCGGTTTTACATTGAACGCTAAAAGCATGCACCGTGCACCTGGCGCAGAGTGCATGCGGCTAAACGGCAGCAAAAATAGCAAATTGCACATTTTCGGCTTAATTGTCCAATGGCAGGGAGTGGGGGCGATTAAGCCGGCACAAATTTGGCTAACTCAATTATGTGGCAAAAGTCTTAATCATGCCACACACACACACACACACAGACAGGCATGCTGCTACGTGTGTCAATTAGCAGCAAAAGTTGCAAGTTGCAAAGACTTTCATGCCAGGTAAAAGAACACCCACACAACTTCTGCTCCTCCTTCACCTGCTCGAACGTTTCAATTATTTTTAGCGTGCTCCAATTTGATGCCACTGACCACTGAGGTAGCTACAATAAATCATTTGATTTGTACACTTGCAACAGCCACATATTCAACTGCTTCAACGAGTCCCAGAAGGTATCCCAAAACGGACTGCGGGTCCGGTTCACGCTACACGGTACAACACGTGATGTGCGTGCCTTCCGGTGCTAAATCAAGGCAAACGTTTTGAAATTGTCTTACCTTGATGCTCCCTCTCCCTCCTGATAGTTATAGACAGTAGTCCCCCTGGCAACGCCATCCCGGCAGTCTGCATCCACCCCCTGCCCATTGAGCAAACGGAAGCAACTGTAGTTAATATTTATGGCGATTTAATCTTCTCACTTGAGCGCTGTTCAGTTAAGTTTGATAGACACTCTCTCTCTCTCTCGACTGACCCTTTTTTTCCTGCAGGAATCCCCAGCTGCTGTCAGTCTTGCTCTCTACCCTCGCCGGTGGTCGCAGTTTGTTTGCGTGTCCATTTAATTTCCGCCTGGAATTGCTTAATCAAACATAGGCTAGGGCTGGGGATGGGTATGGGGAGGAGCGTGTACATCTAGAGTACACTGAGCAAATCGCCAAACTTGCCACTTAATGAGTAGTTTAAGCTCTTCGCACTATCTCTAACCCCCTGATAAGAAAATGCGTTCGTTCTAGGGTTAAGCTGTGGGCCAAACAAACAAAAATTTTGTGTGCATTAGCTACAAATTGTTATTGTTGCCACAGTGACTTTTGTCGGACACTGTGCACCCTCTGCCATACGCTGGGTATTGGTCTTTCAATGTGACCGCCAAGATAAGCAATCTGCCAGCTTAAGCAAAATTTCAGCTAAAAGTCAATTCATTTTTATTTGATTGATTAAAAAGAAACGAAACTTCATGGCAAATATTATGTTAGCTCGAAAGAGTGAACTAATTAAGCGCATGACTAGGCACTTTGCATGCAATCTGTTCACTCTATTAATTGGTTTAAGTGCAGTGTAGTTTTGATGATTAAATATGCTGCTGATAATATCGAATTCTCTTGCTTTTGTTACTCAATTGTTATGAAAATTTCAGCATAGCGCAAGAGAATATAAAACTATGCATATGCTAAATATGAAAGCATTAGCTATAAAAATGTGCTAACTAGACGGTTTTAGAGGAGAGGTTACAAATTAGTAGGAGAGTGGCAAACGATATTCTAAATTTTAGAGGTTTAGTATATAGTATATACATACATATATAGTACATCAGAATAGCACCCTACACATTCACACATAGTCACATAAAAATGCTTATTTAGCTGCTAAAAACAGGAAAAGATCTCATACCGAGTGGCTTAGCGAGCGAATCTAGTAGCTGCAGTCAAATCGATTTCCATATAGCAATTCAGAGCTTTGCTTTATATAAGGGAAGCGATTTGCTTGCTTTTCTCATATGAGTGAGTGCACTCACGAGTACTTACATAACAATAAGAAGCATGAAAAAACGCATGCGAGTACCCCTATTCAAAATACATAGAGTCCTATGATTGGGGCGGAGAAAAACTCTCATTTAAATTAATGGCACATAACAATTTGATGTGCTCGCTTTACGCTGAGGTAGGGGAGGAATCTGTTGAACAAAGTCATAGCAAAAGCACGCAGCGTTTTTTTACTTTCTTTTCTTTTCTTTTTTTCAATTAAACAAATAGCTGAATTTGACATTTTTTGACTCTGTTGAATGGAAAGTTCAAAGGAAAATCATAAGCGAACTGCTGCTGCTGCTGCTGCTGCTTGTATAACAGGAAATAACGAAGAGTCGAGTATGAATCGCGATAACAGCGTTGACAGCGCTCAGAGAGCAACCAAAAGAGACTCCACCCCTTCCCCTCTCCACCTTATCGCTTATCGAGTGCTGTGGCAACTTTTCAGCAATTTCTCTGGCACGTGGAGAAAGGGACGAAGGGAGGGAGTAGAGCTAACAGTTGCCCAGCTGCCGTCAGTTATTCTTATTCCTCTTCTTGGTGTTGTTGTTGTTGTTGTTATCACTGTTTTGCTCAACTTTCTTTCTACTCTTTCCGTTCACTCTGTGCCTGTCTTCTTATCAGTGCATTGGCATCGACAATAACAGCTGCAATCGTCCTGCTGCCTAGGCAAATGTTTGTTTGCCACATCACCCACGCTCCGCCCACCACTCCCCCCACCCTGCTCCGTCCATCGCTTTGTGCCTCCCTTTAAAGCGATTACACACATTTATGGGTATAAACATTTCTGCAATTTCTTGAGAGCATCTCATGATTCAATTAGCCACAGCCCACTGCGCTTAGCTGGGCGTGTCCCTTGGGTTTCAATTGAAAAATAACAACAACAAAAAATTAGAAAAAAAGCGAAAATATTGCTACATAAAATATCCAAGAAGCTGAGTTAATAGTTATCCTATAAACGACTCTATTATTGTGAAAAAAATAAAAATATATATACTATATACTATAAGGGAAAGTACTTACAAATTTTCTATATAGTATCATCTACTCTCGATTCCATTCGACTCTTCTGTATATATGCTTGAAAAAGGCAACAGCTCATCTTCCTCTCTAGACTTTCCTTACAATATCTAACCCACTTATTAAAATGTTCGTTATAATTACAGGGTATAGCGCAGCGCAATTATCTAGCGCAAACAGTTCCTTGGCCCCATTTCCAGTAGAACAAATTCTTTGGACTCTGGTTGATTCCCTCTCTACTCACTCTGCATTTATCAGTTAGTTAAGTTTTCAACTAATCAGGTTTAATACAATTTCCATAGCTAAAGAAGTAGATGAAAAGAAGCGGAGTTATTAGCAGCACAAACCAGTGCGGAAACTTGATAATAACAGATATAATAAAAATAGCTCATAAACTTTACTGAAAAGACATTACACCAATAAACCATTTAATGACAATTATAGTAACTACCTTCTCTAAGACGATATTAGACCCTGACTTTAAAGCTTTAGGTGCTTTGAACGTTTGGTGCGATTTGCAGCCCAATCGGATAATAAACACCGGAGATATTGGACAATCAATTTTCTGTAGTAGGCATTTGGCTGGGTGGGGGGGCCACTAGGGCGTATGCGTGATTTTTGACTGTGAGTTTGAATTTCTATATGAGTATTGGTTATTGTTTGTATTCTTTCTTTATGAATTAGGAATAATATGAATTGAAAACTATTTAAAGAAAATTCTTAGAATAAGCCTTGGTTAAAAGGCTGAACAAATCTTCGTAAAGGAATTTCCGCACTGGAAAACAAATTAGAAAGAATTTAAATAAAACCTCAAATTTTCTAATAAATCTTGTCTTTTTAAAGATTCTGTGATAAACCCAAAAATAACTCCAAAAAGTTCTCCCAGGAGTTACTCTGATATAGTGACAAATATTTCCCAAAAATCTTCCCTAATTGCAAATTAAAATTGTTGTCTCTTATGTAATGCCGCTTAATCTGTAATGTTGCCCAAACAGCTTAAAGTAGATTTTAAGTTGCACAACAATTTTGTATATTTTTTCATGCATTTTTTTCGGGTACAGTCAATGCCAAAAGTGTGAGTACCAAGTAGCGAGTTGAGAGCGTTTAGCAGCTGCCACAGCTGTCAGTGTCAAATTCATTGCAAATTACAAGTTCATTTGCGGCTGGCATTACATCCGCTTAAGCGCTCTCAAGTATAAGAAACTTTTTCTTGCATAATTTATGCGACTCAGGTCGAAGAACCGAGCAGTACCTGTGTGGAGTAGCGCCCAGTAGATGCCAAAAGATACAGATACACGGAGTACAGTCCATTGCAGTTTAGTATAGCTCAGTTCAGTTCAGTTCAGTTCAGTCAGTTAGCTCGTAATGAAACTTAATGATGCATCATTAGCGAGTGTCGTCGCGCTGAGTCCGGGGCTCTAACTGTACAATACGAACGCGTACAGTATGCATTTTGAGGCGCCACCGAAGCGCGAAGTTCAAAACGCAACGGGGGAGCAACAGGGTGTGTGACATCAAACAGATTGTACTTCGTTTTTATGCATCTTTTTTGAAGAAAAAAATCCCATTGTCAGAGTCAAAGATAGTTGATAAATAGTAGGATAAATAACCAAAGATAAAAGATGGAATGGATATGCATAATTTAAAAGGTATTAACGTAGATTTAGGTAGAAGAAGATATAAACATTTACTGACATAAAACTGAAAGAATAAAAGTATATAGGTATAAGGAAATGTATCTTATTATCAGAGTCAAAGGATAGTTGATAGTTATTATGGAATGGATATAGATATTTTAAAAAGAATTTAGATAGAATAAAGTCGAAGCAGATATAAGACTATTATGAAGAATAAAACTATGTATAACTATCTGAGAGTGCAAAATTCATCTGCACAAAACAAAGCGCTTAACTATGAGCTCTGACCATAATGAACTCATGCAGTTATTGATAGACAGCTTAAAAGATGTTTAAAATATTTAAAGCATAGTGTAATTATAGTCGTACAGCCACAAAGCAAGTTGAGAATGAAAACAAAGAGATATGGGCACGCGTCTTTGGAATGCTCTGTGGGGCTATAGACATTCACCCCAGCCCAGATGATGATGAAGATGATAATGATTTATGATTGTATTAAAGATAAAGCCAAAGCCGAGGCGAACTTCACTTTTCACGCTTTTATTTGATTAGTTCATCATCATCATTAATTATTATTAATTAATAAAGTTGCGTTTCGTTTATCGACAGCTATTTTTAATACACAACAACAACACGAACTCTACTCACAAAATATTTTATTGCCATTAACTACTAATAATTGCGGATATGTACGAGTTGTTCTTAACTATTCATTGTTATGTTACGACAGAGCCAGAAGAATGATGGCACAAAGCAAACACGTTAGATGGATAGTAGTAGATCCATTTCCAGTTTTCAGTTTGCTTTTGGAAAATCCTAAGTTGATCGCCAGACACTTGATTATTTGCTCAAATGATTGAGCACAAAACAAAATAATTTCTACAGCTCAAATATGCTTTTCTATTTAAAGAACGTATGAGCTTGCAATTTATCAAGTGAATCAGAATTGGTTTTTTTTTGACGGGATTAGTAGAACAATAATAGTATATACTCTATGTTAAAGTCATGGGAATAGAAAGCAACGTTTGAAATAGTACATAGCAAGCGGACTCACGAAATATAGTACCAGTTCGATCAGATATCAGCAATATAGCTTAAGTTACAACAATTCCCATAGATTAAGGTCACTTTTAGGCATTACTATATACTATAGATTAAACCAAAAATAATCATTTTAAAATATTTCTTAAGAAATACAAAAAAAAATTTAGTATCTTAGTTTAATCTACTTAATATCAAATGAAAATCTTAATATTTCATATAAAAAGATTTATTTATTGACTAACAAATTAATAGGAAATATTAGAAAAATAAACAAATGTGACTGTAATTTTAAGAATATCTGCGCTTCGGTGTGTCGAAAGTAACCTTTCCTTTCCCTAGACCTAACTTTTATTTTCATTCATGTCATTTGACTAAAAATTTAGTAAAAACTTAGTAAATTTAATGTGTAAAAGCAAACTCAACTATTAAGTAATCGCAAGCTGAAATTAAAAACGATAAAGTTGTAAAAGTTTAGGCAGTAAAAGTGTTTAGTGTTTAGTGTTTGATGTTTGATGTTTGTGTGGCTACCGTTTACGGATTTTACTCTTGACGATCGTGTCTCAAGTTGCGGCACTTTGAGCCATTTTAATGTAATGGCCCTCAAGTGAGGGCACTTTTTTGTGTTGTGTTTTTTTCTTTTTTGCGATTTTTTGTTGCCATATGTTTTGGTTTTTTGGGCAGAGCCACTCGAAAAGCCAGGCGAGCCGGAACTCGAAGATATGCTTCAAAACCTAAACGAAATTTGTATGTGTTTGCGCTAATGATGGAATACAAGGCAAATATAGCCCGATGCGCGATACTATAATTAGTTAAGCTGTAGCTAAAACAGCGCCAGTTGCCACCCACATGCATATCAAACATACAATCACACACACACACTCACACACACACACAGACAGCCCAAACATTTGGTGTGGCCTGACCCCAAACACTCGCATTAATTGCAAAAACAACAGGTAGGTGAGTCGACTATAGTCGAGTGTGCTAGATCAGGTTCAGGTTACTTATGATATGTATAAAAGTTGATGGTATCGATTAGAGGTGGGCGCGGGCCTGTATTTTGAGGCCCGGGCCCGCACGAACACGAACTCTTTTTTAAGAGGCCCGGCCCGCACGAACACGATGCTTTTTCACCAAGGCCCGGGCCCGGCCCGGCCCGCACGAAACTTATTTACACATATAAGGAAATTTAAAAGACATGCAATTTATAGGTATATATAAGTAATTATTAAGGTATACATACAAGAATAATGTTATGTATTTAAAAAAAAAAACAAATCATGTCATATTTTTATTTAAAAATAAATTTTTTTCTAAATTTGTGCTTTTTAGCCTAGTGCGTTTTTCATTTAAAACATGGCCCGATGTTGAAAAAAACCTTTCACTCGTAGACGAACTGGCGGGAATAGCCAGAATGGTCCGAGCTAATTTAGAAAGGTATTTTAAGTCCGTTGCATTTTTCAAGAACTCTAAAATATGTGTGCATATTTCGGGCTTTTACGGGCTTTTACGGGCCGGGCCTTTTTGTTAAGGCCCGGGCCCGCACGAAGCCCGCACGAATCTTAATTTTAAGGCCCGGGCCCGGCCCGGCCCGGTCCGGGCCTGTGTAAGCCCGCGGGCCACGAAAAAAAGCCCGGCCCGCGCCCACCTCTAGTATCGATGATTACTTTTCTTGGTTGTAGCTTTAAATTTGTGTCTTTTATAAAGTAAAAACAAAATTATAGAACAACCTAGAACACTAGTAAACTGCAGACCGAATTTCAGACCTCTAGTGCTTATAAGAACAGAGATCTAATTAGCTCTTAAGAGCGATTGATAATGCCACCCATAGTTATACTTGGTAGCTTAAAAACAAAATTCTAACACAGACTAGAACACTAGTAAACTAAAGACCAAATTTCAGACCTCTAGTGCTTATAAGAACAGAGATCCAGTTAGCTCCTAAGAACGATTGATAATGCTATCCATAGTTATACTTGGTATCTTAAAACAAAATTCTAGCACAGACTAGAACACTAGTAAACTGAAGACCAAATTTCAGACCTCTAGTGCTTATAAGAACAGAGATCCAGTTAGCTCTTAAGAACGATATAAGTCTGTCTCTTACATGCCCTAGCACAAGCTTATTTAATGAGTACACAAAAAATCTAACCAAATTCCATAAAATTTGAAAATTGCAAAAAGCGTTTTGGTGCATGTCAGCGTTTGGCTAATTAAACAGCAAAAAAAAAAAAAATAGAAGAGGAAAAATGGCAAAAAAAAATAAGAAAAGGCAAAAGCAAAAGAACAACGAGGCAGCCATAGAAGATGTAGATGGTAAAGACGCAGCAGACAAACTTTGCTTGAACAAAAAACAATTAAAATTGAGCATGGAATTTGTTGCTGTTACTGTTGTTGTTGTTGCCAAAGTTGTTTGAGGCTCCTCCGTACGACGAACGTGGCTATAAAACCAACGCGTCGCACTGAACCCACAAGCAGTCAGCGTCCAAGCGTCACAGTGGGCCGAGTGACCTCTTCCCCTGCCCTCGTTACTAGTACTTGCAAACGCAACGCATAGTATATCTTTGTGGTACATAATTTCGCCCAGTGTATACTGTTTTTTGCTGTGTGTATCGTGTTCTTTTTTTTCTGGTTAAGTGCAAGTGAATTAAAGTTGTACTCGAAATGTTGCATCCAGTGATCCTTGTGGCCAGCCTCCTGCTCGTCTCGAGTGCTGCGGCCGGTCGTCTGCCTCAGCGCTATTTGCCCTCCAACCAATATCTGGCACCACAGGCCAGCCAATTGCACTATCACGGTGTCAGTGGTGGTCAGGCACATGGTCGTGTGGCGGGTGCACCACACGCTGCTGGATTTGCTGCAGGACACGGACACGGACACCGTCAGGCACAGATACCCATTGTGAGAAGCGACTATCAGAGCGATGCCAACGGCAACTACAATTTCGGGTAAGTTCATTAAACCCAAATCAAGTATATAAGAAAACAGTTTAAACAGATCAAAAATAAGTTAAATTGGTTAGAAACGTTGAATATGGAAAAGTAGTTTAGCTATAAATAAAGCGGAAAAAAATACTACTGCTTCCTAAGCTCAAAAAGCTGATAAAGTCAGAGACACTTTGACTCAAGAAGCAACAAAAAAATCTATTTTTTTTATTTGAAACATACTTTCATTATTTTACTTTAATTTCATTTAGATTGATTGCATTTTTTAAGTTTTTATTTGAATTTTAAAAATAGTTAAATTGACCTTAAATTGCCAATACTATATTTTAGCTCAAACTAAGATATTTCAACCTAAAATAAGCAATAACAATTTAAAGATATTTTAAATAAATATCTATAGAAAAAAAGGAACTGATATTTAAGCTCAAAACCTAGCTTTAGTCCTAGAATTTTAATAGAAGCTGAATTTGTAAAATAGTTTTATCGCCAGTTAGCATTATTCTTTAATCTTCCAATTTATCTATCAGTTATCACATTACTTTACTCGAGCTATACACATATATAAAATGAGTAGCTAAATATTCAAAAGATGCTCAAGGTACAGCAGCTCTGATATTCAAGTATAGATTGGGTATTATTCTCGCTTATAACGATCGATTATATTTGATAAACACAAATCAACAATTATAGTTTTTTAAAATTCGATACTATAATTTGTTTTATAGTGATGCTGAATTTATTCCATACTCTGCCAAGCTCTAATCATTCACTCGCTGAGAATGTATAATGACTCTGTTAATGACTGGTCTCTCATTTCAGCTACGATACGGGCAATGGCATCCACCGTGATGAGACTGGCGAGTTCAAGGGCGGCTGGCCACATGGGTCATTGGGTGTGAGCGGCTCCTACTCCTACACGGGTGATGATGGTAAACAGTACACGGTCAACTACAAGGCGGATAAGAATGGCTTCCATGCCGAGGGTGCACATTTGCCCACATCGCCATCACTGCCACATAATGAGTAAGAACTATAACTAATTTCCAGTTGATTCTTTACTATATCGTTGTTTCCCGCTTCTCTCTTAGTCATCATCAACACCGCAGTGCTGGAGTTGGTGCAGGTGCTGGTGCTTACCATGGCGGCTCGTATCATGGTGCTGGCAGCTCTCCAGCATCGTCATCGCGTTATCTGCCACCTGGTTATCGTCAACGCCGACACTACTAAGTTGCAGCAAATCGAATCTGATCACAAGAATACTATTTTGTCTGGCACTCGAATATTTAGTTTATAATTTTGCTCAAAAGTGCAGAGGGCTTTCTTTCACGACAATAAAATATATAGTTAAAACTCTTCGAGAAATTTAAAGAGAGTTTTCTTTGATGGAGAATGGTGAGTGCAAGATACTTGCAAGGAAAACAATCTACTATAGTGAAAACTATCAAATTACTGTACTCTACCAAACTATCACAATTTGAAGTATACGAGTTTAGTCTTTGACTATTTAATAGCCAAATATTTTAGCAAGCGCAGGTGGCGCACGACTGTAGCTGTTGTATGCACTATAAAGTTTTTTGCCAGCGTCAGCTGTTAGAACATAGACACTCACACACATACGCACACACAACACGAACTCTTGCCACGCCTCTTTGGTGTTCAATGTTTTATGCTCTTGACTTTGGCAAAGTTCCCACAGCTCAGGCAACAGTAAAAGTAAGCACAAGCTGATTAATATGCAGTTAAACAGTTAAAACAACGTCTAAAAGCCACAATTGCCCTCCCCAGGACCTCCCCATGGTCTTCTTCTTTCTCGCCGAAATCAAAACAAGCCAAAAAGTTGTCGCACTCTAGCCATATTTATTTGACAACTTTCTGTGCTATTGTCGCGCACATTAATCATATACGAATCCATATATAGTATAGGAGAGAACGCTTATAACACCATAGAGCAAACCATAGACCATATACCATACCATTTACCACACTTAGTAAGGGATGGGGAGGGGGAGAAAACTTGAAGACGCTGTCGACAATTGCCACAAGATGGAAAGTGGAAAATGACGCGAAAAACTAACCAAAGGGCGGCAGGGAATTGACTAATGAATACCCTTTAAAGAAATAGTTATACCTTGAGTAAAAAAGTTACTTAGAAGTACACAAATAAGGCGAGGATTCAGCTACAATGGTATTTACAACTAAGTCGGCAAGTTGATACATCGTAAATATATACATTAATATTTTTATTTACTTAGACCCTGTACTTTAAAAAAGCACAAAAGGGTCTATTAAGTTTGTGCAAGTCAGAAATGTAAGTAACAGGCAGAAGGAGGCGTGGCAGAGCCCACAAAGTATATATATTCTTGATCAGGACGACGAGCTGAGTCGATCTAGCCATGTCCGTCTGTCTGTCCGTCCGTATTAACACTTAGATCTCGTAAACTGTAAGAGCTAGAGACATCCTATTTGGCAGTTGGATGCCCCTATGGTGCAAGCCGATTAAGTTTGTGTCAGATTTTTGCCCCTCCCCAGACTGTAGCTTTCCGAGTTTTTTCTGCTTCTTCTTGGCTTACTATTTATTAAGAAACTATCAAAGCCCACAACAAATTTGCTTACTCTAGCTCATATACAACCAGAGATCTTTGTATTTGCTTATGCTACTCAAGCATTTTTACTGCAATTATGCCAAGTACAGGGTATTGAATAAACTCCAAAAGAACAATGGGAAAAAGCGCACAGGAATTGTCAAGTTTTTAGCATTGTCTTCGGGTAAAAGTTTTTTTCTCCTTAGCTGTCTGTCTATAAGGATATCTGTACTTTTATTTTGCGCATTTTTCGTTTAACGTTTTGTATTCGCATTCGTTTTATGTTAAACGACTCTGGCATTAATTAAAATTACACAGAATTTCGCCCCGAGGTGGGACAGAGGAGGAGGAGGAGGAGTGGCAAAGGAGGGTTCACTTGGGTTCTTCATAAATTAAAATGGCGCTTATGAATTTTATGAATTATACTTCCCCATTAGGAGCAGACATTGGGCACTCGGTCCCAAGGAAATGGCTCCATTTCCCCACAGCAATCCCCTCCTTCCTTTTGGCAACGACGCGTTCTTATTGAATTTCATTGAGTGCTGTAGCTGCAATCATTTGCATGCACATACATGTCTCTGCATGTTCAACTACACAAGTAACACATGTACGGCACCCACTCCCACTCGCCCCCCTCGCCCACTCGCCCCCTTCTCCCGTTCCCGCATTCGTTCTACATTCCTCTTTCTACTGCACTCACTTAATTTTATGCCAAAACAATGACACGCCATAAATTTAAACGGATTTGCGTTGCGCCTCGAGCCAAACGCGTTCAGCAACCCTCAAACGTCTTTAGTGTAGACGCTGCAGTCGGGGAGGGGGACGGCGGTGCGCTGTCAGTGTTGTGCAACGTTGCCCGCAAGCACCTTATAATATCCACATAATCCCTCACTCTCCCCCTGCCCGCGGACAGACAAACTACAACCCCGACACAATTTTAAGCATTTGCCCCCAACAAATTTTAAAAGTTTTTTAGTGTCAAGTGTTTGCCAACACTCAACAAAATAAATTACACCGTTTTGCAACACATATACATCTAAGCCGAAATTTTAGTTATGTAATTAAAAGAGGAGCAGCAAGAAAAAGAGTTTTGAGAGGTACGATTGCATTAGTTCCCTTAAGGAACACCAAGTGAACTTATTTTAAGAATAAAAACTCGGAAAGCTACAGTCGGATGCAATCGACATTAGAAGACCCTGTACTTTCCTTCGGGAAAGGGAATTACAGGGAATTGAATCTTGAATATCTTCGGTGTTTTTTATCCGATTGAGCCACAATTCACAGCACAGATAAAGATTATCATGAGATTATCGTATGCCAAAGCTCAAGTTACCTTTAAAATTGTGGATGTGGTGAGTTGCACAAACCTAATAGACCCTCTTGAACTTTTTTAAAGTACAGGGTCTAAAAATATGTAAATAAATATATTATATATATTATTTAAATACTCACAAATATCAAACGATAATGAAGTTAAAAAGTAACTGAAAAAATGTAACAAAAAATTAATATTAAAAGAAGGTTTAAGTCACAGTGTATCTGGGCTAATATAAAAAATAAGAAACAATAAATTAAGTAAAAGATAGTTAAGTAAACACGCAAATAAAAGAGTCAAAAATGATCAGAATTGTTAAACTAATGTTAAGTAATCTCAACTTGTTTCAAGTTAAAGTCAAATTGAAGATAAATTATGAAAAAATACAAAATTTAACTAATATCAATTAACGCAAAGCATGTAATTAACGCATTAAAATTACAGCCCTAGGGTGCATAATAAATGAAAACATGCCATGGCAGATGAGGGGCAAGTGAAAAATGCCTAATAGAATCTGCTGGGAAATTAACTTCTGAAAGCTAATGCGAAACTTGTAGCCAAAAGACGTGCAAATAATTTGCCAGTTTATGTAGTTTGAGGCTAGAAAATGAACTGAAAACGACAAAGCGAAAGAGTGTGAGGGAAAGAGAGTGTGAAGGAGGCGGAACAACGGAAGGAGATGAAACTAAAATAGGAGGATTTGGCACACGCTATTGCGTGCCCGTCAACCAAACGTTGGGCGCCATCTAGCGGCGTGTCAGTTAGTGTTGATATTTATATGCATGTGTGTGTGTGTGTGTGTGTGCGAGTGTGTGTGTAAGTGTGTGTGGAGTACACTTTATTTTGATATTGATATGGCAGTTGCACGCACAACGCTACGCTCCACGCACTCGTCTAAGGAGCTTATACTATATGTGCAGATATACTATACACTATTACACTCTCACACACACACACACACACACACACACACACTCTCTCTCTCTCTCTGCAATGTGTGAGTCATTGTCGGTCTGTTTGGGGGCCTGCCTCCCATTACCCGTTACTCGTCTCTCCGGGCATCATTTTCATTAAAATTTTAATAGCCATGTTTGGGAATTTGTTACACTGTGTGCGAGTGTGTGTGCGAGTGTGTGTGAGCTTTAAGTTTTGCCACTGGCATTTGGCTGTTGCCTTTTATCTATGTAACTGCCAAGTAGCTTGTTATAACCATAACTTAACTATCATAATACGCCATCCACGCTAATCCCCAAAGTCAGTTTATAAAAGATTTAAGATATTTGACTTAAAGCACGAACGGAAACTTGTTTAAAGCTCAGCACGAGCTTTTATAGTTTTGCACTTCTGATTAAGAAAGTTGAAGACCAAGCAAAAGGATATTTAAACGAAGAAATTAGAATGCTAGTTGCTCTAACTAGACTGTCAATTAATGTATCTACAGTGAAAACTCTATACAGCGGACACGCCCCCGCTAAAGGAGGCTGTTCAAAGAAGAGAAGTGAAACTGTTTAAAAAAGTATACGAACGTCGTAGAAAGAGGTGTTCCGATTGGAGGGTTGTCCTTTGAAAGACTTTTCAATGTATCTATCTTTCCCACACACTATTTCATTTCAATTAATAGTATACAATATTGAGTAAAGTGAATAGCGATTTCTTTTAACAGCTTTTTGGCTTTTTTTATAATTCTAGTTTTATAATTAGCAACTTCTTTGACATTTATGACACATTTGTCGGTCAATTTTCATGTGAATATCATTTTCTGTGATCTATATCGATCAAAGCTTTGTTCTAGGGAGCTTTCGTGGCAGCTAAGTGAGCTTAAAGGTGGACTAAAACATTTAAAGCGCAAATCGAATACATTCAAGGACTTGCCATGCGGTCTGCCCGCCCAACCACAGCTGCACTGAGTGGACACATATGCTATAAAACCAGAATGTAACCAAGTGATGAACGCATCCGAGGCGGAACCCAGCATTAAAAGGGCAAAGGAATCGACTGAGGCGGTGTGGGGGTAAGGGGAGTTGGGGTTATAAAACGCAAACAAGAAATTCCAATAAACTAATTTGCACACGAAAGCGAGAAACATTCAAGGCAGACAGCGGGCCATAAGGAATGGGAATGGAAATGGAATTGGGAATGGGAATGGGAGTGGGAATGGATTGAGATTGGATGGCATTGGAGGAAGGAGGAATTTGTCGGGCAATGTGAGTCCTGTCGGAATATTTGTGTATGAATTTTAAGCAGCTGTAAAAAATGCAAAGCCAATAAAAGGGATAAAATTGAAAAGCGCCAGGACACACACACACACACACATGGGTTGTTGTCAGGGGATCGGGCTGTCGAGGATGTAATTGTAACTGTTCTCTTGAAATATTTACAAAGTGTTTGGTGTTCGGTATTCGCTGCTTCTCGCATTTTGGTATAATAAATTAGCGTCGCGTTTCGTATTATTGACTGGATTTTGAATAATAACACACAAAGGACCCAACAAAAAGAGGAAGCACAGGACCCAAGTACTGCTACTGCTACCCTCACAAGGTGACGCACCAGCATGCTGTAATTCAAGAAATCGAGCTCCAGCGATATACTATAAAGAAGGAGCGAGTGTGTATGTATGTGAATGCGTTGCCCACACACATGCGAGTATGTGCAGGGTGTTCAACGGGTGTGCGGGCATACGGGTATTTCACACAACTCAGCACAATTGCGCACATAAATTTAATGCGCCAAATAATACGCAAGACAAGTGAAACGCATATTTAAGTTGACTACATTGCGCTGAAATTCACTCAAACTTTTCTTCTCTCTTCTACGTCAGAGCATAGGGTGCCGTTACAGTGGTCACACATGAGCAAACATCGGATGGAAAGCTCTTTCCACACGGAAAGCTTTTGCAGAGAAAGAATGCGATAAGTTTATTCAGCTTAGCATTATCACATTCAGCTTTACTGAGCTTTTATTTCACTTTGAGCTACTTGAGCTTTAAGTAGATATTTATGAGCAAACATCTGATGGAAAGCTCTTTCCACACGGAAAGCTTTTGCAGGGAAAGAATGCGATAAGTTTATGCAGCTTTGCATTATCACATTCAGCTTTACTGAGCTTTTAGTTTACTTTGAGCTACTTGAGCTTTAAGTAGATATTTATGAGCGAACATCGGATGGAAGCTCTTTCCACACGGAGAGCTTTTGCAGGAAAAGAATGCGATAAGTTCATTCAGCTTATAATGCTTATTATCACATTCAGCTTTGCTGAGCTTTTATTTCACTTTGAACTACTTGAGCTTTAAGTAGATATTTATGAGCGAACATCTGATGGAAAGCTCTTTCCACACGGAGAGCTTTTGCAGGGAAAGAATGCGATAAGTTCATTCAGCTTAGCATTATCACATTCAGCTTTACTGAGCTTTTATTTTACTTTAAGCTACTTGAGCTTTAAGTAGATATTTATTTAATAACAATAAAAAGCTAAAATATAAATATTTATGTAAGTAAATTGGCTTTTGGCATAGTTTTAGGCATAATTTCGTTTCATTAAAAAGTTTTGTGAACTATTTAAGCTTTATAAACGTTCAGATAAGCTTTCAACTGTATGAGTTCTTCAAGCATAGCTTAAAGCTCAAAAACTAGCTGTAAATACAGTTTAAAGCTCAGCAAACCATACATAGCTTTGGTTTTACCACAAACTTGTACACTTAGCTCTATAAGTTGATGAGCTTTAAGCGCTTTTTTAAGCAGAAATTTTAGTAGTTGATGAGCTTTAACCTTGAAAGAAATTGAAATCAAGTTATACTGCGTTATACTGACTGAAAAGTACAGGGTCTAGAAAATCTAAAAAATAGTTATAAATTACCAAAGAAAGTTGTTTTGGCACCACTGTAAGCAAATGTACAGTGTGCAGCTGGAAAACTTGAAAAACTTTCTTTTTTTGTGTCGTTGTTGAATAATTTTTTGCTGCTTTTTTTGAGCAACTTGAGATTTACACAAAATACATGGCCACAAAGCAGGAGAATGAGCGAAACAGGAGGGGTAAGGGGAAAGAGAGTGTGTGTATGTGTGTGTGTGAGTGTGTGTGTGTGAGTGTGTTGTGCACTCATTTGAATGTATTACAACAAGTTAGACCGTACAAAATTCCAGCACAAAAGGACACAGAACGACGTTGCCTACATGAATTATTTAGAACGCCAAGCGAAATGAGGAAAATGCTACACAGAGAGATGGGGGGTGACACAGCGAAACAGAGGGGGGAGGGGAGAAGGGAGAGGTGCTTGCTGCTGGTAAAAATGAGGTGAGGTGGAGCAGCTGTATGCACTAGTTGCAGACCACCCACACACACACACACACTCGCTGGTTATGTGGATACGTGTGTAATGTTTGATTAAATTTGTAGCCACTTGTAGCAAGGCAACGCTGCCGTACCCCTTACCCCCTCACCCCTAATTCCAGTCCAACTTTTTGGCGAGGCGTCAGAAATTAACTCGTTTTATTGCGCATTTCATTCAACTAGGCCGACAAGCCAGTGGCACCTTTTAAATTGATTTAAGTAGTGCTGCCTGGTGTAACTAGTTGATTAATATATTGAATTAGTGAGTTGTGCTAGAACTTAATACAACACTTGGCTCAGAGAGCTTGAGCTGATCAAATATGCCATAAATATTCACCAATTTGATTATGCTCAACTGCAGTGACTCTCTTTGAATACACATGAATTACAGCTGATTCGGGAAGGAGTAGTGTCGAAAGCCAATGGGAAATACGAGTAACTGGGACTAAAAGCAATCGCAATGTTGGACAACAAATTACTCAATTGCAGTGGGTCAAATGTGTCTGCTGTGGTTCATATCTCAGTGTAGACACAGCGCCTGAGTCATTACTCGTTATGACCCAAACAATAATTCACACACACACACACACACACACACAGAGGCAGAGCAAATGTGCCACTGGCAGTGGTGAGTTAAGGCTGTGTGGCAACATCAACAATTGTTGCATGAATAAGCAGCCAATGGATTGAGTGGTTTGCGTGAAGTGGAGTGGCTCAGGCTGAATGTTTGAGGCTAATGATTGTCAGCACACAGATCACTGCGCAATATTTCTATGGCGGGGGTAAAAACGCAGTAGAGTGGGGAAGTGGAAGTGGAAGCGAAAGGAAATGCCTCCCCCTCTGCTACACCTACACGAAATTGTGCCATCAAAAGTAATGCGTAGGCGGGGCACTCAGATAGCGTGTGATGTGGAGAAATTATAAAGGGAACACAATGCCTGTCGACAGTTCGCAGAGATGAAAATAGATGTTGTTGGACACGCTGGGTGGGGCAAATTCAGTTAGCAGTGAAACAAATTACGGCTGAAAATATTACAAGCATTAGCAGGACATGGGACACAGCCAGTTAAGAGCCAGGAGTTGCCCCAAAGGATAAGGTGAAAGTAGAGAAGATTATTATTTATTATTATTTATTTAGGGAACTACACTCAGTAGGCACTGCGACCAAACGATCTTTTGTGCCGAGAGTGAACCCTATTGGTTCAAAAGAGTCTCTACCTCCCTAATGAAGGAGAGCAAATCTAAGTAGAGAAGATAAGATGCTTAAAAGCATTTCCAGAAGCAAGTTTAAATAGCAAAGAGTGAGAGTTTATACTCTGGAATTTCTCCGAAATAGAACCCAAAATGCATTTAGATTTACACTATTTCTATACTTATACACTGAAGTTCTCCGATTGGAACAGTTAACTTAAGCTGAATGTGAAGTAAGACCTCACGAAATCTCTACAAAATCTCAATAAAATCCACTCCATCACCCTTCAGGTAACCTTAATACTAACTTCAAATGAAATTTGCAATAAATTTGCTTTACTAACGAAATTTGCACATGAATTTATTGAACACAATGCCATTTGGGACCTCTGATATAAAATAATAACATTTTATAGCAAAAATAATTGCATTTACCTAGTCCCAAAAGATAAACAATAAAGCGCCCACACATCTCATAATTTCAATTCCACAAAATTCGATATACACGCCTAAGAAAAAGGTAAAAGGAAAAGGAGTTTTTTATTGTTTCGCTTCCTGTAATAAACAATTCACAAGCCAAAGGAAGCTGCAGCAAAGTTCTACTCCTTTGGGGCAAAACAAGAAGCACAAAAAAGAAATGAGCACAGAGTGGGTTAAGCCACAGTGGGCAACAGAAGTATACGAGTATATTTTCATGTATACAAATGCTTTGCACTTGTCAAGCAGAAAGTTTATCTGTTGAAACTTTGAGAGTTTGTGTTGAAATTTCAAGAATTGTTGGAATTGCTAGAAATAGCAGGAAAGCAGTGAATACTTATTGCAAAGTATGTAAATTATACGAAATGCTAACGGAAAATATTACAAGTGAAAGAGAGAATAGTTTAAAGGGAGCGTAAGATAATACCAATAATCCACTGTACTTTCCGAATAGGTATTCTTTAGTAAAGTCAAAGAACTTCTTACCTATTTGAGCATATACAGTCCAAATTTCACAACCCTAGCATGACTCAATTCAGAGATCTGACTGTTAAAAGAGTGCTGTCGCTATTAATATGCCCCATATTGTAGGGTATGCAGGCATCTCAGCCAATTCTGATGAAATTAGAAAGCTATTTGCTGTTGTCTAAGCGAAATTGAATATTTACATAAGCATAAATTATTTGTGGCATACTTTTTGGCGTTTTGGGAATGGCAAGGGAGGAGACAGTCAAGGGAGTGGCAATGGAAATACTGCGGTTTTTCTCCTACTTCCCCTCTTCTTCTTTGGTAACTACTTAAGCTGCCAAAGAAAATTTCGATGCCATTTTTCTTGTCTTGGATATATACATATATATCTGTAGAACTGTATATAAGTATATTTTGCGCTTGGTTGAAAATCAAATTGACAGCGACAGCCACAAGTGGGCGAAGAAGAAAAAAAGAAAAAGAAAAACCAGCGATAAACGCTGAGAGAAATGCAGAGGCAGACACGTCTGTCGCTGCTGCTGTGATGCCCCCAAGGCACTTCAGCATGATTAGTGGATGGACAGACGGAGGGACAGACAGACAGCTTAGACAGGTGAAACTCACGTGAGACATCAGCTTGTCACTAAACGGCGCAGTGAACATAAATCTAAGCTGCCAGCCAGCCTCCTCCTCCTCCTCCTCCACTTCTGATAAACCCATCAAAATCTGGAAAAGTTTTACGCGCAAAAACTCTAATTGAATGGGAATGGAACCACAAGCCTGAGAATATTTTTATTTTATTTATTTATAATACCTGAAACACAATAAGAGCCAAGAAGAGACGAGTGGAAACTTTGTCAAGCTGCAGCTTATCGAGTCGGACAGCTCTGACAGTTGCCCGTTGCAAGAAGAAGACAAATGTTGCATATAGAGAGAGTCTAGAGTATATAAACTGATAAAGGAAGTAGAAGTCAAAGTGGCAAGTACAGTAGAGTTGCGAAGTGCCAGTGCTCGAGGTCTCTCCCGTCTACAAAATGATGTATACTTCAAGCAGCTGAATGGCAACAGTTTCAAGTGTTTTGCGGACAAACCCTTCAAGCACTTGCAACTTTTTTTCTTCTTTCTATCCTTTTGCAGCTGATAAATGGTTTACCACTCTCACTAGAGGCAGAAGGGGGGGAAGTGCCTTAAGGGCTGCCAACTCAATTCTAAACAAGCAATTGCCATGACTATACTAAGAGAAAATTTCCTCCATACACACTATACAAATCTCTGTCCAGTTGAAAATAGTTTTCTCTTATAGGAATATTGTCCTGTATTTCCGATATTTTAAATACATTTATTTTATGTTGAAAATCATTAGTTTCAGATACCAATTCGTTTGAATGTAGTATTTCTTACCGTTAGAGCTGTACGATGTTCATCAGTCAGTCAGGACAAAGAACTTTATGTACATAATATAGATTATAAATGTTTAATCTCTCTTAGATTGGTTTGCTTAGTGTTTGTTTCGTTAGAATCGCATTAATTTACACTTTAAATAATGTTAAATATTCATTAAAATTAAGTTAGTTGTTGTAATTAGGAAAGCTAGCTATCTTTCGCTTCGTCGCTTTTGCCCGAAATTGAACTCTCTCAGACAAGGCCAAGGCAAGAGCGAAGCACTTCATCGAGCAAATCAAATTCGACGCTCAATTAAAATTCAATTTGTTGCGCGCCATTAATTAGATTCCCCCACAGCCAACTGCAGGGCGGAAAGGGGGAGGGGGAGGGCTGGATAGGTGCCCCATGGGCAGCTGGCGTTGAACTTGGCACAGACACCTGTGACAGACACAGACTTGCCTCACACTTAATGCAATTTTTTACTCAAGAGCTGCTGCAGCTAGAGGCTAGCTTACTAATTAGGAGTTTTGGGGCAGAATCCAACTTGGACACTTCAATTAGGTGTAATCTATGCGCATAAATTGCCAGCAGCAGCGGCAGGAGAAAGAGGAAGATGGATGAGCGTGTGGCATGCAACATGTTGCAAACGCTGTATGGATGAATGGTACAGCCAAGAGGCATACGCATAAATTACGCAACCCTTAGCAGAGCAGCAGCTTAATTGTTTTTTTCCAACGGTCAACGATGTGCGCCATACATTTTGTACACAACTGTACTTTTATCACTTATGCCACTCACCTGTTTCTGCAATGTATTGGAGAGCTCCTCGAGGCACTCCTTGCGCTCGAAGCGCTCAAACTTGAAGCTATTGGAGCGATAGAGCTCATTGTCCTCACGACGACGATTCCGGCATAGGCGACGAGTGATGATGTTCCCACTGCCACTCAAACGGGGTCTGTAAAAAGGGGGCGAGAAAAGGGCGTGAGCAGAGGAAATTTCAATAGTAGGAAGTCAGTTTCAATTGCAATAGACAAAACACAAAAGACAAAAGACAACTCAGACTTGTCATACCATGTGTCATATGTGGCCATCAATATCTGACAGGTTGTGTGACATATCAAATGGTAGAGGAAAGTCAGCCTTAATTGTCTTGGGGGTAAATGACACAAACTATTCATATAGTATGTTGCGAATGTGAATGACAGACCTTTGTTTATTATTTATCTGTCTTCAAGACTCAGAAATAATAAGAATTTTAACTAAATATAAACCAAAGACCATAGGAGACAGGGAAAGCTACAGTCGGACGCAACCGATAGTAGGAGACCCTGTACTTTGATTTGCCCCGGGCTTCGATATGTACATACTACATACACATAAATGCACAAAAACACTTATACACACAAATAAACGCGCAACTACAAATAGCATCCAAATAGGTTGAAACACTCTCAAAATTTAAACAATTAGCAGCTGAGATTTATTTGAATTATATATATGTATTATACAAGAACTACACAACTTGAAATAGATTAAAAACAAATAAGTTGTAATAATAAATATATAAATTAGTTAATATTATAAATGAGTTTTCAAATCTCCAAAATTCCGCATATTAAAATGTGAATTATATCTATTATTAATACTAAATTTGCAATATATTCTATTTGATTTGAATGAGGAACATTTTATTAATATTTATCATATGTATCTCTCTTCTTTTCAGTTTGTTTTGTTGAAATTTCTTTCAAACTAGTTTATGCGTGTTAGACATAAAGAGGAATAAACTAAACCCAAATCCCAGAAGACACAACTACAGCAATACGACAACTACAATACAGGCCCCAAAGAAAAAACACACTAAAAAGCAAACAAAGGCCAAAGCAAACAAAGCAAAAGCAAACAAACACAAATCACAAAAGCAAAAGATACAAATGAATCATAAGGTAATTATTGAAATATAAATATTACAAATTTTAATTGATACATTTATTTTACTCTTCAGTATGAATTTTAGCTGCGATTGATATCAAACTCAGCTATGTATTGAAAGAAAAACTACACAAATCGCAAGTAAAACGAAGCCAGACCATTGGGATAATCAGCTACACATCTACAATTTTACAATTAGGGTAAGATTTTACATGAAAGTTTCATTTTAAAATATTTTATTTATTATAGCACTTAAATTAAAACACAGCTCAATTGCATTTTATTAATTTCCCATATCAAAATCCATTGCAAATATTTTCAGTATGCGTTCGTTTTGAGATTGCGTTGAAGCAATGGCGATTGGGATTGGGATTGGGATAGCGAGTTGCAAGTTGCAAGTTTAGCTCAAATGTGGCATCCTGAGCCCGGAGTGAGAGTCAACTATACAAAATACAATACTCTCACAAGTGGAAGCCCTTAATAAGGCAACAGCTATTATGCCCTAATTCCCAAACCAGCCACGACACCTCTTAAGCTAATTTCACTGTTAAATTTCTAAGAAGGATTTGCAAATTTTAACTGTGCAAATTTGCAACAAACACTAGGTACACGAAAAAACTTCATTTTATTTTTTATTAGATTTCTATTAACTAAACTACAGATATATATTATGTTTTTCAAGTCGTTTTGCTTTTATATTCGTTTTTACCCTAAAAGTTGACAACACTTTTTGGTTTTAACTTCAGTCGCAGAATTAGTTTTTTTTTTTTTTTTTTTTATTATTATTATTTAACAAGTGGAGAAACAGTCGCAGAATTAGTACTTTTGAGATTCTAAATTTGGTGGACATAGCTTATAAATTTCTAGATAATTAAGCTGTGATAATCTGGTGTATATATAGCTATAATTGTGGTCAGAATTGATACTGCTAAGTACCCAATTTTAGAAAAGTTAATTGAGGTTAGACAAAAACCCAGACATGATGGACCAAAACTGACTTAAGATTCAAATCACTTAACTCATTTTCATTTGTGGAATATATAAATAATATATATAATAATATATAAATAATATATAATAATATATATAAATATTATTATGTAAAATTTTCAGCAATTTAAAAGCGACTCTACAATGTGAAAGTAATACTAATATTCTTGAAATAATGATAATAAAATGCTCAAGATACCTATGCAAGAATAGCGTAACAATGTTATTCCTATTTAAAGATTAGTACTTAATTGAGCACTATGTCCAACAGCATACTAACTAAACTAAAGGAGGTAATTCCTTGAGCCACTTTTACTTCATCTTTATTTTAATTAAATTAAGACATTAAGGTTGTAAAAGCCAAAACTTTCTCTTGGCCATAAAGCAAACTTTTTAGAAAGTAAGAACTTGTCGCTCTAACTAATTTTGATGCCCTGCATCAAGGGTCCTCCCCCAGGTCTCCCCCACCCCTACCTACCTGCCCTACCTATCATTACCAGCTAAAGTTATACAATTTTTACGAGCTGCCCAAAAAATAAATATAAATTTTGTTTAGCTTCTTTTTTGCGCTGTGGCCCACATCATTAAGTTTGGCGCTTGTGGCTTGCTGTTGACGTTGTACCCGCCCCCTCACCCGCCACCGCCTGACCACAAGAAAGGAGTTAGGACAGGGCCACGGGGGCATAAGGCAAACAGTTCGTTAGCTGTGGCGGTTCATTAAAATGTGACACATTCGGTGGAAGGGAAGAGAATTCTGTTCCATTTACTCTCAGCCTGTCGGCGGTGGCTTAAAGCCGCTACAATTTAAGGCTGTCGACGACCCACTTTGCATTTTGCAGCTGTGCCACGCCCACAGACGCACTTCAATGAAGCCAACTAACCAACTCACCTGAACAAAACACAATAAAGTGGAGAAAAAAATTACTTGGCCCTAGCATGAGGACAAGGGGAATACTCTAGCCAATTGCTAGTCTACTATTTTATGAATTTTAATATTCATAATAAAAATATATACATATGTACCCGATTTGTTTATTTATATCTCCTAAATTTCACCTAAATCTCAAAAAAAAGCTCAGTATTCAATTTTAAAAAATTCTCATTAAAATAATTTTAATAAAGTCTAACAATATAACTTTATTTTCCAGCATTTATCTGGTAGTCAACTTTTATACAAATAACCTTAATTTTTTAACTCTTCGAGCTGTTCCGCTTTCCAATTTCGCTGCAAAATCAACTAAAATTTCTAGTCGCTTTTTAAAGCGTTGCGGATAATAGTTAAGTTTTAAAAGCAAATTTTTATGAGGAAATCATTTTAAACTTTAGGAACTAGAATAAAGATAAACCACAGTATGAACCTTTAAGTATAACTAAATGATAAAATAAAAGAGACCTAAAGGACGTTCCAAAGCAGGAACTGATGAATGTCTCGATGGATTTGTCTCAATTCAAACAATATTGATTTAGTCAACTTCTTTTCTGCGAGAATCAACCCAAGCCAATTTTCTCAGTCTTCCCAGAAAACCCGGAACTCCCTCTGTTATACCCTAACATAGTGGGAAACGGTATAAGAATAAGGCAGAGCCGTAGCCCAACAAAAGCACAAGTCAGCGCATAAGAGGCTCAAGTGGCATGCCACTTGGCCAACTCCTGCTGCAACTTGGTTGTTGCCACAGGTGCCACACTTACCCGCAGGGCTTGCAGTGCGTCATATGCAGATCCCAGTTGAGATTAAAGTTGAACATGCGCAGCTTTGCCACAGCGCGTTGCCGTAGGGAGATATCTGGTGGTGCTGCAGCTGCACCACCAGCTCCCGTTGCTGCCACTCCACTAGACGCAGCAGCAGCACCACCCCCACCGCTGCCGCCGATTGTGCCTGTTGCGGCACGTTGCGCATTCGGATACATCATGACGGTGCCACTGGGTGCCGATGTGGCAAATAGACGATGCGACGTGGCAGTACCACCGGTGCCATGGTGTCCATGTCCGTGGCCATGTCGATAGTGTTGATGGTGCTCCTTGAGCGTATAGAAGCCGCCAGAGGAACTGCAAAAAGAGCGAGTTGATTGAGGCAATGATTAGTGAAATGACTAACTAGACTTAGACTTTAACTTAAAGTTAATTAGAGTTGAACTTTGTGAGTCAAATCTCCAGTTGTGCTTCCTGTAAAACTTTCTATACACCGACTTCTTTGCCAAACTCTAACTCTATAACAGTAAATAATGATTTTCACATATGAAATTCTTTGTCCTGACTGACTGACTGACTGATGAACAGCGCACAGCCCAAACGTCAAGACTTGGCGAACTAATTTGTTCCCTAAATGATGCCTTATGATACCTAGGTCTCCCCTAAGATCGCTAATTTGCGAATTACTATCGGTTACTATCGATATGCCGATACATTTATGGTGATGGAAGGGCATTTTGACACAACTGGTGACATGCTTGTTTTAAATTAACTTAAAATGTATATAAAAGGTAGGGAAAGCTACGGTCTGACGCAACAGACACTTATACATACAGAAATTCATACTCACAATCAAAAATCACGCATACGCCCTAGTGGCCATACCAAGTACAAAAAATTAATTGTCCAATATCTCCGGTGTTTATTATCCGATTGGGCTGCAAATCGCACCAAACATTCAAAGCATCTAAAGCTTTATTCATGCAAAGAAGGAATCCAACGACTCTAAAACTGTACATGCTAAGAACATTTTTGCAAATTTGAAATAGCTCTTTTAGTTTCCGAGATCTCGGACAAACGGACATGGCTAGATCGACTCAGTTCGTCATGCTGATCAAGAATATATATACTTTATGGGGTCTGCCACGCCTCCTTCTGCCTGTTACATACATTAAAATGTGCCACAACTAAAATGAAATACTATCGATCTAATCGATAGTCCCACATACGATAGTATCGCAACTCTCTTTTCATCAACTGTAAAGAAATGGAGTACTTACGACATATTATCGCCACCGCCGTCACCCACACAGCTGGTCACACCGGCCACCATGCCGCCGCTGCGACGCGGTCGACTCTTGCGTCGACGTCGACGCCGTCGCTCCGATGAGGCAGTGCGCGTTTGGAGGACATGCTGACTGAGAGATTTGTGGCAATTGTTTGTGGCAACCAATTGAGCACCGCTGCTGGCCAAGCGACGACCAGTGGCATTGCTGCCACCAGCAGCAGCAGCAGCAGCAGTACCCCCACTTGCTATACCCTGCACGGCCACCACGAGCTGCGCGTCACCAAAGCCGCCCGCTGAGCTGATGGTGTCGGTGGATTGTGGCGTAGCAGCGGCAGCGCCAGTGGCAGCGCCATTGCCTTGCTGATGCTGATGCTGATGCTGTTGTTGTTGCTGCTGGGATTTGCTGTTGCGCAGGCTATGATTCACTTTGCGCCACATGCGTTCCATCTCGCTGGAGAAATTGCTGTTGCTGTTGTTTTTCTATTATTTGAACTAGCTACTAGGGAGGAGGATGGTTTTTTCTAGTACGGACTGTAGTGGAAGTTGTCGTTGTTGTTGTTTTAGTTACTTTATTGTTTCTGGGTGGCAGTGTTTGGTTTTGTTGTTGTAGCTGTCAGCTGTGTCGCTGAGCTGTGTTGCAGCAGCAGCGACATGGCTACACACGCTCACACACACGCACACGCACGCACGCTCACAAACACGTGAAAGCTACTCAGCAGGAACTATGCATTGTTGTTGTTGTTGTTGTTGTTATGGCTTTGCTTTAATTGTTGTCGTTGTTGTCGTTGTTGTTGTTGTCACTGTATAGCGGAAGTAGTAAAACAAAGCGCATGAATTGAGTTTAACCAAACACACACACACACACACACACACTCATACGCTCGCTCGCTCGTTGTGTATATGTGTGCGAAAACTTTTGTCATGCACTTTTAGGTTAAGCACGCGCTTCACTCATTTCGTTAAGCCGCTGCGGCATTGTTGTTATTGTCGTTGTTGTTGTTGTTGTTGTTGTTGTTGCTATTGCACTTGTGAATGAATATGAAATTGTGAACCGCATGCACTGAGAGCAAATACTCGCAGCCGATAGCAAAGATGAAAAAGCGCACAAACACACACACACACATGCACAGTTATGCACTGCTTGATTTTGTTCGACTGGGATTTTCTTTAATTTTTTTCTTCGCATTTATTCACTTTACACATAAAATAAAAAGCCGCAATCAACGGCAATAGCGAGAAAATGTTCCATTTCTGCTGCGATGGCGACACACATTTTGCGTTTTGTCTAATTTTGCGTTAGTAATGCGAAGCCAGCGAGAGAGCGCAAAAGAAATTACACACTCACACACGCACACACACAGAGACAAGCCAAAGTTAAAACAGGAGAGCTTTAACGGTGCGATGGCAACCAAAATTGCCGCATTTTGTTTTTGTCGTTATTGCTGTTGCTGTTGTTGTTGCTGTTGTTGTTGCTGCTCCTAACAAGACAGCATGCCTGTATGCACAGTGGAGCAAAGACTGTTAATAGCGATAACATTTGCAGTAGCTTTTTTATAGCATACTTTTAAGAGCAATAAAGTAAATCGAAATTGAAATTGAAATAAGCAAGACGATTTGAAAAAACTATTAATTAACAATAATTTTATTGAAATAATAACTATTTTATTTCATATTAAATTAACAACATGAAAAGATTGCAAGTGAAATAGACTTTAATAAAATAATATAATATAAATAATATTAATATAATATAAAATAATATTATCAGTACATACTAAAAAATCTAACTTGAATACACATTTAAAAAGAAGAGTAAAACTATAAAAATGTCACACTGTTGTCATCCAATGGTCCGTATTATTGCCAATTTGAACCCACTGTGCCTCACTGCACAGCCAAAAGCTGCACACTTTCGCTCTCTCGTTTTGTAAAGACACTCGCTCTCTTCTCACTTTCTTTCTCTCGCTCTCTCTGTCAATCTCTCGCGCGATTGGCAATGCGTGGGCGCAAGTTAGCCGTGTGAGGCGGACAAAAGTTTTCCTTGTTGCTGTTGTTTTTGCTGCTGGCGTCGTTGGCGTCGTTGTCGTCGTGGTATTCTGCCACGTCCTGTGTATAACACAAACAATTTGCGCTTGACGCTGCAAGGGAATTCCTGAAACAGCCGCGTGTGTGTGTATGCGTGCATGTTTGTGTGCTATCATCGATACCAACAACAATTGCAGTTCACAATTTTCATGTTTTGCCTCTACATTTCGTCCTAAACAAAGCACAAAGCACACACATACAAACATACATCAGTATGTAGTAGGTATGTTGGCAGCGATAACGGAAGTGCCTTTGATACACTTTTTAATTGTAGTTACGCTTTGGCCACGAAATTTACATTTTTATCACAGAAAACAACGAGAAATTCGCTGCGCCGTTATTTGTGGCCAGGAGCAGAGAAGCCTCTGCCCGTTTATTGGCAACGCGCACGCACAAATAAAGCTACCACAGAAGGAAGCGACGCGACGCGACGCTCGGCGATTCTGTCGGCGTCAACATTCCGTTACTCTCTCATCCAGTCCCAGTGTGCAGAGTTGAGTCTGGCTCTCGCTCTCTATCTCTCTTCCTAGCTGTCAATTGGCGCTGCTTGAGAATGTAAACAAGCATAAATAAATACGAAATGAGCAAATATAACAATATAAAATAAAATATCTTGTATTTATTAGCTTTATATATTTATTGAATAGTTCAATCTGCTTTAAATTTGATGTTATTTAAATATATTTCAAATGCGGCATTGTCGCTGATATCGATAAATGTGCATAGAATTAGGGACATTTGCAGCGCTTCAACTGCCGTCATCTATAGGCAGGTAATGTTCACCATTGGCGATAGATGGCGCCCGCTTCTTTGCAGTCCATTAACAGTCAACAGATGGCTACACGTCTGCGAAGGAAGGAAGCAAACAACCAAGTGGCAACGCTGCTAAGACAGCATATTTTCAAGCACAAGCAACGATCCCAAAATAAAACTACAGTTCATTTGTATTTAAGTTTGTTTTGTTTATAGTATTTTTAATTGGTGTCTGCCCATTGTGGCAGTCCCATACTCGCCCTCACCACCGTCATCATCATCTCTATCGTTATCGTTATGGTTACCATTATGCCATCGGATAGTACATAATATTTTCGCCTTCGTGATTTCGATTACAATTGTGATTATCGTTATCGATATCAGTTATCAGTTATACTTTGTTTTACTGCTTTTTGTTTTGCTTAGTTTTGAATCTCGAAAAGCTATATAGGCTATACCCCAATACATAAATGTTGTCTTTACGCAATGTATGTATATTATTAAATGTGATCATTTAAGGTTTAAACATTTAGTTTTTGTTTTTGACATCGAAACATACGTTACACACTCACAAAAAATGCCATTATACGATTGGTATTTCGGGTTTTCTTTTTTCGTTTTCCATTATCTGTAACTTAATCTCTATCTGTTCGCTTAGATAACTTGCCTTTATTTGATAGCACTACTCGTGTTACTCTGTATCTGTCATTCGCACAAACACGCACACACATCCAAATTACAAATGGGAATTTATCGTTATCATTTCGCAATGTTTTACCAATTACCAATATCAATTGTTGAAGATTGCAAATTCTACTAATGCAGTTATGTTCTCTTAAAAATCTTACCGAAGTCGTTTTGTTCTCCATAACCTCCAATTAAATGAGATCTTTTCACTTTATCGGTGTTATCGATAACATAGTAAATATGCTTGTCTCACGTTAAATTTACAAATTATTGACTACTGCAAAGTGTTATCACTCAAATCACAAGTTAGCAAGTGAAACGGGAAAAATATGTTATCGAAAATTATCGATAGTAAGAAGTGAAGGCAGGAGAAAGCAGCAAATCTATTACCCTGTTACACAGTTAACCATAATTTTTTCGATTGTATTTTCCTCATTTTGCACTTGTCTGTGCTACTTGCCTTAATTCCCGATAACTGTTGAGAATACTATCGCATAAAACGTAGACCAGAAATATCACTAAACTGTGCGCAAAGTTTACAAAAAACCATTCACAAACAGGCTGTAATTTTCAGTGTTGCAGTTATCGCTGCTATCGATAATTTATCGCGCGTGTGTTATCAAAATGACAACTAGTCACAACAATTGCATTCAATATGATTTGATTGTGTTTGTTGGTGCAACTCTCTATGTGTATGTGGCAACTCTAGATCTGGTATATAAATCGTCGAACTGTGTTGGTCCAGTTTATTTTTTTTCTATTTTTTTAGTCGATTTTTGGTTAGCCATCGATTTTGTTCGCTATCGTTATCGATAGTACAAAAAAGTATTGATCGCCGCACTGTTGCCGCTTTTCAGTGTACTCCAAGTGCACTGCAATTTGGCAACAAGGCATACAAATGTATTATTATTGTTGTTTAAACTACTACGAGAAACAAAAATAAAACTACACTACGCTCCCACGCCCCAGCCCTGGTTCACAATTTATGCATGTTTTATCATGTTTACGTTTGTATTTTTTTGTTCCTTTTTTTTCGTTTTTTATCGTTTTTTTCTCGTTTAAAAATCGTTTTAAAAATTTTTACGTATTAGCCAATTTTGCCGTGAAAATGTTTTTGCGTTTCTTTTGTTTTGTTTGTTTTTGTTTCTTTTTTTTCAACATCAAATATATGACTATATTTATTTAAATATATATACATACATATATCGTATAAGAATATATCGATATATTGGTGTACGTATGCATATGTATGTAGGTGTATATATATATTTATGTGTAATTACTCCGATTATGCGGTATGCAGATATATATGTATATGTACAGATCTTTAGCATAAAAACTGGTATTAAATTAAATTAAAGTTACACAAAAAAATTGTAATATTGAATTAATTAATCATCGATAATCATAAATTAAACATAGCATTAATATATAGATTATAAGGTAATTTGATATAGTTTAGGTTTATGCATAACCGATTAAAATTAGGGAAAAAAAATTTGTGTATGTATGTAGTTTGTTTCTGTGGAGAGGGGAGTGGGGAGAGGGGAAGGGGCGACTGCAACAGTTATACAAATAAATTAATGCATTAGTATAAAACTAAATGTAAGCTTAATGTTTCAAATCATTTTTAGTGGTTTTTCATCTTTCTTTTTTAACAAAAATTACGCTTATCAAAGTAGTTGTAAAAAATCGATACATATATCGATAGGTAATGCCTAATGAAGTGTACCGTTATATATTTATATATATTTTGTAAGACTTTTCTTGTTGTTTATATTTAGGTTTAGATACTTTGTTGAATTTGCTTTGCGTGCAACCCTTTCTTGACTAAAAAAAAGCATATTTATCAATAAACACACTGATAAATATATTACAAATTGTTTTTTCTTTTGTCTCAATTTTGTTTTGTGTTTGCCATTCGCTGCAAAAGGAGTTGTAGTTGTTGTTGTTGTTGTTGTTTGGCATTTAAAAATTACAAATGTTGTTTGAAACAAATTGCATTTGCTTTAGCTTTGTTTTTTATTTTGTTTTCTTTCCTCATTTTGTTGTTGCTTATATGCCTACAAATGTTGCTGTTGCTGTTGTTGTTGGTCGTCATGGACAGAGAGAGCGCGCTTGCTGCTGCTGTGTTGACTGCGACGCCGACGTCGCACTGCTTGCCAGGCGAACAAAGAGAAGAAACGTTTTATATTCGCTCCAATGGCTGTCAAACTGTGGCGAGCGTACGCAAGCAAAAGAGAGTGGGATGGCAATGCCACTGATCGCCAACACACATATACACATACACACGCAGCTCTCTCGCTCTTCCTTTCGCTCGCTCGCTCTCTCTCTCTCTCGTTCATGGGCTGGATCAAAAGTGCTCCAAAGCTCTGCGCAGCTTTTTACAATAAAATGGACATTAAGATTCGCGCTCCTTCTTCACCTTAACCTCCTCGCCCAATATGGTGGTTATTTCACCCTGCATGAATGCCCACGGTATGGTGGAATTGGCTAGCGGGCAGCGTTCCCCACTCGGACAATACACCTCGTTGCCCAGACCCTAAAAGCAAGATGGAGAATTGGTAAGTAGATTGCAAAGAATGAAAATAGTCGAATTCCACGACAGTCATTTTTAGTCATTTTTAGACATTTACTGTTGTATGAGTGTCGTGGAATTAGGCTATTATCGCTGTCACTCACATTTTGACGCTTGATGCTCTCGCGACTGCAGGGGAAGCAGAACTTGTGAATGTTTACGGATGGACACTGCACAAAGTGCGTATCCTCGAGCCGCTCCTGGCACAGGGTGCACTTCAGTGTGGCATTTTGTGCCGCAGCCGCTGCTGCTGCCGCAGCTGAATTTGGTGCCGAACTGCTGCCCGGCGCACCGCCAATACCCGCCGAGTTGCCACCACTGCCGCCGCCAGCACTGCCACCGCTACTACTGCCACTGGGCGTACCCTGACTGCCGCTGCTGCCGGGTCCGGGATTGACTGAGCCAGCGCTGCCATTGCTGCCACTAGGTCCGATCGTGCCACCATTGTTGCCGGCACCGTTGCCACCACTGCCATCGCCGGCTACAGCATTGGGATTCGGTGGCATCGAGGTGGGTCCGCCCGCGTTATTGCCACCGCCATTGCCAGCGGGTCCTCCATTGTTGCCAGCACTGCTGCAACTGCTCAGCGAATTGCTAGGGCCACCGGGACCCATGGAACCACCGCCACCACTGCCACCGCCCATGCCAGCAGCCACACCAGCCGCTTGCACTGGATTCGAGCCGCCCACCTCGCTGCTGGTCACCGTTGTGCTGGATACATGCCGTGAACCCGACGAACGTCGACCCGAGGATGAGCCTAGAGCAGGGAGAGGAGGCGCATTAAAATAGAATTCAAGAATTGCAACAGCTGCAAGTGCTTACCCGAACTGTTGGGCGAGTGGACACTGCGCGGGGGCAACGGACCCGAGGGTGGACTGGAACCATTGCGTCGACTGGCCGGCGATAGATGCTCTGTAAAATATAGATTAAGAGTCATATTAGATTTTATTTGAAGAACATACAAAGGTTTTAGAATAATAGTCAGAGAGACAACTAGGAAAGCTTTAAGCTTTAGGTTATTAGGAAAGTTATTAAGAGAGATCAAGAAAGCTTTACTAAGCTAGTTAACATTAGTTACAGTCTGCTCAAGATTAAGTTCAAGACAATATAGTTTTTTTATATAGATTAAATTTAGTTTAAGTTGGAAGATATACAATAAGAGCTTTAAACTGTGCTAAAGCTTTAATCAAATAAAAGCTTTTGGTATAATAAGAGCTTTAAACTGTATTAAAGCTATAATTTCAAAAAAGCTTTTGGTATTTTATATATACATATGTACATACATATAAACATATGGATGTATAAACAAAATACTTGAATACATTTTGTTAATTAGATAAAAGTGCTTTAAGTCAACTATTAATTTACATATCAATTGAATTTTTAACCCTAGAACGTCATCCTTAGTCAAAATGACTACGCCCGATTTTATTTTTGAATTAAACCCTGTTTATACCGTTTATTTTAGTCCTCCTTTTCGTGTAGCGCTTGTCAGTAACTTAATAGTTGGTAGTCAAAGTAGGACAATGCACTAGACACATCCTAAGTATTTGATCATTTGATTTTTACGAAAGAAGACGCGGTATTTTGTATGTAAAAGCTGTATGAAAGCTGTGAACGGATATTTTAAGTTAGAGACTTAAAAAAAATGACAAAAAGATAAAAAATATTGAACGAAATGTGTTTAAATATAATTAAGAAATGTATTTTGGTATTTCATTTTGCTCACGACATATTTCAGACTCACATAAAATAGGTCGTTAATGTACAAAAAAATAAGGATGACGTTCCAGGGTTAAGAAGTGTTCTTTTTTCATTAGGCAAAAGTTGACTTTAGTTCCAGTTGTAAACAGTGAGCTTTAAAATAGAATATTTAGAAGCTTTGTAGAAAGCGAACATTTGGGTATAGACAAGAGAACTGTTAATTGTATCTATGAAGTCGTAAAAAGAAAATAAACAAAACGAAACAAAACAAAACTATTTATGGCAATTGTTTACAAAAAGTGAGGAAAAACTGTAGTTTACTCTAACGAAAGCGCACTGTAACGAAAATATACAAAGAAAAGGGCAAATACAGAGAAATACATATACGTATGTATGTATGTATTATTGTATGTATGTATTACTGTGTTTATAATATTTACTTAATGAAAGCGGCTTTCGATTTTTCATGAAATCATTCTCATTGCATGTTTGTAATTTTAGAACTTGGCACAAACAACATTTCACCGTTTATGTTTGTATATATGTAGTATGTGTGTGTGTGTGTGTGCAAGTGTAAATTTCTTGGCAATAGCAACGACAACATTTTTCATTCAGCAACACAACAGACGACGCTGACAGCAGCAACGTGACGTCACATCACGAGTACACTGTGCAGGTTGCTGGCCCCACTGTGCCTCAACTCAACTCGAGCCACACCACACCAACCACAACAACAACAATCAAATTCTCAACCAGCTGGTTTTTTGCAAGCGACGTCAAAAAACAAAACGTCAGTTGGCAAAGTGCCAGCCGCAGCAGCAGCAGCAACGACACGAAACAAGTTTTGTTGCCCATTGCGCATACGTCACAGGGCAGCGACGCATGCAGCGCAGCAGCGAAGCGACTGAGAGCAGAGCAGAGAGCGCGAGTGAGTGAATGCCATCCCGGTTGCCAATTGAGTGTATACACAAACGCATCAAAATTCAATAAAACAATCATAATTGTTCAAATTTGGGTATAAATAAGTCAGAGTGGGCAGAATAATAATAATAATTTCACTTTACTAAAGAGTTAACACTCTCCACCCATTTTAGCTTTATCTATTATATTACATATATAAAACTGCATATAAATAAATGCATATTCCCTTGTAATTGAATCCCTGTAAATACCCTCTTCACGCTTTAAAAATCCCTGTAACTATCCCTTCGTATAAAATTCAGATATTATAAGAATTCCTGAAACTGATTGTGATTTGCTTTTGATTTGCTTCTGATTTTCGGAACATCTGGCAGCCTTACCAAACAGTGGCTCCGTTCACTTCAAGACACTGGTTCTCTTACTCATCAAATTCTAAAACATATTTAAAACTTTAAATTTATTTATTTATTTACAATAGTTAGAGGTAATTAAAATTAGAACTAACTTAATTCTAAAGCACTGGCTGCAGAGGCCTTCGGCTTGCTAGGTTCCGGTATTTACATTAAAACTTTAAATAATTCAGTAATTTATTATAAAATTGCAGAATGATTACAAAGTATTCCATTTTCAAATTACTGTAATAAACACCAAGTGTTGCCACATAGTTTTCTGCGTAGTAAACGGTCACACAAGGGTGAACGGTCTCACAGCTTCGGAGCTGATTATGCTAAAACTTTTAGTGTGACCCTCATTTCCGTACTACAGCTGATTGTCATAATCAAAATCAGTTTCAGGAATCCCACTATTATCGAATAAAGCAATCAGTATAATAAGAAAATAGAAATCAAATAATAGTTGATAACTTACAGTAAGAGAGTAACAAATTTCAATTTGTAATATATTCTTTTATTATGTAGTTATGTTTATTCATCAATGAACTCCATTGCAGCTACAGCAAAAATAAACACCACATTTAGCACCATTGTGCACAGTGTGGCAACGGGGGCGATGGCAGTGCGAGTGTAGGGTAAACGTGTAGAATGCAGTTGGCCGAGCCGGTTTCGTGTTTTTTCTCATTCTTCTTTACTTTTTGTTGTACGTTTTTGTCTCTTTTACTTTTTCTTTCTGCTTCAACATTTTCTGCAAGCATGCAACGACGACAACCGTTGTGTATGTATACCCAAATACGACGAGCGCACGCACATGCAGGCATTCACACACACACACACACACACATACAGTCATATGTGTGTATGTATGTATGTATTTGAAGTTTTGTTTTGACTGTTTGCTTTGGTTTATTCGTCACGCACGCGGCACGGTCGCCGCGTGACTTGCTGAGCGGCGGTCATGCCAATTAACATACATACATGCATACATACACACCAACACACATACACGCACATACATTGGTTTGTCTCTTTATGTACAAGAGTCATGCACATAGACATGCGCAAGCTGCTGCGCACGCGCACGCGTAGCGACAATTTACTTTTGCTGATATTGAAACTAAATAAGCAGAAATAAATAAATAAAGTACAATTAAAAAAGAGAAACAAAATAAAAGAAGAGGAGGGATTTTTCAATTTGTATGCCTAGCGGGGCCGAGCACATTGCTCAAATGTCAACGACGCTGTCAGCGGCGGCACAGTGGGCTGCATACGAAATGTTTCGCGTCTGCTCCCCATAGAGTGCTGTTATGTTTATTTATTTGAGGCTGAGACTGTTGCGTGCTGTGTTCCTGCTGTTGGCAAAAGCTAAAAAAAGAAAAAAGCGAAAAAAAAAGAAAAAACTGCGCAAGACAACATCGCAACTTTTTGGTGCGTTGGCGTCGCTGTCGACGTTGACGTTGACGTTAACGCTGACGTCGTCGCTGTACGTGCTGTGTGTGGCCTCCCTGCTAACGAAATGTGTGTGCGTGTGTATGTGTATTTATAGCGTTTTGTTTATATTTTGCACGCAAATGTGTAAAAATAATAATAATAATAATGACAGCAACAAAATATATCACACACACACACACACATGCATACGTGTGAAAGCGACGCAGAGCCAATCGCAGCATCAGAGCCTCAGTCAAGCGCGAAGGCAGAGCGTGGACTGTGGAAGCGTCGCGTCGCGTCGTGCACAGTGCACGCAATGCAATTTGTTTATGCAAATTATAAACTTATATAGTTTTAATTACTATTACAATTAAATTGAATATTTACTTACTATATACATAAATGCGATAAACATTACATATAAAATAAAAATGGATTAAGAATTGAAATAAATTTATATAAGAATTCTTTGTATAGCCTAGCATCTGAAATGCTAATTAGACAATGGATTATGCATGGATTTATGTATATGTCTATTTGGTAGTATTAGACATCTTCGATTATCAATCAGAAAAAAGAAAAAACTCGGAAAGCTACAGTCGGATGCAACCGACAGTAAAAGACCCAGTACGTTCCTTTGCCACACACACACGCTAACAAACACATCGTAAAGTCACACGCAACACAGCATACACACTTATGTACATACATTAAGTGCTGCTCCCCCCTTGCCTAGTACGGAAACTTTGTCTTTAATCTCGAATATCTCCAGTGTTTATTATCCGATTGAGCCACAATTTACAGCACAGATAGAGGTTAACATAAGATTATTGAATGCCACAGCACAAGTTTGTATCTTTAACATTGTGGCTGTGGTGGTTTTTTCGCGGTTTTGAGAGGAGAGGTATCAAAAATCTAACACAAACCTGATCTGCTTGCACTGTAACGGCATCTAACTGTCTTTTGCACAAACTTAATAGAACCCTTTGCACTTGTTTAAAGTACAGGGTCTACAAAGAAAAAGATTCCATTAAGAAATAAACCCGAACATATTCATTTTAGACTAATGTGTGAAGAATGCAGTAAAAATTCGATTTGCTTGATTTTATTTGCTATATTTCGCTCACATTCAGTTAGAAACATGAATCATTTGGCAATTCCGATTCGCGAGTAGAGAGTAATGTATGTAAATATGTTCTGTATTTAGTTTGTGTACAGCTAGACATAAATTTAGGAAAAGAAAACAAGACTATAGTTTCAATGAATGAAACGACGAACCACACCCCAAATGTTGGGGCTGAAACTGCGTCATCTGTCTACTTCTAGATCCAACTATTTCTGTACATAAATAGACATTATGTTTATACACGAATTTTGAGGTTTTTTTTAGAACACATTGTTTACGATGTTAAACAGTTGTGCGTAATTGTAAATTATGGATTTCGAGTTTCGGATTTTCGAATGAGATATGTGGCATACTTAATGGCAGGCAGATTATTTCAAGTGGGCACTTATAGTTCGGATCTCTCAATTGATTTCCGCTGATAACGAAAGAGAAGAGGGAAAAACTCCAACTTAATCAAGAAAAATAAACAAGCTGCACCTAAAAGAGCGTGTGATCTGCCTTCGTAGGAATACGAGTACATTGCCTAGATACACTACAGTACAACCCACATATAGATAGATATATTTGAACATACGTACGCTATCAGTCAACGTTGGCCCTGGCGATAAGATAATGGCATACGGAGAGAGCCTCAATGAGGCAATGATAAGATAAACAAAACAGCTGTGTGTACAAAAAAAAAAACACAATCAAAGGCAAACGAAAGTGGAGTCCGATATACACACACAAGTAAAAAACAATAATGATAATGATAGCCGATACATATATACATTTTACTAGATCCATATAAAACACATGACGTCGCTTTAAAATGGAACGACAGCGAATGGAATCCATAAAAAAACACAAATACAAACATATGTATGTACATATATACTTGTATGTATTGGAAAAGTGCTTATCACAAGTCTGTATTGCAGCTTGAGGTTTTTACCCACGCAAAAGCTTATCAGCTAAGCTCTAAAAGCGTCGCGTATAAAAATAAGCAATCATGAAAAACTAATACATTGCGTAGAAAATTCCATCGAAAGATTACAGATAACAGTGTGATAACAGCACAAATACTAAACACACAAAAAGAAGCCAACATAATCTTGTTTAGAATTTAAAAGTTAGTTTTTAATAAGTAAAATTACTTACGATATTGAAAACATAAACCGAGTTCATTGTTCGCTGTTGTAAATGCTTACAGTTCTTACAAAAAGTATAGCTATACCTCTACCTATGCGTGTATTTGTGTCAAAATCGATATATCACTGATAAGGCTCTCATAATCTGCATTTACTGATAACACATATGTGCATGTGTATTAAATAAAATGGTTTCCCAACCACTGTGCACACAATACGAGCTGCTTATCGAGCAGTTACCTGCTTATCGCCTGCACTGCTTGCTGATAAGATAATGTCAGACCTCATGATACGCATATTATTACTGCTTGCTTATCACTATTACATTTTCAGCTAACCAAAAAAAGAAAAAAGGGAAAATTCTGATTTGTGCACCCAAAACAATATCACTTTCATTCATACACAGTATGCGCGTGATACGTATTTAACGCATTGGTCACACTGTGCACGCCTTGCGTTTAATCAGCAGGCGGTACACACACACACACACACACAGACGTAGAGTTTGCTCTGCACGCTGCTGTTCACGTGTTAACGGTAAAAGCGTTGCACTGCATGCTGATGATGATGCTGCTGCTGCTGCTGCTGCTGCTGCTGCTGCTGACGCTCGCTGCTGTTGCTGTTGCTGATTGACACACAGCGAGAGAGCAAGCAGTGCAGTGGGCGGGGAGAGGAGAGTGGGGCGTGCCTAATTGGTGCCTAGAACAAAGGAAGAGTTTGGTCACCCCATTTCGCAGAGAGCGCTGCAACGCAACAACTTACGTCTGAATGAAGCCAGCGAGACAACAAGGCTAGTCACATAGAAATGCAAGCAGACACTCATACATACATACTTGCAAGAAAAGGGGCGGCTGTGGGTGAACTGCTTGCATGTACTAGTAAGCAGTGCATTATGTACATAAACGAAGCTAGCGTGTCAGCAGGCAGTGTAGTAGAAATATATACATATGTATGTACATACTTGCATACGTACTTCTTTGTGTGTATACTAGACATATACGCCGCCGAGCCACGCCGCCGCCGCCGCCGATTTTTGCCTTATTTGACGCGCCGCCGCCAAATTATGAAAAGACCGGCGCGCCGCGGCGCGCCGCTGGTGCGGCATCGGCGCAGCACCGGCGCGGCCTTCGGTGTTATTATTATTATAAAACTTAAAAAAAAAAAAAAATAATCATAAAAATGGCCAAATTCTCGATATAAATAATCGATTAATCGTTGAGATTGTCTCATCTCCCATCTCCCTATGTCCCATCTCTAGAACAGCTTTTTGGTGTAGTTTACATTTTTAAGCTATGTTTTCTGTGTGCGTAAATATGCAAAGTAAGTTTTAAAATACTATTACTAGTGTAAGGAACATATGAATTTAATATTTTCTCAATAAATAGATGGATCAGCCATTGAGTATTTACTCAATAAAACTTCAATGTAACGCTAATCGAAAGAGTAAAGTTTGAGAGATTTTTGGCGCCTTGCAAGTGATAAACAAATGCATTGAAGTGGAGAAGGTGGTTGGATGAGCTGAAAAAAGATTTACTTTACCTTATGTTAATTTATTATTCGATAATAAAGGCGTTTAAACACATCTATAAACTGAAATAATACGAAGATTTTACTCTAATCAAGTCAGATAAAAAATTAGTGAATTTATTTATTTTGAATGCTTATTTAAAAAAAAAAAAGTTCTATACGCCGCCGGCCGCCGAGAAATTCGTCGGCTCAGCGTCCGCCGCCGCCGCCGGTTCTTTCTGACTACCAAGCCGCCGCCGCCGAATCATTTTGACCTCTACGCCGCCGCTGAAGCCTTCAATCATCGGCGTAAACCTCTAGTGTATACCCAAATATCTGTTATATTTTTAGTATACACACGCACGCCAACAAGCAGCTTTCGGTAATGAAACAGACACTGGCGTAGCGTAAGCAGCGCCAACATAACGTAAATACACGTAATAAGCAAGCAGCGTAAAAACGTAAAATCACAATAACAGCAACAATAACAAATAACACACAAACGCACAGTGTTGTCTATTCAGAGAAAATTATATGAAATTATCGTACGGCAAGGTAGTATCTATAACAAATTACATAATACAAATACAAGCAACTATTTGTGTACTACCTTATTAATCAACTATCAGCTTATTAGCAATCAGTCAGCACAAACAAAATACTGATAGCCTGCATTACACTGCACTACAATTGCAATTTGCGAAAATCAAAAAACATCAATGAAAATTGACTTGGCCTCAGAGTGCGCGGCGCCCAGATGACGGCATCGGCATGCGCGAAAAAATTCACATTTCTATTTGTTGTTGTTTGGTTATATCTATATATAGTATGTATATACATATGTACATACACAATAGTGTACATATGTAAGCGTTTGTATGCAAGTGCGAGTTTTGCTGCTATTGCACTACGTTTTGTATACGTAAAATTTATCTACACTGCTTTCCGTACATATGCATATACACACATACACATATATGTACATTGTAAGTGTGTGTGTGTGTGTGTGCAACTTGTTATCGCATAGCGTAAAACGGCAAAGAAGAAGAAATATAAAACCAAAACAAGTTTAATGACGTTTTGCGCGCGCACACACACACACACACAAGGAAAATATAATAAAAACGCAGAATAAGATAGAAACGTAAAACACACAGCAAAACAAAAACAACAGAACAGAGCGCAAAGCCCAAAAACTGGTTTAACCCAGGCAGCGGCAGCAGCAGCAGCAACAACAAGCCGAGAGCACAGTTACAGCCGCAACGGCAGCTTTAAAGTGCAAGAGAGCGAGAGCGAGAGCGTGTATCGGAGAGAGCGTATAACTGGCTGTTGAACAGAGTTGCGCACTTGGCCATTTTCTGGCTAGTTTTAGCTGTTTGTAACATCTTTAGCTATTTTATACGAGAATTTTGCTGCATCTTTATTTCAATGAAATAAAAAACCGCCGTTCTATACTAATTAGCTAGTTTTGGCTTTTTTATGACAACTGACAGAGGGCAACACTACTGGCAGCAGCAGTCGGTGTTGGTTTTTTTTCTTTTCGTTTTTGCACTTCTGTTTTTATTACATTTGTTGCGGGCCGTCCTTTCGGCTTACGTGTTATAGCGGGGCTCTATTCGCATTTGCTTATGCGTAACTGTAGTGCATGAGTGTGTGTGTTGTGTGTGTGTATGTGGTGTGCGTGTTGCTTACGCGCATGACAGACAAAATGCCTGTTTATGGCAAGGGTTGCCAAAACGCAAACGAGGGTTGCGTGCAATTTACTATATACACACACACATGTATATATATATTTATGTATACATACATATAGCTGTGGATATGTGTGTGTATGAGTGTGCAAGTTAACATTAAAAGAAGAAGAAAAAACAGAATTGGCAGCCTTGCTCGAACTGCGTTCGCCTCCCACGCCGCTGCAGCCCTGCGCAGTGTGATGCATCCCTGTTATTTTGTTGTGGCCCCAGCGCCTGGAAGAGCTCAATGCGTTCCAAAAACAAAAATAGGCAAGAAAAAGAAGCTGCATCAGCAGCAGCAACAACTGCAGCAGCAGCAGCAGCAGCAGTAGTAGCAGCGACGCAGGCAGCGTTGTCGGCCTGTGATTCTGTACTATTTGCCCGGCCGATAAGCAGCTCGACGGCAACTGATAAGAGAGTATGTGTGTGTGTCTGTGTGGTGCGCCTGTTTCATTATCTAATCGCTGTTTGGCGGCTTTTGCTGCTGCTGCTGCTGCCTCTGTTATCAACAGAAATAGTCAGTTTATTTTTGTTTGTTTTTTCCTCTTCTTTTTTTATTTTGTCGACTGATAAGCGTTAATAAAACAATTCTCATGTCATTCTATCTCTTCCTGTGCCCTAGCTCACACACACACACACACACACAGCGACTATCTATCTCTCAGTCCTTGTCTCGTTCTGTCGCTGATAAGGCACAATCACGCTTGCTCACTCTGCTTGGGATTTGTGCCAGTTTGCAGTGTTGCTGCTAATCTCTTAGCACACACACACACACACCCATACACACAGCCACACACACACGCAATGTTAGCTTGAATGCGGAACAGGGGCAATTCGATTTCAGGCTGAACCTGCATCAGAGATTAAAACTCAATTTACAAATGACTAGATAACGGTTTAAAAGCAAATGGAAAATAGTTAACAGTACGTTAACAGTACGCACATAACCTCACAAACATAACATGATCAACAGCAGCGCAATGTTAACGCAACAGCTGTCAGAATGACTTCGCAGTAGTGCTGCAAAAACATCGAGGTTTGAGACTTTCGATGTTTTCGATGTTTTGACCAAAAACATCGATATTATCGATGTTTAAAATACAACGTTTTAGTTTTTAATTTGTTCGACTTTTGTGTTTATTTTAAACAATTTTTTTCAGCAAATTATAAAACAAAAATGCAATTAAATTCTCCTAAAACTATACAACAAAAGTAAAATATTTACCTCCAGGGCTGAGTTCAAGTTGAGTTTTTGGTTGAGTGATTGCGATGACTCGGAAGTGATTACTCAGAAAAACATCGATATATCGAACAAATTTCAAAACATCGATTCTATAGATAGTGCTTCGATGTTTTTGCAGTGCTACTTCACATTCACAAACTGAGTAGAATGTCACATTTGCCCTAAGAGCTTCGACTTCAATGCAATAGGATTAAGGATATTTACTTCAAAGGTTTTCTTTAGTGTTTCAAATAACATCCTACATTCTGGGTACATTTGTTTTTGTAGCCACATTCCACCTTCATTCAATGTGATCTTCGTCAATGAATTGGCGGAAAGGAACAAATGCAAATGTGAATGTGAATGTGCCGAATCGAATGCCGAAGTGCGACTACTTTTTCACCTTGTACGCAAAATTGGGAATGGACTGTGCCGTATGTAGCACTCGTCGAACGAGCCTGTAATAAGCTCTCTTCACACCCAGACTAGCCTAAGGAGAAAGGGCAACTTACCGCCTGCCTTGAACGTAGACGCATCGAAGCTGGGCGCCCGCACCGGCTGCTGTTTGTCACGCAAGTTGAGCTGTCGCTCGGGCACATAGCTCACTGGCGCCGGCAATGATTCGCCGCGCGTCAATGGCGGCCGCACACCACTGGGGTCATCCAAGGCGCTGCGCTTAACACTGGAGGGTCCGCCGCTGCTGCTGCCAGCTGTGAGTTCGGAGACGCTGACGCCGACTCCAACGCCGACACCGACACCGACATGTGGTGGTCCATGGGGTTGTTGTGGATCCACATCGACATCCTCGGAGGGTGGACGTTTTAGGTTAACGGAGAGCGCTGGCAGCAATGTGGAACCGGCACCGCCACCGCCAGGCGGTTGCTGGGCAACAGGACCGCCGGGTCCGGGTCGTTGGGCAGCTGTGGGCGGCATATGGTGGGGTTGCATATGGGAAATGCGTACGGGTCGGACATCGGGTGTTGACTCCAGTTTAACCGGGAAGTCCATGAGACTGCCAACGCCAACATTCTGTTGCTGCTGTTGCGGTGGCGGCGGTGGTGGACCAATGCGTGGCATTTGATAAGCGGCCGCCACAGCGGCGGCATGATGATGTGACAACGATAACGGGCCACCGGGTCCACCACCACCCCCCGACGGACCGCCGCCACCACTAGTGCTGGGCGCGCCACGATGCTGTGGAGGACCGCCACCACCAGCGCCGCCCAATTGCTGTTGTAATCCCGCCGCAGACTGTTGCTGAAGCACAACCACTTCGCCGTTCTCATGGGCACGCTTACTGCTTGGATGCAGGCGCTTCATTTGGCGTGCCGCATCCAGTACGCCCTCGATGCGATCGGCACCCTCGTAGTTGACGCAGCCCCGGCACACCGCCTCCGAGAAGTCATTGATCATGGCCCAGGGCATGCGGGGCAGGTCGCACAGGTAGCAGTGCTGCCGTTTCGTTTGTAGTGACATTGTTTCTTTGTTTCTAGTGCTTTAGTGCGGGGGTCAAGGGGGAGTCCTCCGGGGGGAGCACAGAGCGAGTTCGACTGGAAGTCGAATGGAATGCACTTGCAACGGCTGCTGCGACCCAAATTTACGCGCGCAACTCGACCCACTTTTCGGGTGTCACAAACATACACACACACACACGCACACACACGCACACACACACACACACGCGCGCACTGAGAGAAAAAAGTGTATATACGTATATCTGTCGCTGTTTATCGCTGTTTAATTAAGCGCCGATAACAATCGATATCGATACAATTGTTTAATAATGGCGCCGCCTATTATTGTTGTTGTTGTTGCTGCTGCTGCTGCTAATATTCCCGTTGTTATCGTCGTTGTTGCTGTTGTTGTTGTACCGGCAGCGTTGTTGGCAGTTTGTTGTCGTTTTTCGCTTTAACATTGCTCTTTGGCTGCTCGGCTGCTGCGGCTTGTACATTTTTCTTTCTTTCGCTTAGCGCCTTGCGCTTTGTTATTGATTTTCGCTGCTGCCGCTGCCGCTGCACACGCACATACACATCGCTAGAGCACCAAAAATGTGAAGAACGTTTTGTTTGTTTGTTTCTCGCTCACTGCCAAAAAAAACGTAAAGAAATATATATTCAAGGAGCTTGTAATTATCCTAGTTTGCTCTTATTGTTTTATTCTTATTTTCCTTCTCTTATTATTTTTCTATTGCGCTGCGGCGCACGACACACACATGTATGTGTGTATATGTATCGGTGTGTGCACACACGTACGCGCTACGTTGTTTTTTTCTTATTTCTTTTCGTACGGCTTTGTCACTCGCTCGTCCGCATACACACGCATACACACACAAGCACTCAGGAGAGCATGAGGCACACGTACGCACACGCACACGCACACAGGGAGAGAGAAGCACAGTTGGAGCGACACGTACACGAGCGACGCTAAAATGTGTAAGCAACAAAATACCGAAGAATGTTAAGCGTTAGCGTTAGCGTAACTTCACGCGGCAACGATCGGATACAGAATGCTGAAAATGAGCGGTGCGCAAAGCGAAGCAGCGTAAAGCAGAGGCAAACAAGAAAGAAAAAAAACAACATAACACACACACACGTCAAATAAGCAGCACAGCGCGAGAGACCCAGTGGTGAATGAGCACATCACATGCCCGGAGTGTGTGAATGTATTAGAGCTGGAAAAGAATCGATGGTACTATCGATTGTATCGATTGTTTCGGGTTTTGGATGAACATCGATTATTTTGGGCCTCATCGATTGTTTCCCTCTATTTTTATTTTTTTTATTTTTTTTAAGTTGCTTAAGTTTTTGTGGATATATTTTCAAAATTTCAGAAAAAGAAACTATAGTTACGACGAAGTTTGTGTCGGAAAAAGCCGTGGAGGCTACCACCTGACACCACCTGGCAAGACTCCTCAGCTTATTGGTTTAAAAAAGATCTTTAATAAAAAAGCAAAGTCAATTCGGATGTTTTTAAATATTCTAAAAATAAATTAAATGAATAAATAAAAACTTACAGAGAATAATTTTATTAAGTGTGCGAAATCTATTTTTTTTATAAGATATGGTCGAGGGCTATTTGGTGTTAATATTTTTTTTTAGAAACAATCGATAGTATCGATGGTTTCATCTGAAAACTATCGAAAACATCGATGGTGACCACCTTCGATTCTTTTCCAGCTCTAGTATGTATGCATGTAGAAACATACACATGTACGTAGTAACATGTGTACATATGTAGTAATTAAGAAAGGAAAGAATTACCATTTAATTTGCTTTATGCACAAATCTAAATAAAAACCATTTTAACAAATATTTTTCCTGTAAATTTATTTCGTTTCATGAATGTAATTCATTTTTTTATTCTAATACTAAATAAGTTTGCTTAATAAACTAATTACGTTAATGCAACTCCAAACTGCATTACATTTCAATTACAAAATATTTATTCTCAGTTCATTCTATTATTAACCGGTTGGCTGCCAATTGGCAACTGGGTTTCTCGTCGTTTGCTGTTGTACACATTTTTCAGTTCATGCGCGCACGCTCTGCCTCTTAGTATCCATGCACATACATACATACATACATACATACACACGTATGTATGTAGTTGTGTATATGTGCGCGTGCCTTTGGCACAGGAACAGTCATACATACACACACGCACACAGTGTCACAGTGGCAACGCCGCAACGAGAACATTCCAATTGCCCAGACATACGTATGACTACAAGCAGTTCGCTAAAGCCAGGCCGCACTGTATTATATAAAAGACATGTATGACGCGAAGTTCATGCACACACACACACACACAGACAACAGTTGTTGGTCGCGTACGTGCGAGCACGTCATAAGCAAAAGCAAAACGCAAAGGCAAGGCTGACGACGCTGTGACGATGCGGTGCGACACGATACGAAACGACACGAGCCGAAGCGCTGAGCATGGTTCGTCGTGCAAAAGGGGCGCGTTTCGTGTTGGGGGTTGAAACGAGCACACAGCGACCATTGCTCCAGTGCCTAGCTTTTTGTGTGTGTATACTATGTAACTGGCTCATACATACATACGCACGTGAATATGTATGCATATGTAAATATGTATATATGTACATGCAGCAGGCGTATACACACCGAATTGTGGCACACACACACACACACACACAGGCATACAGACATTCGTGTATCGATACACAAATGTAGACCTTGAATACGTAACGGCGCGTCGTTGTTACGCTGCTGCAGCCGGCGTCGCTGCTACGTCACTGCAGATGTGTATATCTATGTATGTATGTATATTTATATATACATATATATGTGTGCATGTATGTATAAATGTACATCTATATATGTATGTATGCATAAAAACATACATCAACGATGACGTTTTGTTTTATGTTATACATAGTTAGCGGCGTTAAATGCTATGTATACGTCCAGCATATCGATCCATGGTGCAGAGGCAGATGCCCAACCATGGTCTGGGACAAATTCCACGATGGATACAACCTGTCGTCGCATTGCCCTTTATTTTGTGTGTATACCGCTGCTTCCTGGAAGCAACAATGCGGAAAACCCCAGATACATACACACGCAATTGTGCAAGGATTCGGAACACTGTTACCGAACCAATTTATCTCTGCTAGAAAAGCCAATTTCATTTATTTTGTATTTTAAACGAATTTTTGGAAACCTAGACAAAAACGTGCCTAGCTTGAAAATGTTATAATTTCGCATCGCTATGTATCTAAGTAGACCGTGTACTTTAAAAAAGTACAAAAGGGTCTATTAAGTTTGTGCAAATGACATTTGTGTGTAACAGGCAGAAGGAGGCGTGGCAGACCCCATAAAATATATATATTCCTGATCAGCACGACGAGCTGAGTCGATCTAGCCCTGTCCGTCTGTCTGTCCGTCCGTCTGTATGAACACAGATCTCGGAAACTATAAGAAGTAGAGACTCAATTTTTTTTTTGTTTCGTTCGTGTATTACATAGGCAGGCCAAGTTTATGTTTTTAATATGTTATCACATCCCCTCCCCTCAAATTTGAAAAGATGTTCTTAGCAAGTACAGTTTTAGATTCATTGGATTCCTTCTTTGCATGAATAAAGCTTTAGATGCTTTGAATATTTGGTGCGATTTGCAGCCCAATCGGATAATAAACAGTGGAGATGTTTGACAATCAATTTTCTGCCTGCTGCATTTGGCTGGCGGAGGGGGAGGGGGAAGCCACAATGTACTCGGCCACTAGGGCGTATGCGTGATTTTGGATTGTGAGTTTGAATTTCTATATGAGTATTGGTTATTGTTTGTATTTGCGCATATATTAGCATGTACATATGTATATGTATGTGTATGTGTGTAGGTATAAGTGCATGTGTATGTGTATGTGAGTATGTACATACATATACTATTGCTATTATCGACGCCCAGGGCAAACCAAAGTACAGGGTCTCCTACTGTCGGTTGCGTCCGACTGTAGCTTTCCCTACTTTTTTTGTTTAATTTTTTCCCACATTTTGAACATACTAAATAATCGCTCCAGAGAGTAATAAGAAACCATTTGAGTGTTGTTGGAATCAAATTGTATTTTTAAACAGAATAATTATCAACTGCATACAAAAATATACGCATTTTACATATTACTTATTTTATATATAAGGTATATACTAAATGTATGTATATAACTGTAAAGTTAGTTTAAACATGGATAGGCGCACATTCACAATAGAAATGAGAATAAAAAACATTTGAAAAAAAAAAAACATGTAAAGCCAACAGCTGTTATACGGCTGTCAGCCGTAACAGTCGCATTATAACAGCCCTAACATAGGTTAAGTTACAGTCAGTATTTTGTGAGTGTGTCGGGATGGGGGAGGAGGATGCAGGCGGCAAGGGGTTAAGTATAGCAATTTGTAAGCGTCGTTTACGTAAATTTATGCCTAGTTTATATATAGTACAAATACAGCATGTATAACAGTTTATCAACAGCATTAATTGGTAATCGTATGTGAGTGTATGTATAACAGTTAGCACTGTGCTACTACTTACAAGCTAGTCGCATTTTGAGCAATTGCCATGTTCCGTTACACGTAGTACAGTTAGTTGAGTATAAGTTAGACTTTCGTTGCTAAAGTAAATTGGTAGTAGTACAGTTTACAGTTTACATTATAATTATAATAATAATAATTTGCAATAATCTTTTAGTATCGTATTCGTTATATAGGAGGGTATACGTTTTTGTTTGTAGTTCTTGTTATAATAAATTAGTTTTAAGCACTAACATGGAATATATGTATGCATGTGTGTGTGTATGTATAAAAAATAATTGTATATAATATTAATATATGTATATATGTGTGTATGTCTATATCTTATGTCTTTTCGCTTGTCAATTTTTATTTCTGTTTCTGTTACCCCAACCTTTAACACAGATACATTTGCTATCTTTTTCGCGTTTGGGTGGGCATGGCACAAGGTTTATCGTTTCCTCTCTTTCTCTTTCTCTTCCTCTCTCTTTCGACTTCTCCCTTCCGTTAGTTTCGAAATTCACTTAAAAATTATTTGCGTTTTACTCGTTTTGCTTTTTAATGGGGGGAAGTGTGTTAATATACCCTGTAAACTTACAATTCTACATTATAATCGATAATATCGATATCGATAACATCGCATATCGTTTGTAATTGTTTTTTTTTACAATTTGTAAATATTGCAACTTCAGATTACAGGCACTTAACCTTGGTATTAATTACATACTAGATATATTTATAATTTTTAGTTAATTAAAAAAAAAAACACAAAATTTGTAGCTGTATAACAGTTCATAATACAGGTTGAGCATTACTGTTATTAAACGCTGCACAGTGACCAAACGCTGGCATTCGTTCCTTTGCTATGTTATTAAAGCTCCTAGTTAGTTAGCTGCGCCTCTACTACTGTGTCACTGTGCCAACGTCTCTCCGTGTTGTGCTTCTTCGTCTTCTTCTTGTATTTCGCCTATTTCGGACAGTTTCTTGCTGCTGCTTGCTGCTACTGCCGTCGCTGCGCTGCCGCTAGCAGCGGCAAACGCTATTCGCTTCGTTTTATTTTATTTCGTCTTCGTCTTCAGCTTCGTTTTACCAGCTCGTTTTCTTTTGGTTTCTTCTGCTTGCTTTCGGAATGTTTAACGACCGTGGAATGTGTATAACAGTTGCGTGGGAATGTTTTCTTTGATTGCCGTGTATAACAGTTGCGCTAAAGAGTGCGTAGAACAGTTCCATCATATCCACTGTACACAACGTATAACAGCTGAGCACGTATAACAGTTAACAGTTAACAGCGCGTATTGAAGTGCGTGCGTACTGGCGGCGGCGGTGGCGCTCGTCTACGTCTCTCCGCTCCGCCGACTGCACCACTGGCGCCACCTGGCGCCGTTACACGTCCACCATGTCCATTGCTGTTAGCACTGAGCGCTGCCGCCGTCGCTGCTGCCGCCGCTGCTGCCTCATCGCGCAGCTTCTGCTTCTGATCGCTCAAACGTGCGCCCAGGCGGTGCACTTTCTCTGGACTGAGTATGTTGAGGCGTGTGCTCTTCCCCGACTGCTGCTGCGGCTGCTGCTGTTGTTGTAGTTGTTGCTGCTGCTGCTGATGTGGATGATGATGGGCAGCGGACACTGTGCAAAGCGGAGATAGAGAGGCATTAATAAATACACTTTGACAAGCACTGAGTTTGTCCTGACTGACTGGATAGGGAATGTGCTGCTATCTACGGTATACTTCACTATACTGACATTTTTCCTACTGTTACTTACATTTGTACAAACTCAACATACCCTATATTAATATATGTTTAGTATTTGCTCATTGCTTTGTCGGCACTACTTATATGAAACTCATATACCCTCTTTGGACCATTCTACTCTACTCTTTTTACTACACTGCCTGGAGCACAGTTATCTCGACGTGTACAAACTTATCATACCCTATACATTATATTAGAGGGAAAGTGAAGAAAGTCTACAAAGTAGTGTACAAACTTATCATACCCTATACATTATATTAGAGGGAAAGTGAAGAAAGTCTACAAAGTCGTGTACAAACTTATCATACCCTATACATTATATTAGAGGGCAAGTAAAGAAAGTCTGCCTTATTACTATAACGCTCTATAACAACTGCTTCTGCATTTACATAAACCTTATATACCCTCTAAACAGAGCTTCACGCTTCTAGCTATGAGTTTATGCCCAGCCAATCCTCTTCAGCTTTACCATGATTATGCTGTCGCTGCGCCGTCGCTGCTGTATGTCGTTGAGCCAGATGCTTGCTGGGTGAACTGGGTCTGTGGCCGGATCGGGTGGGTGAGGCTGAGTTGCTGTTGCTGCCCGCTGCTGGTTTCAGTGGCTTCGCTTTGCTGTGCGTTTGGCTGCTGCGCGTCTGACTGCTGGACGATCTGACGGAGGACAGGGGCAACGTTAGCTTGTGCTTCTTGGGCAGATAATCCGCATTGTTGTTGTTGCCGCTGCTGCTGCTGGTGCTGGTGCCGGTGGTCGTTGCTGCTGTGCTTGTGGTTGCTGCTGCTGGGGCGTGCAACTCGGCGGTGCAGGTGATCAGATGGTTACCAGCGGCCTTGCTACGTTTCGCTGCCGATTGGGATGGTGGCACTGCGGCCAGATGTTCCAGCGATTCCGCTTGTTGGAGCTGTGGGGCCGTCGCCATCGTTGGCAAGTGTCGCCGGCCAAAGATCGGCGTCTGATTGATGCGCTGTGTGGTGCGTCGCTGGCCGGGCGCTGCACTGCCTCCATTCAGAGTCGCCTCATGCTCCAGACGTTGAAACATCTTGAGTGCCACGGGGGGAGTCTTGAAGAAGTTGCGCATCGAGTGCTGCGATTGACTGAAATTGCGACGATTCGCCTCCTCCAGATGCTCGAACTTGCTGCGACACTGATGCAGACGCGTGCGCATATCCTCAAAGGCCAAACGATGCTCCAAGGTGGCTGGGGCAGGCGGTGGCGGCAAGGGTGGTGGTGGTGGTGGCGGCGTGGCTGGCGGTGGTGGTGTGGCCGTAGGTGTGGGTGTGCCGGCATTCACCTCATGATAGTTTAGGCTCGTATCACAGCTGGAGTCCACATCGGAGTAATTGTTTAGATCACGCACATCGTTCAGCTGCAGCTCAGCGCCCGGACGCAGATCCACCAGGTATCCCTTCTCGCCAAATGGACGGCATTTCTTTAGCGCTTGCTTCAGCGCACGCTCTGTGGATGTGGTCTCTGGCGTCAGGCCACGCAGCTGTCGCTGCTGCCCGCCGAGGAATCGCTGACGACGTCGCGCTCGCATGCTATCCCGCAGACGTTCACCGCTGGGTGAGAAATCTTTGCCCAAATGTGGGGACTTGGGTATCTCATGTGGTGTACGCAACACCACCGTCTGCTCCTCCACATTCTCCTTCTCCAGCTCCAGTGCCAGTTCCAGTTGCACCGCCTGCTGCGGCTGTGGCGGCATCGCCAGATTGTCCAGGCTGCGCTGCGATTGGGTGGGAGACAAGGCATCCTCGGAGCTGATGTAACTGTCCTGAAAGTTCTCAATCTCATGCAGCAGTCGGGCGGGCGGCTGTTGTTGTGCCGCCAAATGCTGACGCAGCTGCTCCAGCCACACATACAGCGTCTCGAAGCAGGGACGCATATCCGGATTCAAGTCGCAGCAGACGAATGCCACCTTGACAAACGCCTCGGGGCAGTGTACGCAGAACTTCTCACGGAACTCCTGCTGGTTCAGACTGAAGTCCGAGTTGCGTGGCATGTAGTCCGGATCAGCCTCGACGCGCCCAATGATCTGATGATCGGGGAAGAAAGTAAGATTAAGTCAGAAACGCCCTCAAGTTATAAACCCAAGCCTCACCTCGCACAGCATGATGCCAAAGGAGAAGACATCGACCTTCTCATCGTATTTGAGGCCCTTCATCATTTCGGGTGCCATCCAATAGGGATTGCCGACCACCGTGTAGCGCTGCCTTCGCTGGCGACTCTTGCTGCGACGCAGTGTGCCGCTGGGCGACATGGCATTGCCATCGACCGCATACCCAGAGCCCGCAATGGAATTGGAATTGATGGAGCCGGCGGCCGGACTTGAATTGGCGCTCGCAGTTCCGCCACCGGGTAGACGTGGCGCATCCACACTGCGGGCCAAGCCAAAGTCCGCCACAATAACGGAACGATCCTCACGCACCAGACAATTCATCGAGTTGAGGTCACGATGGATGATATTCATGGAATGCAGATAGCTCATGCCGCAAGCGATATCCCTGGCGAGGCAGACGCGCTGTGCCCAGCTCAGTGTTTGACTGGAATCGTGGATGAGCTCCTTGAGGCAACCGCCGGCCACATACTCGGTGACCATGTGCAACTTCTTGTCCTTGTAGAGGACACCAATGAACTTAAGCACATGCCGGTGATCGAGGAGCCGCAGTACGGCGACCTCTTTGATGAAGTTACGCTGTGCCTCTTCGTCGGCACGATGCAACTCCTTGAGCACCATCAGTTCGCCGGTGAGGCGATGCGTCACCTTGTACACCTTGCCGAAGAAACCCTCGCCCAGTTTCTCGCCCATCACCAGATCCGAGGCACGAAAGATGCGCTGCGGTTTCTGGACAACGCGACAGCTCTGCGTCCGCGACAGATCATACAATTGCGGATGTGCCGAATGCTGCTGTGCCGTATGCTGTTCATCCTGCAGTTTGGACAGACTGGAGCAGCGCTCCTTCTCCTTAAGCGGCGGCAGATGTGGTTCATGCTGCTGCTGCTGCTGTTGATGCACTTGCTCCGACTGCAGCTGTACATGCTGCATCGTCTGTTGCCGCAACTTTCGCACCTTGCCACTCTGCTCCGCCGCGGCGGCAGCTGCTGCTGTTGTCTTATAGAGACGCTCCCGACCACGTCCGCCCACCTCGACGCTGGAGGCGGATGTGCTCAGTGGAAGAATGAGCGTGGATGCGGAACTGGCACGTTGTATATCTGCCTGACTGCAACTGCGGCACACCTGTACGGGATCATGCTCCACCGTCAGCTGGAGCATCTTCTCATTGCTGCGTATCAGCTTATCGATCTGCTCCACGGATGAGTTGCTAACCGGCGTGCCATTGACCTCCAGTATGCGATCCCCGATATGCAGATTTGTGAGATTAACATCGATCCTGCAAGAGAAACAGACGGATTAGATTCAACCAGCAGTAAGAAAGTGAGCAGGAGGATGGGGAGCACGGTTGCCAACGTGAGCACAATTGTGCCAAAAGCGAAGTTTGTTTAAGGGAACTGGTTCTTTTTTTTGCTTTAAACCGGCGATGTCAAACCGGAACCGGAACCGAAACTTGAAAAGATCTCATTGAAAGTGGAACCGGAACCGATATTCTTATTTCGTTTCGGAACCAATATCCGAACCCAAAAGAGCGTATCGGAACCGAAATATCGTGCCAGTATCGTGTCGATATCTTGTACCGGTACAGAAGTTTCAGTTCTCCGAAAATATGGGAGAATTGAACTGTAAGGAATGATGTTGGTTCTTTTTTAACGAAATTGGTTTTATTAACTTCCATTTTTTCTGTATCAAGTGGCAACCGTGTGATTGGTGGAGTAAGGGTACAGCTACAGTAGGAGTGAGTGGATGGGGAGAGGGGTTAAGGTATTATTCTTTTTTACCTATATGAAGCACAACAACGATCCGCCACCGAGGTTAGCAACGAAAAGGCGTATTTGCCCATGCGACCATAAAATTTACAAATCAAACTTTTGGTAAGCCACAACAAAAACACAGAGTGTGAGAGAGAGAGAGCGATAGGAAGAGAGCAGAGTTGAAACAGAAAGAGAGAGGGAGAGAGAGAAAGAGGAGACCAGAAACCAGTATAAGTAAAAAAGAAGAAAATGGCGTCAAATTGTTAAGTATTTATGAGAATTGTTAATGTTATTAAAATGCACTACACACTACAGTAAAAACGCGCTAATTGCAACCAGAGTTTTAAGATTTTTAGATTTTTAAAGTTAAAAAAAAAAAAAAGTAAAATTTTAAACAACAATTATTCTCACTTCACAAGGGAAGATAACTGTACAATCCATCGAGTGTTTACTGTAGTATTTACATGTATTATGATTACAAATTAAATAAAACGAAAAAAAAACCCGCAATTTCATATAAAAAAAAAACCATAAATTTATTGTTTATTCTTTTTCCGGATTTTTATTAATACAAGTTTAGTATTTTAATGTTTTGTTAACTGTTGCTTTTAGTATTTAAAATATACTGCATTGCAGAGTGAAATTAGTATCGTATGCATGTAGTTAATTGTTTGCAGTGTAGTTGAGAGCAGTGCATGAAATAGTGTTGGTCAACTTACTCGGTTATCCGCACAGTGGGACAACCGTCATCCAGGGCACCGCCATCGACCCGCAGTCCCGGCGTTGCATCCTTGGGTATCTCGACGAGGCGTATGGAGTGCATGGGTTTGCCGGCATTCGTAATGCGCGCCCTGGCATCGAGGGGCAGACGTTTGCCATAGCACTGCCCACAGTAGAGTTTGGAACGCTCGACCAGGGCATAGGATTCGCCTTCGCCAATGAACGAGCCACAGGCGGTGCAGCAGAAGCATTCTGGATGAAACTTATGCTCGCCGGCAACCATGACGGGTCCCGTTATCACGGCCATACACTGCTGACACGCATCGCCGAATCGAGTGTAATAATCATCGCGGCAATACAGTAGATTCTCACGCTCAAAATACCAATTATGGAGATGGGAATCGCAGACGGAGCAGCGGAAACAATCGCAATGCCACTGCTGGCCGAGTGCCATCACTATGGGCTCATCGTTGCTCCTATTGGCCAGCAGCGGGCAGAGGCAACTGGCGCAAGTTGGCAGCACGCCCGCTAGACGCCGTTGTTGTTTGTGCTCTTTTTGCGGCTGCATGGAAATGTGTGTGTGCTTGTGTGTGTGTATGTATGTATGATGTTGGCTAGATCAAGAGAGAATAGACAAATACAGAGAGCGTAAGAGCGAGCTGCAAGGATAGTTGCTGCTGTGCATGACAATAGTGCTGCCACTTTGGCTATTTCCTAGCGGTATTTAGCTATGTTTTGTTACTTCTATTGTCAATCCAGCTATTTTTCACTCTTTCAAGCAACACACTTTTGGTTTGCCATTGTTGATTGAACCGGTTTTCTTTTGTTATTATTGTTGTCCAAATGAACTACTGCATAAACACACACACACATACACACGTGTATGTATGTAAACAAGTCAAACTACTTTAAGCTTTAGGTTTAATTGAAGCATGATGTCAGAGCCGGCATAAATTGCAAATTAAACTTTAATTACAACTTTGTACACTGACGTTTTGCTATGGAATCACAGCGGAGCTAGTTCATTGGAACAAGTCTGCTCAACTCTGTGGGAACTCAGCGAGAGGGTGGGGGGAGTTATGGCAGAGCTCCTCTATTGTTTATGGCAGGCAGCATTGACCCTGAGAAATGGAGTCACTGCGATTCTTGCACAACACAAAATGACTCGATAAATGTGTGTAAAAATAGCAACACGGCTTACTGCACATACGCTGGCGATGACTCGCTGTAGTATATATGTATGTATGTATGTACACTTATTGATATCACATTATTGCACATTATAGTTTAACAAAAACAAAACGAAAAACAATTGAAAAAGAAAAACATACACAAAAAATGACGAATGCACAAATACATACACACACACATACACACACATGACAAAAGTTGCTGTTGTTGAACAAAACAATGTGTGTGGGGGAACGGGAATAACAACGGCAACGACATCAGCATTAACAAATAGCGAAACTTGTGCTGTTGTTGTTGTTATTTAGTACAGCTTGTGCTGTTGTTGTTGTTGTTTTTGCACTCATTTTATTAAATAGTAGTTGTTGCTGCCAAAACCGTGTGTACACATGTACACTCAAACAAAACACACACACACACACACACACATGTGCACAAACATTGCTGGACAGGCAGTGGCTCACACACACACACACACTTACATAATTTTATGTTTTATTTGGTTTCCGTTTGTTTAGCGCACATTGCGATTTTTCACTGTTTTCCTCATAACAGCATTTTCCACAGCCGGTCGCACTTTATGGGCACTTATATTTATTGCACACAGTTCGAAAATAAAAAACAAATGCATTTGTTTAAAAAAAAACCAAAATGAGCTAGCGTTTAGTGCTGGCCACAACTGCCACACTTGGCGTTTTTGCGTTAAAATTGGCGCTTTTTATATATTGGATACTCGGGGTTGTGCCATGCACTAAGGTTGTGAAATTGGCTAACTTAGGCTGTGCACTTGGCTGAACCATGCATTTTCCGCCGTTCCGATTCGGGGCAAAAGTGTCGTGGATATCTTGACATATAAGCTACTTTTATCGATATCCAGTGGTGTTGATTTTAAAGGTTGGGTTCCTTTTTCAGCATATTGTGATGCTTTATTAAATATTCAAGTGGCAACCGTGTATGCACATGGCTTTGTTTTGATAGTCAACTTGTGGCAGATTCAACAGAAACTATAGACTAAGAAACATGGGTGGTCAGGGTAAGACTATTAATCGCAAGCGAAAATTTGTGGGACGCAAGTCTGATGATCCCGAATTCGATTTGGACAAAAAGCATTTCAAAGTGCTCCATGTGAATGCGAGTGAGAAGCGTTTGATTGTCGTACTCGAAGGTGCACAACTGGAAACAGTGAAGGTAAGACGCTAAAAGCTGATGAATTCAATTGACCATTATTAACGTGTTTTGTGCTGCAGGTGCACGGCACATTCGAGCTGCTCAATTGCGATGACCATGCGGGCATAATGCGCAAAAACCAAAGGGATCCAGGCTCCTGTCGTCCAGATATCACACATCAGTGCCTACTCATGCTGTTTGATTCGCCACTGAATCGTGCCGGTCTTCTGCAGGTGTTTGTGCGCACCGAGCACAATGTGCTCATCGAGATTAATCCCCAGACGCGTATACCACGCACATTTAAACGTTTCGCTGGCCTGATGGTGCAGCTGCTGCACAAGTTTCAAATTCGCGCCAGCGACTCTTCCCGCCGCCTAATGGGTGTTATCAAAAATCCCATAACGAATCATCTACCGGTTGGTTGCAAAAAGTATGCCATGTCCTTTTCCGGGAAGCTGCTGAACAATTGCCGTGAACTGGTGCCGCATGGCGAAGAGGGAAGTGCAGCGTATGATGAGCCTGTGGTCATCGTAATCGGCGCATTTGCCCATGGCGTGCTCAAGACCGACTACACCGAGGAGCTCTTCTCGATTAGCAACTATCCGCTATCGGGTGCCATCGCCTGCTCCAAGATCTGCTCGGCGTTCGAGGAGGTGTGGAAGGTGGTGTAGTTGCCCCTACACAAATACTATAGTTGATAATTGTTTTTGACTAGAATATAGCGACATACATATAATATAACTAAAGGAACTATTGATGTTTTTCTTTGGGATTACTATAAACAACCATTCTTTACGTATTATTATATATGCATTTATCTACATATATATACATTTATATTTTTATTTATTTATATTTAATTCTCAATTACAAAAAGGCTGCGTAAAAATTAAAAAAAAAAATTTTGCTGGTTTCTAGTGAAGTTCGACACAGTGCGGGATCGCAAATTTTGAAGAATTTATGTTGTATTAGATCGCTATGGCAAATTTCCGTTGATAGATGACATTACATTGAATTTCTCGATTTGTTTTAGTTGGGTTAATGCGGAGGAGTGAGGGGGGAGGGCAATACACTGTGTAATTTTGAAAATGTAAAATCTGAATGTCGTGCACTCGCTCAATCCATTGCCATTGCCATAAACCCGTTGCCAGAACGTGTGTGGACTATTTGGAGAGCGGCTTCTTGGCCAGATCGCTGGTAGCTGCTTTCTTTTCAGCTTCACGCTTAGCGGCTGCCTCCTCACGCTGCTGACGGATGAGTGCCAGACGGGCCAAGTCTGCCTTGGCCTCGGTGGTTTTGCCAGCCGCATGTAGTTTCTCGTAACGTTGGCGTGCCTTTTGCTTCTCGATTTGCTCACGTTCGCGACGTGACAGCTCCGGTTTGGAGCTGGAGGAGCTGGCACCTCCGCCGGTTGCATCGTCTATTTTGACTTGTGATAGCTTTTGTGTGGCCTTTTTTGTCACACGATTGGGATTCTCGATTTCGATGAGCGAGGCCACACCCTTTTTGGAGTCACGTGCCTCATCCTCTGAGTCGTCACTATCATCGTCATCAGATTCACCTTCGGAGGAACTGCGATGCTGCTGTGGTTGCTTCTGTCGCTGTTGTTGTGGCTTTGCGGGTTTGCGTGCTGTTGCCGTTGGCTGCTTCGAAGAGCCGGCGGCGGCGCCTTCCTTCTCTTCATCCTCACTGCCACTGCTGCCAGACTGTTCACTCTCGTCTTCGGACTCCTGTTGCAGTTCCTCAGGTGATGTAAAGTGGCGATTACGGCCTTTGTGGTTAACATATTTTCCTCGTGGCATTGCGACCTATTGCTGCTTCTGCTCTTCGTAAAGGTATTGAGAGGTATTTGTGTTCGTGTTGGTATTGATGTTGGTGTTGGTGTGAAGTCTTTGTGTGTCTGTGTATGCGCACGCGTGTATGTATCGCCACTAGATTTTCCGAGGAAATGGCGTCGTTCGAATTGCTAAATATTGAAATTTGATCGAAAACAATTGTTATATCAAAATAGAAATTTGACGTTTAAAACCAGCGCAGCTGAAATTCCTTTAAATGATTTCGGTACGTACCCCCTGCACAATTCCTAATATTTATCGTTTTGTTTGGCTAGAAAGGTAATCGGTTATCGACATGCGACACTGCAACCATGGATGTCATTTGTTAATTTTAAAAGGGACCAAAAAATGCACTAAAAAATACACCAAAAATGAATAATAAAACATAAATCATCTTTTTTTGTGCAGTAAATTTTAAATATTTTTATTTAATGGAATAATAAAAAAACAGCATTAATATTGAATTTAATTTGTGCTAACGGAGCTAAAAAATCCCAAAATGACAGCTGCTGTTGGCAGAGCTATCGATATTTTTTGGTATTTTTTCAACAAAACCGGCTCGTTTGAGCGCCGCAATGCGCTCACGATCGGGTTTGAGAGGCGCGGTCCGCTCACGACATCATACATGCTCGCTAGCCGAAATAGCCTAGGTATTCGTTGTTGTTCGCGGCAGAAAATGTAAACAAAACAAGTTGCATCGATCGTATTTAGAATCGAAGCGAATCACGCCAAGTAAAAAATGAAAAAATTAGCGTATGATGATTATATACAGCTGGAAATGGATTTTAACTCAAGCCCCTCTTTAGGTTAAGCCAATTTATGGACGTAAATATTCATTTAAAATAAAAAAGTACTATTGCGCCAACACATAAAAAGCGCCAATTTTGCCAGAAAAATGCCAAGTGTGGCAGCCGTGATTGGTTTATACTGGCCGCGGGCTGGTTGTGTTTTACTTTGTTGCTTTCAGCCGAGAAGGTATTTGAATACGGAGTGCAACGGATAAGATAAATTCGATTTTTAGTGGAAATCAAGTGCGGTTTCTATTAAAAAGCGTGATTATTTTTGTGTGTGTGGGTGTGGGTGTTGTGTTGGTTTGAACAGCTAAGCCGTTGCTTTTTTTAATTGTATTTTGTTTGGTGCAATTGTGTAGGTCAAGGTGAAGCCACCGCTGCTGCAGCGCAGTGCAGCAGTGAGCGCAAGAAACAGCTGCCCAAAAGCACCGTTAGTTTGCTGTTGTCATTCTTTCTGTTCTCCATGTGTGCCCCTTATTCTTATTAGTGAATGAGCAAAAAACGGTGTCAGCAGGACCCAAGGCCTAAATACACACAAATGCAGTGGGTGTGTGTGTGTGTGTGTGTGTGTGAAACCTTAAAAGCCATGCAGCTTTTGCACACACGCACACACGCATGAGCAATTTGCATTTGTGTGCGAGTGTGTTTATCTCTGTCGTTGATAAGCTCTAAAACCAACAAAAAAGTGTTTAACGTTGCTATTTTGCACAATAAAAGTACACACACTTACTAATAATAATAACAACGACTAAACTAAACACAGGCACTAAAAGGCAGACAAAACGGCGTTTCTACAGCGTCGTCTATTCAGCGGCGGCGGCGTCAGCGGCAGCGGCCTGATGAAACAACAGCAGCCCCCGCCGCTGCCGCAAACGCAGCCGCCATCGCTAAGCCAGGCCGTGGGAGCAGAAGGCGGAGCCGTTGGGGGCGGAGGAGTGGTGGCAGCCGCTGCAGCAGCCGTAGAGAGCGGAAACTTCAACAACAACAACAACAACCACCAGAGCTTGGAAACAACCAAGTGTCGACCACCTATATATCCAAAACGTAAGTTAAACCCCCTGGCACTCGTACTAACTAGTAAGTAGTGACTAGTAACTAGTAACTAGTATGTGTATTCAGCTAATACAGCTGTGAATCATAAACGAATCATTGACACTCATTTCAGTCCTAATGTCTGCACTGAGCGAAAACTTGGCAAATGTTTTGTGCCTCCAATGAGTCAGACTATCATCGAATGATGAGTTCTCTGATCAACTGAATATGTATATCTTTATTTTTAACGATCGATTAACAGGCAAAACAGCTTTTGAAAGCTCTATGAATACCTTGGTTCGAGTAAACTCGTAATAAAGCAGAATTCACTGGAATCGAGTATGTTCTAGGAAATACAGTCGAACTTGCCTATGATGAATCTTCACTTCATTATATAGAAACTTCACTATGCAGAAATTATACTTTTCGAAATGAAATTGGAACGAAAAAGTTCAATTCATAATAGGGAGAGCTTCATTGTACAGAAGTTCACCATAGAGAAGTTCGACTGTATTTGTATTCTTCTTTATTCTATATGAAACTAAATTAAGAGCTCATCTATAATGGACACCCCTTTCATGAGGACTCTGTTTTACATTTATCTATTGTGTGTTTGAAATCAATTTATAAGAATATACAGAAGTTCACCATAGCGAAGTTCGACTGTATTTGTATTCTTCTTTATTCTATATGAAACTAAATTAAGAACCCATACATAATGGACACCCCTTTCATGAGGACTCTGTTTTACATTTATCTATGCATGTATTCTCTTAACCGGACAGCTGTCCGTCCAAAGGAGTTTCCACCGTAAACAACTGTGCTAAAAGTGTTTCTTTTAGTTGAGGTATAGATGGATTTATTTTATAATTTTAACTTTAACTTGGGTTCTTCTTCATTATACAGAAATTGTATTTTTCGAAATGAAATTGGAACGAAAAAGTTGTGTGTTTGCAAGTAATTCATAATAGGGAGAGCTTCATTGCATGGAAGTTCACCATAGAGAAGTTCGACTGTGCTATACAAGGAAAAGTTAAGTGAATTTAATATTATTTCGAATGTGATTCCAATTTTGAGTTACCGATTGAGCAAGTTTATCTTATGTTTTATTACTATATATCATTTCCATTTTCTGCTCGTAAATTCTGTCAGTGTAGCAAACATTAAGTGGATTGAAAAAAAAAACTACGCTTAAAAGTTAAATAGTTTTTAATGAGTTTTTTTTCAACTTCTATTGCTACCTCTGCCTCCATTGTTCCCTTCTTTTTTATATAATTTTCTATTTTTCTTGCCTTTCCTTTCTTCGCTTAGCTTGTTCTCATTTTGGCACAACAACAACAACAACAATGACAACAACAACAACAACAACAAGCGACAACTTTTGCGGTGTTCAACCGCTTTCGCTCCGGGTTCGGCCTCTGCCTCGGACTCTCTAGTTGCGCTGCGCTGCGGTTTCTGTTGTCTGCCCATTTTTGGTGGGTGTGTGTACACCACTCTGCCCCTGCCCCTGCCCCTGCCACTGCCACTCTGTTGCAACTATTTATTCAGACTGCATTTGGTGCACACGCAAATGGAAGAGGCAGAGTAAGAGTTGGAGTCGGAGTCGGCGTCATAGGCAGTGGCAAGGGGCAGTGGCAGCGACAGTGGCAGTCGCTGTGGCAGCGGCTGTGGCAAGCCCCAGGGCCATGACAACGTGACCACAGCTAATGGCAGTTGACATGTCTCGTTAGTGTTCCGTCGTCGCTTGTCATGTTGTCTTCTTCTTGTCTCTGGGTCGCCTTAAACGGCGGCCTGGCGACCAGGTCGAAGCCGAACGAACCAAACCTAAGCAAACCAAACCATGTCGAACCTCAGCTCAGCTCAGCGTGCCATTCGATACGCTTTGGGGCCAGGCCAAAACGGTAACTACAACTAATGCGCGTACAGCCAATGCCATAATGCCAAAGGCCCGATAAGATAAACAATAGCACTTCAGCAGAACTTTGCAATCTCTGGGTAAACACGAGTACTACAGTAGTGAGTGCATGATCAATTCCGCATAACTTAGTCAGCCGGTGACCTCACATAGAGGGGATGTAGCGTCGTTAAAGCAACTAATATGGCAGTCGACAAACAAGACAATATAAAGTTCCCTTGAACTAAAATGAAATGTAAAATGTATAAAATATAAATGTATATAGTATATAGTAAAAAGTTTAAAGAAAGAATCAACATTATGAGTAGGTTCAGCATTTGCTGCATGGATTGAGGAAACACACAGAACATTGCAATCAGACCAACGTTACATCGAAGTGAAAGAAGCAATATTATATATATTATATATTACATTATTTCATTAGTATTATATTTAGACCCTGTACTTTAAAAACGTACAACAGGGTCTATTAGGTTTGTGCAAATGACATTTGTGTGTAACAGGCAGAAGAAGGCGTGACAGACCCCACAAAGTATGCATATTCTTGATCAGGACGACGAGCTGGGTCGATATAGCCCTGTCCGTCCGCCCGTCTGTCCGTCTGTCTGTCCGGATGAACACCTAGATCTCGCAAACTATAAGAGCTAGAGACTTGATTCGTTTTTTGTTAGGTTCTCATATTGCTTAAGCAGTTAAAGTTTGTGTCTGATGACCAATATCTCCTCCCCCTCCCTCTCAAAATTGCAAAAATGTTTTTTAAACGCGTACAGCATTCACAGTTTTAAAGTCACTGGCTTATGATTTTGTGTAAACAAGGCTTATAATGCTTAGAATGTTTGGTGCGATTTGCAGCCCAATCGAATAATAAACACTGGAGATATTGGACACTCAAATCAAAGTACAAGGTCTCCTACCGTCGGTTTCATCCGACTGTAGCTTTCCGAGTTTTTTGAAGTAGAAAAGTAAAAATCTGTATTGAATCAACGTTTGATAGGAGCTTTGCTGTGACCTGATTGCCGTTTGTTTCCATTACTGCTCGCATTACACTAATTCACAATTGTGTCTGAATATGAAAATATAGTATAGTAGTTGACAGCTCTAGTATGTGGCGATTTACGCTCCAATTGTGTGCGACGTTTGCCTAATTCGTTGCCTCACGGTGCGCCCTCCTCTGGCCCCTAACAGCTCCCCCTTGGCTGGCAGAGACGCCCCCTCGTTTGGACAATGCAAAGTAACAACAATAACATGTGTAATCATTTGCCAGATGACATAGAAACAACAACAAACTATGCAGTTGCATACATACAACAATGCAGCATTTTAATGACTTCTCAAACGTTTAAAGGGAAAGTGGTTAGGGCAACGGGAAGGGGAGGGAAAGGGGAGGGGAAGAATTGCACAGTAATTAGAAATATTCACAAAGAAGCATGAGCGAACGAGAGATCGGCTAAAGCAAATAAACGACAGCAAAACAAAAAAAACTCGGAAAGCTGCAGTCGAATGCAACCGACAGTAGGAGACTCTGTACTTTGATTGTGCAATATCTCCAGTGTTTATTAGCCTATTGGGCTGCAAATCGCACCAAACACTCAAAGCATCTAAAGTTTTATTCATGCAAAAAAGAAATCCAGTGACTCTAAAACTGTACATGCTAAGAACGTTTTTTCAAATTCGAGGGGGAGAGTGATGAAATATCAAATTAAAAACATAAACTTGGCCTGCCTATGTAATCTGCTTGTTACACACAAATGTCATTTGCACAAACTTAATATACCCTTTTGTACTTTTTTAAGGTACAGGGTCTAAAAATGTGCAAAGTTGTCAGAATGTTGATGTCAGTCATGAATTACCGAAATTGCACAAAGTCTACCCTGTGCCTTGTCGAATATCAGGGCATATGAAGGTAATCTATGTGACGCTCGAAATAACTCTTAGTAACCTACGCTTAAGATTAAGAACTGTTGGAAATTGTGTGATTAATGTAGAAGTTTATAAATACATTTGATTTGAAATGTATTTGCAGACTATGTACTACTACTATACTATGTAAGTATATGAATCAACCAGGCAAACCAGTTGGGTGTATAGCTGGTAAACGCATATTATACAGATTCTTAAGATCTTAAATGGAACAGTTACTACTATGTGTGCTATTGATGTTAGGCTTACTGGATCAGCGACTAAATCCTGAAGAGGTGTTGACCACATACCGTCTGCATCGCCACACAGTTTGAACTCGCATTTGACCCACTTTTGGAACGACTTTTTAGTGAATCAGTTCCTCAGGATTGTGTGACATTTTCGGTCGGAAAAACTTTATACAGTCGAACTTCTCTATAGTGAACTTCTATGCAATAAAGCTGTCCCTATTATGAATTGATCTATATATATTCTATATAATAAGGAGATTTTCTGGTCCCGTCAAGATTCATCATAGGTAAGTTCGACTGTATATATAGATCGGGTAGAGTATGACCAGCGATCAAGACTCTATCTACATTGCCAATGTATTGCAACAAAGGGATTAAAGAAGTGGCTAAGTGTAGGCTAGAGCAGAAGAAAGTGACTTTTTGGGTTGACCAAACTTACTAAAAAGAATCTTATCCAACTCTATCCAAGATCACCTTAAGAAGTTGGGAATTAAGTCCTGAATGGGGAAACGATATAATCGATTCTTTAGATCACTTTAGTAGTAAACTATTATGCATTGTTAATACACTTAAAACTGAGAAACGATGAAGAAACTAAGGAAGACTGCTACTAAATGGAACGGAAAACTTTGATTGGGAATACTACTATATATGATTATTCTTTTAATTGAATGTTGTACAATGTTTGGCATTTATCCACTTAGCATAAACAATGCGCCCTAAAAGAGAAATGAAACTTCGATGCATTTGGACTGGAATCTCGAATGGAACGAGAAATGTGTGGAAAAATGCAGGAGGAGAATTTCACAAGAAGATTTTGTGAAGAAAGAGCAGTAGTTGGAGTTGCACTTGGCTGTTGGAAATTGGAAATTGATGCTGAAGCTGCAGTTGCAGTCGAATATTCCTTCGATGGTCGTTGGGATGGGATGGGACTGGGGCTGGGGACGTTGGAGATGCTGTGCAGCTACTTCAAACGTGCGCGCGTCAATTGTTTGAAAAGGCGAACGATTGGAATGTTAACGTGGCAGCAGCGTTGCTGCAACTCTATTTATGGAACATTGGGAGCGCATCGAGTGGCCTTTGGTGGTTGCAACTGGCTGCTGCTGCCTGTTGTTCATGTGCCTTTTGTTTGTTTACTCAATGTCTTTGAAATAAGCAGAAGAGACGTAGGACGTAGGACGCAAGACGTAAGACGTAAGACGTAAGACAAGGCTGCAGCCAGAAACCAAACTCGAACTCGAACTCAAACTCAAACTCAAAACTGAAACTTCAGCGCGAACCCGATGCCGATGCCGATGCCGATGCCGTTGCACTGTGCTCAATGGCTAGCAAGAGTAATTCATGAGCAGGAGAAGATGGAGGCGGAGGCGGAGAGGGCATTTGCACTCGTGCGTTCAAGAAGAGCCACTCGAACCACAGTTGCCCATTGCCAGTTGCCAGTTGCAAGAGTTACTTGTGCTTGTACTCCAGTTCGTGGAGTGGGCAAAGAACCAGCTCGAATTGAACTTAATTGCATGAAATTGAGACACGAGACATGGATACATGAGACGAGCGACCGAGCGAGAGTGCAGAGTGGGGGGCAGAATCAGTGCTGAGATTCATGCCTCGTCTCGTCTTCAATTTGGAGTGCGCCATCAAACGAGCTGTCATAATGATGATCACTTCGATAGAGATGTTTAGATATAGTTTAGAACTAGGCACAAGCAGCAGCTAAAGAATAGTTCACAGCGAAAAGTGAAGCTGATGATGTATGATGTATGAATGTATGTGGTGATTCTCACTTCACCTATTTGACTCTCTTCCTAGTCTGTCAACAGCTCGTGCGTGAACGTGACACGTACTCAGCTCTGCTCTAGTTCACACTTCCCCCCACATCCTCAAGCTAAATGTGAAGCTATGCAGCCCTCCCCCCGGCCACAGTGTTCAAGTGGTTGACACTCATGAACTCCAACAAATGTGTCTAACAGCAAATGTAACGCTGCCATTAGCGATGAGTATTTAAATGAGTAGTATGTGAATGTGAATGTGAATGTGAATGAGTCGGAGGCTGTGAATCTGTTTCCCTTTCACTTCCAAATACTGCTCCCCAGCCCATTCGATGATGTCAAAGTCTAGGCAATGAACTGTGAATTGAAGGGGCTCGAGGCATCTACTCACAAGCACTTCCAAAGGGGTGGAGGGGCGGCTGGTGAAATATGTAAAAACAAAGCATAAGATAAACATCTGTAACAGTGTGAGCTGATTTTCGAATTAGACGCGAGAGTTTTGAATGTGATGCGAATACGAATGCGAATACGAATGTGCATTTGTCAAAACACTCTTGGCCAGCAATCGTCTCATCAATGCCGTTGACACTTGCTGCCCGCGTTTGTTTGTTTATACCAAGCAGCCTTAACACATTTATCTGCCAGATGGCGAAACGAATGCAGATACGCAGCAGTGAAATTCTTATCTCGTGTCTCGAGTCTTCAGTAAATATCACTCATCACTCATCGTTCTGCTTTTTTTCTTCATTTTAATCCTTATTTTGTTTTGCTTTGTTTTGATTTATATTGGCTCAGTTTGTTTACGAAATATCGAAATAGTTGAGCGGAAATTTAGCGGGAATTTAGATTGAATCAGACTGGAAACATTCAAATACCCTCAAGATTGTACTACATATAATAATTCAAATCACTAGGCATATTATAATCGATAACAATATTATTTACATCACGTCATTGCGTAATCGATGGTATTATCGATCATAATCAGGCCTGTTCCCATTTTCGAATTCGTTCAATCGATTTACTTTTTGAAAAAATGGGGTTTCGAATTTCAATTCATCGTTTTCGATTAGCTTCATATGTGGTTCATTTCGAAATAGATTAGCTTCGTGTGTAAGTACAATAAACATTTTCAGTTCTTGAAAACGATACATCGATTTTAGGAAGCTGATCAATACATTAATCGATTCAACGAATTCGAAAATGAGAACAGGGCTGAATATCAAGTTTCAATTATTGCTTATGTCAATTGTCGCTGAGCAAAATAATATTTGAATTTAATGTTTGAATTTAACATAACGTATTATACAATTATATCGATATATCGATAAGAAATGAATTTATGTGTGTAATGTATCGATATTTAGCAACGGTAAAACGTAGAGTTTAACCCACACTGTGAGCTGATGAAATTATAATTTTGCTTCTTAATTTTGCTTTAAAATAAATATAAATATAAAAACCTGAATATCTGTTGCAACATCAAATGCTATATAGTTATCTCCAATTAAACTATGTATAAAACGGACCTTGCTCCAATAAAGCTAAGGAATCTGAGACAGTTCATAAAAACCTCAGGCTGGTTTTAAAGCGAAGTAGTTGGGAATTATCAAATCTGCCCATGCGGTACCACAATGGGCCTCTTTTGGCCTAAGTGAGCTGAGGTCTATTCCCCAGCTACCGCCTAACCTAACCTAACCTAACTATGTCTTCCCATATCAATCATATTGTCAATCATATCGCCTCTTTATTATTATTTATCAAATGCTCTATTATTACACATATCATATTATAGATAGAATTGTTGATCATATCACATTGTATTATGCAGTATCTATTATATCATATCATATGCCATAATTCCATTAACTAGTTCTCTTAGTTCCATTCATGTGATATCTTGTAATTGCACTCTTTCATTTACCACTTGCTCAATATGATTGTCAAGTGTTAGGCATAGAGTATTACACATTCGTCTTAGTGCCAAATGAGTGTTGTTTGTTGTTTGTAAACACGCTTATGCAAGATTTCCTCTGGCTAATTGCCAGCTGGATGATCCCTAGTTCGTTTGCTTCGTTGTGCTTTGACATCCGTTCGCAATTACAGTTGTTGTTATCGATAAGTGTGCGCCGAGTCCCGTTTAAGGGTTGCACCGTGGCGACACATGCCGGCGAGGGGTGTCAGTCCTCGTGTCAGTCCAAGGATTTTGCCTACTTAACATGCCTAAACTCGATTAAATGCTTGCCACACACTCCACTGCATGTGCGACACGGTGATGGCAATGCAACAAGGTTCACCCCTGGGCTAAGAACACAGTGCAACACGGGGTGCGTGGTAGGCGGTGCCAGAGTTGCCACATGTGTCAAAGAATTATCAAATTGCTGTGGACTTATCGACTTGTCAAACAAATATCGATACATTTTGATTTTTACTTATGTGTGTACAGTGAAAACTCAACAATAGGGGGGATATTCGCAGAAGAGGAGGAGTGAAGATGTTCGAAAGAGTACACAAACCTCGTACAAAAAGGGTTCGTTAAAGGGGGGTGTCCCGATTGGAGGTCTGTCCGCTAAAAGAGTTTAACTGCATCTCGTTTGTAGACAGTGCTATCGATAGTACTCAGGGCTGTTCCCATTTTCGAATGTATCGATATCGATATCGATGTATCGTTTTCAAGAAATGAAAGTGTTTATTGTACTTACACACGAAGCTAAACTATTTCGAAATGAACCACATATGAAGCTAATCGAAAACGATGAATTGAAATTCGAAACTTCATTTTTTCATAAAGTAAATCGATTGAACGAATTCGAAAATTGGAACAGGCCTGAATACATAATTTTTGAGCGACTCTCTTCGGCTGAACTTGAGAAGCTAAAAACTAGTAGATATTACAGATAAACGTCTTCCACTCCCTTCGCTCTAATTGGTTCACACTTGCGAGCATGCACAGTTACTATTTCAACTCGTCCTGTTTTGCAGCATCTGGCAACGCTGTGGCTGGTTTCAACCCCCAGTTGAGCGATTTGCAGCCACCGTGTGGCATAGATATGCTCAGCTGCAGGTCTTTGCGGCTGCTGCACGTGCGGTCGACGTTGGGCGCATGTGCACAGAGCGAACTGCCAGCGGGTGTGTGTCCTGAGAGTGTGTAAGAGGAAGAGGAAGAGGCAGAGGAGAGTACTCGCAGTTGACTGGAAGAGATGGAGAGAGTGTGCCATTAAAGTTTGATGGGCTGTTCTTTTCAGTTTGATTCTGTTACTGTTACTGTTGGGTTTTTGTTGGTATTTTTGGGGCACGTTCAGCTTCAGCTTCAGTTCCGTTTCGCTGCGTTGCCTGAGTTGAGCTGTTACCAACGGCAGCAGCAACAACGACTAGAATAACAACAACAATAAAGTGTTCATTAAACTCGGGGATTTTTCAATTGGCTAAATGTTATAAACAAATCGATAAAAGTTAACAAAACAAAGCAAAAGCAAAGGCAAAAAGAGACAGGAGAAGAAGACATAGAAGAGAAAAACAACAACAACAACTGGCCCATTAGTCCCGACGTTGGGTATACACACACACGCACACACAGCAAGGCTGTCTTAAGGAAAACACACACATAGCCATCATGTGTAAGTACACACGTGTGTGTGTGGGTGTGTGGGGTGCAGGGTATGCCTGGAGTCCTTCTATGAAGTGGCACTCGAGCTAAAGCGAGCCAACAAATTGTTTGTTCAGCGCTAATGAGCAAATGGAGCTGCCACTCAACTGGCAATTGCAATTGCAATTGCAGTTGGCATGCAGCATGCCACATGCCGCAAGCCGCATGCCGCATATTGCACGTGCCCCGTTTACCTGAGATTACAAATTTAATAAACATATCCTTATCGCATTGCATTGCAGCAAAGACGCCCTCATTTGATAAGGATCGGGACTATATTGGATTCGCCACACTGCCGGAGCAGGTGCATCGCAAGTCGGTGAAGCGCGGCTTTGAGTTCACATTGATGGTGGTGGGCGAGTCCGGCCTGGGCAAGTCCACGCTCATCAATAGCTTGTTTCTGGGCGATCTGTACAAGAATCGCCAGATGCCCAATGTGGAGGAGCGCATCGAGAAGACAACGCGCGTGGAGAAAAAGACGATGGACATTGAGGAGCGTGGTGTACGGCTGCGTCTCACCGTCGTGGATACACCGGGCTTTGGGGATGCCATCAACTGTGAGGATAGCTGGCGTGTGTGCACACAGTACATTGACGAACAGTTCCGTCAGTATTTCACCGATGAGAGCGGATTGAATCGTCGTAATATACAGGATAATCGTGTGCACTGCTGCCTGTACTTTGTTCCGCCCTGGGGTCATAGGTGAGTGGCCAATAAGACAATCGTATAAGTAACATTAATTTATTATTCACTCACTTTAGCTTGCGTCAAATGGATTTGGATCTGATACGTCGTCTGCATCGCAAGGTGAACATTGTCTTGGTCATTGGCAAGGCGGATTGTCTCAACAAAACGGAAGTGCGCAAGCTGAAGGAGCGCATACTGCAGGATCTCGAGGACAATCACATACAGCTGTATCAGTTTCCCGAATGCGATTCCGACGAGGATGATGATTTCAAGCAGCAGGATCGTGAACTTAAGGCATCCATACCCTTCGCCGTCGTTGGCAGCAACACCATACTCGAGGTGGCCGGCAAGAAGGTGCGCGGACGTCAGTACCCGTGGGGCGTGGTTAATGTCGAGGATCCGGAGCACAGTGACTTTATCAAATTGCGCACATTTCTCATATCCACACATATGCAGGACCTAAAGGACACCACTCAGGTAAGCGATTGAAATCTTAACTCTTAAAGTCTTATTCAAAATAAATCTGTATTTACAGGATGTCCACTATGAGAACTTCCGGGCACAGTGCATTTCACAGATATCGCAGCATGCGTTGCGCGAGCGCGGCAAATTGAAGCGGGATTCGATAAGCTCAACGAATGGATTCGATGCGGCCATTTCGGAAACGGATCGTCTGCTGTTGCAGAAGGATGAAGAGATAAGGCGCATGCAGGACATGCTTACCCAAATGCAGGAGAAGCTCAAGCAAACGCATCTCATGGAGATGAAGAAGAACGACAGTGTCATCGATGTCTAAATATGTCTATAAAAGTTATGGCGACCCCGCTGCTCCAGTCGCGTGTTCAATTTTGCACATTGATATAAATATATACATAATTATATATGTTCATATATATAAATACTTATATAGACTTCCCACACACACACACACAAACACACACACACATACACTGCCTCTAAATAGGCAGACAACCACCAAAAATTGTACGTTTTTAAGGTAGCACAGTTTTCCCAGTTATTTACATTTTGTTCTTAAGCTTTTTGTAGTGTCAAAAGAAAAAAAAAACAAACAGAAATTGTAATAGGAACAACGAGAGCGATATTTGCGATTAATTACTATATTTTTTTTTTACATATATGTAAAAATACACAGAACATATAGTATTTTAACTGAGCCATCGACCAATTGGCATCTGCTTTTTGACTGCGAATTTCAAAGCAAGTCTGTAGAGATAAATTTCAATTTAACCATTGTTAAGATTTATACGGATCTACAGTGCAATTTGATATAGTTAGAGCTCTGCTGTAGTACTATATACGATATATGTATGGTCTGCAATTCGCCAATTTTCCCCCTCAATTATTATACTTAGATTTAATGCAAAATTTGACTCCAGTTTATTCCATAATTGATAAATATCGATAGGTCTGAAATTCTGAACTTTAATATCCAAATTTATAGTTCAAATTGCATTCAGTGTGAGAAATATACCAAAGTGAAATGTGTTTGAGATACAATACTAACTGCAAATTGCACACACCTTACACAGAGGCAAAATAAAATAAAAATACAAAAATATAAATAAAGAACATTTATATTCTTTTTTTTTTTTAATTCACAACCATTTATTTGTCATTTCGAATATCCATGATGTACATTTCTAATTTGTTGAAACGAATTGTTAAAGAATTTAATTTACATTATAATATTAGTTAAGCGACAAAACATAAAGTAAAATCAAGCAAAATACATTAATGAAAATTATAGTGGACAAATTATATACACATAATTAATAATGATGAAGAATAACGAGAATCAACTATTTAAAATAAACATAATTATGAAAATTAAACATTAAACACATATGTTTTAGTTAAAGGGTTTTGCACCTACAAATACATTTATATTGTATGTTGTATTGGATCAAAAAGGGAACATAAACTGTATGCAAAAGTGTAGTATATCATGGTTTATTATTATATCAAAAATCTATGCAAGTCGTTCAGTTGAATGGTTACTTCAATTGACGAAGAAATGATCGAATACTTACATAGATTAACACATTTGAGTATAGGCAAATATTACAACTGAATGATGATTATTATGGTATGGTTCATCAATGTGACTCTAAGTCCTCAAGTGTCCCTACAGATAATCATCAGTAGGTTCTCCTGCAGTCGTTTCAAACTAAACTGTGCTAGTAGAGACTGTTCTTGTGAAAACAGCGCTGCCATGCAAAGCGCACATGTGATAGGAATTACGAATTTTGGGCACCACTGCTTTATACCGTTTTAGAACACTCCTTTCCCATTATATTGATCGACTCACTACTCTTATTAGCGATCCCTGCATTTACCCCTCGCCATTCCGCCAAGTAAGTACACTATTTTGTTATACATTTCTTTTCATTTAGATTTTATTAATTTCTCATGTCATTTGTTATTCACGTTTTTTTGTTTTTTTTTTGTCTCTCTTTTTCATGCATATATCCTCTCTTTTCATACATGTTGTTAGTAGTACACCAATTGCTTGGCTTACATCATTTTTGCGGGTATGTACTCGTCGTATCTTATTCTCATTCTCATTCACATTTGCATTGCATTTGCCAACTGAATAAGTTACCACTCTTTCGCTTTAGGGTTGAGTTGTTGTTATGTCATAATGTTAATGCTTATTTCATATACATACATAGCTATGTTTACATACAGGTATATATACGCGTATATACATAGAGTCGTACATATATATATTACCAGATATATATGTATATACTGCGAGACAACAAAAGGTATAATTTCACACAAAAAAAAAACTACATACATATTTTTTAATGGTATTCCATTCATATATGTAAATACGTTTCTTTGTCCTCTTATATGTATATGTATTTAGTATACGCCCTAATGCAATACGCCTGATGCAATTCAGTGGTAAGTTTTTCGCATTAACTTAAATTACTTGGATTTTAAACTCGTTTAGGTAATATTTCGCATTACTATATTTTGTTTTGCTTTGCTTTTACTTGGCAATTATTTAACGGCTCAATTCGTTTTTCTTTTTTCTCTTTTCTCCATACTAACTTCAAGCGTACTAGTAGTTTCGCCTCACACACCTTTTGTTAGGCCCTGCACTTGCAGGGCACAAGGGGTCAATGATTCTTTAATACATTATGTATATGTGTGTGTGTATAAACTGCACATATGTTTGTATGTAATCTTTACACTCTGCTCTGCTCTGTTCTCTTCGCTTTGCTTCGCATTCGTTTGTGTGCTTGTTTGTTTGTTTGTGTGTGTTTGTTGTTTGTTTTACTTCTGTATATAATTGTATAAATTTCCAAAAAAAAAAATGTCTAACTGCATCCATGTAACGCCAGCGTTACATTTGTTTAATATACATATATAATATAATACATATATATATCTTGCATAACTTTTCTCTTTTGTTTTTGTTTCTGCACTTCCTTCTGCTCATTCGCTACACTTTTCAAGCGTTTCTTCGTTTTAACAACCGTCGCCTGCGCACATTTTTTGTTGTTTACTGGTTTCTCTTTGTATTTTGTTTTGTTCTTTGTTTCTTTTGTTGTTTGCTTTCATTTTGTTTCGCTTTGCTTTGCTTTGCTTTAGTTTAGTTTTGTTTTCATTTATTGGTGTTTTACATTTCATTTAAGTACAAAACTTTGCCGTGGTTTTCTTGGCTTTTGCTTCATCTTCATCTTCAACTTGATCTTTATCGTTATCTTTATCGTTATCGCTTCTTTATTTTATTTATTACATACTGTTTACTGCTTATGTGTTGTAAATTACATATTTACCTATGTTTATGTACTTCTGTATGCTTGTTGTTTCACAAAAAATTACTCATTTACAACATGGAAACAGAATCGTTATCACCCGACTATCGAGCTATCGAGTATCGAGTTATCGAGTATCGAATACTGCGAATCGATCCCAAGTATTTTATGATTATTCACTTTTCGAAAAATTTGGCCAACCTGTGCTAAGTACAATGCAATCCTATGTCATATCATTATGGGACGTAGTTTACTAGCAAAAAAAATTACATATATTTATACTCTGTTATACACTATATGCATATGTGTGCATAAGACCTCTATACATATATATGTATATATGTATAGATATATACACTGATATACTTGATGGCACGCCCCTAGACGCTACAACAACAACGATGACTGAAATATTGAAAGAATATTGGCGTGCCGCTCGACTATGCTACGCTTATGATTACGATTACGGGTACGATTACGATAACGATTACGAAAATGATTATGATTACGCATACATTACTGCAATTTCAGTCAAAACTGGGCAACCACAAGGCCACAGCCATTGAAATTGAGTGGGATACACGAATATGTACATATGTATGTACACATATGTATGCATGTGTGTGTGGAAGTCCACAAAGATGTTGTCTCTAGAGTCTAGACACCATAATACCATTATTCCTTGGCATAGTAGTAGCTCTAACATACCTCCTCTTCTTCTTCGCTAGTTGCTATTATTTATATGTATGTATGTATGTATGTAAATATATACGATTTATATAGATTTAGTATATTTAAATTGCTTTTGGTTTACCAATGCGAGAATTGATATTGATGTCAATGCTATGCGGGCGTATCTTTTCCTAGATTCATATGATAAATTCATCAATTACAGTGACACACACACAACAAATGGTTAAGTACATACACATAAGTAACTGTATACATAATACGTAACGGTATATCCATATACACATACTATCTGAATACATTTTAAAGTACTTAATACTGTGGCTAATCGTCGGTATCGCTAACCGTGTCAGTGTCTGTATCGGATTGTGAGAATGTGAATCTGCAGTTGTATCTGTATCTGTACATATGTATATCATCTGTGTCTTTCTGTCTGTATCGATAACTTTAAATGTACTTGTCTCTGTATGTGTATCAGTGTCAACATTTCCATTTGCATCTGTGTGTTTGGGTATCTGTATCTTCAGGAGGTTACTTCTCGCTACATCTGCAACACATCTCTATTTAGAAATCGTTAGTGTTGCGGCGCACAGTTGGAACCAATTACAATTTGTTATCGATCGATTATTATCGATTAGTTTTACATGTAAAATGGTAGGTATAATGTATATATATATGTGTATATAATAGGCATATGTATATTTAGATGTTATCGCTTGTATAAGTAGGATGCACTTTCAGAATTTGTAGAGAAAAAGTCATTTGGTTTTGTTTTTGTTTTTTTCTTGTTGTTTGTTTCATTTATTTGTAATTTCATTTCACTCAATTGTTAAAGTAGCTTTCAGTTTTTGCCATGGACTGCGCCCTGTTTTCGACTGTTGTATGTATGTATGTATACATGCAAGTTGGGGTATATGTATGTATGTATGTACTATAATTTTGTTAGTGATTTCGGTTTTGGTTTTGACATTAACATTTACGAGTAGTTTTTGTTTTTGTTTTTGTTTTGCATTTTGAATCGAGTTATGTATAATTTAAAAAGTAAATCTGAAGCGCACATTTACAATGCTGCTTAAATTGCTATAAAGTATTTTAATTGTTACGCAACTCGCTCTCACTTTCCACTAACAACAGCTTCCAACTCTCTCGCGATTGCTGCTTAAACAATAGTATCTTGTAGTAACATATACATATACATATTGACATATTGACATACTGTTAATAGTGCTGAATAATATTAATGATATTTTTAGACCATCAAGGTTCGCTTTCATTTCATTTCATTTCATTATATGTATGTACACATACATATACAGTATATGTATGTATGTATATATCGTGTAGATATTAAAAAAACACAATTCAACGGATCCTGCCCGTTTAAACACAAAATAAAATATATGTAGCATACAATATGCGTGTGTGTGTGTGTTTTTATATATATACTTACAATGTATATGTGTATACATGTTTAGAGAAAAAAAAGAATAAATTAATAACAATAATAATAATAACATAATAAATTATGCGCATTTTATTTGGCCTGCCACTTGAATCGATCACGCACCAGCGCGAGTTGATGTGACTCTCTTTAGTAGTCGTAAATATATATAGTAAATCTCTATATAGATATTTTAGATAGATTTCTCTTTCTCTCCTTTGCTCTCTCCTTCTCTCTCTCTTTTGTGTTTCCTATATATGCCTAGGTATGGTGTTTAGCCAATGACTTTTTGTTGTTTGTTTTTTAGTTTTCAGTTTTCAGTTTTTGGTTTTTATCTGTTTTGTGCTTGAAAAGTCTTTTCATTCATTTCCCTATGTGTGTGTTGTGTGTTGTCAAAAGGAAACAGTTAATCGAATATTTATCGAATCGATTCGAACATTTGCAGTGTTGAAAATGTACCAAAATCTTTTCATGTGGCATGCGTAGAACAACTTTTTGGCGCTTCTATATAGTTTAAGATACTTTCGATACTTCGACTTTCCCACTGTGTTCACATTCCTTATGATGAAAATAATAGTTTGCCAAGATCGTTTCTATAATAATATAACATAGTTCTCTTTTATCTCAAGAAGAAGACAGCGTTTTACTTGGAAGCAACAAAAATCCAGAATTTCTTATCATGTTAAGTTTTTCAAGCGAAATTAAATGTGTTTTCTCTCATGGGTTTTGGCTTAGTTTTTCGTTTAGTTTACAAGCATTTGCTGCTTGCTTTAAATTCGAGTCGAACGTTTAAATTATGTACAAATATTAAAAAAAAAACAATTAAGAACACGCTAGTCGTGAGTGCTCGACTAGATACGTACGCTGTACCCGGGGGCAACTCATGAATGAATGAATTTAGATCTGAAAAAAAAAAACACTTGGTATGGACTATGGTACAGTCATCGCGGACAAGACTATCTCATTAATAAAGAAATTTGTATGCTCTTACATCGGGTACAGGTATTCAATTTACTCATATAGGTATATACACGTGTGCATATATGTTTACTATATATATGTTTGCTTTCATATGCGTATAACCTGTACATATATCTGTTGCATGTGTGTGTGTGGGTTTTATCTTTCAGTTTAATTTTAATTCACTGGGTGAGCGGGGGTATTTGGTTGTTGTTACAGTAAAATATGTATCGTATCGTATATAAGGTTGCAATTGCAGTTTGCTTTTGGTTTAGGTATAGGTATAGTGTTTCTCTTTGCTTTTCTTTTCGTCTCACAATAAATAGAATTTCAAAATATATATGTTATGTTTATAATGAACAAAATCAACGCAATCGTCAACAATTAATAAGAGTTTGTTTGTTTTCCTTCTAAATTATTACATAATTTAAATATAACTGTAAGCATGCAAAACAATTTCTCATTCCTTTCATCTGGTGATTTGCTCCTTTATATAAAACTTAATAATAGGATTGATTAGTGATTTTAGCTGTTGTTGCCGTTATCATTATTCTCATTGTGGTTGTTGTTGTCTTAGCTGCCTTCTTGGCCTTCGTTTTGTCAATACAATAAAAATGGGAAATACAACAACAGCAACAGCAACAACAACAACAACAGCGACAACAACAACAGCAACAACATCAACGTGTATAAGATTAAAAGTTTAACAGAAATTTGTGTAAAATTTGCTAAGAACTAAATTTCGTTTGTTGCTTAAGTATTAATTAAAAATTATAGTAATATTTAAGAAAAAAAATTGTATCAAATTAATGATTGAAAATTGAAAAATTTAACAAAAATCATCGTCCATGCATTGTTATGGGGTTTTCTCTCGATTTGATTTGCTTTTGCTTTACGCTTCGCTTGAAATTGATTACGCTTTGCCTTTTGTCTTTATGTTTAGGTTTAGGTTTAGGTTTAAGTTTAAATTCTCCTTTTGTTTTCAAGTGTTTATGTTAATATTATGTTAATGCTGTGCTTAGCTGCTCGTTTTTTGTTTTCAGTGTATTTTCACATCAATCTCATTATCCATGAAGTAAATTTCTAATTTTTTATATTATTTTCCTTTTTCTTTCTTTTTCGTTTTCTTTTTCACTATAAGTTAAACGTACGGTACTTTTGCTATTGCTGTTTGGTTTTACGCTTTAAACATTTGTTTAATTCTTTACTTTTTGTTTTTGTTTTTGTTTTTTTTTTTTGGTATTTTTCTCATTATTTTTATATATTTTTTTTTGAGTTTTTTGTTATTAGTTTTTTGTTATGTTCTTGTTTTTGTTTTGTTTGTTTTGTTTTATGTTTAATTGTAGTCACTAACGTATTAGGAAGAAGCTGTGCGCTTTTTCCGTTAATTTGCGATAAATTCCCACGACTCTCCGTCATATTCCACCGTGTGGCGCCTGATTTTGACTCCCTGACGGCTTGCCACCACCACCACCCGCCGTGCTGGGTGCTGTGTCGCAAGTGGTGGTACTAGAGGCACCATCGGCACGCCCCTCGCTCTCGTCGCACTCCTCCAGCTCAGCCAAGTTCTCCTGATCGGACTCTTCCAGAGTCACCTGCATGACGTAAAGAGGTTAATAAAGGAATGCAATTTCAATACTAAATATGTTATCGCATAGATATAATACCTGGAAGCGTATCTTTTCGTCTTGCGGCAAATCATCGGCTGCCGATGGCGGCGGCGATGGCGGTATCATGCTCTGATAGTAGTCTCTGTTCTCTTCAAGCGTATCGAGTATATCCTGTGCATCGGGATGCACAAGATCAGCCCAGGTCTCCCACAGTGGATGCACAATATAATCGATGAAGCCCACCTGGGACTTCTCAATGGTTGCATTATGTCGATCACACATCGGACTAATGTCCATGCCCGATTCACGCTCCTTATCGCCCTGTAGAAAGAACTCTTCCATAAGCAGCGCCACCCAGCGTTTATACAACGGCAATGGCTTGGTGGGATTGCTCAGATCAGCGCAGTGCACCAGATTCTCAAGCACCTAATGTATCAGGATAATAATTTTGATTAATTTGCATATAGTAAATGTATCCATCTGATATACTATACCTGTATGCGATCTGTGTAGTTGTCTAGCAGCAGAACTCCAGAGCCGGCGACCTTCTTAGTCTCCACCATAGTCTTAAGATCGGCCAGGAGGCTCATGTGCTTTGACATGTCCGTGGAGAGCACAATATCAATAACCATTTTCCTCAATGTTTGGCGTTGTTTCCTGCGAATATCGGAATGGAGACATTATAATAACGGGGTGCTCGTGTACTCATCCAACGGGAATGGCTTACTTTTGCATATTACAGAATATATCACATCCTTGATTTTGCAATAATTTGAAGGCAACAGCTAAATGATGATTTTCCAAAACAGATTCGTCATTGTACATTAATGCTAGTTCGGAACCTGGATAAACAATCGACAAATGAAATATGCGTTAGACATTTACTTATACTCATGCCATTCGTAACATACTTGAATTAACCAAAAACTGATTGGTTAAGCCGGGATGATCAACATCGTGTATACAAGCGGCGAACAGCGCTCCGCCCACCTCGAGGGGCGTGAATACACCCTCCAATGCCGGTGTATTTAGTAGCACATTCGTGCTCTGTGTCACGTCAGCGGCATGCATCGAATTGTGAAACGGATTGTCTTTGACGTAGTGGTCCTCCAGAGTAGTCATAAAGTTAAGAAAAGTTTTCGGTGGTATCATAAGACTGGTCAGTAATTCTCTACTCTGTAAGTATAGAAGGTAAACGTATCGCAATATTTAGTGACATTTGCAATAGAAATGGAAATAGAGTATAATCTTAACTTGGTCTACATACATTTGACTATTAAAGTCGAAATCTAATATGTATAATGTGTAAATGAAATAAAAACAATACAAAAACTCGGAAAGCTACAGTCGGATTCAACCGACCGTAGGAGACCCTGTACTTTCTCTTGCAGCAGCTAATACTAACACTACACACATACACACATATCGCAACGGAAGACGCAACGGAAGACGCAACCACGTATACACACAAATTTACATACATACATTAAATGCATGCTCGCTGCTCCCCCTTGCCTAGTACGAAAACTTTAATCTCTAATATCTCCAGTGTTTATTATTCGATTGTGTCGCAATTCTCAGCACTGATAAAGGTTACCATAAGATCATTATATGCATGATATATAGTTTATATCTTTAAAATTGTGGCTGTGGTGATTTTTCGCGGTTTACGGGTCCTAAGTTTTTGTTTCTTGCAACTAATGCTGAAATGTCAGTATATGGACATGGGTACATACATACATAAACAAAATAAGTTATTTTATCGGAGTAACTATAACACATAAACTGATCCTTCTTTCTTGATGAAATCGGCTCTTTGCCACTTACCTGAAATATGGTGTATGCCACACTGGTGAGCGGACGATTGCAACTGAATTCACCAATTTTGAATATCTCAATGCCCCACGTATCCAAATCACCGAGCAGTGTGCCCAGCTCGTTCTCTTTGGGCGTCTCCACACCAAATGTGGGCAAACGCTCCCCTGTGAAGCTATTGGTATGGGATAACGGTCGCTTAACGCCGCTAATTTGTGACATGGGCGGACCGCGCGGCGAGCGACTGCGCGGATATTGTTGGCTGGCCGGTAAATTAGTGTGTTCCGTATTCTCTTCAACACGCAGCGAGGGTAAATCGAACTCTTGTTGCTTGTCTGCAAAGAAAGGTCAAAAGAAATGGAAAAATAAGAAAATTATTAGACATTTGTGGAGCAAGAAGAGCACGGCGTAAAAATGCTTTTTGGTCATACCCAATTTCGTATTCACAAATTCTAAATTCCATTGCCTACTTTCAGGCTTATCTGCTGTACTGTTTTTTTTTGCCTCTAAAAAACAACGCAAATTGCCTGTGCATAAATTAATATATATACGAATTGCGTTGAATTTTTGGTGGCAACAGGCAGCAGTAGGAAAAGCAAGCGCAAAGGTCATGGGCGTAGCCAGGAGGGACGCTGCTCTCTGCTTGCAGCGAAAAAATTTCATTTCGACTAGCAAATATTGGTTTTAAATTTACAATTTTGACGATTTAAGAATATTAGTCATAGGCCAAGTGAATGAAAAGGAGAAGTACAAACATTTTGAAGCAATGGAATTTTTGGCAGGTGGAATTTATTTTTCAATATTTGATTTAACAAAATTACAAGTAGTAAATTCGAATTTCATATTTCTATAATATTAAAACACACACACGCCAACAGACACTCACACATGCACACATAGAGCAAAGTCACACGCAACCACACATACGATCGCGCTGCTCCCTCCTTACCTAGTACAAGAAATTGAATATCTCGGGTGTTTATTATCCGATTGAGCCACAATTCACAGCACTGATAAAGTTTATCATAAGATCTTTGCATGCTGAAACACAAGTTTGCATCTTTAAAATTGTGGCTGTGACACAGACAGACAGACGGACATGGCTAGATCAACTCAGCTCCTCGTCCTGATCAAGAATATATATATTTTGTGGGGTCTGCCACACCTCTTTCTGCCTGTTACATACATTTCTGACCTGACAATCTTGATATACCTTTTTGTACTTTTTAAAGTACAGGGTCTACAAATTACTAGTCTTTTTGGCTATAAAATAATCTACAACATTTTTTTCCTTTGTTCATTGTTTTCACTTTTCACACAGCTGTAAGTTTCAAGTTAGAACCCCAGCCAAATGTTTTTGCCTACGTTCATGGTAGAGTTTACATTTTGAAACATAAATATTATAAAAGAGCGCAGTGCGAAAGGCAGCTCCTATGTATGTGTGTGATTGCGTGTGTGCGATTGTCTATGTGTGTATCAAATATTACAGCTTCATGTATATTTGAAAATGCCAAATGTATCTGTATCTTCATATTGATAACTGTAGCACAGCAAATGTATCCACTGGCTGCGCTCCATTTACTTTTGCGCTTTAACCCAACAAAATGAATTTGGCTTAACTGTAATTCAGATGAATGCCAAACTATAAACAACATGTCCGCATAATAGAGAGCACATATGCAAATATGTAGTTTCATTTAAAATTCGATATACTAATACTAATATATGTCATGCAGCAATCGATGAAATAAGAGTAGTTACATATTTATGCTTTAACTATTTATAGAGTACACAAGAATGAATATTATTTTTGGATTGGAATTTTAAATACCGGGAATAACTCTATTCCTATCTAAGCTACCTATTCTACCCCCCACTGAGCGTACAGTCCGGTGTTTCTCACGAACTCGAGTACTTTTCCAGGGACTTTTACTATAGCCTGAGGCTTACTAAAGTACAAGGGTTACTTCTCTAATTTCTTCTGTAGAAAGTTCGACCTCTTCATTGCAGGACACTCAGGATATCAGTCAATAGTTTAAGGACCTTTCCTTTTTATTTTATTTTATACTTTCATCAGATTTAGAATGGCAAACTTTTGTGTTATTACTGTTACTTAACTTGCTTTCAATTACCGATTTAATTTGAAATTAGATTTCAATATTAGATAAAACAATTAAATGAATGCCCAGACAATGCTGGCTAATGGTAGCTGCTACTCTCAAGCACTTGTACTTGATGTAATTGATTAATGGTAGATGTGAATTAGTTACTTCATAGTTAGGCAGTTTATACTAGTAACTATGCATTCAATACTTCGGCGTAGGATATGTGTTAATCAATCAATTTCACTTGCTACACACAGCTTGTCTTTAAAGCACACACAACACATGTACACACACTCGCACACACACACACACACACACATAAATATGTATGTGTATACATTTGTAGATATAGTCGCATACATATGCTAACCATGCTGAGCTCTCGACAGCATGCCCCAAGGCACTAACCCGACGCAGTGCTGTCTCAGCTGTCTGTATGTTTGTTGTTTTTGCCTTCATTCCATTTTAACATACCGTTACACACACCAGCACACATACATAGGCGTGTGTACATATTTTGCATACGCATACGCTTTGGTTTTGGTTTTGGTTTTGAGTTTTGAATCTAAAATACGTGTCAGATTCTGTTTTTTTCTTTTTTGGCAAATTTTTTTGCATAGCGCAAAGATTTTGTTGATTAACATATGCTACAGCCGCGAGGCACACACTTGTGTGTCTGTCTGTGAGTGTTGCAAAGTCATTTCAATTAAGCCCCAGCCTCAGAGTCGCAGTCAGCCCCAGCTTCAGTCGCAGTTTCAAGTCGCATTCGCCAACGCAGTTAACGACATCAACACATCACGTATACGCACTGTGGCCGCACAGCATTTATTGTTTTTTTCCTATTTTGCTTTTCGTTTCTTTCTTCTTTTCGCCTGGCACTCGTGGGAGGAGGTTGCATTTTGAAGCGACTTATCGACTGGGCGACACATTTCACTGTCCTTCCTTTACCCTGAGTGTGTGCTTGTGACTTTTTGGTTGCCCTAGAAGCCGCTTCTGTTTCAAATGAAGTGTTACAAATGGACATTAGGCCTAGTACGTGTGTCTGTGTGTATGTGTGTTTGTGTTCACGCGTATGTGTGTGTAGATGAAGGTGATGGCTTAGCCTGGCCCAAATGCGATTTTATGCTTGATAAACTACAATAACAACAATGAAGGCAACTACCAAAGGCGTAGTCCCGAAAACAGCAAAAAAAGGTTAGAAAAAAAGACAAGAAAATAAATTAAGTTCAGGAAACCGAAGTGGATATATACTACTACTATTCTATACGTATTTTTAAATATAATTATCGCAACATTTACAGGAGTTTTTTTCAAATCAAAATAGAAAACAAGTTATTCATAATAATCTGTTGTCGGATGATTTCATCTTTCAGTAAAGTAATTTATTAATATTCCTGTAACAGCTAAAATATCTAGTCATTTGATTTTGATCAAGTTTGCTAAGAAATGTTTAGACACAAATAAAGTATCCCTGTCATACATATTCAAATCGATATATACCAATTGATAACGTTCTGCGCTGATATACATTCGCAAAATTCATAATTCCTATCACATGTGCGCTTTGCTTAGCAGCGCTGTTTTCACACGCACAGCCTCTGCTCGCACACATACGAGCGTCACGCTTCGCTGATTTTACTATGATATTGTGTAAATTTTTAACCACCATACGATCTGGAGAACTGTAACTTTCTAATTGGTCTACCATTTACTAGATTACTATATGAAATAGCTAAATACTTTGATTCAAATATGTACATATACTATATACTATATATACTATATGTATTATTAAACATCAGCTAGGTTTGAATAGGATATCTATTAGTGCAAGTTTGTTCTACTAAGTAATACTCTCCTTTCCGTTTATAGAGTGGATTCAGTCAATTCTTTTTCTAAATGCCAGCAGTTAAATTGAGGCAGATTTTCAAGCTGATCAGAACGTAGTGTATATACATACTATAATGCTTTAATACCCTATGCAAGCAAAGTGTATAGAAAAAAATAAAAGTAAAAAAAGAAAAGAACAGAACTCTAGTGGCCGCAAGGTAGGCAGCCAAGTTTAGGCCTAGGCCAAGTGAAGCATTTCAGCCAGTTGGCAACTCGTCCATTTGAGTTGAGTTTTAGTTCAGCTTTAGCCTCAGTCGCTGCTGCCTCTGCTCTGCCTCTGTCGCTGTCGCTGGCATTGTGTCTCTGCCTGTTGGCTCTGCCACAGCCTTTGCTTTTGGCTCAGCTCAGCGAAGCAGAAATATGGACAAATGTGCAAATATGTTGCCCACCTCATGTCGCTCCCCCTCTGACCGCTGGCACACCTCAGTTCAGTTTTTTTTTAGCTGCCGCCCTCTCCTACCTGACCTAGGTTTTCTTTAGTTTTCCTATTTGATTTTTTTTCTTCTTTTTTCTTTTTTGTGTTTTTATTTCATTCTGTTTTGTTTTGTGTGTAACTCTTTTGCTTTGCTCTACGCGCCTTTGTTTGTACACGTCCTGGGGCAATGGCAAACGTGGGGCAACGTTGCAAGCGTTCGCCAGCTGGCCAGGTGAGTAAGCAGAAACAGTAGGAGCGGGAGGGGGTGGAGAGTGGGGCAGGCAGTCATGCCATTGGATTCGTAGGTTAAACAATGAAATTTCCACTTCATCTGCTTTTATGCTGCTCTGCATAATTTAATTTTGCACTTTCAATTCGACGGCGGCATTCGGCTTAAGTTTTATTTCCTCTATTTTCATTTTTTTTGTTTAATTTTTTTTGATTTTTTATTAAACTTGAACTTTTTGCTGCTGCATAATAATATTGTATTTCACTTTGGTAGCATTTCATGCAGAACTCGACGTTTTCTCTTCGCCTCTCCAGTTTGCTCTAGATATTTTGTTCGTTATTTTTTGTTACTAATTGTTGATGGCTGCGGCAGTTGAGGAGCAGCAACGTTACCCCTGTTAATGCGATTTTATTGCATACTTTTAAGCGGCGCCAAAGAGCAGCAGCAGCAGAGCAACAACAACTGCCACAAGAAATAAGTGAATGTCATCAACTTCTGGGAAAAGAAAGTTAAAAGTCGTGGCATAACTTCTTGAATAACTTTCCGTGCATTTGCATTAAACCCATTGATACGACTTATATTTCAACTAGACAACACTGTTGTTGTTCTTGTTGGCGTTGTTGTTGCTGCTGCTGCTGCTGCTGCAGCATTATCTTTCAATAGTAATTTGTTATTCACACTCTGCACAAAGTGAAAAAGCTTTTACTTTTCTGTCTGCAGCGATAAAAATATCAATTTTGTTAATGTTCTAACAACATCAGATTACAGCTCGGTTTCTCTTGCTGTTTACTCGACAGTTTTACAATCTTTTGAGTTCACTGCACTTAAAGCTCTCAGCTTAAATGTTGGATTTTTTTTACAAAATGTATACATATAAAGAAACGAACCGTATGGTTCATATGATTAAATCACTAGAATGGTATCTCGCGTATCTCTTAGTTTTTATTTTACTATATAAAATCTATAAAGTATCTATTTCGATTTCTATTTGTTAGACTTTCTTTGAATTCATGAATTGAATTCCTTATTATGGATTGCAAGTTAAAGGACATTTATTGGTTAGAGATTTTAAATTTAAACGTTTTTAAATATGATTAAATGTTTCATATTTTCGTGTTTTCAATCTTAAACTATGATTTGATTTCAAATATCTAGATATTGTTAATTTTAAATCTTTAGTGAGTCTCTACGTCTTTATTTTCTCGATGTTTCTTTTAGACTGACGCCCGTGTGTCCCAAAGCTGCCAACCTTTTACAATCTGACATGGTTGCCATGTTACCTAACTATCGTAATCTTATACACTATTAACAATATGCATATATATCGATATATCCTACTTGCATACTACAAATCTTTAGTTTTAAATTGAATATATATCTTGAGATATTGAATATCGAAATTAAGAATATCGAAATTGGTAGATGCATGGTATTTAAATTGAATCGATCTATATAAACTTACCTAAAAATGTGGAGCATATATATTCGGAAATTTGATTTCCCGATCTGCTGGACTCGCTAAAGTGGGAGAGCTCCTTGTTCAGCATGCGCTTGAACTATATTGCGAAGCCAAATAGATGAAGAAAGAGGAATGGAAAGGAGGAGAAGACGGTTATAGGTTATCGATAATCGATAATCGATAATCGTTAATCGATTTATGTTGAACGCACCTTGAGCGATGCCATGTCGGAGACACTGCGGTGAGTCTGTATGGTCTCCAGCTGATCCAAGCACCAGTCGAGCTCCTCAATGGTATCGGTGGCCAGGCGGGTGTAGGCCTCGTCGCCCTGTGCTAGTTGGACACCGCCTGCATTGCCTCCCCGTCCGGATGATGATTGAGCTGGTCGCCTAGATCTTGGTTGATTAATACATGATATCCACACACAAACACACGCGCACACACACACACAGACACACATAAAAGAAGGGAGTAATAAAGATGGATTGAGGGAGGCGGAGCATAGGAATGGATAGTACGGAAACAAGTGGAACAACGACAAGAGAACGCAATAAGGAACAGAGAAAATGAACATGAACAAAATGAACAAAGTAACAAAGGAAAATGGAAACGTAAGACACAACATAAACGAATAAACACATATTAGTTAGTTAATACAACAAAAGTAAGAACAGGCAATGGGCATAATGGGGAATAACGATAAACAGTCACACGCACAGCGAGAAGGAGGATATTACAATGGATAAACAACATTGAGAGTTTTGGGAAAAACAGAGACATATACATATACAGTAACACATGTATGTATGTGTGTATTGAGCAAAACACAGAGAGGAAAAAACACACACAAAGAGAAAGAAGAGAGAGAAAAATATATATGAACAAACTTGTTATGATTTCTGTACAACAATTAGTTAAAAAAAACTTATGGGTTAGCTTATGTTTAATTTATGTAAGTCAATGTAAACACTGGGCAACAATATTTTGTCATACTTAAAACCGTTATATAGAGCTCCAAATGACGAAGAAGGTCGTGTATTCATTGTATATATTACTACTATTATTACTACTATGACTGCTAAGGTTGTGCATTTGACATTTGTGTGTAACAGACTGAAGGCCTGAAGCATGATACTAGACCCTATATACATATATATTCTTGATCAGAGCGAGATGATAAAGCTAGGTCTATTGCCTAAGGAAGTCAAGTTCAGATTTCTGACATCTCCTCCCACTCAAATTTGCGAAAATATTCTCTTAGCTGGCACAGTAGCCAAAATTTGAGAGTCATTCGCAACGATTTGGAATGAATTAAGCTTAGAATGTCTGGTGCGATTTGCAGCAATTGGATTATAAGCCCCGTAGATTAGGTAGATTAGTCGAGAATGCAGGATTACATATCCTTATGAGTTGTAGTAGTCTTATGTGTAGTTGCCTAGGGAGGGGTTTTTTCGCATTTGTGTTCCTAACTCGAAATTTCCTAAACTGCTTTTTATGACCTTAACGATTTTAAAAAGGTCATTAACTTATCTTTCAATCATTTATACACACTTAATAATTAAGGACTGTAGTTTCATTAAGAATTATAAATTATGTGGAGTTTTTTCCCTTTTTTTTGTACTTTAATTTTTTTTGATTATTGTTAAAAGCACTAATCATCTCAGATTTGAAAAAGCCAAATTCTTTAATAAGTTAAGTAGTTCTTCGTCATGTGGGACATCACATCTATCGGTATGTGCTGTTGCCTAGTGTTATTAATGGGTTAAGAGCTGCAGAGTAAGTGGGTGTGGACATGGGCGTAGGGTTGCGCTTTGGGTTAGTTGGCATTCCTATATAGACATATATGTATGCATCTAAGGGAATTATTATATGTATAGTATATGTTAGTGCCAATAAGAACAATAGCAACAACAATACAAATAACAACAATAACAATCATATCAACGGCAACAACAACAGCAACCGTAAATAACAACAACAACAACAACAGCCATAGAATGGGTAAACACTTTGGAGTTCCCCCAGTGATTTTCAGCCTACATGCTGTATATCTTTTTTTCTAGCTGTCTGTCTGTCTGTCCGTCTGACCGTCTGTCTCTTCGTCCCACCTCGAGTTCAACAGAACGGACAATATTCTAAATTTGAGTTCCGTCATATTCGATGGAAAAAATTATAAATAAATTGTACGGTACGGTACGGTGTTTTGTTTGCGGTATTTTTGGCACGTCAACACGGTGCTTTCGCCCGGCTCCCCGCCAAACACACACGCACAACACGTTACCCCCTTCCAGCCTACCTTACCCCCGTCAGCCCCATCCCCTCCTGCCCTATCACTTTAGCTCCACTGTGCCGCACTGTGGGCCGCTTTTCAGCAACGTTGTCGTCATTTCTGTTCAAGTGGGTCTTTACACTTTACTCTGTCCGTATCTGTGTGTGTGTGTGTCTGTGTCTGTGTGTGTGTGTATGGGCGGGGAATTGCAAATACACACACGTACATATGAAGATTTGTAGACAAAAATTATTGTTAGTCGGAAAATAAGATGAATGCTTCATGCTTTTATTGTCGTTGTTTCAGTTGTTGTACTATAGTTGTTGTTGCAGTTGCCGGTTGATTAATTAAAGTGTGAGATGACAAAAAGACATCGAGAGCAAAAGAGAGCACAGAGCGAACCATCGGCATACAGACAGGCAAGAAGAGAGCAAGAGATTTGCTGGCATTGAAGAGCAAGATAGGTAAAATATAGAGATATACGGGTAGAAGGAAAGGGGAGAGGAGCAAGGAAAAGTGCGGGGCAATGAGAGTAAGGAATGAGCTCACATAGGGACTTAAGATAGAAGGGGAGTTGAGGAGAGAGCTTTAAAAGAAACAGTAGGCAGAAAGACAGGCAAAAAAGAAGGCCATAAAGAGAGTTTCTTCGGACAGAGTATGAAAAATGTCTTGGGAGAGCGAAGAAAGAAAAATAGGAGGGTAACATAAGGAGACTGACAAAGTGAACTTTGAAAGAAATAGATTAGCAAATATAGTTTCAACACTTATAGAGGGATACACTAACTGAAAGGAGGAAATAGTAGAATGAAATAGGGACAGTGGATAGAAAAATAGAAGGAGATGTAGAATCACAGCAAGGTGATCGAAGAGAGATGAAGAAAATCAAGTGGAGAGCGCTGCATTGTGATTGATTAGCTTTTTTACGAGCAAACGTCGCTGGCACTTTAAGGGAGCACGATTGATTTAACCAGGCACGAAAAGGGGCGAGTAAGAGAGTCGTAGATCGTACTTAAGTTGGCTTGAAATGACCCAAGCTCTTAGGGGCAGGCGATTGGGTGGGTGGGTGCGGGGACGGTCACGGGGTAAGAGGTAAATGAAATAACAGTAAACTTACTTGTTGGTTGCTGGTACATTTGTCAGACTTAATAGGTTGTTGCGCACTGAACGTAAACTGGCTAAAATTTGGGCAAACGGCGTTACAATGAGATCCTCGCCATGGCTGCAAAGAGAGAATGGAAATACTTGTCAGTACTTGGGGTCCACATAGGCAAGTGCAGGGAGAAATGTAAATTGTAAAGGAGATATGAAGCGAGCATGAGTCAAACCAATCAAGTAAGTCCATGAATACATGCTAATATGTGATTTGTTAGTATGAATGATACGCATATCGGAACTATACTAGTCTTACAAGTTACGAGTATATCAAGTCTTATACATACGAGTGTTTGTGTATGAAACACATAACATGAAATTAAGTGGTACACTGCGCAAAATTTTGAATTTGAAAAAAATCGAGATGCTCTGTGAATATTCTAATTTAGTTAAAGTTCAGAAATGATGCAAATGGCTTACATACTTGATGTAGTAATTGTAAATACGATTTTAACAGAAAGTAATAGACTGGAACTGATTATAATTAAATTCGAAATTAGGTATAACTAAGACCTAATAAACCAATAATAAGGAAGTTGAAGTTCTCTCTTAATTTTTAATATGAAAATAAGAAATTTATTCATGGCGTCGCTTTTTGTTGGTTTTGATGGCCCACGAGCCATTCGACTTGAAATACTTGTGTGTGCCAAAAATAAATGCTAAACGAAATAAGTATATAAACTAGGGATAGAAATAACATGCAGGCAGTGCCATGCGTATTTGACAAACAAAAAATGGCATAAATTAATATTTATAAAACACAACTAAAAAATGAGAAAATAAACTGTGGGAACACTGCAGAGGTTGTGACGCCATCACGATTATAGTATACTACAACTAACCCAACTGATTTAAAGCAGATTATAATTAGTTACAGTAGCTAACTAATTCATCAAATTTTTATCTAAATCTAATTAATTTGTGCTCTCTTTAGAGAGTAACTACAAGTCGTTGACTAAAGTACAATTTCTTTTTTTTTACTCAGTTTTTTCTACGTTTTTTTCGGTGCTTTTTTTAGATGTGCATACACTCGTACACATGTGTATATTTATGTATTTTTAAAGCCAATTGGCTGGCAATCAAAATGCTTGGAAAAATATTGAGAACAATTTCATATAGGCGACTTGGCGTTCTGTCAATGAGCCGAGCGTTTGGCGAATTGTGACAACGATATACGATTAATGATGTTCCCAAAATCGCAAAACAATTTACAGACGGTGTCTGTACTCTCGCGCTCTGATTCTTGGCACGAATCACATTCAGTACATCCACAAGATATATGTACATACTACATTTGCATATATCTTTCTGTAATGCCACAAGTGCAGCGTATAAATGCATATTCTGCCATGCCAAAGCCAACTTTGATTGAAAGCAAACACAACAAATACTACAGCCCTTGCTGTACCTGAAGAATCTCCATCATTTCAGTTTTCCATAATACAATTTTCACTTTGCCGAATGTGCACAGTGATTCCCCAGTTTCGTATGCAGTATGCAAAGCCTTTTTACATTTCCACCGACTTTTCAGCTTTTGCAGCTACTGATTGCCTTTTGGGTTCTGCCAAGATTTGTCATTTCATTTCATTGCTATTTGTCTAGGTTCTAAACGGTTTTATTTTGATATTCGATTATTAATGCTGCGACGCATTTTAGAAGGCTGAAAAAAACAATGCGTGACTCACTCAACGCTTCTTGTGTTTCGTTATGGCCAATTCGGGGATTGCCATCAGCTCGAAGTTCAATGGAATTTATAATATAAAAGTATGCTTAAATGCAATAATGCGATGGTTTTTGGTGACTTTTTTAGACCCTGTACTTTAAAAAAGTACAAAAAGGACTATTAAGTTTGTGCAAATGACATTTGTGTGTAACAGGCAGAAGGAGGCGTGGCAGACCCTATAAAGTATATATATTCTTGATCAGCTGAGTCGATCTAGCCATGTCCGTCTGTCTGTCCGTCTGTATGAACACCGAGATCTTGGAAACTATTAGAGCTAGAGACTCAATTCTTTTTTGTTCGTGTACTCGTATTACATAGGCAGGCCCAGTTTATGTTTTTAATTTGATATCTCATCTCCCTCTCCGGTAAATTTACAAAAATGTCCTTAGCATGTACAGTTTTAGAGTCACTGGATTCCTGATCTGCATGAATAAAGCTTTAGGTGCTTTGAATGTTTGGTGCGATTTGAAGCCCAACCGGATAATAAACGCTGGAGATATTGGACAATCAATTTTCTGTACTAGGCATTTGGCTGGGGGAGGGGGGAAGCCACAGTGTACGCGGTCACTAGGGTGTATGTCTATGTGTGTATGCATAAGTCCATGTGCATGTGAGTATGTACAGATTTGCTGCTGCTATTATCGACGCCCGGACAAATGAAAGTGCAGGGCCTCCTACTTTCGGTTGCATCCGACTGTAGCTTTCCGAGTTTTTTTATTACTTTTGTTATTCTGTTATTAACAGTAAATTGCTGTTGCGAATATATCTAAACATAGTTAAGTCTAAAATATTTTATATGCTAAACCAAGCTCATCAAACTAACTTGATCAAAAAAGTCATTAATTAAGGTAAGGCATACTGCGAAATGTTTCTATAGTTATGGCCGTATCTAAGACATGGACCCCATGTGCGGTGTGCGTAAATATGTCGCGTTTTTTTCTTGAAACACAGAAACATGGATCATAATTATTAGAAATATGCAAATAGTTTGAGATATGCGAAAAACTGTAGGAACTGGCAGCTGAAGCAGTCTTTCTGTTTCTGTCATTAAATGGAAAATATAATATACATATGTACATATATTATACATACATACATATACATATATGTATATAATATATTCAGCATACTTATAGAAGAAACGATCGGCTATATACTATAGTTAGGCCAACTATAGGCGTTGTGGCCTTAAATGGTTACACCCGATTGAAAGTTCTGGCTGTTGGCCTTTACCTGCGCTGTGATTTGATGGAGAACATGTTGTCCCGATCGGCCAGTATAGTAACGGCCAGATCGTCCTGCATTATGGATGGTATCATATTGAAGAAGCTGTGCACACGCGGCAGCGACTGCGACGAGGCTGAATTCTTGTTTAACATGGTGACGGGTACGACACACACACATACACACGCACACACTTGACAAACAGAAAAATAAAAACAAAATAAAAAAAAAAATAATGGAAAGTATTTAAAACGTTGGCATTAAAACAGCCTGTTTAGCCAGATCTATTCGATTGGCCAGTCAGTAGTTGAATTCGATGCAAAACTCGATTTCAATTTCAATTTCAATTTCGATATCGTTCTCGTTATTTTATTTCTTCAATTCGAATTTCAATTTCAACTTGAACTATTGCGAATAATTATTTCAGCTGACAACAACAAACGAACAACGAACAACGAACGACAACGGAAAACGCAAAACGCTTTTTGAATTTTCCACGAGTGCGCGCTGGCCGAGAATATGAGCGCGTCTCGCGGCGTGGCCAGCGAAAATACACACAGAACCGCAAAATACACAGGGCACTGAACAACAGAAATAAGAACAACAAAAAATAAGAAAAATTATGGTAGAAAACGACAGCGTCAGCTGAGGCAGCGCAGTCGGAGAACGAGTGAGCAGCAGAGCTCTAGCTCTGGCATCAGCTGAGTAGAACGTAACGTAAGAAACAAATTATATTCAACTTAAAAAAAATTACAAAAAATATAAATAAATAAAATTAAATATGAGTGTGTGTGTGTGTGTGTGTGTGTGTGTGTGTGTGTCATTTCATTTCATTTTCATCATTTGTGCTTTGCTTCGCTCGCGCGTATGATTTTGCTTGCTTTTCATCTTCCACAACAACAACAACAACAACGCACTGACACAACATGAACAACATTTGCTCAATTATTGAAATTATACAGGGTGTCGCGGTGACACACATTTCGCATTAAGTAAACACCGAATGCAAATGAATGGAATTTTCTGTTAAATCGCTTGAGACTCGCAGAATTAGAGCAAGCATAATTAGCATTAATTATCGTTTTCTTCTTTTTTCTTGAATTCTATCAAACAAATTATGCTTAAGTCGGCTTAATTGAGTATTCTGTGTCTCAATAATGCACTGAATCAATCGAGAAAAGTACAGCTTACTTACATATGAATATATATGTACTTTATATGCTTAACTTTACCGAGAATTGGATATAATTTCCGTTAGAAATTCTATAAAAAAAACTCTGATTCTTCACAAGTAACAATTATAGTATTCAGGTACGAGTAAATTGAAATCAGGGAAAACATCTGAGGATAATGAATTATGAGTTTTCCACCCGGGTATTGCTTGCTCTATGGTTATAATGCATTTTGTTAGTAAAATCTAATTTTGTGATGGACAACTTTTTCCTAATGCTATTCGCATTTGAAATCAGCTCCTCCTTGTGTGAAAAACCTTCTCAAATGCATCTCAATTTGCCAGTAAGTAAGAAACACACAATAGGAACATATAAATCCATTGTAGACCCTAAGTAATAAATAATAGTTTGTAATGTATACAATCTGCATGTAACTATCGCGATAATTTTAGACACATATGTATGCTGGTAACGATTGAATAATTTCAAGATCGAAGTAAATAGGTAAAAATATGTAATACAGAATAAGAATCGTCTTTATAGTAATATGCTTCTTTAATGCTCAATAGATGGAAATGGAATTTTTAAAACAACTACCAAATGTAACACCCTGTATAGCCTGACCCACACACACATAACCTCACACATAGTACAGTGTCCAGCAAGGCGATGCGACGTCCTTGTCGCTTAAAACAACAGCAGCAAGAATAATAACATTAACGTGCTCATTATCATTATTATAAATAGTATTATTAATATTAACACGCTCATTACGATGGCGCTCTTAATGACGTTTATTCGTTACGACAACAAAAGATTTTATGGTAAAGAATTCGCTTAATTTCAGAATGTTTTCTTTCACACAGTTTCGCCATTTCGCCATTTCGCCATTTCGCTATAACTTCGCACTTACCTATGGCAATATTTAATAAATTCTGTGCTGCACTTGCTTTATTTGATGGAACTCTTATTGCATAAGAAGCGTATAAATATGCATAGAGAAGAGCATGGGAGAACTAGAGAAAAGTGAGAGACATGTAAATTTGCGCGATTATATTTTAAGTACAGTCGATTATTTTTAATAAGCATCTCTCTCTGGTCGCACACGTGAACGAGTGCACACGTCGTAATTCTAATAATAATTTCGAGCCATTTTTAATTTAGCTAACCCACTTGTGTGACCCGTTGTTATTGTTGTTTCTCTGCCTCCTCCTCAACTTGTGCTATGCCACTTAAGCAACTAGTTACATATACATTTAGTGAGTTAGACGCAAGCTGCTCTGATGTCTGATGGCCACATTACTCATACGATGTACGATGTATGTTGATTCAAATTTCCATTTTCATTCGTCGATTACGATAATCAACGTTTTTCACTAATCACTTAACCCACTTGAATGAAAGCGCGATGCGAATGACGTTGCATTCAATAAACAAAGTCAAAAGTCGACTCCATACCCATGCCCATACCCATACCCATACACATGCCTCGTATCCATATCGATATCCCAGTGCCACTCGAAACGAGTAGAAAGATGAAACATATTTCAAACAAAATGCTGGCGCGTGATGGGGCACATTGGGTCAGCATAACGGTCTGCATGAAAAGAAATCTCGTGACTGACAACAACGTGAGTGAATGAATGAATGAGTGACTGAGTGGGCGCACAAGTCAAGTGACTGATGAAATTGTTGGTAAACATTCACAAATGTTTAAGCATTATGTTTGAGTGCATAAACATAAATATATAGTATAGTATATAAGTACATATTGAAATATGCTAAATGTGCTAATCTAATTATCCCAGTAATCTTGGCGAGTATGTATAGTATGCCTTCTTCAGAAGCAAGGTATTCACTCATAAATTGCAAGTTAAAATTGCTGCCTGTTAACCAAACTAACTATTGCAGCCGTAGCTAATTGAAACACATATTACCCTTATTCTTTTTTCCCCTCTTCTTGTTGATCTGGCCACACTCTGTTACAGCTGGCGAAAATTCGATTACCATTATGCTTAACTATCGATAACCAATGTTACCTCTTATGTTAGCTTTATACTTTCTACTACACTATCTTCTTATCGCAAGGGTTCACAGGCAATAGTTTCCTAAATATTGAAAATCTTTACTCTTAAATACCTCTAATGATCAATTCTGAAAGCTGGTAAAGGCCTGTCTATGAAAACTTAGTCCAACAGAGGGCTGAGCAGGAGCAGAAGAATTGGTAGAGTTTTAAATGTAGTCTAAAACTGAAGAAACTCTGTTTTTCGCATCCTTCCAAGTCCAAGCGTTAAAATAAGTACTATATATATTTTAGTATTGAATAGTTTCGCTATTTCGAAGTTGAGTTGAAGTACTTTGCGAAAAGCAAAAGATAAATATGACACTATATAATTATTGTATGTTATGTTATTGGAATATCCTATGAGTATATCAGTGTATATATTTCACTTTTATTCATCAGTGGTTTTTCGTTGTCTGACACTCAATGTTCATTAGAATTCATTGAAAATTCTCCCACATCCTAGCTCTAATACTAGACTGTTAAACATTATTTAGAGTTTAGTCTTAGTTGTCTATAATTTTTGTTCATTTGGTCTTCTGCAATAGAATATAAACCAAACCGTACAGAGACTGGAATGTCTTGAAAATAGTAAAGTCAACTGACTAGAAGAAGAAAAAAATCTTATTGCTCGCAAAGTATTCTGCAGTATTTAGCTAATTGCGAGAACAGCGAATGGAGCCGAGTAGCCATAGAATTTATTTGGTTTTGCCTGCATTTCAAATTTGTGTGAGATGCAAACGCAAAAATTCACATTCAATAAAAGCGACAGCGACAGGCTGAACGCGTGGGGTAGAGTGTGGCACACACACACACATGTGTGTGATTTGGGTGTGATTTGCATCTGGGTGAAATTTCTGTACGTTTGGCAGCGACAACAGCAATTGAGGCGGCAAATTTAATGCGCGAAAAGGAACGTATTTCATTTGGTTTGACTTTTTCGATGTCACGCTGCGTATGAATAATGTGTACTCAACATTACGTATACGCCATGCGATGCCAGCGAACGACGAACGGCTCACTGCATGTGGCAACTGGGCAAAATGAATCTAAGAAAGCTGTACAGCTAGGGAGAGGCGGGGAAGCTGTTTGGTGCAGAGTACTATGCGAGATTGTGGTTGCTTTTAGCTGGTGATTGGATTTTTCTTTCAGTCCTCAGTCCTCAGTTCGGTCAGCTGAGGGCAGCGTAACATTTTGAGTGACCGACATTTGGGTTTTTTTTCTTGCTTGGCTTTCTTATTATGTTCATTTTCGATATTCGGTTCAGGAAATAGGAAATGTTTTCATATTTAAATTAGCTGCGCTGTCGCCGACATTGCTGATGCGACTTTTGTTTTTTTTTTTATATACATAGTATGCTGTTGATTTCACATCTTTGGCAGCTTTCGTTCACTCTGCCGGCTGCTCTTTCTTGCCATTAATTGCGACGACGACAACAATGATGACTGCGAATAAATTCGTTGAATTGAGTGACACGCCAAATATCATGTGAGCATCCGCCACGCCCACACACACACACACACTCCCACACACGCCCACCACGCCCCCTTAAACCCATCATAAAAGCAAAACAAGCTACGTGGTGTGACTCACCAGCCGCAGACACTCACACTATGTTGTCAATCATTTGGCTTTGCTCTAGGTCTTTACAGCAGTGCGAAGGTTTAGGGATTAGCCAATAACGATAGTTTAACTAAAGGACAACAACGGTTATACAGCAGACCTGCTAGAAACAGCAGAATTCACTGGAACAGAGAGAGAGAATCGACAATCGAGACACTTTAGGAGAATACTTGAAAGTAAGGATTCGACAAACTATATTCAATTATCGAAGGTCTACTTTAATGTATGTGTGTCTACTTTATTAAAAGAGTTTTTGACTTCTAAGAATTGAGAATACATATATATATTTAGGCTGAGTTCATGTCCATAAATTGATAAAAGAAATAAACTATGGGCTTTACACTATTTCATTTTAGTGTTATTTCGTGAACTTAGATTAGTCAAGACAATATGTATACTATTGATTTCGAAATTATATATTATTATTGTCGTAGATTCTTTATATAGGTTTGCAGCACTAGAACTACTATAACTATTGATAATATGGTATACCTATAAAATATTGCTTTATGCTTTGAAAGCGATAAAATACGATTTAATACTACTTGAACTATTATTTTGCATTATTTAATGTTGTATTCCATTTGGACTTTATTCTTTAAAAAACTTTAAAAAGAATAAAAAAATGTATAACATCATCGATATATATGGACATATGTATATGGCAATAATGGATATCAAGAGATGTGATAGAGCATTATCAAATATCTTAAGTATATCTAAATTTATAACGTAATCAACTAGCAAATCAATTTCAATATTTGAAATTCAATCAAGTTAAAGAGTTTTAAACTCAGAGTAATGAGGCAAATCTCTTATGCAACTAAACAAATGAAACTTATTAGACCCGTTTGCATATTTCAAGTACAGGGATTCAAAAATGAGTAAAGCGCATGAATGTAGAATATAAAATAGCGTCAAATTATTATGATTATTATTTGCGAATATTCCACAATATTTAGCCAATGAATGCTGATGTTAGCAAAGTAGATAACAGGAAGACAACCAGACAAGACAAATGCATAATGTGAAACCAAAGAGAAATTAAACAGAAATATATACGAGTATATAGACATATGTACAACAATACTACTATATGTAGACACAAGCTGCAAACTGGCATGCACATAAGAATAGTTAAATTGATAGGGATAGTTAGTTGGATAGAGAGAACTTGGGCATACGTACGATCTGTCAATGAGTATAGAGGCCTCCTGTTCTTTAAACCTGCAAAAGGGTTACAATAATAGTAAAACAACGATAATAGTACGAATAACAATCAATAAGAAGTAGTTAAGTAGATAGAATAGAGGTATGTATGTATATAATATCAAAATCAACGAGTACAATAACAAACACAAGTATCGAGTATCGAGTATCGAGTATCAAGTATTGAATATTAGGTATTGAGTATCCAGTATTGAGTATCGAGTATCGAGTATCGAGTTGCAACAGTCAACAATTAATATAAAATAGAGTACACAAACACAAGAGATATCAAATTCGTCTGCAGAGTTATTTTTTATGGTGATCAACACTTTTTATACCCTGCACGTGAAAGGCACAAAGGGTATATAAATTATGCTATATATGAATACGTATATGTAAGTTTCTTTTTAACTTTCGATATTTTTTAAGTCCTCATAAATAATTGACGCTTATTTTATGGTCTAGGTGAATGCAAATAAAAAGCAAACGTAAAATGTGTTGAGTGTGCATGTGAAAGTGAGTATGTGTGTGTGTGTGTGCGTGTGTGTATGACGCCCTGAGGTATGCCAGGAGCATGGCGTAAACAATTGGAACTCGAGCAGCTTAATTGAGACATCACGTGCGACTGTTAAGTGGCGTTCATGTGTATGGTGTATGAGTGTGTGTGCTTGTGTGTGGGCATGTGTGTATGTGACACAGAGAGAGTGTGTGGGCATAACGTTAGCGTTTGTGGCACGTTTGTTGCGCTCTGCTGACGAAGACAATGCGACGGCAATGACCCAAGGCTATTGATAGATAAGCGACTCTCGTGCCTTGGGGCGCACTTATGACGTCATTGTGTCAGTGCCAACGTCACAGCTACAACAAGAACTACAGCAACCACAGGCAGCAGTTGGACAAAAGTCGAAGTTGAAGTGTTGACATTTAAAAACACCACACAAACACACACACACACACTCAGACACACACACGCATTCAGGCAGACATACACACATGACTGCATTGTCTCTGAGTTGCATTTTAAACTTTTGCTGCAAATGCCAACAGCAAACTACACACACACACACACACACTCACACACACACACACACACTCACATTCACACACGCCTGCCTTGCTCCAAAAAAGTACGATGGTTTGGCTTTAAAATTGATGCCGCTACACACACACACACACACACACTCACAGGCATGTGGCAAGTAGCAAAGTTGCAACTTACATGGCGTATAATTTTCAATGACATTTGCATGTGTTCGGCATTTTGCCGAGTGTGTCCTTGTGCGTGTGTGCTGCTGTCTGTGTGTGTTGTTGTGGTGCTTGCTACATGTCCAACAATTGACCTGCCACCTGATACACACACTCACACTCACATTTAGCAGCAGGCACACGGAATGCTCCATGCACCTGCCACAATTAACGCCTCAACTATTTTCAGTTTCCCAGTTTTCTGTTTTCAGTTTTCAGTTTTCAGTTCTCCGACTTTTCAGTTGCAGTTCTCAGTTGTATTTTCAGTTTTCATGTTCATTTTCATGTTCATTTTCATTTTCGTTTTCATTTTGTTTGGCCACTCTTTTCTCCGTTTTTGCATCCGTTTTTGCAGTCTCGGCATCCGTTAATGGATACTGCCAATGTGGCTCTAGACTCGGCAAATGACAAAACTAATTATGTTGCTGCTGTAGTATACACATTTTCTCACTTGGTTTCTAATGTAATTAATTTTCGTAACTGCTGCAAAAGTTTTTGTTTCCAAACATAATTTTCAATTTATCATGTGCATATACTACTATGTACATACATATGTACGATAAATAACGCTGAAATATGTTTATGTTTCGGATAAATGCAATTGAGTTAAATTAATCCAAAAAGTTTGGTTCAATTGTAGAAATTGAGTTTCAGTGCAATTAGTATCAACAGTCGCACTACGATTACAATTCATTCTAGTTGCCTCACATAACATTTTTATTATAATTGCTGAATTATAAGACCCCTCGAAAGAGAGCACCTCGGGCGAATACGTCACCTTATAAGTGAATTCATCGTGGTGCAGCCTACTTTTTATAGAAAAGTCCCCGTTTTCTTAATCAATATGTATAAGTAAAGAGAAGTTAAAAAAAAAGATGAAGATTATGACCTACACAAGCTCTTTCGACGACGTTTGCTGAATTATAAGACCTCTCGAAAGAGAGCACCTCGGGTGAATACGTCACCTTATAAGTGAATTCATTGTGGCTCAGCCTACTTTTTATAGAAAAGTCCCCGTTTTCTTAATCAAAGCTTCCCAAGTAACTACGATTTAGATATAAGCAAGTATATCGTTCAATGCTATGATATTATTTAAATATTCATATTCATTCATACCTATATACTTAGCTAAGGTATTTTAAAAGATTATCAGTTAAATTACTACGTCGATGATTTTAGAAAACTAATCAAGATTTAAAAATTACTTTGTGCAAGTTTCTGCATAGGGTTCTAATAACCATTTTGATATTGAATAATATGTTTAAGTTTATTCGTTAATATTGTAGAATTTATTATTACGCATTCTTCCCAAATTCTTGCCTTAGCAAAGGAATTTTAGCAGCATTGTTATTTTCTTTCACTTTTAATAAGTTTCTATTATATTATATAGATATTCACTTCTCTTTAACTATCAAAGTTCGGATTGTATAATGCTCTGAAAGCAAAGCCACCTGGTAAACAAGAAATTGCGAATTGTTTTGGCAACTGTTTCATAAACTTGAACTGCCCAACCTGGCATTAGTAATGCCATATGATGAACAGTCTGTGGTATGTCTGAAACGTATTTATTTGCCGGTTGCATAGACGTCACTAATGTTATAAATTAAAATTATGCTACTTGCTGTTGAGTCGATGTTGTTTGGCCTTGACATTTGCCAGCCGCAGTCAGTCAGCTAATTATTTGTTATTAGTGTTGAAATCTTTATGAAATTTTCACTCAAATCGCTCGGTTGTCATGACAGCTAAGCTGGACCAGTCTGTGTTCGACTGCAGCCAGTGGTACAGGTATGTGTGTGTGTCTGTGTGTGTGTGAGGTTGTTGTGATATGTGTGCAATTGACAGCCCAAAAACAACAACATGGCCCGTAAGTGGTCCAGAGAGAAGGGAAAAAGAAAGTCCAAGGAACTGAACGAAATATTCAAGTTGATTGAAAGCAAAACGCAAATCGAAGCGTACCCGGAATACGGATAAAATACTGACAGACTTGGCGATGAAGATGGCTAGGCTATTGAGTATACTAGGGGTATATATAGTATACTATATTGTACATATTTGTTGGCCTGTCAAAACTTTAAAGCGAAACCTAAAAACTTTTACGCCTGGCCCAGTCAGCTCGTAACTGAGAGAACAACAACAAAACGAAGCGAATGTGAATGTGGATGTGGATGTGAATGCAAATGCGGACGAAAGACACAGAGCGTAAAGAATAATAAAGAAAGAATATTCAAATTGCGTTGTCGGTTGCCAAATGGCCGAAAAAGGGAGCCAAAAATGCCAAAAATACCAAAAATATTTATTTCCACTATGTATAATTAAATCGTTTTTATGTGCTACATAGCACCCAATGAGGCCGGGGAGGGCCGTGGCAAAAACTTTGGGCTCATCTAACTTTGGCCAACAATTTGTGACACAAGGACATTTATTTGGCTTTTATTTATTGTGACTGAGATAAAATAGACTAAATCGTATAATTACGGTAGGCAGGCTAAACATAGCTGCAGTTTTTGTTGTTGTCTTTTCAAAACATTCCGAGCAGCTTAATATAGCTGAAAGTGTATTATGAATATGGCTAAATATAGCTGAAAGGTCACTTTTAATTAAGTCAAGAATTTTGAAAATATTATTTGTTTATAATAATGAAACTAATGACTACCTAACACTTGAAGTACTTAATGCTACTACTAGTATAGTAATTATTTGTTTTGTAATTTCCACAAGTAATCTTACAGCTTTAAGTATTATATTAGCTAGAAACTTCTTAATCGAAATTGTCTTAAAACAGCAAAACATTCAGTTTCTAATTCTTTAAACAACTCGGAAAGCTACAGTCGGCTTCAACCGACAGTAGGAGTCTCTGTACTTTCCTTCGCAGACACACACATTAAGAAACATTTACACATGCAGACTTCCCTTCAACCACATAGTCGCATACACACGCATACACGCCTATACACTTAAATATGTGTATCATTGCCTGTGTGAGTGTATAGTGTATTAACACGTTCGGTGTGTATGGAAGTATTTTACTGTTAGTTTCGCTTGAACTGTACATAGATAATAAGTATGCTTATGGGGTAATTGGTTTGTTCTTGCTGTCGATGTTCTTGTTGTTGTTCAGTTTTTATTTGAGGTTTTTAAGTGTTTTCTGCGGTCCAAATATTTTTGCAATATTTCATCAGCGATTTGCGCGATATTTTGAGCATTTTTGGGCCTTTGAGCGATGAGTACCCATAGAGAAGCTGACGACCAATGCTAAGTGGAAGAAGGGGAGAGGGGAAAGGGGGAGGGGGGCATAGAGGAGCTGGGGATGTGGAATGAACATCGTATCATCGAGTGCGATGAGCCGCCAAAAATTTCGTGTAAAAATAGCTGTAAAAATCGTTCTATAGCCAAGGTTACTTTGCGATGACTGTGGGCGTGTGATCCACCCAATTCCATATGGTGCTAGATTTCTATTGACCACTTTACTACTTGATGCTTTGATGATTTTCTATTCTCAAATATATATGTAGGTTTAAGATTCAAGGGCAAAATCCAGATTAATACAGTGCACGCTCAATAAAGTGAATTTGTCCATGACACCTGCTCTAAAGAGGGTGTTTGCCCGTGTCAAAGTATATATTACATATTAGCAAAAGTTCTATTCACAAAACTTTAGCTAATGGAAACTATGTGGTTTGATATATTAATGTTGAGAAATGAAGCCGAATGAGTACGAAACGAACAGAAATCGTTATCACATTCCTAAGCAAGAGAATGGAACCAACGTAAATATCACCTATGGCATCTGTCAGTATCTTTCTCCTCAGAAAGTTTGAAAATTTTAATTTTGTTTCAGCTACGACAAATGATTTTCAAATTGCAGTAAGGCCGTAGGCTGGTGGAGGGGGTAGAAATGATGCATAGGTTATGGAATGTGTGTGTGCAAAGCATAAGGTAGTTGGACTAACTAATTGAAGTCTGGCATAAAGCAACAAAGTTGAAATGCTTTTGCCTGGCTTTGCATATTTTGCGTAAAGTTGCCTCTCTGCTGGGCTTTCCCTCAAGCATTGTCATAACAGTGGTCAGAGGGGGCAGAGACGGTAGATGGGGAGGAGGACAAGCAGCTTACGGACCAGAAAACAGAGCAGCTGACGGGCCCAACCATACTATAGAGTAGATTCTGTACTTTGCGCCGCACTGCATGCTGGACATGGGGGAATTTATGGCAGAAACTGTGGGCAAATACTGGGGTGTGTGTGTGTGTGTGAGTGTGTGTGGAGGGGGGGCTGCGTCTGTATACAGTCAAATGTGGCAAATGCTTGCTATGAATACTAGGAATAGCAACTCAACTGGTTTGCTGGAACGTCATCATTAAAATGAAAAGGCGTCACTGCAATGCCAGTGAAACGTGGCCAAAGTGCCTGAAATACCGCAAATGATGCAGTGAATAGACACACACACACTCGCAGGCACACACACCCTGACAGGCAATCGTCTAGCAAAGGTGTGGCTTACCGAATTGTAGCAGCATCTTCATCTTCACAAAAGGCAGCCACACAACAGCAACAGATGCTGGAGATTACCACTACTACTTCCACTGTGCACAACTGTACATATCGATATGGCATGTTATCCTCTTCTGTTAGAGGCAATGCCACAAAAAACAGCAGCATCGGTTCCACAAGAGAGATAAAAACTGAAGAGCAACATGGATTGACAGAGGGACAGAAAAAGCCAAAGGGGAATAGATAAAATACAGGACAGTAAGAAAGAGAGTAAAAGAAGACATTGATAGTAAGAACTACTAAGTACTAAGTACTATTCCAAGTATTAGAATAGTCATAGCAGAAAAGTAACAGTTATCAGTAGTGACAGTTGAATCAATAACTTTAGCAATATAAGTAATAGTATTATAAATAGTAGTATTAATACTAGTACTGAAATGAGTAGCAATAGTTGCAATAATAGAGTTAGGAGTAGAAATAGTAGTAATAGTGTGTGCAGCAGTATTTAAGTGGTAAAAGTAAATGTAATTGTAATAGTATTAGCATTAGAGAAGTATAAGTAATACTAGGACTGGTAGTAGAAATAGTACTGAGGAGATTAGTAGTTAAATAAGTATCAGTAGAATTTGCATTAGAATTGTAGAAGTAATAGATGAACAACCACCAAAGAAGAAGCAATCATAATCGTATCTTAACATTTCTAGGGGTACGAGTAATATCAATGACACTTGCAGGACACATTCACTATCGGCTAAGTAGTCTACTACACATATATGGTACATTTGAATTTTCCTCAGTGTACTATTCATTGCAAACTATACAGGGAGTTTCGCAGTCAACTAAAGTGACTTTGAGTAGGAGTATTACAGGTAGCATCGCCAATATCAACACCAAGTACTCACTAAACGACATCAGCATGATATCATCACAAAAACTATTGATATGATATGAGTATTCCATGTGAATGGAGTGTGAGGCATGAGTGATGTGTTGTAAGAGGTAAAAGTAATGTAATAATAATAAATAACAGTGAGTGTAAATCGAAAGCAATATAACTTTTGAAATCAATAAATAAGTGCGTATGTGGTATGCTATACTATATGGTACTATATATTATTCATGTATATTTCAGAGTTACTCACCTTTCGCTAGCAATGCTTGAGTTCCTGGACATTGACTTTGGTGACATCTCAAAGTCCGAATCGGAGCGATAGAGAAAGGATTCGCGACGTTGCGGTAAATTCTGTAGAACCAAACCAGCGCTGGGTGAACCGCCCTCAAGCGGTGATCGGGCCCCCTGGCCATTTTCTACATCGAAACTGTAAAGAGAGAAGATGGAAGAAACAAATCAAAATCATATTAATTGGACACTCTATTAGTGTGTGTGTGTGTGTGTATAAAATTGAATGTCGACAGAGACTAGAGACGCTTTTAGGCCAAACTCTTGAGTCATGTTATAAATGGCTGACGGCCAAGTTGACTTGACATACAGCACACGCCAAAGGAAACTTTTTAGCCAAGGATTGCGAATGGGGGTGGGGTGGGGTGGGGTGGGGTGGTTGTTTTAGGCAGCTGTTTAAAGTATATGAGGAGAGTAACAACACAGCGAACCAACAGGAAACGGAAGTGCGCCTAACAAGGCGCTTTTAAAGTTTTTCAATTCGTTAGACATTTTCGCCTCTCGTTGTCTGTGGCAGCATCGACGCTGACGCTGACGTTGAAGCCAACGTCGCGTCGGCGCCAGCGTCAATGCTTATAGAAACTTTTTGCCAACTCTGCTCCAACAGAGAACCGAAAACGGAGAGAAAGAAAAACCCCTATCAGCAGCAGTCCGTAGCACTTCTTGGCAATTTTTTAGCCACGACGTAGCAACCGCGAAGCGTGTGTAGCTCAAGTTTATTGAGAACTTGCTGAAAGTTGACTCTACGGCTGCATTCACCCCCAGTTCACCCCACCCCACCCACGCACCCCCTTAACATCCTTTGGGGTCGTTGGCGTGTTAAAGTCGCGTCAAAGTTCAGACACTGATCAAGTTCCAGCGGTTGCATGGATCAACTTTTTAAGTAAGCTACGCCGCTAGGTGGCGCTATACCGCCGGAAGTGTAAAATTACACTGTAACAATAGCTTGGAGTCAATTTTTTATTTGTTTTCTATGTATATAATGCTGTATAGTAAATATAAATAGTAATCACAAAAATACTGGAATACCAAATATATATAGTATACATGATATTCATAACACTCAAACGAGCTAAAAATTGTTCAAGTATTTAAACAAGTTAAAAGCAGACGAGACATTCGTAGCATGGGAGACAGTGTGAGTATGCGGAAAGCGAAAACATAATCAAATATGAAAATGTAATTATAATATGAAAATTTAATTTAAAAGTTGAATCTTATGGGCAATAGATGGCGCCAGGCGTCTGTGTTAAATTTAGATCTTAAAAAGTTTGATTGAGTTTTGCGCCGTGAAATGCAGTTGACAGTTGTTGGCTCGACTGTCCGTCCGTCCGTCCGTCCATCCCAGTTGGCAACAGCTTGGGAAAATCCAGTTGGAAAAACCTGAGGCAAAACGACACTCTGACAGACATCAATCTAAGCGCGTTGTCATAATTAAAGAAAATACTTTCATAACGTAAAGCAGATGCCGTTCACTAACTTCCTCTCGCCACTCAGATGATGATGATGGTGGTGGTCATTGTGGTCTTGGCTGTTGATGGTATTGTTATTGTTGTAGCTGTAGCTGTTGTTGCTGCTGCTGTTGTTGCTGCTGCTACTGTAGCTGTTTCCTTTAGCAACTTCCTCCTGTGACGCAGCTGTGTCCTCGCTGCCGACCTCGTGTTTTGGTATGCCTTATGCTAGAGCCACTGTTAGCCATTACCAGCCAACAGCAGCAGCAGCAGCAACACCAATGTCTTGAAGGCCACGCTTTTGGCAGCGAAAGTCGTAAAGAAAAATGATGTTTTAAGTAAAATTTATATCGGGGTCATTAAGTAAACTTGGCACAAAGTTGACGCTGCCTTGTTATTTGTTGTTCTTCTTGCTGTTCTAGCTCACACTTGCCTTGCCTTGCCTCGTCCCACCTCTCCCCTCCACTCCCCTCCACTCCACCCATCTCTTTAAACTTATTGTTGCTGCTGTTGTGCGCAACAATGTCGCCATTTGCCATGGCATACTTTGTGGCACTTTTCGAAGTTATGAGGCAGAGGCGGCGGTAGCTATTCCTTTTTCGGATACTGACTGTTTCGGTTTCGTTTACAGTTTACAGTTGTAAGCGAGTTCATTTGGCCCTTGCAACAAATATGTGTTATACACACACATACATTGTGTGAATTGGTGCTGCATTCAAGTCTCATGCCTTGCCACAACTGATTAATGCCACACGCAGTTGACAAGCATTTGCATTTTGTGTCTCAATGTCTCGCTGGTAATTCATTCATTTATTCATTCATTCATACAATCAGTTCAAATCCAGCTACTTCCTTCTTAACAAACTAATTAAGTTGAGCGTTTGGAGCTTAACACGCCTCCTGCACTTTGCCTTTGGCAGCAGCAGCAGCAGCAGCAGTAGCACCATTTGAATCTATATGTGCCACACACAATAATCACAACATTCACACACACACACACACGCATACACTCACTCACTGGCACACTCATCACAATCAACTTGGGTCGTTCATTTATTTGCACATATAATTAGGCGCATGAGAAGCTCTACTGCCGTGGGGCACATTTCCTGCCTGCCACAACAATGCCAATCTCTTTATCATATCCCTTTCCTACATTCAGCAGTCTCCCATTCTACCGTCTCTATCTCTCTGACTTTGTCTTTTGCTTTTGGTGCTGGCAGAGAAGCCTGTGGGGCTAAAGCTCCTGTCTCCACGCCACCCCAGATATTCCAGCGCCTGCAAGTATGCAACACAAGTCGAGCAGCTAATACAATAAATAAGAGTATTTCGTTTGCAGTTTTCTATTTGATTTTTAAAATAATATTACGTAGTATTTGCAAACTATAGAAGCACTCACTCATATTCATATTCATATTCATAGGCCTAATGCTTGCATTAAGCTTAACTCACTCAGCACTCAAAGACCAATGACTGCACTTAAAATGTTGCAAATAGCGTTGCCTTTGGCGCACATGTATAAATATGCATATATGTATATGTGTGTGAGTGAGAGTGTGCTTATGGCAAAAGTCCTTGGCCACAGGATTCCCAAGTGTAGCTGAATGCGAATGTGAATCTGAAACTGAAAATGAATCTGAATTTGAACCGAAAAACCAATCCAACGGCTGTAAGAGTGTGTGTATATTTTTATGTGTGTGGAAGCTGCTTTTGAGTCAACACAAACAAACAAGGAGAAGAAGAAGAAGCATAGAAGAAGAAAAAAAAAACACAAAGAACAAAACTGTCACAAGGCCATTAACAAAAGCCTGAGACTGACTGGCCTGCCGCTGCTGCAGCGAGAGAGCGAGTGCGACGTGGCATGTGGCATGGGGCAGGCTGCCAAAAGATTGGTACAGCTGGAGGTGGCGCATTGCCCTGGCTGTGTGAAAACCAAATTAAAAGTGAGAAGAGTGAACGAACAACATGCGATATGAAATGAGCTCAGCAGCAGCAACAGCAGCAGCAACAGCGAGGCGGCCAAGACATCAGTCATCATGCCACACCTCGCCTGTTTTATGCCCATTTAGCTGCCTTCAAGCCACCTACCACCTACCTTGGCTATGCCACATACGACCACGATGCATGTTGCATGTTGCATAATGCGAGAGAGATGCGAGCGCAGAAATGCTGCACAGACCCGTTGATTTTCATTTCATTGCGTCGCGCATTTGATTAACCGTCGCAGCAGCTGTCGCAGCTGGCGGTACCAAAACAAATTGAGCATGCAACCTTTTGGCAACATTCAGCGATGACAGCAGTCGACAAAAAAAAAAGAACACTGCGCGAAAACACATGGCACTCACATTGAATGCAATGTGTTGAGTCAACAGAGCAGTGAAACAAGCTCACTTCGCGTATGCCAAGACATTTGCCCATCTATCGATTCTAATTAAATGCCCGCAATACTATAGTCAATAATTCTCAAGTATTCCAATGCAAAATAATAGCACATGTGTGCAAACGGCAGAGGTTACTCTGCTCATAATTATGTTTCATTAAGTATCATTTGACTTTGTTTAAATTTCCATTTAACATTATTGAGATATCTTTGTATGGTAATTTGTTAGTTAATTTGTATTCAATGTTATTTGTATAGGGTCTATAAAGCTTGTCCAACTGAGAAATGTCTGTAACATGCGATATGGTTTCTACTTTATATTATTGAAAGCAAATAGTTATTGAACTTGTGAGCGAACTATCGAATCGCCAGCGTACGCGCCTTAATTGTGGTGGCAGGCGATAGCAGTCGATACGCCTATCGATAACACGAGAGTGAGTCGAGTAGAGAAGCACAACAGACCAGGGATGGTTAAATTAAGATTACAATTATTATTTGTTCAATGCATTTATAAGTTCATTTAAATAAACACCAAATACATACATATACAGTGCGTTTCATAATCATAAGACACTTATATATACATGTATTATATCTGGTGATTAAAGCTTAATCATCGCTTAAACAACAACCATTTGATGAAACATTTTTTTGAATTATTTTTTACATATTGTATACCGTCCTTGACTTTTGAGAACCTCTACCAATCGGTTTTGCATGAGTCCTATTAATCTTCTTTTAACTAATGCTAAAGGGTCTCATGATTATGAAACGCACTGTATGTCTAACCTTAATCCATGTGCGCTATCTTGACAACGGGCTAAACCTGAAGAATCACTGCATTTCCAAGCTGTTCTTAAGCTCTGCCCATTTTGAATTATGAATTTATTTCTAATACACCCTTGCAGCAGCACCGAGGCAGATATATATCAGTAGATACAAAGCTGCACATAGTTAAATCCAACTGCTAATCAGTTCGATGCTCAAGCTTGTTGACTTTTGGGGCACTGCCTAAGGCCAACATGCGGTTAAATGTTTGCCGCTGTTTGTGTTGTTGTTGCTGCAGCTAATGGCAACAGTTGCAACACACCGCACACTGTTGCCCCGCACAACATATTGTTGCTTTTGTTATGGCAACTGTGTGTGTTTGAAAGTGGCAAACAATGGGAATGTTGTCAGTGCTGCCCGAGCTGAGATTCGATTCCAAATCAAGTTGAAGTTTGTTTGCACTGAAAAATCACACAAAATCATTCGCTCTCGCTGTCTGTCTCGACATATACATACATATATTGCGAATAATTGCTGATCTGATGAAGCCGCAAGTTAAATACGGTGTGACAGCCGCGGCTGCCTCAACGGTGCTTTGCGAGGATGTGCGCAACTTTACCACAAGACGCCGCAATCTGTTGTATCTGATGCATCGCTATCTTATGGAGAATGGCTACTATAGTAGCGCGGAGGCGCTGAAGGCGGAGGGCAGGCTCTCTGAGGAGTACGAACTGTGCGACAATGTGGACTTGGATGCCATCTATCTGGAGTATGCCAGCTTCTTCAACATGAAGTTTGGCAAATACCCACGCATCCTGCGCAAGATGGGGCCCAAAGTGAAGCTGGATTTGACCTCAACGAAAGCTGTCAAGCATCAGGAGACATCACAATCACAGTCGCAGCCGCAGTCACGTCCCGGTGACGCCATGGCCTGTTGGCATGTGGGTGTGGGTGCAGCCACAGCAGCTGCAGCTGCAAGCCTTGCCACAGATCAACAACAGCAGCACCAGCAGCAGCAGCAGCAACAGCTGCAAAACCAGCAGGCACCACCAGGACAACTGCAAGCCAATCGCCTGCCGTTGCACATTAAGAAAATGGAGACGGCCGAGTCAAATGCAGAGCCCCGACTGGGCGCACTCACTGAAATCGAGCATGGCCATGCTGGAGATGACGCGTTGTTTGCCTCATTGGAGTGGCAGGCTCTGGCCGAGCTGGTGAAGACAAGTATTTTGAGTGAGGACATCAAGCTGCGCTGGACGGATGTCTGTGGGAATCACAGTGCCATCGAGCTGGTCAAGGAGGCGGTCCTAACGCCCATCGAGTATCCGCAATTGTTTGCCCATGGCCTCAAGCCGTGGCGTTCCCTCCTACTCCACGGCCCACCTGGCAGTGGCAAGACCTTTCTGGCCAAGGCCCTCTACGCAGAGACACGTGACAAGGTAACATTTTTCAACATAACCGCTAGTATTATGGTCTCCAAATGGCGTGGCGAATCCGAGAAGATACTACGTGTTCTCTTCCATATGGCAGCCCGTCGGGCACCCTCCGTCATCTTCTTCGATGAAATCGAGAGTCTGACATCCAAGCGTGATCGCTCCACAGATCATGAGTCGTCCAAACGTTTTAAAAACGAGCTGCTACAACTACTCGACGGCATGGAGCACACACTCAGCGGTGTCTTTGTTCTGGCCAGCACTAATCTGCCCTGGGACATCGATGAGGCCTTTCTGCGACGCTTCGAGAAGAAGCTACTGGTGCAACTGCCCAGCACTGCAGAACGCTCCAGTCTCATCAATCGCCTACTGGGATCCACAATCAGTCTATCAGGTCGTCAGCTCGAGCAGCTGGTCCAGCTCTCCGAGCACTTTACCGGCGATGAGATACGTTTGGCCTGCAAGGAGATCAGCATGCAGCGTATGCGCTGTGCCACACGTGCTACACGAGAAGCCACGGCCAAAGAGACTCAGGCAGCGCAGGAGGCGAACGTCGAGCGTGCCTTCAAACAGGTACGACCCTTGGGCATGAAGCTACTGGCCAAACATGAGCAGTGGCAGCAGGAGAATGGATCCTAATTCAAATTGCAGATTTATATCGTTCAAATTTAATTTTCTTCTTTTCTTTTCATTTTTTAATACTAGTTGTAGCAAGTAATATTTCAAAATAGCAAATGCCCAATACGGGCAAAATTATATAAAATTGTAGTGTTTTTTTCTTTAGAATTCAAGTAATGTTGCAGAATAAATAAAAAAATGAATAAATTGATTAACGAGAAATCAAATTTAAACAAATTAATGTGCTATCGACAGTAAGGGATGCTATACTTTCCATCAAAGCCTTATCCGATTCCGCTGCAATTCACAGCACAGATACAGGTTACCATACGCTCTTTGAAAAGAACACAAGTGTGTATCTGTAAAATTGTGACTGCTGTGATTTTTCGCGGTTCTGGGAGAGGGAGGGTAAGAGGTCGATATAGAAAATCTAACACAAACTTGATCTGCTTGCACTATAAGGTCATATAACTGCCAAATATTGTGAAAATATGATCTTATTATTCATATAAGATATGAAACATGTATCCGATTGATTTTCATTTCCTTTTATATGCGGGCATCCTGCGCATTTAGTAAAAATATGGTCACACTGAGAGCTTAATTATGCACATTTCGCAAAATAGCTAAAATAAACTTAGTTCCAAGTCTAAAACTGAATGTGGCAACAGTCTATAGTTGAGAAAGTGATAATTGGAGTTAGTTAGTGGACAGTTTTAGTGCGAGAATAGCGAGAGATTGTATTACCTTCCGGTTGTACGTCTCCTGGCTCCAGCGATGGTCATCCGTGAGACATAGCGTCGTATGCGACCGCTCGAACGGCGCTGAGTATTCACGGATTTCGCACTATACTCGGTGGCTGTGGAGCTGCGTCGATCGCTGTTCACCATCATGTCGGAGCAGAGGGATGAGGACATTATGGAGGCAGCTGAGCGTCGTTTGCCGCCGGTGAAGGTGCCACCGCCACTGGACGATGTTGTTGTGGCCGAGCTGTCTGAGCGTGAGAAGAGCGAGGAGCGTTTACTGCGGCTGCTCGAGGTGCCCGTGGCATCCTGTATATTGCTATAGAATTCCTCCGTTTCACGGTCATAGCTCTCATCCTCATCGTCATCCAACGGTGGTCGCTCCTCATCCTCAAACTCCTCGGCCTCTGTGGCCATCGTATCGCTGCGTTGCGTCAGTCCCCCGCGACCGCCATTCGATGATGTGGACGCCTGCAGCTGATAGTACTCATGCTGACCATAGTCCCGAGAGCCACGAGATCGAACGCTGCTGTTGGCGCTGCCAAGTGCGCGGTATGGCGTTGATTGAATCGAACCCGAGTTACTGGTGCTCGTTGCGCTCAATGAGTGCCGTTTCCCCGTCGCCTGACTGACCTGACCCTCGCCCTCGCCATCGCTCTCGCCGCCCCCCACGCTGCCACTGAATGTGACCTCATGGAACTTGGATGATTTTCGTCGAGCACGTGGCATGGCCTCTCCATGCCCATGCCCATGCCCATTCCCCATGATGGTTGTTATCGACGGGCGTGGCCCATTGTTGTTGTTCAATGCCAGGGGCTGCAATTGCAACTGCAGTTGCTCCTCATCGATGGCGGTGCCCAGTGTCAGAGCCAAGGGAGCAGGAGGAGCAGCAGCCGCCGCATAGGCACGACGACGACTCCAGGGAAAGGCGCGGATAAATGCAAAGATTATGAAGATTGTGGCAATCATGGTGGCTCTATGGGTGGGTGTTCCAGTGCGTAAACAGACGCTCCACTAGCATCTCTCTTCCTCTCTGATTGGCTGCTCCTTTTCGCTGCTTGTTTATCACTTTTCGCTTTTCGTTTTCAGTGTCCTCTTTCGTTTACGTTTTCGTCTTTGATTTGAGTTTATTTTTGATTTCGTTTCGATATATTTTTAATTAGTTTAATTTCTGCTTGGGTTTACGGTTTTTATTGCACTTCACATTCCATTTGCATAAAGAACTCTAAAGGGCGTGGCAGAGCAAGAGAGTTGTAGCACGTGAGAGACAGACAGAGCGAGAGAGCGGAATTGAGCAAAAGAGACGGGCAATGCTTCCCGGAATTTCATATTTCTGTAACTCGTTTAAACAAATATATGCGAATATTTCAGTGCAATATCAATTTGGATATGCTCGTAATTAAATTTCGCTGGAATTCTGACTTTTCAAAGTAAATTCGAGACTTGATAAGCTCGAAATGCGAAACGTTGAGGTTAGGTCTGATTTAAGAATGCTGCAGTCGAGTTGAAGTAATGTGGGATTAAACGCATAAAAGTTGGCTTTGATTTAAGCTGTAGCAAGCTAAGTTAAATTGTGAACTAAATCAACTGACAGTAGTACGAAAACTTTAATCTCAAATATCTTGGGTGTTTATTATCCGATTGAGCCACAATTCACAGCACAGATAAAGATTATCATCAGATTATTGAATGCTCAATTACAAATTTGTATCTTTAAAATTGTGGCTGTGGTGGTTTTTATTTTAAAGTACACAGGGTATAAAAAACACAAAGGAAAAAACGATTTAAATTTAAAAAGTAAAGTTTAATTGCTTAAGTATAAAAAGAATTTCTCTAGCACTATCGATTGTATTTAAAAATATTTCTAGTCAAACTTAGCATCGATACTACTGATAGGACTATCATTCGTCCATTTGAGTATATTGATTCAACTGAAATGCATTAGTTGTGCTTCAGCTAAATTGAGCGACTAGTTTGGGCATCATTAACGCTGCACCTGTGCATGTTTATTAAATAATAACTAAATTGGCAACGTCTGCTCTTTATAAAGAGCTTCGCCCCACACACACACACACACACACACACACACTCACGAATACTCATTCTTACACTCTAACAGACAGCTGACACCTGCGCCACCTGCGGCACCTGACGGTAGCAAAATTACCACGCACTACTTTTTAATTTGTTGAAATTGCATTACAACAAAAAGTGCCTCATGGAGCATACAAGCTGCCAAGCAGCAAAGGGGCAGGAAGATGGGCTGGGGCGTATTGCTTTGGCAGAAGGAAGATGACAGCCCGGGGGGGAACCCCCAGGGGCGGTGCGCTTATGGTATCTGGACCGAGGAAATTAAAGTGAATTAAGTGCAGCAAAGGCGTATTTCCTTTATGTGCACATGTCCCTCGCTTTCTTTTTCTCTATTTCTATCTCTGTGTAAGCGAGCATACACAAACACATGTGCAACATTTTTATATGTCCTTGAATAAATAATCGTGTGTGTGTATGTAAGTATGTGTGTGTGTACTATAGTACTTCTTTGAGCAGTTGGCAGGAATATCAAATATCTTGCAACTAGCATAAGTAAATATTACAGCAAATTCGAAAAATATTATAGTATTAAAAGTAAACTGTTTAAAGAAAATAAAAGTCTCAAACAAGAGAACAATTATTTGAGTCTACAAATCATCTGACTGGAGCAACTCTTGGTTCAGCAGGGGATGCAAAAGATCTCGTTTCATGCAGAGATCTTTTTCAATGAGAATTTATAAACATTTTAACTAAGTAAGTGAGGTCTCTGTGGGATCTCCCTATGGAGAATCTGCAAGTCCAATCTAACCTATATAAATATCTATGCTATGCATCTATAGATTACTTTACAGCTGCAAATTATATGAACCACACGTTGCATCTACAAACATGTGCTTAATCCGCACATACATCATAATAAGCTGGAGAAGCCAATGCCACAGGAGCCACAGGTACATCAAGTTTTATATATATAGAAATGTGCTTCTTTTTCTTCGTATTCTGCAGTCAAGTTTCTTGGAGAAGCAAGCTCATCTCTTAACTTCTCAAACCCTCAGCTCTCGTGGCTACTGTGGCTTGCTTATCGCGCCCGGCAGGCAGGAGAGGACAGATTCAGTGCTGCTGTTGGCTGGTTTAAGTGTTGGTAAACAAGCAACGAACAGGCTGACAGCCATCACCCCCACCTCACCCCCTTTCCCATAGGTCTTTGCCCCCTTTTTGGGCTGCCTTGGGCGCTGTTTGCTACTTTTACAGCGACTGCGCTCGACATCAACGACGCCTGGCTACGTATTTCCTTTCAATTTTTTCTCAGCTCTTTTTTTATATGTTTGCTTTTTGCTTTTCTTTAGCAACTAATTCCAGTTTTTCTATACACACACAGCTGTAAAGACGTGCAAAGTACAGAGAGAAAAAAGTAAAATAAATAAACAAAAAACACAGTGTAGTAGAGGGTTAACAACGCTACACCGACGTCAATATGCTCTTGATAACTTATTTTTCACGATTTAAATAAAGAATGTATCATGGTCTTGACTTAAATGTTAAGAATGTATTTAATCAGAATAAAAATTAGAATTGTTGCGTTTACTGAACTTCACCTTATGTCGTGACAAATTTAGATATTTAAAGTCCACTTTTTACATACGAGTATGGAATATTGAGTACAGTAGTATAAGATATAGCTTGGCGATAATGTTCATATTGGTTTAAGTTTAGAAGTATAATTAGTTAATTGAAATTTCATTGTCAAGAATTTGATTTAAGTGAATTGCAAGCTAGTTGATTTTCATTATATATTTGCATTCATTTATAAAATTGTTATATACATAGTAAACTATATACATGTATATATTTAATAGTTCAAATATATGTAATTAATTTAGACTCAAAACAAATGAATATTTCAAATGAAATTAATCTCAAAGAATAAACTGTAAGGTTCTGGGGATGATATACCAAAATCGAATAAAAATTTTATAAAAATGGGAGAAAAAAACTATGCTTTGCACAGCTGTACTATACATGGAGCTACTAATGAATCTGTCACACTCCAACGTAGGCCAAGAAAATCCCTGGCTTCTAAAATATTGCAGTTTCTATAACCCTACGCTATACCCTTTCCAGACACACATACACAGGGCCAAAGCAAAGGCGAGAAGATTTCTTCAAGTTGCAGCATCAGCTAAGCGAAGTATAGGCAACCAAGCCAAGCCAACAAGCACCCCTGCCCCCTCTCCATGACTAACCCCTTACCACTGTATCCCCAACACAGCAAAATGTTCGCGTTGTAGTTGTTGCTGGCGCACTCTTGAGGGCTAAATTTAAGTAGCAACAAATCACTTCATTGTTTGCGTGTTTACATAATATTTATACAATGTACCTCCCCCACCCCTCGCTCTCCTGGCACCCCAGCGCTGCTCCATTAGCCCCCTGCCCCTCGGATCCGCCACCTACACAAGTGTTGACACGCTGCGCGCCATGTTCATTAATAAAACGCAGCGACACAAATGCCGCAGCACAAAAAAGTATGCTACGATATTCTTGGCTGGTCACACACACACACACACACACACACAAGCGCAGACAAAAAACTGTCCAACAATCAGAAAAAGCAACGCAGACTGCGCGTCGCCAGACAAACTGGCCAAGACACAGATAACAATCAAAAGAGAATAAAAAAAACCTCCCTGCTCCGAAATGTTGCAAGTATTTTTGCCATAGTTTTTAACTTTATTTTTGCAGTATTCTCTTTTTCAGCGTGGCAATTTCAATTATACATATCCAATGAGTTCTGCCTGCAGGGGGAGACATGCATGAGATGCACGAGCTTAAGCCTGTTGTGTCGATGTACATGTGTACTATATACGTTGGTATATGTATGTGTGAGTGCATGTAAGTCAAATGACGTCAGGCAGGTCGCCGGAGTCAGGCGAACTACAAGTCTCAGTCTCAGTTAGTCCCACGCCCTTCCTCGCTCTGTGTCTTCCTCCTTACTCTGCATAAATATGCATTTAAATCCTGCACAACATCATCAAGAGCATTATGCATTTTCATTACACACTGCAACCAATGCTAGTCCGAAGAGTTGAGCTGAAACACGCGCTGTACATCACTGCGTATGCGCAATGTGAGTTAGGTAAAGCTAAGTTTAGAGTTACTAAACTATCGATACTGTTGTATTCGATTAACTATTTAAGCAAATATTATATGCAAATATACATTTACAACATTTATAAATATTTTCTCGAATTATAAGATAAAAATTCAGTGACTTCAGTGACTTATTTTTATACAATTCATTTTTATATTGGAGTTCCTTAGTAATGTTATTGCTATATGTGTTATTTGTATTATTAACAGAAGAACACAGTAACATTTCTTCTAAAGAATTCTAAATCTGTCAAAAATGTAAGAGAGATTTCTTTCCTTGCTGCATAGTGTTGTGATTATGTCTACGGTAGCGATTTGCTGCAATCATTAGAAACATCACCTGGGTCTCTCGTCACACAGTTGTACTCATAAATAATGTAAAACTCAAACACACACACACACACACACACAGAGCATGTTCAAAATATAAAATACGCTTAATGCACATCATGTTTTATACATAAGGGAGGAGCAGAGGGAGCGAAGGAAAGGGATTGCGAACTTCTATCCAAAACTGCATTAACAAACCCAAAATGCAGTGCATAATGTAAACCATATTTCGTTAACGTGTGCATATTGAGAATTCCATTTGCAATCCATTCAATAAATAACTACATACACACACACTAAACACACACACTCACACTCACATATGTTAATGGCGCTGCAATGCCACAGATAAGCAAATTCAATTATCGATACAGACCATCATCAGCCATCTGTTCAACGTATTTATTAATTTATAACAAACACAACAAACAACAGACAATGATACCATAAAAAACACTGATAATGTGCTCAGCTTAAAAGCACTGTAATAAGAGTATTAAAAGTATAATAAAAATAACAGTAATTAAGTTAAACTTGTGTCAATTTATTAAGCTGTCAGTTGAAGCTTATGGCATTAACATGTCGCATATGCCGCATCTAATATGCGGTTAACGTTAAGTACACTCGAATTTAAATTTACTATGGCTTGCAATACAAGAAACTTGATGACCAAATATGTCTATGTAGAGTAATAGTGATTAAGTCGTATAGGCACTTTCCTTTTTTCTAGAAAAATACGAGTACCGTAATAGACCTTATGATTCATTATTATTTTCATTATAACTAGAGGCTTGTATCCTGCAGCCTAGCTGCAGAGTGGCAAAGGCACAATGTAACAAAACATCTCTTATCACTCCCGAAGAAGCAGAGCAGGCTGCAGCAGGCCTATTAGGAACTGCATGGTAGGAATCCATGCCAAAAGAATGGGACTAACAGTCAATGACGACTGTAGGAAGTGGTTAACGCAGGGAAAGGTAGAAACACTACAACACATCCTTTGAGGCACTTAGGGAACCCAACGTATGCCACGCTATCAAGGATACCACTTAATAACTTAGTTACATTTTTCAACACATCATATTTGGCAGTTAGATGCCCCTAGAGTGCAAACTGAAAAAATCTTTAAACTTTATGCGATTCTGTCTAAACAAACCTTAAGTAGAAACTCAACTGGAGTAGCAAGAACTTCGCTTTGATTTGCTGTTCTTTAAATCATCAACTGCCAAGAGTTGTGAAGTACTTACACACACAAGTATAGTATATTAGCTCGCTCAGAATCTGCTTCATCCTTTTATGGGCTTTCATCAAACGTTTCTCATCTATCCACCACATACATACATAATGGCTATGTATTCGCCTAACAAATGATTTTCCACTGTAAATAGTCGCAATAATCCACTGTGGGATACTTTTTGCCGAGACTCTGACAATGGCTTGTAATACTGCTAGCACCAGCCACTGCCAGGCAGTACCTTTTGCTTAGCATCCTTGCAGCATGCCCTGAGACCGACTACTTCTAACACTACCCCAAACGTTCCACCTACTTAACTGCTTTCAGTTTGTTGGTCCAGCTGCAATTTTGAAGCTTTTGTGTCTCGTGTTGTTTCGGCTGAGCATTCAACAACAATGATGGCTACGGGCCCAATAATAATCATGTTGACGATGATTAAGTTGTTGATGCTGCTGCTGTTCATGTCAAAGTAGTTGTTGTTGTTGCTGTTGTTGTTATTCTTGTATACCCTGCACTTATCGAGAGCACTTCAGTTCAGCATATTGTCGTAAATTGTGTATATAATTGGAGAGAGTGTGCGTAATGCTGTGAATGGATCAACATCCAGTCACTATCTATAGTGGAAATAAGCAATCCTCACGGTTGTTCCATAATAAGTTTAACTCTACTACATTCACTTAACACTAATTTATATACATCTGTATATAGATATATATACATACACAGATGTATAGATTGCATCAGCCTACTTCATCACTATGCAGTCTAAGCCCAACTTTCATTTCAATGTTTTCATAATGAGCAGAGTAATGCAAACTAAAGTTCTTCCAGTTGCATGACACTGTGCAGGGTGAGCTCTGGTCGAGCACACTCGACTGTAGCACCCTTCAATTGGTATTGTTGTTGCACAGGCAGCAACGACAATGCCATTTTCAATGAATCTCAATGCAAATGCTGCCCAAATTAGTGTCAAACGTATTGATTCACTCACACACACACACACACACACACGCCCTGTATGGGTGTAAGAGTTACTGTTGTTGTTGTTGTTGTTAATGGCGTTGCAATTTGCATATGTGTGTCAACGCTGTCGTCATCCCTTGGCATCAGTGTGAATGAGTGTGTGAGTGTATGCCATGAATTTACAGCTAACACACTTAACCCACTTGGCTCGCCCCTGCCGCAGCTCAGGCGCTGCACTTCCACTTCACTGTGTGTGTAGCAGCTTCAGTGTTTGCCGCTTGCCGCTTGCCACATGCCACAGGCTGCAGCATGCTGCATGTGTACGGCATGTTGCATAATGCAGCAAATCTGCTGGGGCGCTTTAAATATGTTGTACAGTAAATTTCGATGCAATTAACTACAATATAAATATCATGTAGTCATAACAGTAAGAAAAAACGATCTGAAACTCAGACAATTTGTGCTTGGATATCATAAACTAATTTAGTTCATTGTTTTTCTGAACATTCGATTGTAATTAATAAACATTTTCCATATTGTGGAAGCAGCTAATCCACTGTAAGACAAAGGACAATGGAAGAACATTTCAGCTTGTATAGTAACAGATGTAAATATAATAGTAACACATAAAAAAGTTGATTTCAAACTTCTATAAGTTGGCTTAAGAACTTTGCCAGGTTTTATTACATTTTTAAAGGCAAATTGAATATAAGTTTGGATGTATGTGTTCTAAAATACTTTTATTTGTCGATATATAAATATATCGCATTTATTCCAAAAATAAACTAAGGTTAGTTTAAGTCAGTCAGTCAAGTGAACTTAAATTGAAATCCAAAAGAACTTGATCTGGTTTCAATAAAAATATTGACTCGAACTCAGTTCTTATATATGTAGACAAATATTGACACATCGGAGGTATGTATGTCTATACTTTATGCGATCTACCATGATTCCATCTGCCTGTAAGACACATTTGTGAAATGCACATCCTTAGTAGACCCTTTTGTACACTTCAAGTACAGGGTCTGCAGATCTGTTGATTAAACAGCAAGAGTTGCCAGCGCAGGAGTTTAGGGAAATTGGAATCAGGCATCGCATCGAGGACATCAAAAGATGTCACAGCGGTTGGCAATGCCCTCGCTCCACCCCTTTTGTCCAGCTGCTAAAATAAAATCAAAATTGGAAATGCAATAAAATTAATCAAAGCAAAGGCAAAGTGAGCACAAAGGGACGAAAATTATATCATTTGATTTTTGGTAGTCGAATCTTTAAAATGCCACTTACTGGCCACCGAAGCGCCACCTCACATTCCCAGCCAAACCCACCGAGCCACCGACCTACCGACCCACCGAGCCACTGACTTCACCTCACTCCACTCCACTCCACTCCCAGCTGGGCTACCTTCGAGCAAGTTTTGTGTTCGCTGTGCGCCTTTCAGCTTTCATCTCTTTATGAGTGGTAATTTCTTTTGTGACTGCAAATTGAGCGGCAAAATTGAACGTTGGACGTTGTCTAAAATGGCGGACGGTGACGTCAGAGCGAAGAGGCAGAAGTGGAGGAAGCAGAGGCAGAAGCAGAAGCAGAAGCAGAAGCAAAGGCGCAAACAACAACAGCAACAAATTTTTGGACAGGGGCAAGTTGCTTGACTTGTCGCGTTTGGGCCATAAAAATAGCTTGGCTTGCAACAAATGTCACGTCAGATATACGTACGTATGTATGTATGTACACAATGGCTGCCCTCTCGCTCTGGCCCTGTCTCCATCTCTTAGTGCCTTCTCTGCCCCTTTGGCCAACGTTTTTCATTCAACATTCTGGCGTTTGTCGCGAACAAGTCCTTGCCAAAGCCATTTGACAATTAAATGCTGCGCTCGCCGGGCAAAACAATAAATGCGAAGCCCAGACGAAGGGAGAGACACGGACATGGAGAGAAAGTGAGCGAATGGCATCTTAAAAATGTGTGTGTGTGTGTGTGTGTGAGTGTGTGCGTGTGTAGGGATTGAGGTGGAGGTAATGACGTCGCTTTTAGCGTGCCAGCCGAGCCAAACTCAATTAAATGTGACAGTGAAAATGGCTGCCTAAAAGTATGCTTTATGCTGCGTAAAGTAGAAAGTAGAAAGCAGCAAGAAGAAGAGGAAGAAGAGCTGGAGAAAGTCGGGCAGAAAGCAACAACAAATACGAAAACAATTAAAGAGCCAAAGCAACACTCATCGCTGTAACAGCAGGCAGGTGTGACAAATGCTGCGACTACAACTTAATACACACCAACAGAATTACAGTAGAGAGACACAAACACGCTCCTTTGTGTCATATGCCATAAGAAAAAGAATACACGAGTACATGCATTATTATATTTTATTATAAATGCCTTTAAAGTATTTAATATCAACATTAAAAGATATGGTAAGAAAGGCATTTCAATTCAAGTACTTTGTATAAGTATTGCTCTTACAGTATGCCATATTATTATCAATTGTAGTCCGATTGAGCCACAATTCACAGCACTGATAAAGGTTAGCAAAAGATTATAGTACGCCAAAACACAAGTTTGTATCTTTTAATTGTGGTGGATTTTTGGGGAAGGGGGGAAGGAATCAAAAATCTAACACAAACTTGATCTGCCTACACTATAGGGGCAACTAACTGCCAAAAGCAAAGCTATACACTTTTTTATCAATATCAATTACCACTTGATAAGGAACTTGTCTTCTGCTTTTTGAAGATTTTACATATCTGAGCAATAGATACATTTTTAAAGCGATTATTCGTCACATGAGCAGCAAATGTATCAGAATAATTTGTTTCTCACAAGCAAATGAAATGTGTTGCAAGGTGGAAATGAGAAATTTGGTGAAACTGTAGGGAAACTGAAACTGAGAACATGGCAATGGCAGCAGCTGCCAATAAGCAACGATTATACTTGTAGCAACAAAATCGACTCTCATTTTGCCTGTGTGTGTAACTGACTTGTCTGTCTGTCTGTCTGAGTGTCTGTGTAACTGTCTGACTGTCTGTCTGTCTGTCCGTCTGTCTGTCTGTCTGACTGTCTGTTGCTGTCTTATAATGTGCGCTATTTGCTGACGCTCTTGTTGTCTGTGTGCTAATGTCCTACAAAAATGCATGCGACACTCAGGAGAGCAACGGCTGCTGTGTGTACTCATGTGAGGGCGTGTGCGTGTGTGCGTATGTGGGTGTGTGTGTGTGTGTGTGTTAGCACATTGATAACACTTGTGAGGCGCTATAAACTGCAAGCAGTTACTTGCAAAATGGAATGGAAAACTGCCTCAGCAAAAGACCCAGCGGCCTCAAATTGCTCATACGTCATGTGTGCCCAGCAGGCATATACCATATAATATACATATACACACACACACTATATACACATGTATGTGAGCAATTGAAATCGCACAAGCAACTTCAAAGTTGAAGCTTTAAATTGACTGACAGCTGGAGTATATAGTAACTCTATAGAGTGCGAGTACGCACATATATGAATACATGTGTATGTGTGGTATGTAGGATTCTCTATGCCTCAGAAAGTTTTGCAGGCACTGCATTGGTGTAAGCCGTTTCAATTTGTAGCTAAGTAGGTTTAAGCTGTCAAACTTGAACTCTATATAATGCCGCAGCATGACTGGGATGAGCTATAGATTAAATTCCAAACGATGGATGTATATGAATTGAGCTGTAAACATTCCCATCCCAAGCCAGCGCCAGCTTCAACGCCAAAGAAGATAAAGATGAAATCAAGCTAATGCTTGACAGTCGCCTCAAGAAGTATGCGCACAATAAACCCGAATGTTTTACACCACTCCAAAATTGACAAATTGAAGCAATCGCATTGAGAATAAGATGTATTGATTTTATGCACAGGTGAATAGTTAACAAAAAGAGGGAAACTTTCATGCCACAGGCAGCAAGATGAAAGACAGCTCAAAAGCATACACATAATATGATTAATACTCTCAACTTGAAGGCATAACACAAAAACCAACTAATTAGTTTATAATCATTTAATACACTGCAAATTGTCAGTTGCAAATGCGCCAGTTAAGGGGGTGGTGTGTGTGTGTGTGTGAATTGAGTAGAAACACGTCAACTGGGCAACGGCAGCTGTGGCAGCTGTGTGTGCATAAATTAAATTAAAATTAAACGTTTCACTGCTTAAATGATGAGCTTTAAATAGCGACAGGCGATAAACTGCGTGCCAGATAATGTTATTCGTCATCATCATCATCATCATGCATAATCATAATCATAATCATAATCACCATCACCATCATCAGAATTATCTTATTGCTAATGATGACCACACAACGAGTTGTGTTGAAAGAGTGAACACTATATAGTAAATCTCAAAGGCAATTAACCAGCACTCGGCCTGAAGCACCACCAATAATTCCATGAAATACCTCGAGGCTTTAATTAATCAGTTATGGACAAATAAAAATGCGCTCAAAGTGTATGCCGAAGTGAACATGCTGTACAAACTGAAACTTTCAGTGCAATTTCGATTTGAGTTGATTAAAATAATTTAAGCCTTATACAAATTAAATGAGAGATAATTGCGTCAACTTTGAAATACTTGCACTACATCCGAAGGAGTAAAAGCATCCTGTAATTCGAACAACATTATGCGTGTTTTTATTTCAATTTACCAAGTTCAAGTTGATTTTACTTCTAACAATAAGGCATAGTACATCACACCATTTCCTCCTCAACACAAAAAGTAGCTGAATGTAAAAATGTATTTGAAATATATTAAGTAATATATATTAATAAGTTTGTTTAAACTTTTACTTCTCAGAGTATTCAACTCCGGTATTTAACATTGATTCATTACCAAAATAAACATCAAAATTAAGTTTATTTGGTACTCGCTTTTCACTAGACCAGTGGTGTCCAAAACTCATAATTCCTATCACATGTGCGCTTTGCTGAGCAGCGCTGCTTTGTCACACACAGTAGACTTTCTCACACGTATAGGCGTCACGCTTCGTTTATTGGGAAACGAGTATTTAAACGTTTAATGAATATTCACAGTTTTGAATTCTCAAATAAGATGATTGTCTATTGGATTTCCAAAAGAAAAGGTATACAATTTGAGTAGTACATTTTAGTTCTAATTGTATGAAAAGTGTTTGTCGTATATTTGACTTTGTATACAGTGTAAATATAGAAGTGGAATATAAATCAAACCTTCAGTCTGACTTTATTAATAATCTATCAAATTAACTCAACCTTATTGAATTTTATTTAGTGTATATATGTAAACCGTTGCAACAATCTATTCCAAATGAATTCTTAAAATATCTTTTGATTATGACAATTAAAAGTTCAATAGCGAATGTATGATAATTTCACAGAGAAACAACTAGATTGAAAGCATCTCAGCTCTCTGGATAACGTGCAGCTCATAATTGAATTTTGTTGATATTGATTAATTTGAACTTTCGTAATATTTTTTTATACATGCACACACACACACACACACAGACATGACGCGTACATATACATATGTATGTGTATATACTGGTACATAACTGTATAATGGCATATAGAGCATCCTTTGTGAGCTTCAACAGAATCGACAATAATTTTCAAAGCATTGAGAAGCATAAGGATGTTGATATTATTGTGTTTATTGTTATTGTTGTTCTTGCTGTTGTTGCTGTTGTTGTTGTTGTTTGTCGATATAAAAATACCACATAAAAATATTTCTCTCATATGTACTTACAGGAATGTGTTTGGCCAAAATGAAAGTAAATGCGTATAAAAATGGCATTAGAAATACACAAAAGGCGGCCAGGCCACATCGAAAGCCGCATGATAAGAGCGGGCTCAAGCAGGAGCTCAAGTATAGGGTATGCATGGGGTATATGGGAGTGGTGGAAGGTGCATGTAACAGAAACAGGAAATAAAAATCCACTTTAAGCGTTTTGAATACAAATGCAAATACAGGGAATGAGAAGAAAAGGAACAGCCGATGGAGTTGGGGATGGAGAGAGTTAGATAAACAGGCAGTGGAGGGCGAGTGTGAGACAGCGGATGAGTCTGACAAGTGAGTGAGTGATGAGCGAAACGGAGACGACGGCGAAGACGAAGACGAAAACGTAGACGATAAAGGAGATGGAGACGGAGGTGGAGATGGAGACGGAGACAAATGCGGTCACATTGAGGTACATTAATATATACTCGTATTTCCCTGAAAGGCAATGGCGCCTGAAAGGGTTTTCGTTCGTTCTTTCTTTGCTTTGCTTCCACTACAAATAAATATAGGTATGTGCGAGTGTGTGTGTGTGTGTGTGTGTAACGATGCCAAAAGCTGTCATATAAACTGCAAGCAACTTGGCAGAGCATAGCACAAAGAAGACGCCAAAGGCGGCTCCATGCGTCAGGGAAATAGAGTAGAAGGCTTCAAGAGTGTAGCCACCAAGAGAGAGAGAGAGAGAGAGAGAGAGAGAAAGGGAAAGTGAGAAAGAAGAGAGACAACACGGTGGCAGAGACATGCCACTAATGAAGTGGCAGAACTTACAGCAAACAATGTGCAAGGGGCGATGCCAAGTGGCACATATGAAAAAATCATAGCATCGTTTTAGGCGACAAAAGTCGCACAGGTAACTCTGACTGCGTTGCATATAGACACAAAGTGGATGAGGGGCGGGAGACAGGGACACAGGGAGACAGCACTGAGAGTTGGCGAAATGAAGAAGTCAAACAGAAGAAAATTGCTAAAGCGGAAGCGCAATAAAGTGCAAGGAAAACAGACAATGAGCATAAAAAAGACACAATGGAAACGAAGACAGACTGACAGACAGACAGAGAAACAGTTGAGGCAACTGGCGAAGAGAAAGGAAGTGGCAGAGTGATGAACATAGAGTTGCAAGCAAAAGAAGTTGAAATGCAGGAAATGTAAGCAGTTAAGTTGTTAAACGAAATGCTCCAGCAGAATGTCAAGTGAGTATATAAGCCAAGGCATGCAGGAGTAAAACTAAATGAAATAAACTTAGTGTATATATAGAAAGTTATCCGATGCACGGCTTTCGTATTATACAGACCTTTCTATAAACTGTTATGAAATGCAGTACATTTCAATTGCATAAAGAAAAGTTTGAAATTATAATTACTTATAATACAATCATAAGACAATTTTATGCGCTTAAGCAAATCGGCTAAAAGTGAAGTCAATTTATTTAGGCTATAAAACTCAATAAACAGCCAAGTGATTCGCTAATTAGTATACCAGAATCTTAAGAGTCTTTATACTTATTATAAACCAAAATTTCTCATTTCAAGAATTTGTATTTAAGATGGCAAATTTTTAAATTGAGTTCGTTTCGACCTAACGCCATTTTTGCCTCTGTGTATATGCCACATCTACAGCACATGAATTGTAAAGAATTTCAGGAAAAGCAGCTCTCGTTATTTCTAGCCTAACTCGGCTATTGATACTCATCAACAAGGCTAGGCAACAAAATAGACATTATGCTGTTGGTTTTTAGTCTAGTGTAATCAATATATGGACTCATTCGATTTTCACAAACCATTTTCAGTCATTTTTAATGAGCACAGTGCATAACTCGAAATGCAACTTTAATTGCTGCAAGCACAAGTGGCATTAAAGCCTCGGCAAAACTATAAAGAAGCAGTAAAGAGAGAGAATAACAGATTGAGGCATAGAGGCAGCAAAAGGTACGGGCACGACAATCAACCAAATGCAAAAGTAGAATGAACGGAAACGTTACTGGCACAAGGACCTCAAATGTATGCAACATTAAGTGTAGTGTGTGTGTGTGTGTGTGTGTGTGTGTGTGTGCAACGTCATCAGTTTCTCAGTTGTGTGCTCTCACAAACACATTCACCCGCTCTCGCTCCGCTCTCTCCCTCTCTCTCGCTGTTCGGGCTGGCCGTCTGTTGCCTCTTATGTGCCATTTTGGCAAACATTTCGTTACGTTGGCGCTGTCTGTCATTTGTGACTACCCTGTACGGTGGGGCATGCCAACAGACTGACAGGACATGTGACAATAAGCAAACAGTGTGTACTAGTCAATGCCAGACTCTGCATATATTGCCATAATTTACAGATTGACTGAACCAGTCCAACTGATAAATGGCATAATGCTGAAATTTATACCACGGGGATATTAGTGCAGTCCTTCGACTGAAAATACTTTTATCTAATTCAGAATAATTTGATTAAACAAGTAAAGTAAGTAAAGACTATAAATCCTTTGAACTAAATGTATGGAATACAAGTTCTTATCTATAATATATTTAAAAAAAACTAATACGGAAACTTTAATCTCGAATATCTTCGGTGTTTATTATCCGATTAAGCCACAATTCACAGCACAGATAAAGGTTATCATAAGATTATTTTATGCCAAAGCATTGTTAAAGTAAAAATATGATTTCAAATTTTGTATTTAAGCATTTTAATATTTTTACAGCTGAATCGAATGCGTTAAATACTTAATATTTAAATTAGTTAAATAAATTAAAATAAAACATTAAAGTAATTGGCAAAACATATGAATCAAAATGTACTAGTAGATTAATACTCCCTTCAGTGAGTGTATATAGAGTGCAAATACTACTGAGACTTTTTTCACTTCAAATGCAGCACTCCAACATTTTAATTTAATTTAAATGAATTTCATTTTAAACATGAAATATTGATTTCAAGATTCATGCGACGGCTTTGACATTTGACATTTAATTAAAAAAAAAGCTTCAATTTGTTTTCAGATTTACGCAAATTTAATTTTTTATTTGAGGGAGTCAGAGTCTGTTTGCAATTGATGCCAGCTCAACGGAATGCGATATGATATATAGTAATATGTATAGAGACTTTACTGGCCATTACCCGCTGCAGGACTTGTATTTACTTCAAGTGAGAGTATTTAATTATGCTTATACATTTAGTTCGCTTTTTTATAGTATTTCTGCTGCTGCAATGTTATTGTTGCACTCGTTGCGAGGCAGAGTCTCATTAACAAAATGCAACAACAATAACGACAATGCAACATGAGTGCAAGGGGAAGGAGAACGAGCGAGAACAGAGCAGGCAGCAACAAATATAACTAAGAAAGAAAGAAGAGCAAAAGAAAAAGCAAAAACAAAAACAGAAACAGAAAACAGAAAACAAACAAAACAACAACTTGGCGCGCAAAAGGATCCTTGAGCCTCTTCAAGTTGCTGTTGCTGCTGTGACAAAAGTGTTGCCCAGAGGCAGCAGCAAGTGGAAGCACACCAAATATGCTTTGCCACTAATCAAGTTGCCACAGCGAACTAAAAGGGAAAATAAATTTAAAGTATACACATACTTAGTCCGTATATAAATATAAATTAAAATAAAGTGAAATAAAAATGAATATAAACTGCATTCTCGGGTTTCAGCTAAGCGCAAATCTCACCCATGTTAAATTATGAACGTGAGTGCCACACTACACACTCTCACACTCACACACACTCCCATGTCTACATGGGTACATACACACATAAATACACACATGCATATATAAATGAATAAATGCCAAAACAATTTACATAAAAAATATTTGTGCCAAAAAGTTTTACGTTTCACATTTTTGGTGCTTCTTGTTGTTGTTACACACACACACACACACACACACACTCACACACACATTTCCATATGAAAAGCCATATGTGGGCGTTCTGCTGCGCGTGTGTGTGTGGGCGAGTGGGCGTGGCTGGCTGGCTTTTGCGGTTGGGAGCGAGTTTATCAACTGAAGCGACGCCTAATCAACATCAAGCCAAACGCCATTAGGCGACCGCACAATTTACAGCTGTTTGTCAGCCCTTCGAGCCGAACGCCCCACGCCCCGCACTCCCCCGGCCTGCTCATCACTTCTCCTCATAGTCAGTTGTCTCTTACACTTACTCAACTTGACTCTTTACTCTCCTCCGCTCTCCGCTCGCCAAACCTTCTATTCTCAGCAGCCCGCAGCAGTCAGTGGCCTCCTTCTATCACCACTCCGCATCCACCACTCCTCTCACTTATCCCAAACAAACTTTTTGCATATGCGTGTATGTGTGTGTGTGTGTGTGTGTGTGTGTATATGTGCGTATGTAAGTTGCGTTTTTGGTTGTATTCTGACTTCTGGGCTCAAGTTGAAATTGAATTTTAACATATTTTTGTTTGCATTTCATTTGCGCAACTCATTAAGCCAAAAACAGCGAACAACTCAAACTCCCCCTTCCACTAGCGGCTCTCTCCCTTCCCTCCTCTACACACTACCTCTTCTCCACTAACCCCACCCACAGCACTTGAAAACTCCCGCACACCAAATATATAAACAACATACAGCGCTTGTAAATAGGCTAAATCAAATTTGGTTATTCACTTCGTGGCACGAAATGCCACAGGATACTACTATATAGGATATTCCGCCAATAAGTAGCAATAAATACAATATCAAAATTACTCTTAAATATTTGTAGAGAGTTTAATTCACAGACTAATTAATAGCTACCTTAGTTATTTCAGTACTTTATATATTTCATTTTATATTTGAATTATTATATTTAGACCCTGTACTGTAAAAAAGTACAAAAGGGTCTATTAATATGTGGCATACAATACTCTTATGATAACCTTTATCTGTGCTGTGAATTGTGGCTCAATCGAATAATAAACACCGAAGATATTCGAGATTAAAGTTTCTGTACAAGGTGAACATGGAGTTATGCTGTATTTAAAAATAGACTTAAACAATATTTGTAAAATGTATAAAAAGATTTCTGAATATTGAAGAATGTTTGTAAAATATATAAGAATATTCAAAAATACGTTATTCTATTGAAGGCTGTAAAAGTGTATTTATTCTAAATTTTGTAAACTATATTTGTCAATGTATATGTATAGAATATGTATAAAAATATTCAAAAATACTTTATATTATTGAAGGTTGTAAAAATGTAATTATTATACGTTATAATTAGACAATTTTTAATAGCAATAGAAAATAATAAGCAATCGTAATATATTGCTTGGTGTTTAACCAAAACAAACACTCTTCTATACATTGAGAATCGGTTAATCGAAAATACTTAATGCAACTCTACAGCTGTATCCCGAACTTCAGCTTGAGCAACCCGTGACTCACGCACTCATCTCTAATGTGCCTCGTGCTATTCGATTCAATCAATTGTTGATGTCTTTATTAATACTTATGCATATGCATAGGTATGCGAGTGTGTGTGTAAAACACAAGTCGACAATCTTGTCGGCCTCTCCGTCAGCCGACAGTTTGGCGTGCGCGCCTCAATGTATGCAATGAAACATTTTTAAGTGCTTTAATTTTATTTCATGGCTTTTGCATGCGTCTCATGGCCCCCATCGGGTCTGAGTTGTCATGCTCAAGCAAGCTCCTGGTACTCCCCCCACTCACTACACACCACACCCCACACCCCACACCCCTCGCACAGTAATAATTTGATTGTGCTTGTGCAATAAGCGGGCGCCGTAACAAAAGAGCGTTGTGGTCTTGTGAATGTTATTTATTTATTTTCATTTTTTCTCGCCTCTCTCCACCTTCGGCCAGATATTTCAGCAATTTGCATTAAAAATGCTCTTTGGCTTAAAAATATACATGCCTACACACACACACACACATACTTATATATTTTATATTTATATACACATTCTTTTGTTTTTTTTTTTCGCTTTTCGTGGCACCGCAAGGCCGTTGTGAGCGCTCGCGCCGCTTGTTGGCTAATCCGCTTTGTAGCCATTAATGGGCACACTCCCCCCGGCCTCCCCCTGGCCGGCGCTTATTGGCAGCACCGCAGAGGCACCTCTGAACGACCCCTGACACTGTTTAGGCCATAAATAAAAGGGCCGTTGGACAGTCAGCTCACGTAGGCGGTCATTAGATCAACTTTAATGTCATGCAGCTCACGTTTTTATTTACTTAGATCTGTGTCTCACTCTCGCACTCTTCAGCCCCCTCTCTGTGTCTCTTTCTGAGTCTATTCTCAGTACCAGTCTATGGCATTGTTCTAACTGCGCTCTGTCAGCTGTGAGACAAGAGGCGGCTGCTGCACGCCCCTAAAATGTTGGTATTCAATAAGTTCACACATCGTTAAACCAGGCAAGAGCCACAAAAAGGTCAGCCAGAGCCAGAGTGTTGAGCCGCTAGTTGAGTCCGCTTTTGGCCACAAAACATTTGGCCCCACTCACGGCACAAGTTGTGCATCCAAAGGGAATAGATAATATGTGTCAGATATACATCATATAAACTGACAAAATCCCGCCTCAATATACAACTAATTAGGCAACAGTCTCGATAAGGAAGACATACATACATATACTATAACTAAATATTTATTTAAAAATATTTAAACAACTTTTCGACATTACTAAATATTATACTTAAATCGATTGTAATGAAATTTAACATTTTTGAATATTAAAAGTGCATCTTAGCTTTCAATTTATAGAGTAGTGTGTTGGCTTACTTAACCCGTAAAACCTAAAGTGCGTTTGGTATATATGTAGCTCACTCTGTACCAAGTTTAATAGCTTTAACTATCATGGTTGCTGGGATCTAATTTGATAACAGTGCATGCCAGATAAATATGTAGGTCTATAGATAGATATATATATATTGTAGTAGAAAGTATAAGGATAACATAAGAGGTAACATTGATTATCGATAGTTAAGCATAATTGTAATCGATGATTGTGAGTGTGGCCAGGTCAACAAGAAAAGGGGAAAAAAGAATAAAGCTAATATGTGTTTCAATTAGCTACGGCTACAACATATACAAATATACTTTAAAGAATCCATTACACCTATGTAAGTAGCACTTTATTTTGTCTCTGTCATAAATTGATTAGGGGTACATTAGGGGTACTACAAAATACTACACAATTATGATATTTTATTAAATACTTATAACTAAGGAAATATATCGTATACTAGTTTGTTGAAAAATTAAACCAATTTCCTTGAATTGTCAGAGACATTTGGCATACGTCTCAGTTTAGCTGTGATGCTCTGTCTTCCCACCAGTTGAACTGATGGACTTGATACTATAGTTCCCCAAAGTTTCCACATTCACCCTCTCAGCAGCCTCATCTACAGCATTTGATTTGATTTTTTCGATTTTGCTTGTGACATTTTTTGCATATGCTTTTCACATATCAGATCTTAAACAGATTTCGCTTTAACTGGCGTTTAAAACATGTTTTCCTTTGAGATTATTCACTGGAATTCTATTAGAGCCGGGACTTGTTTATTGATTCTGAGTGTGTGTGCGTGTATGTGTGTGCGTATGGGTGTGCGTGTGTCAGCCTTTATTCTGCTCTTTTGGCTGTGATTCTACTACTGATTTCGCTTTGCCAGTTTTGCGCTTTTGGATAGGATATCTCATCATTGCGTGTCGCTGTCATTACGATTTTCTTTGGCTGCCCTGATTCTCCTTTTTTTGTTCATCTCGGCGGATGCCGAGTTGAGGGCCACGAGGGGCAATGGGTGGGGGAGGGGAATGGGTACCGCCTGAATGTGTGGCACAACTTTAATTGAAATCTTTTTGCGCACACAAACAGCAAAAGCGACTTTATGCAATTTGAAAATACTTCCTGACCCTCTTGCCAACGCTGGTGCGGATGTGGCACGAGCGAGTGGCGGCGGGGCATGCCACTGTGGTGGCTCAAAAGCGGCAGCTCTATAAAAGTTTTGCCAAACAACTTTGGCTCAAAGACAAAGCTGCTGTTGCACAAATGGAAAATGTGGAAATGGTAATGGAAATTTGTTTTGCTCTTGGCCAAGTCAAGCCAAGCCAAGCCAAGCCATGGCAAACTGCTGCCAGCTACAAAATGGTCAACTGTCAGTTTGTTTCTATTTGCCGACAGATTGATGACAAACTGTGTGTCTGCACATAGGTGTGTCTGTGTGTGTGTGTGTGTGTTTCTGTCTGTGTGTATTTATACAAGACGAGTTCAGCCCGAGCTTTTCCACTGCCACAGCCGACAGTCACGCGATCGTCTCAATCATCTCTCGATCACCACGATATGCTCGATAAAATGCAATTGTTATGGCCCCTTTGTTGTGTAAGCCAATAATAATTGTGGCCCATACAAAACGCTATAAATGCAAATCACAAGGCACAAAGTACAGATCGTATAAAATATAATATCAGCTTGCGCTGTCTGCCTAATAAGCGTGTCATTAAATCTGATTTTACTACTACCAATTCGCCACCAAATTGCTCTCTGATGATGTTTACACAGTTCGAATAGCGGCAATTATATCTCATTTTTAATTGAGAACTGCTTGGATAACCCTACGAGCACACAGAAAGTGTTGAATCCAATGTAAGTGCTTGAAATAAAGTAGTTAACTAGGTGAAAAGTGAATCTTCAATGTGAAAACGTTCTTGGGAACGTCAGCGTCATAGTAAACTGGTTTCATTAAAAAAAATGAAGTATTTTACTTATTTGATTGGCATCAATAAAGCAACAAACCACAAGACAATTCTTATACACGAGTCTTTTGAACTATTTAGAGAGAGCGAAAACGTTTAGTGGAATGCTCTCTGAATAATTCTCAACATCAGTCAGAATCAGTTTAACATATGTAAGTGAATCACTCTAAAGTTACTATTTATCTTATTCAAAATGTAAATATAATTGTGTAAAAGAAGTAAGACCCATACAGTTCGTTATTGAATTTTAGCTAAACTTTTAGGTGAAAATGTTTTGTAGAATGTGTTGAGCGTTTTCTTAGACAAATCACAGCATTAAGAAGCCTTTAGTGACTGAGTACATAAGGTAATATAATACACTTGAGATAGTACAAAGCAAATGCAAACTATTTTAACTAAATCAAAGCAAGAGCGGAAATGTTTTGCAGAACAACCTCTGCATATATTACGGAGATTCATTGCGGAATAAAGCACATTTTTGAAGTGTCATTAGGCTTTAATAAAAAAAGGGATATAACACTACTTTGTGCTGGAAACTGAAGAAGAACACGCAGATGGAAATAGAGATGGAGATGGAGATGAAGATGAAGCAAGGAAGTGCTGCGACAAGAAACGACAAAAGACAACGATGACGACGACGATGGCGATGGCGATAACGATGACAGTGGCATGTAACGGAAAACGGAAATTAAAACTCACATGCTGCCCTGTCAACAATGTGCCCAGGCGACTGAATGCAATACAGACTGACTGACAGACAGACAGACAGATTGTCAGATTGTGTGTGTGTGTGTGTGTGTGTATGCGAAAGACATCAATTCCCTCGGCTCAACACACACTGTGCCACATTTGCCTGGCATTAAAAAATATGCGCAATAAAGCATAATAATAAAATCGCTTAAACAGATGAACGTTTCTCCAAGATGAAAGCGAAACAAAATGGCAAATGTTACAGTAAGACTACATAATACTTGGCCATAGCTACTATAGTAGTAGTAGTAGTAGTAGTAGTAGTAGTAGTAGTAGTGATAGTGGTAGTGTGTGTTTGTGTGTCAGCTTAAGAAAATAATTAAAGGAAAAAGCGAAAATATCCCAGATGACTAAGAAGGAGACACAGCATGTAGTGGCATAAAAAGAGAGCGACAGAGAAATGTATGCAATATTTAATGAAATATTTCAAGTGAGCTCTCTCTCTCTCCTCTCTGCTAGTATTTGGTCTGCTGAAGGTCGCGTTCCATTCATAATCATTCGCACACATTTCACATCAAGAGAGAGGGCCAAATACACGCAGATAGAGTGGGCGGGGTGGGGCGTAGAGCAAGTGAGTTGCCAGAAGCAACAACAGCGGCAACTTTCACCTGAAAGCCTAACAAATGCCTATCTTCTATCATTCCCCACCCCCACCCCCCGCACATTGACCACTCCACTAGAAACTGTAGGTCGAGCATCCTTCAGCCGGTTGCCATGGCGTTGTTTCCGCACCCGCACACACACCCACACACACACACACACTCAAAAAGCATCCATCTCCTTCCGCTTTTTTAGCCATCTATTTTTTAATTTAATTTTTCAATTATGTACTTATTATATAATACGATACCTAAGTTGGTGCTCATACTATACCCGAAGCTCTTTGGTATTTTTCCAATTATTTCTATGAGAGAGCAGAGAGAAAATGTAAGCTGCGGTATTTGATAGTGGGCATCAATATTTAGTACAAATACTAATGGCCAGCAAAATAGAAACTACGCTTCATATTATTAGTTTCTGATTCGATGTTGATTTGTTCAATCGTTGCGAATTTAAGAATTGTTTCACTTGAAATGGTAGAATAAGTATATAATAATAATAATAATAATAATATACATAGATGTTTATAAAAAATATATATTATATCAATATATATATATGTATATTAAAAGAATATAACTTTAACTAAATTCCTGGCAATAGAAAACAAAAACGAGACGTACATACGGCGTTGGTATTTAATTTTGAAGTAATAACTCAACATTATTCTGTACAAAAGAATACAAAAGAGTAACTGAAATTGCTTAAAGACATTGACTTTTGGTGATGTACATTATATATTTTATATACTTATGATTACCGCAATTCTGTAGGCCCAAGAGCCAATGCACAACCGGTATTCCAGCTCTCTATTAGTCAATTTGTCTATTCGTCTAAGCCAGTGGTGCCCAAAATTCCTATTACATTTGCGCTTTGCTTGGCAGCGCTGTTTTCACACGCACAGCCTCTGCTCACACACATACAGGCGTCAACGCTTCGTTGATTTACGTTGATTTTCTGTAGTATTTCATTCATGTAACCGGTATTTTAAATGGGGTTTTTTAGGTAAAAGTTATTTACAAAATTCTGGAAAGAATTAACAATATGATTTAAGGTTATCTATTTCTATACTGTCTGTGTAATAAATTGGTATATCTAATAGTACTTATAGGCATTTCAAGAATCATTTATGTGATTTCAAGATCAAATAAGTTAAGATCTCGTGCAAAAATCAAATTGAAATAGTAATGAATAATACTGCTAGTAGTCTTAACTACCATAGAAAGACTATCAATTTCAATTTGCTAAATTGTCACATTAATGTGAGGTAATATCTTTTTAGCACTCGTGTGATAGATGCTAAAGCCCCCCCTCTGGCACGGCTGCCCTCTCAAGAGCGAACTGAATGAATGCCGCACAAAGTTCTCATGGATTGAACGGAACATTTGCAACCTTGCCAATAGAACAGAGCCATAAAATCCGCTTTTAGTAGGTAATACATGTAATTGCTCAGTGGTGGCGTTGACAGTGGTTGCTATGGTGGGCTGAGTGGGTTTGCTATAGATGCTGCTTGCAGCAGTTGTTCATATCGTAGCAGAGACTGAGGCTGATGCTGAGGCTGAGGCCGAGGCTGATGCTGCGTTTTGTGGCAGGGTGCGGTCGGTGTGTATGCCTCCCACATAAAGTATAGCAGCTGTTCGGTGGTGGGGGGAGGGGAGATGGGGAGACACCGCATGGAAAGCATAAATGAAAATCAATAAATAAAAATTTTATCACCAAAGTCCTGTACTCGCACCCATAGTCAGAGCCAAAGCCAGAGCCGGTGCACAGGGATCCAGGGACCCGGAATCAGAGATGTTATGCGCACGTATATACATATATGTATGCGTGTGTGTGTGTGTGTGTGTTTGGTATGGCCACAGTTTTAGTGCAAATGGGAAACAAGCATAAAGGAGGAGAAAAACAAGCTAAAAATGGAAGCTAAAACTGCAAAACCGCCAAAACAAAATCAATAAATTTGTGTGTTCCGCCCAGTCTATGTGTGTGTGTGTTTGTGTGTGTGTGTGTGTGTGTGTGTGTGTTTGTGTGTGTAGGTGGGAGGGGGGCAATGGCACTGCAATCGTTTGGCATGCTAATGCAATTGGCCAATAAATCATTGCATAAAACTGCATAAAAATGTAAGGCAAAACCGACAACGAGGACATTTAGTCAATCAAAGCAGAACTGAGTGTGCTTGCCTCAATCAATCAATCAATCAATCAATCAGCGCATCAGCGCATCAAATAAAATGGTTAAACGATGCCAACGTGTAATATGCAAAAATTGAAAAATATTATTCGCAAAAAGCATTAGAAGAACTGATTTCCAACCAAGTACAGCTCTAATACAAATTGCATTACGAGCACATGACAAAGCGTAATATGCAATGTGAATAAATGAATGAACCTTGATTAAAGTGGAAGAATAAATAATGTGAGAGCTCTCTAGTCGCGTTCTCCAGTTCTTGACTAAAGATGAGCCTATGATTAACGTTTAATAATAAGCTAAATTAGTGAATAATTACTTAAAAGAAATCAAAATGAGTAAATTATTTGGAACCTATAGACAATTAAAGTGAGAGCACTGCAGTCGAGTGTGCTCGAGTAAATATGATCAGCTAATGCCTCTTTAGAAACTTGTCGAATAAGTATTAAAATGCACTTCATAAAAACAAGTAGGGAAAGCTACAGTCGGACGCAAGCGACAGTAGGAGACCCTGATTTGCCCAGGGCGTCGATAATAGCAGCAGCATATATGTATGTACATACTCCCATACACATACAATACAGAAATTCATACTTATTGAGTCTCTAGCCCTTATAGTTTCCAAGATCTCGGTGTTCATACGGACGGACATACATGGCTATATCGACTCAGCTCGTCGTCCTGATCAAGAATATATGTATATACTTTGTGGGGTCTGCCACGCCTCCTTCTGCCTGTTACATAGTACAAATGTCATTTGCACAAACATAAAAGACCCTCTTGTACTTTTTTAAAGTACAGGGTCTAAAACTCGATTAAATGCATAATTAATCAGATTAAATAACAGTAAAAAAACGTGGAGAGAGTCGGAAGTACCCGACAAAAAAGAATCCTGTGCGTTATTTTATTTTATAACAAGGCTAACAAGGCTTCTTGTACATGTTAAAATTTGAATATAGGATTACGCAAAATTATATTATTATTTTCCACAAACTTAAAACACCTTTTTGCCGCTTTTTATGGCGTTTAATAAAAGATACATGACTTTAGCTCTTAAATGACTTAATAAAGCTCGAGTAACTGTAGTAGGCAAACATTTCCATCAAATATTTATGGCTTTCATAAAAAATAAACCCATAAAAGTTGAGAATTACTGTAAAAACAAAGCTAGTTGTTTATCGAAAACAGAGTTATCGATAGACAAAGTGGCAATTGTTTTCCCTTATTTTAAATTTTCGCTTTTTTTGTGCGATTTTCGCCTCATTAATGCCACTGTGCGCGAGCGGCTTTACGAGTGATTTACGAGCGCCCGAGAGAAGGGACTGAATGGTTGGGGGAGGAGGGGTATGCGAATGGGGGTAGGGTATATATTAGCTATTGATAAATCTGTATACCTGTGGCATCATAAATCAATATGGGCGGAAAAAAACTCTGGCAGCTGCTACCGCCGTACAGTAGCATAACAACAACAATTAAGACGATAATGATGGCGCCTCAAATGGCGAGAGAAAAACAAAGTCAAGTGCAAAGCGTGAAACAAACAAATAAAGGTGTGCAGGTGTGCAGGTGTGTGTGTGTGTGTGTATGTCGATCACTTTAGTTGGACAGCAAAACGAGTTGGCTGCAGCTCTTAAAGCTAGGAATGGAAAGCCAAAAAATAGAGTATTAGATAGACAACAGTTTAGATTGAGACCGAGAAAGAGAAGAGAGGAGAGTCCCTCTCTCTCAGTTTCTCTCTCTCTCTCGCCGTGCTCAGTACGTGACAGGCGATAGAAGACTGCGACAGCGTATGATAATAAATAAGTACGAAAGAATATGGACATATGTATATATATATTCATGTACTCACATACAGATGTGTATACCTTATACTATATTACAAATAGTGCAAAGCGACGATAAGCGCGCGTCGACACGTACCAAAGAAAGAAGAAGAAAATAACTCTTTATTCTGAATTGTAGTTTTGCCATGTGCCCAGAACATCGAAACTAATTTTCAATATATTTTTCATATTTATTGCCAAACTATGCGAATACTGTATGCCCTAACAGTGGGCATGTGCGTGTGTGCTTGTAGTTAGTTAGCACAAGTCGCTAACTCAATAGTTGGAGATTCCGAGATCTCGGAAACTATAAGAACTAGAGACTCATTTCTTTTTTTGATTGATTCGTGTATTACATAGACAGGCCAAGTTTATATTTTTAATTTGATATCTCATCCCCTCACCCTCTAATTTGCATAAATGTTCTTAGCATCTACAGTTTTAGAGTCATTAAATTCCTTCTTTGCATGAATAAAGTTTGAGATGCTTTGAATGTGTGGTGCGATTTGCAGCCCAATCGGTTAATAAACACTAGAGATATTGGACAATCAATTTTCTGTACTAGGAATTTGGCTGGTGGAAGGGGGAAGGCACAGTGTAGTGTCGGTTGCGTCCGACTGTAGCTTTCCCTACTTTTTGTATCTTTTCTTTTTTTATTTATTGTCTGATTTTGACAGAATTACTATTAAAACTAAATATAAGTCTTGAACAGACAACGAGCCAGGATTTCCATGAAAATATTCGGAATATGCGAAAAGTTCTTGGTTCTACACTTATCGCTAGATAGCGCTACTAAATCAAGTTATGCTCTACTTAATTAGTGCTCAAAGTAAATGTATATAAAACATAATAATATATACAAATGTACATATCCTTGCATACATACTATATACATTTATACTTGAGTGTTGGCAAAAAGTTGCAGTTGCCGGCAGTGTTGCCGCACTTCATCAAAGCTCAAAGAGCTCCCAAGACGTTGGTGAAGAAGAAGAAGAGCGCGCAAGAGTCAAGACAAAGATGCAGGACAAAGTTCTAGCTGCAGCTACTCACTCACTCGCTCACTCTTGGCAAACAAAGTGTTGTCCTTTCATGTCCCTCGGCGTGGGTCAAAAAAAACTTTTTGATTTGTTTAGGTAAAAAGTTGTTGCGTTTGGTTTATGCAAAGCGCCAAAAGTCGACGTCAATGCTGCTGACGCGGACGTCGACGTCGACAGCGGCAGTGGCAGTGGCAGCGACAGCACATTTGTTGTTGGCACTTTCGATAACTCACTCCCCCACCCCCCGCTCTCTTTCGCTTGCTGTTGCTTTGTGCTGTGTTTGTTTACTATTATTTTGGCCTCCGCTTTTAATTTACGCGCCGCGACGCGACGCCAAGCCAAGCAGCAAATAGAATTTCGCTGGGCAAATAAATAGAATATAAATGGGGTAACTGTATAGATGCCAGGGGGCGGGGCAGGTGCAGCTGAGCAGCTGAGCAGCTGCTGCCCGGTAAATTAGGTTTTTTACATACATATGTACATACATACTTATATATTTTGAAATCAACAGCGTCGTATGGAGTTAAGCCGGTGGACCAAGGCGATGCTATGTACATGCAGAAAAGCGGCAACAGCGCATCGCATTAGCTGATGCTCACTGAGCAGCTGGCTGCGACGCAGCAGCGCAGCAGCGTCAGCGTAGCAGCAACTGATTTACTGATCCATGCCAGTACAGTATAAGGAAAGCGGTGGGTGGAGGGGGAGACAGAGTGGGGGAAATGAAAGCGGGGCCAGGCCTGTTGCCTGTTGGCTATTTTGAAGGGGCGTTGTGGGCGTGGCCATCGGGGCTTCTCGCTGCCGTTTTACAGTGCCTGAAAATTCAATTTGATTTGATTTGATTTTCGTTCTCGTTTTCGTTTCAATGCACAGCAGCAGAGCAAAGAAATGATATCAAATTAGTTGAAATAGAAGTAAAAAAAAAATGAAGAAACTCTGCGCTGCCTCACTCACAGCCCCCACCCCCTCTCAGCCATTGTAAACGCATTGAGTTGAGTTTTAGATTTGTTATTGTCGAAAGTGGATTTTCAATATGATGAGTGGGAGGCGGCAGGCGGGAGGCGGTAGGCGGGGTGGGTTGCCTTTAAAGCTACGCACTCACCACTCACAGCAAAAGCTCTACCATTGCTTGGCTGTGTGTGTGTGTGTGTGTGTGTGTGAGTGGGATCACGCAGGCTTTGCCAGCGGGTGAGCGAGGAATTGAAACATTCATAACTGACAGCTGACAGGCCACATTGACTATGTAAGAATGCCTGCAACAGCTCTGTTATACTGCTGTACTCTCCCACGCAAACTGTTATACTGCTGTACTGTTATACGCAGCGGAAATTGGCAACACACAAAAGCCAATCAAAGCCAAAGCCGGAAAGTGATTTCAGGCCTGTACACACGTCTGCCGTTTGAAAAAGGAAAAATTACACACCAAAAAAGAACCAATTTCTATTGAAAAGGCACTAACATAAGGTTCTGCAGTAATTCTCCGATATTTTCATTAAAAGAAATTCAAAAGAGTATTTTTTAAATGATTTTAAATTGATTTAATTTGATTTAAATAAAAAAACGCATTTTTGTACATATTATAGTGACATTTTTAAAGACTTCCCGTCATATCGAAGTATCTACAGCAGTGGTGGCCAAAACTCATAATTCCTATCACATGTGCGCTTTGCAGAGCAGCGCTGATTTGACACACAATCAATTTGATAATTTATGTTTGAGCAGCACTGATCTACATACATAAATACATACATATATATTTGATGTATTTTTATTCTTCTTTATATACATCAAACTACATTAAGAACCCATCCATAACGCGCACTCCTTTTATACGGACTCTGTTTTGAAAAGCATTCATGTTGGTTTACTTTTATCTATGCATTTATTCTCTTAACCGGACAGCTGTCCGTCCAAAGGAGTTTCCACCGTAAACAACTGTGCTAAAAGTTTAGTTAACTTAAACTTGGCTTCTTTTCCTTTTTGGTGCATTTATCTATTCTGTACTGGCAACCGTGTGCTTAGCTTAAGCCGTACCCGCAATTTTAGTTGACTACACACAGGAGGGCATGCGGTAGTCGTGCACACTCTGCGCCTTGTGCTTGTGATGTCAAGTGCAAATACAAATTTGAAGCACAACAGCCACGCGACAATTTGGGAAGCCCGATGTCAATTTAGCAACGTTTTATAAGGCGGCTGTGTACACACACACACGCACAGCATGCATGAATGTGTGTGTGTGTGTACTTGCAAAGATTTTCATTGAGTTGCGTTTTGTTGTTGTTTGTTTCGTTTTCGTTTAACGTTCTTTTTTTTCGCCTGCGATAAAAATCAACAGTTTTTTCTGCTCACCCTCCCTCCCCTCCCCTCCCTGGCTCGTTTAGGCTTTAGTCATTTTTTTTTATATTTTTTTTTATCGCGTCTCGGCCGCAATTAATTTTAAAACATTAAAATTTCTGCCATGAGGTCGCCGCTTGTTGTTTTTGTTTTTTTTTCTAATTAATTTTCGTTGAGCAGCAACGCCGACGTCGACGTCGCAGTCAACGGCAACGGCAACGTCGCGTCGTAGTTGTAGCTGTAGTTATTGTTGTTGTTGTCTTACGCTAGTTTGCACTTTTAGTAGTTGCTCTCGCGTTCTCTCCTTGCTCTCTGCTTCGTAGCATTGGCGCTCTCGTTCGCTGTCGCTGTCTCGCGCTAGCACACACACATTGCCTCGCACTGTCCCGCTCGCTCAGTGCGAATGTGCACGGCGTGTTTGTTGTTGTTGAAGCTGCTGCTGCTGCTGCGTTTTGTTTATTTGTCTGTTCCACTTGTTTTTGCCTTTCGCCTTTTGCACTTGTGCATTGCAATTGCAATTGTAATTATTCGATGTATTCCTTTTCTTTATTATTATTGCTGCTGCTGCTGCTGCTATTGCTGTAACTGTAATTGTTGTTGCGGCTGTTGCTCATGGGTGGCCGGCCTCTGCCGCTGTCGCGGTCGCGGTCACAGTTTCTGGCAGCAGCAGCATGCTCCCCGCTTTGGGCACAGAATTTATCACGCACAAACAATAAAAAAATTAAATAAAATTAATGTCAGTCGTAAATAATTCGAACGTCACGGTGGTGCAGCGATTGGCAATGTATTCACACTCGGAGCGCGATTTTCTTCGAGTTAACTAAATAATTAATTATTTATTTATATTTTTTAAACAAAATGCACAGTTTTTCATAAGAAAAGCCACACGAACTGCCGCACGAGCGAAGTTGCTTATACGTTATATGATGAAAACGAAACGGCAACGACGAACGAACAGCGCGTTCAGCTCAGACGGAGACACAGAGCAAGCAGACAGCAGCAGCGCCAGCAGCAGCGCCAGCGCCAGCAAGAAGCAGCAGCAGCAACACAACAGTCGCAGCAGCGTAACGAAACGAAACGAATCGTGCCGAAAACGAAGTGAGTAGTGCACGAAGCTAACGCAAGACGTCACACCAACACACACACACACACAGGGAGAGCGATAGCACTGAGAGAGCGACGGGCGCCATGCGTGAGAGATTTGTCGCGTGGTTCTTTAGCTGGTGGGTGGCCCACAGTGTTGCCAGCTTAGCTTATTTAAGGCCATATCTAGCGTATTTAAATTGTAAATTTGTCAATAAGATTAAAACCATAAATGAAGCATTTTTAATATAGGCGTATGTTACGAGTGTTCGACTATTTCGTGTCTATAATCGATACATTAAACAATAATAACGATATGCATGAATTGATATATCTATGTACAATAAACATAATTTGCCTTATGTAGAAAATAACAGTATTAATTCGATTTAACCATGATCAACATATTTTTATACAGTCGAACTTCTCTATAGTGAACTTCTATACCATGAATTGATTTCAAACACACAACATTTTCGTTCCAATTTCATTTCAAAAAATACAATTTCTGTATAATGAAGTTTCTATATAATTATTATTTCTATATTTTCTGGTCCCGTCAATATTCATTATGGGAAGTTCGGCTGTATTTTGTTATTTGATATGCGTAATATCCTTTTAGCTCTTTTCAGCTATTTTCAACTTAAAATCCGGCTAATTTGGCAACACTGCCCGCCATAATGAGTGCCTAGTGCCAATGCATGCGAGAGCATTTGGCAATTGAAACCGAAAGTTGTAATACACGCTGGCAATGACAACGGATGGAGCTGGCGACGGCGGCGTCGGTATTAACGTTAACGTTGGCTTTAGTCTGCGGCAGCGGCAGCAGCAGCAGCAGCAGCAGCATCCTAGCGGGATTTATCATCAAACAGCTGCCGCCGCATATGTATGTAGAAATGCTCTCTAGCTGTCAATCGCTCTCGCTTGTTTGAGCGCTCTCTGTTCATTTGGTAAACAGCGGAAATCCAATTACAAGCAGAGAGCACCATCGGCAGACCCCAAATGCAAAGGCAGACAGAGCGTCGACGTCGGCGAAACTTGCAGCTCACACAAGTACAATGACTTGACGCCAGCACACCAATGAGTGCACGGTTGCCACTTTGAGTAAGGAAAGGCATCGAAAATGAATAAAAACAGAAATATGTATGTATGTACATATGTAACAATAACTTTGTGTTTATATTAGCCTAAAATGATGACATTAAAAGATGCAAGAAAATGATAAAAAATGTTATTAATTTTACACATTAATATTACAATGAATAAAAACAGAAATATAGTATTGTACTATATAGATACAAAATAAGTTTACTCTTATTATTTCAACAATAACCTTGTGTTTATATTAGCCTAAAAAGATGACATTAAAAGATGCAAGAAAATGATAATAAATGTAATTAATATTACACATTAATATAACAATGAATAAAAACAGAAATATAGTATTGTACTATATAGATACAAAATAGGTTTACTCTTATTATTTCAACAATAACTTTGTGTTTATATTAGCCTAAAAAGATGACATTAAAAGATGCAAGAAAATGATAAAAAGTGTAATTAATATTACACATTTGCAATGATACAAAAATAAGAGGAAAAGATAGAACCACTTTACGCACCATTGTGCTCATCGTGGCAACCGTGCACTAGAGCCGTGATGTTACAGTTCGAATGGCAAAAGTGCTGTTAAACTGCGCTTCATTTACAGGGTATACGTATGCAGTCGTGTAAACAATCAAGTTGAACAATTATTTACTAATTACCATGTTGTTTACTTGACCCTTATTCATTCCATGCTCCATGCTTCTTCCACTCTGCTGCCTTTTCTCCATTTATCGCAAGTGATAAACCAAAATCCCCCGTCCACAGCACAAAAGCCAAGCAGCAACAATATGGTTTTATTTGCACTTGGCCAGCAGCTACAAAGTGTGCCGACTATTCTTATCAGAACAATAACAACAGTAACACTAACAACAGCAACAACACACTAACAACAGCAACAACAACAACAGCAACAACAACAATGATCGCAGCCGCCGCATGCGCTTATCACACCCAACAAGCAACGGCACCTGCCGGACCGGCCTCCCTGCAGGCGACAACAAGAAGAAGCAGCAGAAGAAGCAAAAGTAGAGAAAACGTGCAGAGAAACAGTTTAGCACGACACAGCGGACGGCCGACAGCTATGCTGGCTGCGCAGTCGACGCTGCGTCGCAGCAGAGAGCGAGAGAACGACGTCGCGACGTCTGCGGCGTTTGCTGCTTTGAAGTGTTTTTGTGCCTGAAGCTTTTACTGCCTATTACTTATTGGGATTTCTGGAGTTTTGTTGCTGTTGTTGTTGTTGCTGTTGTTGTTGTGGTTGTTTTCTTTGATGCGTCGAACACGTTGTGCCAGATTTTGCATTTTATAAAAGTGGATTAATCGAAATACAGTTAATTGCCAGCTGCGTTGGCAAATAAATTCACACGGTATCGCAGCTAAATGAGGCATGTGTGTGTGTGTGAGTGTGCGGCAACCTTCAACTTTGACCTCGCCACAGTGTTGAGCTTAGAGACCTTCTAATCTAAGCCTAAACATTTGATTGACCTGCCTGTCCGCAAGGCGCTCCATGCTCCTTAACTTCCCCCCTACCCCCTCCCACCCTTTCTCCACTACTCCTCACACTAAGCACCCCCACCCCAGCAGGACACCCACACCTACTGTTTGTTTTTTCTGTGGTTGTTGTTGGGCTGCTGTCGACATCGCCACTTGACGATATGTGATGACAGTTCGTTTCCATCTCGCCCTCGCCTACTCACCCCCCTCCCCCCTCGAGTGGATGAGCCGGAGCAGAGAGACTGATGAACGGTAGATGGAAATGGAACTCGAACTGAATGGCAAACTAATAATTAGTCCCAAGTGGGTTTTATAGCAACGAGAGCCTCTCGGCCATTAGGACGAATCTTTTACTGATTCAATACGATGTAGCCAGGAGATGGAGATGGAGATGGTGATGGAGACGTAGATGGAGTCAATGAAACAGCAGGGGAGGCGGGGGGACAGGATGTGATTGCGGTTAATGGTCAGCTAGAGCTTTGTCCTGATTACGAATCAAAAATAAGCGGGCGAAAGAATCGTAGCAAGTATTCGGCATGGAAATAAGTGTTGAAGAAATGCTTTGACTTGATTTTACAGCAAGTACTTGAACCTAGAGCACAAGTTATGAAACAGACTCGGGCTGGCAGACAGGTTCTGTTCAATTATTCACGCTGTTTACTCGTTTGAACTCGAGTGCAATAGATACGAGTATTCGAATATACAGGGTGCGTTTGCACAAAGTCAACGCTAAACGCCGATTTACTATATACATATACTATACTATACTATACTGTACTATACTATACTATACTATACTATATACTATATACTATATGTATATGTGTATAGTGTGTCGAAACTTCGGAAACTCTTACAGTTGTCGCGAAATTAAATGCACTTTACGAAATCAGTTCAAGATAAAGCAGAAAAAAGCTATAAAATTAAATGAGTTAATTTCAATTATTTTTATTCCATCCGAAATTGTTTCTTTTATTAGACCCTGTACTTTAAAAAAGTACAAAAGGGTCTATAAAGTTTGTGCAAATGACATTTGTGTGTAACAGGCAGAAGGAGGCGTGGCAGACCCCACAAAGTATATATGTTCTTGATCAGGACGACGAGCTGAGCCGATCTAGCCATGTCCGTCTGTCCGTCTGTCTGTATGAAGACCGAGATCTCGGAAACTATAAGAGCTAGAGACTCAATTCTTTTTTTGTCTGGTTCGTGTATTACATAGGCAGACCAAGTTTATGTTTTTAATTTGATATCTCATCCCCCTCCCTCTCAAATTTTTAAAAATGTTCGTAGCATGTACAGTTTTAGAGTCACTGGATTCCTGATCTGCATGAATAAAGCTTTAGGTGCTTTGAATGTTTGGTGCGATTTACAGCCCAATCGCAGATATTGGACAAATAATTTTCTGTACTAGGCATTTGGCTGGGGGAGGGGGAAGCCACAGTGTACGCGGCCACTAGGGCGTATGCGTGATTTTTGATTGTGAGTATGAATTTCTGTATGAGTATTGGTTATTGTTTGTATTTGCGCGTATATTTGTATGTATAAGCGTATGTGTGTATGTATACATACATATGTGTATGTGTATGTGAGTATGTAAATCAAAGTACAGGGTCTCCTGCTGTCGGTTGCATCCGACTGTAGCTTTCCCTACTTTTAGTTTATAGTTATATGAGCATAAGGTTTATGCATTGTTTTAGAAAAGTATTTGCTTGTACATAAAAAGTTCTTATTAGAATTCTAATTCGACCAACTTATACAAATTGCAAATTGGGCTGTAACTACGAGTTTTTCCCGTTCGAAATAGAAATCTATTATAGTGAAATTGATGATATATCCCGATATATCGAACTGAAATGATTATATATTCGATTCGATTTGTTTATTTGATTATTGCAATATCATAAGTATATTTTCAAATGATCTGCATTCCCACTGGAAATGAGCAAGTAACAAGTAACAAGGGGATTCCGCGGGGGAATTCCAAACGAACTGCGAAATTATAGAATAAAGAGACAGAGCAATTGGCACACTAACCTTGTGGGAGAATTACGAAAATTGTAGCAGCAGCAACAGAATGAGCAAACCATATACACCAGAAAGTTAATGCTGCCGCACCACGTCGATGTGGTGGCTGTCGCCGATGCGGATGCGGATGCCGATGCGGATGTCGCTGCTGTTGTTGTTGTTGTTGCTGTGCCGTTTGTTGTAGTATTGCCGTCTTCGGTGACAGTGCCGGCGGTGGCGCTGCTACTGTGCCGACTAGTGACGCGCTCGCAATCACCCGCTGCCCCAGTCACAGTCACAGCGCCAGCTCCAGCTCCAGCGCCCACTCGCTCCTCAACGCCAACGCGCTCCTTGTCCGCACGCCCACCACCACAGCGACCGGCGGCTGCGTTTAATGCCGTTTCGACAATGATCGATGCAGCCGATGACTTGCGTCGCTGCGCTGCTGCTGCCGCTGCCGCTGCACTCTCGCTGCTTGCTGTCTTCTGCTGCAGGAATTTACTCAGACGTCGCGCCGCTGTTGACCGCGACCGCGACAGCGAGTGCGCTTGGGCGTGGGCGTGGGAGTGGGCGTGGGAGTGAGCGTGTGTATGATAGTGCGTGCCTGTTGTAGTTGTAGTTGTGGTTGCTGTCGATCCCAATGCTGGAGGTGCGCTGCAGGTGGAACGTTTGCGTTGGGACACCGTGCAGGCTGCGACTGTTGCTGGCACTAGCAGCGACGTCGACTGCAGCGTATCATCGACGAAGCTGATTTGTTTCCACTTCTTCTTCTTCTTCACTTTGGCTGTGGCCTTTAGCAAGTGTCTGGCTCGAAATGTGGGTGTCTGTGTGGATGCAGCTGCTGTTGCACTGTTGCTAGTTGTTGTCGCAGTTGCTGCTGCTGCTGATGCTGCTGCTGCTGCCGCTGTTACAGCTGTTGTTGTTGCTGCTGTTAGACTTTGACTGCGCCGTTGACGCGTTGCACCTGCTGCTCCAGCTGCTGCTGCTGCTGCGGCGGCGGCGGCGTTGTCGCCTTTGGCCGCCAGTTCAATACCTTGCCGCACACTCACGCACACATGCAGAGACAACGACGACGACTGCGGCACACAGACAGTGGCATAAACACACACCGACGCACACTCACGCACGCGGCGCACGGCGTCGACGTCGCGGCATTTGACAAGCGTCTGCGTCTGTTATTGTTATTGTTTTATTTCTGATTTCTGATTTTTTCTCAGTTCCCTAGTTCCCTGTGCTGCTGCTGCTGCTGCTAGTTGTGCTTGTTCTTCTTGTGATTCTGCGTTGATTTACGATTTTAATTTAGATTCGCTTTTTGGGCTTTTCGGCTTGCCCCTTTTGTTGTTTTGCTTCGCTTCGCTTTGCTGTTGTTTTATGTAATTTTTGTTTGCTTTGTGCGCCTCTTTCGTGCGTGGATGCTGCTGCTACTGCCGCTGCGACAGACGCCGACCCGCAGCACTGCCAAAGCACTTGAAAAAAATGTATCAAAAAAAGAGTGAACGAAATGCATAGAATACATATGCGGTGTGTGCTGTTCGGTTGTTGTAATTTGTATTTATTTAGTATTATTTATTTGGTGTTATTTTAGCGCGACACACACACACACACACATACTGACGCACGCACACACATGAACGCAAAACGACAGCAACGCGTCGCGCTCTCGCGATGCTCACAGCTGCAGCGACCGCACAACACTGGCCCCAACACTGAGCCAGCGACGCGCGACGCCAACATTTATTGTGCTGCGAGAGCAAATGGCAGCGACGGCGACGGCAACAGCAACGGCGACAGCGACGGCGACGACGACGGCGACGTCAACCGAAACATTGCGAACCGACCAAACGACCGACCAAACGACCGACTTACCGACCGACCGACCGACCGACCACGCACGCCGCCAAAAGCAAAAGCAATAGGCAATAGGCAAAAGCCAACGGAAGCTGTGTGGAGACTGAGCGGCGCTTTTCTACGTCTACTATGCCTTCTCCTTCTCGTTCGAGCTGAATGAAGTGCGCAAAAATAGTAGTAGACGCCAGCGTTGACGTCGTCGTCGCCGTCGCCGTCGTCGTTGGCATCAGCGTAGACTGCGTAGGCTGTGCATCAAATACGCAGACTAAACTTATGCATAGCTCAGATTATCTTTGCTGCTGCTGCTTCTTCGTCTTCAATCGGCATGTTGTTGTTAATGTTAACTACTATTGCTGTCGTTGCTATTGCTGCTGCATGCGCAGTGAGCAGAGCAGAGCAGAGCAGCGCAAAGCAGAGCGGCGACTGCGACTGCAATTTTGTTTCTTTTCTATGCTTTAGTGCTTATCGGCTGCTGCTTGTACTACAGTTGCTGTAATTGCTTTTCGTTTGCTGGACACAAACGTCAACAACAATAAGAACAACAGCAGCAGCGGTACCCAAGAGAGCGCATTGGCCAAGCACTGCTCTCGCTCTCTAGCTCTGTCGCTATGGCGCTCTCTCTTTGCGCAGTACTGCGCGCTCTTAGGCCGTTGCTGCGCTGCCAACGCTAGACGCCGCTGCTGTCGCTATCATAGCTTTGCCTTTATTGTTGTTATTGTTATTGTTGTTGTTGCGCATTGCACTTGAAAACTTCATTTACGCATTGCTGCCCAAACCACTCCGCTCATTACACTCCCCCCACCATGCATCCCGACGTCAACGACTTGGTTGAATTTGCATTTGTTATGGATACGCCTAAGCTGGGTCAAGTGATGGGCGCTGGTTGTTGTTGTTGCTACTATTGCTGCTGTTGTTGCTGTTGTTCTGGTCTTGGCTTTCGCTTTAGCACTTTGGCAAACATTTTCATTATCAACATGGATGTCAGTGATGATGAGTAGTGTGCGGAGAAAAATACATCAAAATACACATTTACATTTAAATTTTACACCGTGCCGGGCAATGCCGGCAAATACCGAAAAAGAATTGCAACTCAGTGTTTCGTTAGAGTAAACAAAACGTTTTTAATTATTATTTACATATTTTTATTCGTTTAATTATTGTTTTATTTAATTTATTTATGTAATATTAAAGGTGAGAATAATTCTCCTTACTTGTAGAGTGAACAATTTGCTTTAGAGCAGTGGTGCCCAAAATTCATAATTCCTATCACATGTGCGCTTTGCTTGGCAGCGCTGTTCTCTGCTCGCACACATACAGGCGTCACGGTTCGTTGATTTTACGGGTAATATAGAGTAACATAGCAACTAGAAAATACTCCTTTTAAAAAAGTACAGTTTACTTGATAGAATGAACAAATTCCATGCCTACTTATTATTTTGCAATTCACAGACGTATTCGAAGGAGTGAACAACTAGTACATATGTTTGTGTTATATTCGATGTCTGATAAAAACAGATAAAGTGAACAAATTCAATAGAGCATCCCTTGTATAAACTACATCATCTTCTGCGATATTCTTTATCTCCAAGAAGAAAGCGTCTCAATAACATTGGTCTCATTCGATAGAGTGAACACACTTGGTATTACCAAGCCGATGAGATATAGATGTTTCTTTTTTATTAACTATATAGTATAGATGCCGATGTACTATTCAGCAAAATGCCCACTTCCTTTCTCTGCTTTCCCTCAACTCACTATACCACTTAAAAGTAAGCGACAAGAACTAATAGCAGGCAATATGATTTACTTGAAGATGATTTATCCCAGTCCATAGCCTCAGGCAATGGTCGAAAGAGAGGGGAGAGTTCACCCTAACCTAACCTCACACGGTGCTCTACAAGTGCTGCGTGTTAGTTTACCGTTATGCTGGGAGTGACAGATCTGCCTGGGCCCTCTAGGCTGAGGAGGTTTTATGCAAATGATGTCGAAAAGGCAAATGCAAAACTAAAGCGCCAAAAGTCAGTAGACATAGTCGTAAATGTGAACCGTAACCAACGGCAACACCAGCTGCTGCTGCTGCTGCTGCTGCTGCTGCTACCTCAAGCATTTTGCACCTGAGGTGATGGGAGAAAGGCTCCTCCCCCTTTTAAGGTGGGGCAGTGGCTGGGCAGCAGCCGGCGCTGCCATAAAAATTAGCCACCAAGGAACAAATATCAACGCAGCCAATTGCTTATTGCTCCTGTTGCTGCTGCTGCTGCTGTTGCTGCTGCTGTTGTTGTTGCTGACGTTGGCAATTTTCATTTTGGCCAAGTGGAAATGCTCTAAGTTGATGGATAACTCTCGAGCCGGAGATGGCCTTGAGTAACAAGCGTCAGATAATTGCAATACGCGCTAGTCACCCAAGGGTATGGGCGGTGGTCCGGCAGGTAGGGTATTCGGCGTTTTCTTATTGGATTGCTGGCCCAAGAAATTTGAAACTTTCCGGGGATGGGGGGGAGGGGATCACAACATCATAGGACACACCTGAGCCAATCACGAAATGCTGACCCAAAAAGTGCAGTTGGTGCCATCTAGCGCCCACCCCGGGCAAGGCAAAGAGGTTAACCTACAAAACAGACGCCATGATACTTAACTGTAAATGACAGAGCAGCTGAGTGGCAATGCGAAAAACTTGTACGCAAATGCACGAGTATTCTTAGAGAGACTAGAGTGTTGTAGGCTTTTCAAACTTTTACATTTATTTTTCCTAATTTAAGTGAAAATATGAAGGCTACAGTCGAAGGCAACGGACAGTAGGAGACTTTCCTTTTTTTAAAATAAAGGGGAGAAGTACTTGGTTTTGTTTTATGGCTGCTTTCCTGTGTCCTTTCGCATGTGATGTCCATTAAGTATTTGCGCAAACCCTATAGACCCTATGCTTGGTTTTAGTATAGTCTCTAACAGAAGAAGTAGAAGAAGAAGAACACTTGTTTTCTTTTACTCAATTGTCCGCCCTACTTAAGAACGGAGTTCTTTTGGAATGAGGTTTCAAAACACTGTTATATTTTATCTAAACTTATGTATTCATGAAATAAACAAGAAGTTATACTCTACAATCAGGAAAAACTAAATTATATTTTTTTATAATTATTTATTATTATTTAAGTCATATTTTGCCCTTTCATCAAGAGTTAACAGTAGGTTAGGTTAGGTTCAGGAATTTGAAAATAATGTCGATACATCGATTAGAATGTACAACTTATATCGATAAATCGATGCAGCTGATCATTTGTCATTTTATCGATATATCTTATCTGTATTTGCAAATGTATTAGATTAATACCCATATATCTAGAGTTACCACTAAAAATAAGCTCGATTGATTCGTGATTGTATAGTAAATACCCCATCAGTCGATTACTCGATAGAAGACATCACTTAATCGACATTACATAGCTATAGAGCAATTGTGAATGTCTACAGTTGGACCCTCCTATTCAAAGCTTAGACACAAGTAAGGGTATTTAAAGTCTGTATGTGCACTTTTCAAGGAATTTTTATTAAAAAATTTGTGGTTCTATGTACTAGAACGTGTTCCATGCTGTGCTTTCTGCTCTGGCAAACAACAAGAGCGAGGAGTGAACTAAATAATGAATGGAAAATGGCACCCAGGAGGCAATCGCTTACAAAATACCGTAGTAGACCCAGCAGCCCAGCAGCAGCAACAAGAAACAATAACAAACATGTTGTAGTCAGTGCATGTTGGACTGTTTTTGCTTTCATTGTTGAAGTTGCAGTTGTTATGGATACGAGAGTTGTACGACCTCTCCTCTCCATGCCAGTTGAAAGTTGTACCTATGTACCTATGTGTGTAGTACAGGTCTATTAGCAAAAGATTTGAAAATACAAATTTTCAAATTTCAAATAGGAATTTTTAACTACAAATAGTGTTGCTTCGCTTGACACTATACTTTTTGGCCAATTAAGGGCAAAACAATGTGGCGCGATTGTTCGAAATTATAATAGGTAAGCTCACGTGTGCATGCTCGATGCAGAGATACCCTAGTGGGTG